>JALAZF010000123.1:11207500-11832500 GCA_022829125.1 Lathyrus tuberosus | reverse complement strand
GAGCATTACGCCATAGAAAAGTTCAAACATATGCATTCGAAGCATAAGCCAGGTTTGATGTTCTCGTTTGCCAGGCGTTTCCCGGCAGGAAGAGTCGTAACTCAGGAAGTATCATCCAACTTTATACCCCAAGCGGTGGACCCGGTCATTTGGAGAGACTATTTGATTTATCCCTTCAGAGTTATTAACGTTAAACACTCGTCCGTGTTCTTTCAACACCCGTCCGTGTTCTTTTTCATTTCCTCAATACATTCGTCCGTATTGATTCTAAACACTCGTCCGTGTTCTCTTGACACTCGTCCGTGTTCGGTTTAGCATTTCAATCCCCAGTAAAATTGCCATGTGATCTCTTTTATTTCAATACCCGTCCGTATTGACCTTAGACACCCGTCTGTGTTCTTTCAGCACCCGTCCGTGTTTGAACCTTTGAGACACCCGTTCGTGTTCTTTCATCACCGGTCCGTGTTTGAACCTTTAGACACTCGTCCGTGTTTTTTCATCACCCATTCGTGTTTGAACCTTTTTGACACCCGTCCGTGTTCTTTCATCACCCGTCCGTGTTTGAACCTTTTAGACACCCGTCCGTGTTCTTTCATCACCCGTCCGTGTTTGAACCTTTTGACACCCGTCCGTGTTCTTTCATCACCCGTCCGTGTTTGAACCTTTTGACACCCGTCCGTGTTCCTTCAACACCCGTCCGTGTTTGAACCTTTTAGACACTCGTCCGTGTTCTTTCATCACCCGTCTATGTTTGAACCTTTTAGACACTCGTCCGTGTTCTTTCATCACCCGTCCGTGTTTGAACCTTTTGACACCCATCCGTGTTCTTTCAGCACCCGTCCGTGTTTGACCGTGAGACACCCGTCCGTGTTCTTTCATCACCCATCCGTGATTGAACCTTTTGACACCCGTCCGTGTTCTTTCATCACCCGTCTGTGTTTGAACCTTTGAGACACCCGTCCGTGTTCTTTCATCACCTGTACGTGTTTGAACCTTTTGACACCCGTCTGTGTTCTTTCATCACCCGTCCGTCTTTGAACCTTTGAGACACCCATCCGTGTTCTTTCAGCACCGTCCGTGTTTGAACCTTTTAGACACCCGTCTGTGTTCTTTCATCACCCATCCATGTGTGAACCTTTTTGGCACTCGTCCGTGTTTACCCCCAGCGTAGTCGACATTCGTCCGTATTTGTTTCAATCCATGTCAATACTTCGTCCGTATTGATCTCTGACACTCGTCCGTGTTTTGATCTGACACTTTCTATTACTTATTCCCCAGCGGAGTCGTCTCTCCTTTTGTAGGATGCAAATTTGTGCGGTTATTTTGGTATTCAATCTCCATGTATCCCGATTTTCTGGAAGCCTTTGGCTTCCCAACCCTCGGATCCAAGAAGTTTGAATAGGGTCAGCTGTAACACCTCAAAATTTGCCCCCTTGATTCTAACTCTTTTTGGCTTATGCTTCATTTCATTAGCATCGTTCTTTTTTACATTTTTGCATGTTTCCTTTGAGCATGGGATCGACGTATCTATCAGCAGCTCATGGTGTTATCGGTTCCAGTTTGATCTTCAGCAGTATTCAGAGCCAAGAAAATAGCTTTCAAAGTCTTTTTGAGCATTTATTTTGCTCATTAGATGATTTGACAATCAGAAGCTATGGCAATCATTTTGATCAAGCGATCCGGTTCAGACATTATTAATTCAGCAGGATATTTTTCGGTGTCAGTAAGAACTCATGTTTCTTTTCAGGTGTTACTCAGTAGCAATATCAAGTTTTGAGTTTCAGAGGCTTAACGGGGTTCAAAACAGCTGTTAGAGGTCACTTTTCCAAGTTTCCCTCCAAAAGGTGCCAAAATTCAAAATTTGAACTGAGTAATCGGTTACAGCGTATCTGATAACTGGTTACTCCTTGGTTTTCTGTACACTTTCATTTGTTTTTTAACTGAGTAACCGGTTAGCAGATATGTTGTAACCGGTTACTCTGGGCGCAGTTTGGAAAAAATTAAGTTTGCATCATTTGTGATCATGTGCTTGGCTTGTGCATGTGTGGGAAGGATCTAGAATTGATTTATTTTCATCATTTTCCACCCAAAATTCAAATTCCTCCCAACATTTTCCACTCTAATTCCACATTCTTTTTTTCAAATTCCATTCCTAATCTCCATTCCACTCATTAACCCACACTCCAAACCACATTTGAATTCCTAACCTAGCTTCTATTTAAATCAATTCATTCCAAACCTCACACAACTTTGATCCATTTTCTGAATTTTCTACACACCTCACTCCTTTTTCTCTCAACTTTTCTCTCATTTCAAAACCCTCACTCAAAGTTCCTTCATCAAAGTTCAACAAATATTGCATTGAAATTTGTTGATCTTGGAACTAAACCTTCATCCATTCATCAATTCTTGAAGGAATTCTGATTTTGCTACTGTTTTGCTTCTGGATTTAAGTTCTTGGAAGTGATTTTTGGAGAAGCTAGAAGCAAGTTCATCACATTGCATTTACTTTGCGTTTTTTGGTGAAGATAGCATTGGATCTCTGGTTTTCTAGTTTGGATTCATCAATTGCAGCTTATCAACATTCACCAACGTAATTCTCATCTTTGTAGGTTGGTGAATTTTAGATCTATTTTTCATTTAAGCTTATTTTGCTTGTTCATGATGTAGATCTTGAATTTGTTGAGTTTGATCCATCGGATTGTGGATTTGATTGTTGTTGGTTGTTAATTGATGTGTGTTTGCTGGTTTTGAGATGTAATTTTCGTGCATATTGAGATGCCCTAACATGCAGGTGATTGGAGAAGTGATAAGCTTCTGAAAAGTAATTCTGAACACTTATTCTTGAATTCTGTTGCAGAGTAACCGGTTACAGCATATTTGCTAACCGGTTACCCTGTTGTTTTCTGCGTGATTTTGGGCTATTTTGAACTAAGTAACCTGTTAGCAGATATGCCGTAACCGATTACCACTGCTGTAGAATGTGATTTTCTTGCATTTTCTTGTGTGTTTGAGATCCATTGCATGTCTAAACTTCATGGATTAATATGTTGATGATTTGTGGATTAATCATGAGCTGTTTCACCTCACACCATTGCATGAACACGATTCTTCGACACGCGATTCTTGGTTTTCATCGATGAATGTTTATGTTTGCGTTGTTGATTAATTAATGCGATAAACACGATACACACACATTTGAGTTGTGTTAATTCTTGATTGATGCTCAACTTGTTGGGCATGTGATGCGTGATTGTTGTTTGTTCCCGTGGTTGCTTATGCATGATGTTTTGATCAATGTTTGAGTTGTGCACCTTTGTTGAGTAATTGTTATTGGTTTGTTAACATGGTCATGCTATTTATTCTTGATGCTTGAAACCTTTATGATCGGTTTGCCATGCTTTGTGCGTCTATTTGCAATCGTTGCTCACATGAGTATTTGTTTTCAAATGCGTGGTGTGCTGCCCTGTTTTCACCGCTGTCTTGGTGCATATGTGTTGTTGTATGTGCTGTTGTTTGGCTTTTTACACACTACGCCAAAAATATGATTAGACAGCACCAAAAAGACAGCGCTTTTATGCAAAAGCGCTGCTAAAAAGAATAAAAAAATTTCGCTAAAAAAAAGCGCCTTAAAAGAAAGGCTTTAGAAAGCGCTTTCCAAAAAGCGCTGTAAAAGAATGTAAAAGAGTGCCATCTTAGACAGCGTTTTCCAAAAAGCGCTGCTATAGGTATCACTTTAGAGAGCGCTTTTAAAAAGCGCTGTCTAAAGGCCACCTTAGAAAGCGCTTTCAGAAAGCGCTCTATTAGGGCTCAATTTCTTTTCACTTTAGAAAGCGTTTTCTAAGAAAAAGCGCACTCTAAAGTCATTTACTAAAAACATCAAGAATCACAAAAAATGGCAAAAGGGGGGGTCGAACCCACGCCCTTTAGGTAGGGAAAGGAATTTTAAATTATATTAATATATCAAATTATATTTAATATATTTAAATTATATATTTTAACTTATTTAAATTATATTTAATATATAAAAATTATATTAATATAAAATTTAAAATATACTTTAAATTATATTAATATGTCAAATTATATTTAATATATTTAAATTATATTAAATTATATTTTAATTTATTTTAAATTATATTTTAAATTATTCAAATAATATATTTAAATATATATGTTTTAAATACAAACATTTTAACTTATTTAAATTATATTTAATATATATAAATTATATTAATATATAATTTAAAATATACTTTAAATTATATTAATATATCAAATTATATTTAATATATTTAAATTATATTAAATTATATTTTAATTTATTTTAAATTATATTTTAAATTATTCAAATAATATATTTAAATATATATGTTTTAAATACAAACATTTTAACTTATTTAAATTATATTTAATATATAAAAATTATATTAATATATAATTTAAAATATACTTTAAATTATATTAATATATCAAATTATATTTAATATATTTAAATTATATTAAATTATATTTTAATTTATTTTAAATTATATTTAAAATTATTCAAATAATATATTTAAATATATATGTTGACACCTTATTTTATATATTTATGGAGTGAGTATAAACAATGGATGAGGGCGTAGTACCGCTGGTCAAGGAGGTTTGTATGTTTGTTTGCCATGCTTTGAGTCTGGGGTTCGAATCCCGCTCGCCCCAGACTCATTTTTATATTTTTTGACATTTTCAGGTAAACCTTAGAAAGCGTTTTCCAAAAAGCGCTGCTATAGGTGTCACTTTAGAGAGCGCTTCTGAAAAGCGCTCTCTAAAGGCCACCTTAGAAAGCGCTTCTAAAAAGCGCTCTCTAAAGGCCACCTTAGAAAGCGCTTTTAGAAAGCGCTCTTATAGGCCTCTAATTATTTTCACTTTAGAAAGCGCTTTATAAGGAAAAACGCCCTCTAAAGTCCTTTACTAATTAAAATATAAAACAATTCTAAACATTTTCAGAGACACTTTTATTCATTTTCTCTCTCTCTCTCTCTCGACCATTTCTCTAAACCCTCGCCGTCGTTCTTGCCATTGCCATTGCCGTTGCCGTTCGTGAAAACGTTGTTGTTGTTGTTCTTATTTTCTTATCATTCATTTCTCTTTTATTATTCATTTCTCAAATCGTTCTAAAAACGAAAACGAATAAGGTACTCTTTTATTTTTCATTTCTCTTTTATTATTCATTTCGCTGTTACTATTCATTTCTCTGAAAACGAAAACGAAAAAGTTTTCACGATGAGGATAAAAGCTTCCTCTTTTATTGTTGCAGAATCTTTTTTCTTTTATTTTTCATGTATATTTTTACGAAAAAGTATTTTTTTTTATAATAAGCTCATTGTGAAATTGTGAAGGTTATTTCATGACTATTAAATATTTTTTACTGTATATTTGGCAAAGTTGATTAGTATAAACAACCTAGTATTGATTGAAATTGTATTTCGCTAGTTGTGTTGTGTTTGGTCTATCCTTTTTTTCCAAGTTCATTTCTTTTATTTTCTAGAACTTGTGACATTTTGTTATAAGTTTATTGTCTACTTTATACTTATGTAGGTGTTTACCTCTAATTGTTGCTTGTTTGTGATTACATGTTGCCACTTATCAAGTTATGACTCATAATTGGTCAATTAATGATATTTCATTTTATGATACGTGTATAGGGGTTACTTGTGTTCAAAGTGTGAAAGTCGGATCGTTTCCCTACAGGTATAACATTTTTTCTTTTTGTTTTTGTTTAGTTTAATTAGTATAACTATGGATAAGAAATGGATGTCTTCAAGTCGATTGTCGAAAGAGTACGACAATGGGGTATCAGAATTCGTTAAGTTTGCTGTTGCGCACGCCAAAGACCCTAGTCGAATGATATGTCCTTGCTTAGGTTGCTGTTTTGGGAGTCGGGTTGACGCGGTTCAGTTGGCATCGCATTTATTGAGGAGTGGAATTGATAGAAGTTATACATGTTGGAATTTGCATGGTGAGAAAATTAACGGGAATGTTGAATCGGGGGATAATACGACCTACGCTTCATACGACAATGGCACAGATACATACGATTCTGATCGAGTCAAAGAGATTGCAGAAGCACTTGAAGAAGATCTTAAGGATTGTTGCAAAATAGTGGTGTCACCTTGGTAGCTGAAGCAATGCACATTTCAAGTGTGAAAGACTTAAACCCCAAATTTGTAAATCTGTCATATTTTGGGGTTATCGAGCGCATTTGGGTGTTTGATTATGAGAAGTTTCAGATTCTTATATTTCGTTGCAAGTGGGTTGAAAATAATAATGGCGTACGAATGGATAAGTCAGGATTTTTGCAAGTGGATCTTAATAGGGTGGGGTACAAAGATGAGCCTTTTATTCTAGCCTCTCAAGCTAAACAAGTGTTCTATGTCACTGATCCGACAAGTACAAAATGGTCTATAGTGCTTTTATCTAACAAAGTAATTGATGAAAACGTTGGAGATCAAGGTGATATTGATGTTGATATTGAATCATTTACTAGAAATGATCAAGATGAAAATATTATAGCGAATGAATCATATACTAGAAATGATCATAATGAGCGTATTTGGATCAATCCAACCGTCCGTGTTGTTAAGTGACGGGTAGAACATACTCCAAACAAGAAAAGAAAGAGACGTTAGTGAAAAAGGTACTAGTTGTAAAATTATAGCTTATATCATTCAATATAGCTTATATCATTCAATAGATTAGGATTATGGATTTTTATATTTGTCATTTAATTTCTGTTTTTTTCTTTCTTACAGGTCAAATGTCTAGTAACCAGGAAGATACACACGAGTAGCACGGGCTAGAGCAACCAATATTACATGGGTCAAAGTGGAGATTCCTTCAAATGGGACAATTGGTGATTTCTATCACGGTATGCATGGTTTTATAACTTAGGATTTATTTTAATATTTATCGGATATGTCATATATATAATTTATTACTTTTAACTAAATAATGCGTATTTTGTTTTGTTATGTAGTATTTCGATGATATGGCGTGTCCTTATTACACGAGGAAACAATTGCAAGATACTAAGGAGGAATTGTGCAAATTTTTTTTTGCAAGAAGAATTCTTTCTTGATTGTATAGTTTGGTGAATGTAAATTCTAGTTTATTGAAATGTAAATTCTATACAGGTTTGAAACCATACAATAGAAATGTATATCCATACTAGTTTGTGCGAATTCTGCATGTAAATTCTAATTTATTGAAATGTACAAATTCTAGTTTATAGAATTTGTGCGAATTCGGCATTAATGTAAATTCTAGTTTTGAAATAGAATTTGTTGATGGAAATGCATATCCATACTGGTTTATTGAAATGTGAATTATTAAGGTTTATGGAAATGTGAATTATACAGGTTTCTGCATAAAAAAATGGTTAAAATGGGATTTTTTAAAAAAATCTTCAAAATTTTACGTAGACAAAAGAGAGCGTTTTTAATAAAAAAGTGTTGTCTAAGGTTATACATTATACAACGCTTTCAAAAGCGCTGTCTAAAGTCCAGCTTTAGAGAGCGCTTTTAATGAAAAAGCACTGTCTAAAAGCACCTTTAGAGAGCGCTTTTGAATGAAAAAGCGCTTTCTAAAGTTTATAAAAAAAAATTTTAAAATTTTTAACGTATACTTTAGACAGCGCTTTTAAAAGCGCTGTCTAAAGTCCCCTTTTAGAGAGCGCTTTTTCATAAATAAAAAAGTGTTGTCTTTACCTACGACAGTGCTGGCTTAGACAGCGCTTTTAAGCGCTGTCATAGGCCAAAAAAAGCGCCCTCTTTTCTCTTGTTTGGCGTAGTGACACCTCCATTTTGTGTTGAACTTGAGCTATTTAATGCTGTTTAGTGTATTGGCTGGAATTTACCGCTGTGCAGGTACTGGAGCGCTGTTGTAGCCGCTGTTTTTTTATCGCTTTGGTTTGCCTTGCTTTTGCTTGCTCCCTTAGGCTCCTAGTCCGACTTAATTTTTGATTATGCTCGGAGTAGTATAGACATTAGGTTCGAACCATGCATGCTAACGTAGGTAGATGTTTCCCCTTTGAACTCAACCATAGGGCCACTTTTGCATGACAACATTAGGATAGAATTCCCGTAGCGTTTTCTTTTCCCTTGAGTCTTCTCTTCTCATCTCATAACGATTCTAAAGCACTTAATAAAGGTAATGTGTATTGCGCATGAGCCTTGTATGTGGGAAATAAGGAATGAGGGGTTTCCTCTCATCTTTCTATAATGTTTAGCGGACGTCCTGTCTTGGGACTATTCGCTATGCATTCATTCCTACGTCATAGACTTCGGTGCAATGTAAGTTACGAACTAACTTCAATCCACTTTTGTCTAAAAAACACAAAACAAATTCAAATCATTTTTATCCTTCGGGATTGTTTAGTTTCAAACCGTTTTCAGAAAAGAGCTCGTCGCTCACGTAAAAAGCACTTACCGACCTCGTCGGTCGAACTACGACCGCTCTAACTTCCTCTCTCTCGTCCGATTGAGGATACGTAGGCACGAGATGCGATATCTCAGCGAGCAACCTCCCCCTTTAGTGCGTAGTCCGTCGAACTACGTTGACTCTGATTCTTCGTTCGTCCACGAAGATACGTAGGCATTGGATTGCGATAATCCTTGCGAGTGCGTCTTAGTCTCCCCCCTCCCCATTTTTTTTTGTTCAACCGTAGACTTTAGGAAAGCTCACCCTTTGATTAGACAACAAGCGTGGATCCCATCGAGTACGATGGACGCGTGGGGGTGCTAATACCTTCCCCCCATGTAACCGACTCCCGAGCCCAGACTATGATTGCGATGACCATGTCTTTCCCTGTTTAGGTTTTCTTCGATCGTTTCCCTTCCTTGCGTCGGGATAAATAATGTTCGGTGGCGACTCTTCTGTTCTTGTTCTCGCCGGTTGTTTTTCGCAGGTTGTGACAGTCGCCTATCACCATAACATCGTCCGCAAATTGAAGAATATCAAAATGCACATTGTTGTTGTTCTGGACTGGGCCAATGGCTAGGCGTGGCCCAATCCGCTTTTGTTCTCAGAACGACCCATTTGCCTAAGTCCAATCCATAAAGGGGCAAAAGTTACCTTCCCCCCCAACCGGGCAAGGAGTGCATCGCTCCTCCCCATCACTGCTGCCCGTTCCACACGACTTCGTCGGTCCACGAACAGCTAAGGGCATGTCCCCGAAACCACTCCTTTGCCCGACACAACGGCTAGTTTTGGGCACCCTGCCCGACATAACGGCTAGTTTTGGGCAGTTACCTATTCTTCGGGAAAACAGTTATTTCGCCGAAAATAGGACCGTTGGCCACGCGCTGGGGGCACTATATAAACCTCTCACTTAAGAGGGTCAGGTATCGAATAATCACCCTAAAAAACTCATACTTTGTACTTGCCCTTTTTCTCTGACCCTTTCTTACTTGAGCGTCGGAGTGCCTTGCAGGTACACCCCTCCTCCTCATCTCACGACCAGCATCACAGACGTTCTTGGTGGCCCACCTCAGGAGCTGATCAAGCCTTCACGATCAGTGGCGCCGTCTGTAGGAACTCAGTTCTCCCCGTCTTAACATCCACCTCAGATACTAAGACCAAAACAGTTTCATCCAATATCATCATCATAGCCTCTCAAGATCATGTCAAAGGTGCTCTCCAGTCAGCTGTCCTCCCCGTCAATAAGGCTGACATTGACGGTCCCTCATCCCTCCTTAGAGACCCTCGTTTTCTGAGAGACGGGCCACAACCTCTCCTTCCCCCATTCCTGCTGACCGTGACAACGATTACCCCTTGTTGGCCATCCAGCCCATTCCTGCTCCACCCAACGCCGACCCGGCCGTGGTGACCATTCTTGAAGCGATCAACAAAACCAACCTCCTGATCCTTCAGCAAAATCAAAGGATCGGGGCATTGGAGGAATATGCCCGTCCAAGATCCCCCCTCCGAGGAAAAGCCATCGACGATCCAAGAGCCCGCAACCCCGACGAGAGGTCGACAGAAGGCTGCGCCAAGAACCAGAATCTCATGCTGCCCGAAAACGCGACCATATTTCCCCGCGAAATCAGAACTCTCCCGGTCACAATAGAACCCGAAGGTACAAACAATCACCCCCGGTCTGGACAAAAGGCCGGGCCCTTACACCTTCTCCCTGAAAAAGTCGCCGTCACGAGCGAGTCGTCTGGTCCCCGTCACTAACCAGTTCCAGCAGCAATGATGAGCCTCACGCCCCATTGTCCCAAGAAATTTTGGCAACACGCTTCCCCAAGGGCTTGGAGAAGCCCCGGCATTGGGCACATACGACGGAACGACCGACCCCGACGAACACATCGAAAACATCGATGCGTTGTTGGATTACCGTGGCGTTCAGGGCGCCATCAAGTGCCGTCTATTTCCGACCACGCTCCAAAAAGGAGCAATGACTTTGTACAAACAGCTGCCCGAAGAGCCTATCACTTTGTGGAAGCAGTTAGGCATAATGTTTTCCAGGCATTTCACGGCGTCGCACCGCCACCCCAAGACTAAAGCCTCTCTTGGGGCCATCGTCCAAGGGAAGGATGAACCTCTCCGGGCATACATCGAGAGGTTTAACAAAGAAGCGGTGCAAGTCCCCACCACTGACGACATGAAAAAATTTCTGCTCGAACACGGACTCTCCCCGCACTCAGAGTTTTCCAAAGCTGTCGGCCTCGTACCTCCGAGGAACCTGGACGCCTTCCTCCTCAAGACGCATTCGTACATTCAGTACGAAGAAAAGGAAGCGGCCAACTCCGCCCGAGGCTCCCGCCACCAGGATAACGCCCGGGCCTCCAGAGACAAAGAGCCCTCAAAATCTCATCGAGGGGAAAGGAAGTGCGAGGACCGTCCTCGGGACTCCCGGACGATTTCACGACTACACCCCCTGACCGTCTCCAGGGAAAAGATACTGTCCGAATGCACGAATCCGAAATTCAAACAAGCAGGGGTCCGCTTCCTCAAATAAATATCGGCCAAGCCCAACACCGACAAATCAAAATACTGTCGTTTCCATAAGAGTTACGACCACACCACCGATGATTGCATCCATTTGAAGGATGCTATCGAAATACTGATCAGGGATGGCCACCTGAAACAGTTCACGAAAAAGAAAGATACTCCCCGGCAAGATGCCCAGGAGTCAAAAAAGGTAGAGGAAGAGGTGCCTTCCTCAGAATAGGCCAACATCCAGGTCGCCATGTCCGTCTCGCGACTAGAGGATTTCTACGTCCCAGATGAGCTCAGTGCTCCTGCCTACTTCGCAGCCCACAGCCCGTGGGAGACTTTCCCCTCCGCTATGGTCATCTCAGGGGGAGGCTTCAATAAAGTCACGGTGGGCTCCGTAAAGAGGAAATTCGAGCACCTGATCAGCACAAGCTCCAGCAAGGTGACCACACTCGATCAAGCCCAGAAGGGCTCTATCCCCATTTGCTTCTACTGGGAAGAGCTCCTCGGAGGATCTCCAAACCCGAGCATTCCCCTGCTCATCAGAGCTCGGATGGCAAACTTCGACGTTCGCAGAATTCTCGTCGACCAAGGCAGCTCGGTCGACATCATGTACTCCCAGCTGTTTTCAACGCTCCAGCGGGACGAGTCGCACCTCACCCCCTATGTGGGTTCTGACTTGCAAGGATTCAATGGGTCGGTGACCAAACCGTGGGGATACGTAGAACTGATCGTAACTTTTGGGTCAGCGGAGACAGCCATATCTATTAAGGTACAATTTCTGGAAATCGATTGCCCGTCTCTGTATCAGTGCATCTTCGGAAGACCAACCTTGGCCGAGTTGGTAGCTCTGCCTTCAACCGTCCATCTCAAGATGAATCTCAAGATGAAGTACTACACTTCAAAGGGGATGGTTGCCACCCTCCACGGCGACATCGAAGCCGCACGACGATGTTTCGAAGCATCCACCAAGGGACTCAACGCCATTGCGTCCAAGCCGAAGGTATCTAATAAGCCAGCCTTGCCCAGCAGCTCCGAGGAGGCCAGGCCATTACCTCAGGTCGACTCCATTGACCTCGACATCCGCTTCCCCGAAGAGGACCAGAAGAAGGACCAAGCAGCCTCGGGCAGCTCATCTGCCCCGATCAGCAGCAGCTCCCATCCAATGCGTCCCATCCCGAATGGAGATTTCGAACTCGTCTTGTTCGGCGACGACCCCCAGCGGGGAATAAAGCTTGGAGCGAATCTCCCCGGCATCGCAAGGAAGCAACTCAAAGCCTGCCTCTGTGAGAACACCGATCTATTCGCCTAGAGCCCCGCCGAGATACCCGGCTTGGACCCATCCGTCGCTTGTAATCAACTCACGATTGACCCAGTCGTCAAAGCAGTAGCACAACGTAGGAGAAAGCAGTCTCCGGAGAAAACGGAGGCTGCAGAAAAAGCTGTAAAGGACCTCCTCGAGGCCAAATTTATCTCGGAAGCCAAGTACACCACTTGGCTGTCCAACGTTGTACTTGTGAAAAAATCTAATGGCAAATGGCGAATGTGTATTGACTATACCGATCTTAACAAGGCATGCCCGAAGGATGCCTACCCCTCCCCAATATCGATAAACTTGTTGATAACTCTGCCGATTTTAAACTATTATCATTCATGGACGCCTATTCGGGCTATAATCAAATACCAATGGCAATGAGCGATAAAAAATACACGGCCTTCATGACCGAATCGGACAACTATTACTACAATGTTATTCCCTTCGGCCTGAAGAACGCCGGCGCGACCTATCAGAGGATGATGAACAAGGTCTTACGGGGAGAGATAGGCGACATGCTCGAAGTCTATATGAACGATATGATCGTAAAATCCCGCAAGGAAACCGATCATACTGCCTATTTAAGAAAGGTCTTCGAACAGGCCAGGAAATACCATATGCGTTTCAACCTGGAGAAGTGCACGTTCGGTGTCTGGGTAGGCAAATTCCTCGGTTTCTACCTAACAGAACAAGGAATTGAAGCCAACCCCGATAAGTGTCGGGCATTCTCCGAATTTCCAACGCCCAAATCAAAGAAATCCATCAAGTACCTTAACGGGATGCTCGCATCTTTATCCCGTTTCGTGGCCAAATCTGCCCAGCACGCCCTACCCTTCTTCAAACTCCTCCCCAAGGAGGCGGCGTTTGAATGGACGGAAGAATGCGACCAGGCTCTCCTCCATCTGAAACGGGCACTCTCGGAGCCACCAGTCCTCTCTCGACCGAACAACGGCGAGACTCTGTATCTGTATCTCGCCGTAGCCACTGAGGCAGTGAGCGCCGCTCTTATCCGCAAAACACCTGACGGGCAAAAGCCCATCTATTTTACGAGCAAAGCACTGCAGGGACCAGAGCTGAGATACCAACAGATAGAAAAAGTGGCACTGACCCTCATCAACGCGGCTAGAAGACTGAGACACTACTTCCTGGCCCACATGATCGTGGTTCGGACAGATCAACCTATGAAGCAGCTTGTAGAGAGCGATTTTGGACGCGGTTCTTAAGCGCTGGTCGCTCTCTGCAGTTGAGCTTAAAACTACAGGTCGATTCATTTTTTATCCTATTGAAGCTGATGAAGGAAGGGAAATAGATGTCTCCAATTAACCCTGCTTGCATACTGAGTTTAAACAGCGGTCTGTTAGGTTACGAATGCTATCAATGTGGGGGGGCCTTTATACTGGTTATTTGTATTTTCGCCAATACGGTTTTCTTTCTTTCTTGGATTTTCTGGCGGGGAACGAGGATTAGGATGTTAGGACTGATGCTTTTGAATTACTGCTTTTGATATGGGATTTTGGGTTTTTGTTTAGTGTGCTCGCTAAGATATTTTCTTTCGATCTTATGCCTACGTATTCCCGTTTACCGAAACAGGGAAATCAGAGCGTTCGTAGTTCCTACTATTCTATGGGAGGAAATGATTGTTTTGGTGTCTTGTTCAAAGCCCAAGACGTGAAGCGAAAGGGTGGTTTATATCTTGTTCAAAGCCCAAGATGTGAAGCTGAAAGGTCTCAACTTTAGAGAGAATTTGTCATCTCTAAAGGGGGGGGGGGGGTTATATGTCACAACTGTTTTATAAAGGAGAATTACTTTAACCGGGATACGCGGATCCTAGCAATGCCATAATTTCCTTTATAGGGGGTTTTAACCTGAAGGGGAAGACTTTAACTCAGTGTAGAGCAATGCTATCTTTCCTTAGGAATTTCTCATGCTAAAAGAGGGACAGTGGCATGGATGTAGATGATCTAGAGGCTTGCCGCTTACAGCGATTAGATGAAGAGGAAAGGAGTTGTTGATGTTTGTGTACTATGAACGAGGCACAACTTTGATGCTAAAAGGTTAATTGGATTAACCAGTGGTTTTCTTATACAAAGCCTAAGAGGAGGCTATTATGTGTCTCGTACAAAGCCCGAGAGAGAGGCTAAAAGGTTTTGACTCAACGAGGGAATCTTTTGGTATCTCGTATAAAGCCCGAGATGGAGGCTAAAATTTGTTTGGCTCAATAAGAACCTTTTTGTATCTCGTATAAAGCCCGAGATGGAGGCTATTTGACTTAACAAGAGAGTTTCTTATGTGTCTCGTACAAAGCCCGAGAGAGAGGCCGAACGTTGTTTGACTTTGCTGGGGAGAATCGTTGTACAAAGCCCAAGAGGAGGCTGTGGTGACTGTTTCAGTTGAGTGACAGGTCCGGTATACTGATTTTGAAAGAGAAAATCAGTTCTTATATGAGCAACACGTACTCCTGGATTTGATTCAAGGATCCGGGTTATTCCTGTTCTTTGAGGAAGCGGGAAATCCGAAGGGTATTGAGACTGTCCAAGTCTGCGGGTTTCCTTCCTATTTTTGAAGGGGTCACTTGAGAATGTCTTTGAGACTCAAGGAGATTAGATTGTCCGTGTCTAGAGTTTCACCTTTTATACTGTGTTTTGAGAAACAGTAGTAGACTCTACGAAAGGACTGTTCTATAAAGATGACTAAGTTCTGTTCCTATACCTCTAGGAGGTCGTCGGGACAATTTGTACAAAGCCCAAGAGGAGGCTGGAAACTTTTAAGAAGCCGATCGGTCCTTGTACTAAGCCCAAGAGAAGGCTATTATTCCCGGAGGAAGAGATCATTATACGAAGCCTAAGAGGAGGCTGTGAATACTTCTAAGAAGCCGTAGGGTCCTTGTACTAAGCCCAAGAGGAGGCGGGGTTGCTTTTAGGAAGCCCGTGGGTCCTTGTACGATGCCCAAGAGGAGGCCGATGCTTTTAAGAAGCCCGTGGGTCCCCAAACCCTGAGAAATTCAAGGCAATGCTATTCACCGAGAATAGATCAAAGTCAGGAAAGTTCGAGAATTTGGAAGAAACTCAAAGATGCCATTCACGGAGAATACATTCATCTCTGGGAGTAGAGTTTCTTGACAATTCCTAATGAGGACAGCCGAAGAGAAGACTGTATCTGGTGATCCTATTGGGGATCTAGTTGTCTATTTCTATGAATAAACGAAACGGCGTCACCTAGTTCTAGACGTAGTTGCCGGGGAAACTCGAAATATCTATACTATTACACAGTTGATATGAGTTTATGAAAGAAGACTTACAGTGAAACAACCCCACAATACAGTTATATGTATATGAAAACAGTAAATGAAAGCAATAACCACTTACTCGGTTGTAGAGCTTCCATGTTTTTTTGTTAGTTGTTCAACAAAGAAAGATTAAAAACAACAGTATATTCAAAATCAAAGGAGAAAGTGCTTTGAAAAAGAAAGTTTTGGGGCTTACAGCTCAAGGAGAGGCCCAGGGTTTTATCAGTGAGCGCACTGTTTGAATTTGTACAGAGGGATGGGTCTTACACTCTCTCAAGAGGCCCAAAAAGTTTTAAAGAAAAAGAGTGGGGCTTATAACACGAGGGTAGGCCCAGATGATTTTTCCGTTTAAAATGGCGATCGCGCCGAGGTTTTCTTTTAACGCAGAGGGACTTATACAATAAGTGAGGCCCCAAAAATATTTTGGTTAAAAGGGGATTGGGTCTTACACTCTAATAGAGGCCCAAAATGTTTTGAATGGGTCTTATAGCTCAAGGAGAGGCCCAATTGATTCTTTGAATAGGCGACGATCGCGCCGTTTGTTTTTGACGGTATCGGGACTTATACAATACACTGAGGCCCAAAAATGATTTGGTCAAGAAAGGATTGGGTCTTACACTCTATTAGAGGCCCAAAAAGTTTTGAAAATGATTTATGAGGGTTGAATTAATCCAAAAACCCTAATTTGTTTTCAAAAATGTATTTAATTGAATAGAAATTCAATTAAAATGATCAAAATTGTTTAACATGTGAAAAACAAATTGTGATTTTGGATTAATGCTTCAAAAATTAAGTATTGACCTACAAAATAATTAGAAAGCATTAAAAGTTGCAAAATCAATGTAGAAAAAATATTTAATATGTCAAAAACAATTAGAATATTAATTCTTTGCAAAAATATCAATTATATGAAATAAATAATATTTTTGGGATTTTTTGGGAAAATAAAATATTTTAACATTTTTGTGAATTATTAAAAAAAAGAATCAACTCAAAATCATTAAAACTCAGAGAGAAATTAATTTTTGAATCAATTAAATAAAATCACAAAATTCAAATATTTGAATTATTCAAAAATGGCGCCAAGAACACACCAAGAACACGCGCGTGTTCTGGGTTTGGCTGATTTGCATTTTCTCCTCAATCTCACTGAATACTTGATTATAACATGCAATCCACATATCATTATGCTCGTCTCAACCTCACGATCATGTCTATGACACTTAATTTCATTTAAATTAAACATAAAACAAGAAATCACGAAGAAACCTCAAGAACCCTAATTTCTACATGAAGGCTAGGATTTTTGATACACGATTCAAACAATGCAATTAATTGAGGGAAAACATTCCATGCATGATTATGAACATATGGCCAAATTATTGTGCGAGGAAATATGCATGGATTGAGAGATGACCAAGTATATGCTTACCTCTAAGCCGTGACAGCAAGTGCAATGTGATTTTTGATTTGGAGGTGTTACAGATGAGTGGTGATGATCTGAACAGCTTTCCTACACCCTATGGAGTGTGTTTGAATGCTTGGACTTGATTGAAATTGGCTGGAACGATTTGTGGTACCCCAGCTGCAACTTGGTTGAAAATTTGAGCAACCAGCTGGTGATTTTGTGAAATTGGTGTTTCAAAAGTGATCTAAGTGTTTGATCAGCTCATATGTGATGTATGTGAGGTGTGTGAGTGATTGGTTTGATTGGAAAAGTTCTCAAACTCAAAACCCGATAGCTACCTTGCTAAGAAAGGCATTTTTGCCAAGAGAAAGAGATTTTGAGGAAAGCATCTGTTAGATGGCTTTGGTGTACTCAAACTGATCACAATTTAGCTCTATTTATAGTAGAGCAAGTTTGTTTTGCAAGGAATAGTGAATGGCAGCTGGTAAGTAGGTTTGCCCAATGTTGGCAAATGAAAATCCAAGTCTCCTCTAGCCATTGACTAGAGGTTAGGGCACAGAGCTTTGGTTCCCTTGGTCTTGGATAAGCCTTGACTGATTTCAGATGAGAATGGCTCAGTCCATGCCACCTTGATGCTTCCATTGAATGCTTCAATCCAAATTTGGAGTCTTGTCCCTATTTTGGCCATTCTAGGTTCAACATGCTATTTCTTGTTCCATGGACTTTGGAGGCTTGGCTCAGTGATTGTCCCCTTTAGATTCAATCCTCAGATGTGTCCAAGTGGATAGGAGCATTTGAATTTGGCTGATTTTGGCAAATCGAGCCAAAATGCAAAATCTGCCTTGCCTTTGACAGATTTCAGCAAGGCAACTTAACAATGTCATATCTCATGGGGTAAGTTGAATTTGGCAATGTTCTTGGCCATTTTGGAAAGCCCTTACATGATACAACAACTGTTTGAACAAGTTTGGTTCTGATATATTTTGATTCCAAGTGAAAAATCCCTCTACATTTGGCAAAAAGTGAAGCAAAATCTGACTTAGTGAAATTTTCACTAAGTGTTGGAACAAAGTGTGATTTCTTGATTTTGATCACTCCATAACTCAAAATTCTTAATGAATTGGACTTAGGTCTAGTTGAAGTTTTTGTAGAGGGTAATGAGGGCTACAAATCCATCTTTGGATGAGAAAAAATGGCCATGTGGTTTAGGAGTTATGGTCCTCCAAAGTTAGTGTATTAGTGGTACTTTTTCCATAACTTAGAAAAATTTCTAAGTTTTATGGTTGCCCCTTTTACTAGTTATCCAACATTCTTTAATTTTTCTTGATGAATGATGATTCAAATCATACATTAACATCATTTTAGGGTTAAAAATCCATTTTGGTGAAAAATCTCAAAAAGTCAAAGTTGACTTTTGTGCACAGTTGACTTTTTATCAGATGAATTCCAAATTGTGCAATTCTTCAGGAAATCATGTCCTTGACCTAAATCAAACTTGATGGAAATGTTCCATGGGTGTCATAGGGTATATTTGGGCATGTCCTAGGGTTTGGGAGCATGTCCTGGTCAAAAGTCAAAGTTACAGTTGACTTTCCTCGCGAAACCCTAATTGTGGTGCAGATGAAATTGAGACTTGTTGCTCAAGCTTCTTGGATTTATCCATTATTACAAATGGATCAATATAGTTCATTAGAGACCCTCAAATCATGTCTTGAGGTCTTGGCTCTTGATTTGTCCCAAAAGTCAACTTAGGGGTGAATTAGGTCAAGAAACCCTAATTCCTGATTTTTTATGTATGCATCCCCTGAGGTCAAATTGACTTGATGCTTGGGTCCATGAGGTTCCATGGAGTACATTAGGTTATGTTTTGGATCTTTGGCTTATGCCCAGATGAAACTTTCCATCTAGAGGCCCTGGTCGACCAAAACCCTAATTTGGTGATACTGGCGATCTTGAGACTTGATCCACCTAGAAGGGAGCAACCTTGTGCTTAATCCTTGAAGTGGGAGTCCTTTTTGATCCATTGTGGATGTTTGAAAGGTTAGAAAAGTTGAAGATCATGTCATTCCTTGATTGATCCTTTGTCTAAGGCTCTGAGAGGGCTTGAAACCCTAATTTTGATAGTAGTGAATGCTCAACAACCCTTGAGGCATTTGGTGAGGCATGATGGTTCATCCATATTGTGATGATGAATTGCACAATGATGGGAAATCTTAGTGGTCAAAATTTGGGGTATGACAGATGCCCCTATTTAATCTTCTTGGACCCGAAGGTGTGAATGACGAAGGTATTCGGGCATTCGGGGTGCAAGAGGATTAAATATCGAAATACCCGAAATTTTGATGGTGGTTATGAATGGCGGATCGCATCCATCTTCTTTTGCTGAGCAATGATGCTTAGAAAAGGTAAACTTCCCCTCGATCCTGGTTTCCTACCAAGGAACTGATCTTAGTTTCTGATTTAAACTTCCCCTCGATCCTGGTTTCCTACCAAGGAACTGGTCTTAGTTTCTGATTTAAACTTCCCCTCGATCTTGGTTTCCTACCAAGGAACTGGTCTTAGTTTCTGATTTAAACTTCCCCTCGATCCTGGTTTCCTACCAAGGAACTGGTCTTAGTTTCTGATTTAAACTTCCCCTCGATCCTGGTTTCCTACCAAGGATCTGGTCTCGGTTTCTTTTGTCAATAAACTTTCTTGACAAGGAACGCTGTTAGTAGCGGTTTTCCTTCAAACTTCTCGCCGAATTTTCCTGGGGAGATGCCATTTGAGTGGAAAAAGTTTTGATGTCAGACTTGCTTGGGAAACCAGCCGTCTGAGTTGTAGAGGTGCACAAACTTCTCTGCTGGAGACGCCATTTGTCGATTCTACTGGGGGAAAGCGAGTATCTTGAGAGACTATTTCCACTTGGGGATCTTACATCATACTTTTCTCGGGATCTTCCCGGAGAAATGCCATATGATGGGGTCCAATTTTGAGGTGCCGATGACCTTTTCATCAGCGGATTTTTGGAGAAATACTGATGCACTGCCGAACCTTTGCCTAAGAGGCTTTCTCTGGGGATTTTCTTTAATCTGGGAAAGCAAGGATATCATCTTCAATGGTGAAGAGTGACATCTGTTGAAGGTTCTCTGGCCTTTCAGAGGTTCAAGTTATCAAAGTGGTCTAGTGCCGACTCTGATCTAGAGATAAACGGGAGAGAGATTGTTCAGACACAATGTTTCCTGACGAGGAAAGAACTGACAACTCGATTGAGAGGACTTTTATCACTAGGGGATAAGACTGACTAGAGTGATAGCGATGCAATATGAAATGTAAATGCAAATCAATAATGCATGATGTATGTATGTATATGCTGACAAAACTGGCGCGACACACAAACTAAAAGACGAGCATGACTGGATACTCGGCCATCGCGGGGCGTATAGAGATATCGCTGGTTCAAGATAGTAATTCCACCTTGCTTAGGAGAGATAATCCCTGCGGGGAATACCGTTGATCGGGCTTAGGAGATGAGAACTCGGCCGAGGCGTGTCAAACGAAACAAGGTCTCTGACACAGTAGATCCCTTCATTCAGGCGTACTGGTCTAGAAGGAGTACTTTGATTCTGCACTTTGAGGTTCGAACACCTTTGGAGACGCGATTGATGTTCTTTCGATGTTTAACAGTCAAAAGAAATTGCCATCTTTATTTTAAAAGCAGAAAAAGTTTTAACAAGTAAATTCATTTTTGTTATATTTCAAGAATCGTTAATCATGTTAACAACGTTGTTCTGTAAAGCTAAAACAAGCAAGAATTACAAACAAAAGCACCAGGCTCAAATTTTATTGATAAGATGGAGATCAGCCAAACGCGTGATTCCAAGGAGTATATACAAAGTTTGAAAATGGTAATTTACAGGGAAAAGGGCTACGTTGAAACATAACGACCACTATCCTTCTACCAACTTTGAATTCGGGGCATCCTGAGCTTCTGTCGAAGATGACCTTGACTAGAGTTTTCTGACAGATGATGTAACTGCTGCTGCTGAGAGATTCGCCTCTGTTGAACATAGTTACTTGCCATTATCCCTAATTTTTGCCTGGATTGTACTATGATGTTTCCAATCCATCGGGATGATTTTTTTTCATGTCTCTAACTTTTGCCTGGACCGCCCTTTCGGGTTTTCAATCCACCGAGACGTTTTTTTTTTTTAGTTTAGGCGAAGTATTTCTTGACTACATCAACATTCGTGGGATAGGCAAATTCCTCTCCGTCCATGGTTGCAAGCCTCAAGGCGCCGCCTGAGAAAGCTTTCGTGACCACATAGGGGCCATCATAATTTGGAGTCCATTTGCCCCGAGAATCAGTGAGGAAAGAATGTATCTTCTTGAGCACGAGGTCTCCTTTTCTGAAAACACGAGGTCGGACCTTTTTGTCGAATGCCCTCTTCATTCTCTGTTGATACAACTGACCGTGGCATAGTGTCGTTATTCTCTTTTCTTCGATCAGATTTAGTTCGTCGTGTCGGTTTTGACACCATTCAGCTTCGGTGAGCCTAGCTTCCATCAATGCCCTGATTGACAGGATCTCTACTTCTATGGGGAGAACTGCCTCCATGCCATATACTAGAGAGAAAGGGGTTGCCCCTGTTGAAGTATGGACAGATGTACGATAACCATGATGAGCAAAGGGTAGCATCTCGTGCCAATCTTTGTAGGTTACAACCATCTTTTGAACGATCCTCTTGATGTTCTTGTTAGCCGCTTCTACCGCTCCGTTCATCTTGGGTCGGTAGGGAGATGAGTTATGGTCTTCGATCTTGAACTCAGCGCACAACTCCTTCATCATCTTATTGTTCAAGTTAGATCCATTGTCAGTGATGATCTCACTTGGAACACCATAACGGCAGATGATATTATTTTTGATAAATTGGACCACCACTTGTCGGGTTACATTAGCGTACGACGCTGCTTCGACCCACTTGGTGAAATAGCCAATGGCTACAAGGATGAACCGATGTCCGTTCGAAGCCTTAGGTTCGACCAAGCCTATCATGTCGATTCCCCATATGGAAAAAGGCCACGGGGAAGAAAGAACTTTGAGATGTGATGGCGGTACATGAATTTTGTCAGAGTATATCTGACACTTGTGACACTTCCTCATGTACTTGTAGCAGTCGGATTCCATGGTCAACCAGTAGTACCCTGCTCTTAGAATTTTTCTCGCCATTGTGTGTCCGTTGGCATGAGTTCCAAAGGATCCTTCATGATTTTCTTTCATAAGCATGTCTGCTTCTGGTCTATCTACGCATCGGAGCAAGACCATGTCAAAATTTCTCTTATAAAGAGTGTCACCGCTCAGGAAGAAGCTTCCAGCTAATCTTTTGAGGGTTTTTTCTGTCTTTTCTTAGTGCCCCGGGTGGGTACTCTTGTTTCTGAAGGAAGCATTTGATATCGTGGTACCAAGGTTTGTCATCTATGACTGCTTCAATCGTGAAGACGTAAGCGGGCCGTTCAAGGCGCATTATGTCGATCTTAGGTATGTCATTCCATTGACCTACACTAATCAGGGAAGAGATAGTGGCTAATGCATCAGCCATGTGATTCTCATCACGAGGGATGTGATGAAACTCAACTCTATTGAAGAAAGGTAACAACCTTCTTGCATAGTCTTTGTAAGGAATCAGTCCTGATTGGTATGTGTTCCAATCTCCTTTTATCTGATTGATAACCAGAGCTGAGTCGCCATATACGTCCAAGTTTTTGATCCTTAAATCAATTGCTTCTTCGAGACCTATAATACAAGCTTCGTATTCGGCCTCGTTGTTCGTACATTTGAACGTACGTCGAGCAGTGAAAGGAATGTGGGTACCCTGAGGGGTAACAATGATTGCCCCAATTCCGTTTTCGTAATGATTAACTGCTCCATCAAAGATAAGTCCCCATTGGGAACCTGGTTCTGGCCCTTCACTGGGTAGTGGTTCATCGCAGTCTTTCATTTTTAAATACATGACATCTTCGTCTGGGAAGTCAAACCCGATTGATTCTTGATTGTTAATCGGTTGATGAGCCAAATGATCGGCTAAAATACTTCCTTTAACGGCTTTTTGAGCGTGGTACTCTATGTCATATTCTGATAACAGCATTTGCCAATGGGCAATTCTTCCCGTAAGAGCAGGTTTTTCAAATACGTACTTGATTGGATCCATTTCGGAGACCAACCAAGTAGTATGATGAATCATGTATTGGCGAAGACGTTTGGCTGCCCAAGCCAAAGCGCAACAAGTTTTCTCAAGCATCGTGTACCGAGTCTCGCAGTCGGTGAATTTCTTGCTCAAATAGTAGATGGCAGACTCTTTTCTTTTAGTTTCGTCTTGTTGGCCAAGTACACATCCCATCGAGTCCTCTAGGACTGTGAGGTAAATGATCAGTGGTCTTCCTTCCACTGGAGGTGATAGAATCGGAGGATTCAATAGATATTTCTTAATACTGTCGAAGGCAGTTTGGCAATCTTCTGACCAAACGCAATCCTGGTTCTTTTTCAGTAATTTGAAAATCGGCGCACATGTGGCGGTCATAAGGAATATGAATCTGGAGATGTAGGTTAAACATCCCAAGAATCCTCTGACTTGTTTTTCAGTTTTCGGCGAAGGCATTTCTCGAATGGCCTTGACCTTGTCAGGATCAACCTCAATTCCTTTCTGGCTGACGATGAACCCTAGTAGTTTCCCTGAACGGACACCGAAGGTGCACTTGTTGGGATTCAAGCGGAGCTTGAATTTTCTCAAACGTTCGAACAATTTTGACAGATGTTCAACGTGCTCACTCTCTGTTTTTGATTTTGCAATCATATCATCGACATATACCTCGATTTCCTTATGTATCATGTCATGAAACAGAGTAGTCATAGCCCTTTGATAAGTTGCCTCAGCGTTCTTCAAACTGAACGGCATTACCTTGTAACAAAAGGTACCCCATGGGGTAATGAACGAAGTTTTCTCCATGTCTTTCGGCGCCATTTTGATCTGGTTATAGCCCGAGAATCCATCCATGAAGGAGAAAATTTTGAACTTTGATGTGCTGTCCACCAGCATGTCAATGTGTGGTAAAGGAAAGTCGTCCTTTGGACTTGCCTTGTTCAGATCTCGGTAGTCGACACACATTCTGACCTTTCCGTCCTTTTTGGGAACGGGTACGATGTTGGCTAACCATTGAGGATATTCTGATGTAGCGAGGAAACCCGCGTCAATCTATTTCTGCACCTCCTCTTTGATTTTGATGGCCATGTCCGGATGAGTGCGTCTCAACCTTTGCTTTACTGAAGGACATTCCGATCTTAACGGTAAGTGATGTTCCACGATGCTGGTATCCAACCCTGGAATATCCTGATAGGACCAAGCGAATACATCGGGGAATTCTTTGAGAAGCTTTATCAAACTCTCTCTGGCAGTTGGACTGAGTAGTGCCCCAATCCTGATTTCTTTTCTCTCTTTTTCTGAACTCAAGTTTACCATTTCCAACGGTTCTTTGTGAGGTTCAATGGACCTTTCCTCTTGTCTGAGTAGTCGAGAGATCTCTTCTGGAATTTTGTCGTCATTTTCTTCTTCAGCCTCGAATACCGGGAACTCAAAGTTGGGAGAAGGCATCGAATCGTATGTTTCAACTGGGTTTAAAACAAGCAATCTGCATGACGTGAGAATTCATGTTTAGAAGAGATAGAGAAAATGCAAGTGTGTGCAGTGTATTTATTTTACTGCTTGTTTTTATTTTTAATTGTTTTTTAGGATTACCATTTTCTGAGAAAGCAAAAAGAGAAAACAACAACTAATGCGGAAATTACAGAACGACGTTATTTTATTAATGAACAAGTCGATTCTTGAAACTACAGCCCTATAAAACAAAACTCTGTCGCTTCGGGCAAAGCGAAGAAGGAAATTTACAGAAAGCGAGCCCTATCAAAACATCTGTTTCACCTGGGCAGGGTGAAAGGTTAAAGATGCCAATTACTTTGACTGATGGACGACCTTCGGAACCTCGACGGAAATCCATTGGCGGCGAACTCCTCGGTGAATCACAAAGTCTGGCACCTTCCTTGATTTGTCTTCAGAAATGACGCTGATTTCTGGTGGAGCTGGATCATTGGAATCTGTCTCCCAGGAAAAATTGTCACAGGAGAATTCCTCTGTTGCATTTTGCATAACATTTGTGCTCTCAGCTGTATCTCCCCATCCAGTTGGCTGGATGTTTTCGAGCCTGATACGAGAGCTCTCGGAAGCAGTGTACTTGACCATGAAGTCGTATTTTCCACTCGGTTGTCCCAGAGTGTCCCAAACTTCTTTGGAACTGGAGGAGTCATCTCTCTCAATGACATTAACCTCAGGAAAAGCATAGTTGATGAATTCAAGTCCTGCGAACGTTGCAAATTCATCTTCATGTTGAGTAGTTTCTGAATGACCTGAGTGTTGATCCCATGGCATGGTGGGGACACAGGTATTCCGTTCAATGACGGTCAGCTGATTTTCATTGTTCGGCTGACTTTCTTGCCCTAAGTTTCCTGGGTAAGGTTGCCACATTGGCAGACCATCCATTGGGCCATAGTAGGTGTAGTCAAAATTATCTTTCATCGGAGTGTCTTGCTCTAATGAATTTGGCGGAGCGCGGCATCCTTCCGGATCACAATCTCTGTAGATCATTTTGACATCTGATCTTGGTATAAATCTCGGACTTTCTGTAGGAAAGCAAAAAGGCATAGGCACCTCTTCCTGAGACATATAACCGTCCTTGTTAAGTTAGGACTTCCATTCTTCATCCGTGTCAGAGGGATCTTCCTCATTGATAGTATGAACTGTCTGAGACGCTGGGTGAAGGAAACCTCCACTGTGGAATAAGTTTTGAAGGGGATAAAGACTTTCATCATTGGTAGCTGTCCGGGTACAGGTTGCAGAAAAACCAAGACCCTTCTTTGTTTTATTGTCAATGGGAATGACAAGCTGCCCCCATCCTGTTGTATCGGTACTCTCGACCACTTTGATAACATCTTTGTATGAGGAAATCGAGGTTCCTCCTCTGAACTGATTGTCCTTGCTCACCGACAGTGCTTGGAACTAAGTTCCAATAACCTCCTCGGGTTCTATTCCAGTAGATGATGACAAGTTGCTTACAAGCAAGGCTTGTTCCCCACAAACCGTGACAAGCTGATCGTTCTGAACGAACTTTAGCTTTTGGTGGAGGGTTGAAGTAATCGCTCCAGCCTGGTGTATCCAAGGTCTTCCTAATAAACAAATGTATGTTGCCCGGATCTCCACGACCTGGAAAGTGACTTGGAAAGTGTGAGGACCAATAGTTATGGGAAGATCAACTTCGCCGATAACTGTTTTTCTGGATCCGTCGAATGCTTTGACGACAACCTCGCTGATTCTCATCGGAGGGCCCTTGAATGATAATTGCATCAAAGTGGATTTCGGCATGACATTCAGGGCTGACCCTGTGTCTACCAGTACGCTGGCTAAAGCATCGTCCTGGCAGTTAACTGTGATATTGAGCGCTATGTTATGACGACGACCCTCTTCAGGTAATTCCTCATCACTAAATCCCAAGTTGTTGCAGGAAGTGATGTTAGAGACAATACTATCGAACTGTCTGATTGTTACATCTTGTTCCACAAAGGCTTGCTCCAAGACTTTCTGTAGAGCCTCCTTGTGGGCTTCTGAACTGAGTAACAGTGATAACACCGAGATCTTTGAAGGAGTCTGTAACAGTTGATCGACAATGTTGTATTCACTCCTTTGGATGAGCTTCAGCATCTCATCATTGTTTTTTGAAAGGTCGGGATTACTGGATTGACCGATTGGTGGATCGGGAGCTTCTGTCTGAAGTTCCTTTTCTTTGTTAACTTCCCCAACCCCTCGGTTGAAGATTCTACCACTCCGTGTTACTCGACTGATGTCTGCAATGTTCACAACGGAGGGTAATGGAATTTCCTTTCCATTTTCAATTATTGTTGCACCGTATTTGTAAGGGATCGCCTTAGCTGATTCATACGGTAGCGGTCCTGGTAGATAGATGATTACAGGAGCCTTCTGATTTTTCTGACCATCATAAGTAATCTCGATTCGTTCCCGATTGGGAACTTTAGATTCGTCAAGTAGAGGGATGATGGCAAAAACATCCCTGGTCCTGTGATGACCAGAGATTGGGACAACATCCTCAACCTGCTCGGCAAGGTAGTTCGGCGACCAGTTGATGGGTCCAGAACCCGAATATGGACGAATTTCTCCACGATCGACCTGACCCTGAAGAGCTGCTCTCACAAGGTAACACCCTTGGTTACTTTCCGAACAGACGCCACAACTGTCATAGTTGTGTGGTGGCACCTGGCCACGCCCACTTTGAATACAATGTAACCTCACTAGGTTAGCTTCCACTGATCGGACATCCTGACTCTGACGCCGAGTGGGGTTTCTATTACTGATACTAATCTGCTGAGTATCTTCGTCCATGTAGATTGGCAACCACCAGTGATTTAACAAGTGCTGAAGCGCCTCCTGGACAAGGGTACAACCTCGATCGTTTTCGCAACCCGCTTTACAGCTTTGATAGTCATGTGATATTAAGAATCCGAGTCGGACCTGCTCAGCATGTAACTCTACTAGGTTGGTATTCATCACGCGAATATCGAAGATCTGAACCATGTTGATCTAATAAGGGTTCCTATCATGGTAGTCTCGGATCCATCCAAGATCCATCTGACGCTGGAGGGCCTCTTGTATGAAAGAGCATCCCTGTTTGTTTACCGAGCAAGTCAGACAGGAACTGTAATCGTGCCGCGACAGATTATGATACTGGCTTTGCCTTGAATGCATCGCCACCAAGTTGGCATTCATCGCACAGATGTCGTGGTTTTGAATGACGTTGGAATTCGTGTAGACCATGTTAACTCCACGAACTCGGTGCTCCTGGATCCATCCGAGATCCATCTGTTCCTGTAGAGCTGCTTGCACTACAGAACATCCTTGATTGTCTTTAGAGCAGATATCACACTGGTGATAGTTATGAGGTGGCACATGGCCATATCCACTCTGTCTACAATGCATCTTGACCAGATTGGTTTTCAACAAGAGTACATCATGAATTTGATAGACGTTATTAGTCTCTTTCTCAATCAGATTGACCGCAGCTTTCTCATGTTGAGGCAGCGGGTTCGTGAGAACATTGGTATTCGTATCCTTGAAAGATAAGACCTCGTTCCTAACAAGTTTTTGCACGTCGGACTTGAAATTGAGACAAGTCTCTATGTTATGCCCTGGACCTCCTTGATGATAAGGGCACGTCTGATCCCCCTTAAACCAAAAAGGCGGATTTTCCGGTACTGTAAGAGGAGACTTAGTCTGAATGTGCCCCTTAGCCAGTAGTAATGGAAACAACTCTGCGTACGACACGGGTATAGGATCAAACCCTGATGGTCGTGTAGTACGGTTGTTATTATATGGAGGATGAGCCTGCTGAAGAGGCTGTTGTGTCCTTTGCCGGTCAGGTTGGCTCTGCGCAACCTGAGGTTGATACGTAGGAATAGCCGCAGGGTTGATAGCAGGAGTCACAGCTGCTACCGGTTGATAACGTCGTCTTTGCTTTCCGGGAGAGATATTCCCAATATCTTGCTCTTTTTTCTTAGAGAGAGCACTACCGTATTTTTTAGTACCGCTCGTCGATCCAGTGTCTTTTACCAAACGTCCTTCTCGGACGGCTTCCTCAAGACGTACACCCATGCCGACCATTTCGGTGAAATCACTGGGCGTACTGGCAACCATTCGGTCATAGTAAAATGAGCTTAAGGTCTTTAAAAAGATCTTTGTCATCTCTTTTTCCTCAAGAGGTGGACAAATTTGAGCGGCAATTTCACGCCACCTTTGAGCATACTCCTTAAAGGTTTCCTTGTCCTTTTGCGACATCGATCTGAGTTAATCTCTGTCGGGTGCCATGTCCAAATTGTATTTGTATTGTTGGACGAAGGCAGTACCAAGATCTCTGAAAGTGCTGATCGTGGCACGGTTTAAACCCATGTACCATTTGAGGGCGGAACCGGTTAAACTATCCTGAAAGTAGTGAATCAGTAGGTCCTGATTCTCCGTCTGGGCTGACATCCGCCGAGCGTACATCACCAGATGGCTTTGAGGGCAAGAGTTACCCTTATATTTTTCAAAGTCGGACACTTGGAATTTATGTGGGACTTTCACATTTGAGATGAAGCAGAGATCTGCGGCGTCCTTTCCAAATAGATCCTGACCGCGAATGGCTTGCAGTTCCTTCTGCATTTCCAAGAACTGTTCCTGGAATTCATCCATTCTGTCAAACATAGTTTCCTTCTTACCAGAAGGTGTTGGTGGAATCTGTCCTTTCGGGACAGTGTGCACCACAGGGGGTGGTACCGTGACTACGGCAGTGAGTCTTGGCATTTCCTGAAGTTTGTAACCTTCAGGAGTCTTCAGCATGCCCCTGGCATCTTCGCTTTCCAGAAGTTTGTAACCTTCAGGCCCAGCGGCTTCTGTTGTGATTCCCTGATCCTCAGTGATTGGCGGAACATATCCTTCTGGGATATAGTTGACAGGCATGCCCCAAGGACGATCTTTCGGTATCTGATACCTAGGATCATACTTCTCCACTATGGGCGTTGAGGTGATCTCTGATATCACAGTTCTTTGTAGCTGAGCTTCTGCCATGGCTTGCATGTCGTTACGAAGCTTTCTCATATCCTCTCTCAGAGCGTCGATCTCTTCTTTCAACTCTCTGTTTTCTTCCTCAAGATCATCCATCCTTTTCTGACGATTAGCCTGAGTATTATACGAATGAGACAGTTTGACTCTAGAATCGAGACACAAACATGAGATTCGTAGGTAAGGAGAATACGCGATGTGAGAATGATGAATGCAATGATTATATTAATTGTTTTTTGGTTTAATCAAAATAAACTTCGACAATTAGATTGCAAATATCAAACGGTGGCGAAACCCCTTTTTATTGAAATTCAAAAGATTACAAAAGTGGAAATACAGTAGATTACAAAGTGCAGAAACAGAAACCTAAACTAATGGGTCCTGAGTCCTCTCTGAAGAGAAATCAGGTGCTGATTCTGGTATCTTCCTTTTCTTTGACCGGGGCTCTTGGGTCGTTGTCGGATTGTCATTCCTTTGCCAAGTGAAAGGAGCGAGCAAATTCCTTTGGTCATCTTGATTATCTACAGCATGCTGCTCCAAAATTTCAATCAGAGCATCTTTTTCTTTCAGTAATTGCTGTATTTTGATGCACTCTATGTTGAGGGTGCGGTACTTATTCTTCCAAGACCTTCTCTCCTTTTGAATTTTGTTGAGAGTAACCTGAAGCTTTTCAGTTTTTGTCATGAAGTACATGACAGATTCCCTCGGCGGAAGAATTCTGTAACGAGGATAAGGCATCTTTATCTTGAGAGCTCTAGTTTGTACCCAGTGGAGATAAGGCTCCACCGAGACACAGTCCGGTTTTCCCAGAGACTCTCGTCCTTTCTTATGAACATGCTTCCAAGCGTGCACTATTTCCATCTTTAGTGCTCTGTCGTTTTCTCCTTCTTTGAAGAAAAGACCTTCCAGATGAACACCCAGTGGGATGTGTCTCATCGGGTATCCAAATTGACGACGAACCAATACCGGATGGTAGTTGATTCCTCCTTTAGTTCCTATAAGGGGTACGTTGGGAAGTTTCCACAACGGTCAATGATCCTGATTCCCTCATAAATCCTATTACACCAATCTATATCAGAGTTGGTAAGAGACATGATCTTCTGCGACCAACGTAAGGCACTCTTGCAATCCCAAAAAGCAGCAAACTTGGGCAAGTGAGAGATAAACCATTTGTAAAGCAAAGGTACACAACATGTGATCTCCCCTCCGCTGTACAAATTTCCCAGGTGTACAGAATGATACGCATCTGCAAGCAAAGTCGGCACATGATTCCCAATGAGAAAAACCTTAATGGAGTTAATATCGACGAAGTTATTGATGTTAGGAAACAAAAATAACCCATAGGTGAGCAAGACAAAGATGCTTTCAAAAGCAGTCACGTTTCCTATACTGGCAAAATACAGGGCCTTCTTTGTCAGGAACTGGGCTGGCAAACCTTGGATGCCACCCTTAGTGATTAGGTCAGTCCTGACCTCAGACTCGTCCAAATGAATTGCTCTTACAATAGTCTGATTCTTTGGAATTTCTTCCAGTCCAGAAAATGGAGCTCGATCGGTAATGTGTAGATCGATCAGGTGAGAATACTTCTCCAGCGTTGGTGCTAACTGGTAATTCGGGAATGTGAAACAGTGATAAACCGGATCATAAAACTGAATGAGCGCATCCATGATTCCCTCAATCACATGGACTCTTAATAGTGGTAGCAAACCTCCGTGCTTGGCTCTGAAAGCCTCTGGGTTAGTGATCATCCTCGCTAACCTTGTCAAATCCTCTAGTTTTGGAACCTTGAAGGTATACTGGTGAGTTCTCCTTCTACCGAAATCCATTAGTGCAATCCTTTTCTCTGATATTTGCAATCACAGTCTTATTTTATTTTGAAAGAACAGAGAGACTAGAAGAGAAGATTTTTTTAATGTTTTAATGTTTTTTTAAATGAATGCATGAATGCAGCACACAAAAACATAGAAAAAAAATGGGGTCAAAGGGTCGTTGTCATGAAGTCAAGGCTCTACCCATCCCCAAAGGTTTATACTAGGGTGATTTTTGTACCTGTACTCATTATCATCAACTCCTCCCAGGAAAGCAAGACAACAAGCGGATCGCCAACGAGTTGTAGTGCAATCTTAGAGTAAGTGTCATTCACTGAGAATAGATCACCAGCCTTAAATGAGGGTAGTATCGCGTAACAACTATTTCTGATAGTTTCCGCACTACGAAAGGGTTTGGCTCCTCAGCTTCTCAGACTTAACAACCGGCCCATTGTCTAGGTGAGAGAATGGGTTGCGTTGGTCAGCCTCCACTGAGGTTGATGGTCGACCCCGTCGCCATCACTTATCTTAAGTGTATACTCATTCTATCCACATACGGCATCACCCGCATTCCCATTAGCAGAAAAATAAACATGTATAACAATTAGGAAATGCAGTATATATATTTGTCCTAAACATCCTAGACCTTTAAAAGCTAAGGATCCTAAGTTCCTGACAGAAACTGGGTTCCCCGGCGGAAGCCCCAATCTGTGGTATTCACACAAGAGGTAAAAAGGAAGAATAAACAGAGATCGGCCCCACGGTGGGCGCCATTTTTTCTGTAGCGAGCGATTTTGGACGCGGTTCTTAAGCGCTAGTCGCTCTCTGCGGTTGAGCTTAAAACTACAGGTCGATTCATTTTTTATCCTATTGAAGTTGATGAAGGAAGGGAAATAGATGTCTCCAATTAACCCTGCTTGCATACTGAGTTTAAACAGCGGTCTGTTAGGTTACGAATGCTATCAATGTGGGGGGCCTTTGTACTGGTTATTTGTATTTTCGCCAATACGGTTTTCTTTCTTTCTTGGATTTTCTGGCGGGGAACGAGGATTAGGATGTTAGGACTGATGCTTTTGAATTACTGCTTTTGATATGGGATTTTGGGTTTTTGTTTAGTGTGCTCGCTAAGATCTTTTCTTTCGATCTTATGCCTACGTATTCCCGTTTATCGAAACAGGGAAATCAGAGCGTTCGTAGTTCCTCCTATTCTATGGGAGAAAATGATTGTTTTGGTGTCTTGTTCAAAGCCCAAGACGTGAAGCGAAAGGGTGGTTTGTATCTTGTTCAAAGCCCAAGATGTGAAGCTGAAAGGTCTCAACTTTAGAGAGAATTTGTCATCTCTAAAGGGGGGGTTGTATGTCATAACTGTTTTATAAAGGAGAATTACTTTAACCAGGATACGCGGATCCTAGCAATGCCATAATTTCCTTTATAGGGGGTTTTAACCTGAAGGGGAAGATTTTAACTCAGTGTAGAGCAATGCTATCTTTCCATAGGAATTTCTCATGCTAAAAGAGGGACAGTGGCATGGATGTAGATGATCCAGAGGCTTGCCGCTTACAGCAATTAGATGAAGAGGAAAGGAGTTGTTGATGTTTGTGTACTGTGAACGAGGCACAGCTTTGATGCTAAAAGGTTAATTGGATTAACCAGTGGTTTTCTTATACAAAGCCTAAGAGGAGGCTATTATGTGTCTCGTACAAAGCCCGAGAGAGAGGCTAAAAGGTTTTGACTCAACGAGGGAATCTTTTGGTATCTCGTATAAAGCCCGAGATGGAGGCTAAAATTTGTTTGGCTCAATAAGAACCTTTTTGTATCTCGTATAAAGCCCGAGATGGAGGCTATTTGACTCAAAAAGAGAGTTTCTTATGTGTCTCGTACAAAGCCTGAGAGAGAGGCCGGACGTTGTTTGACTCCGCTGGGGAGAATCGTTGTACAAGGCCCAAGAGGAGGCTGTGGTGACTATTTTAGTTGAGTGACAGGTCCGATATACTGATTTTGAAAGAGAAAATCAGTTCTTATATGAGCAACACTATACTCCTGGATTTGATTCAAGGATCCGGGTTATTCCTGTTCTTTGAGGAAGCGGGAAATCCGAAGGGTATTGAGACTGTCCGAGTCTGCGGGTTTCCTTCCTATTTTTGAAGGGGTCACTTGAGAATGTCTTTGAGACTCAAGGAGATTAGATTGTCCGTGTCTAGAGTTTCATCTTTTATACTGTGTTTTGAGAAACAGTAGTAGACTCTACGAAAGGACTGTTCTATGAAGATGACTAATTTATGTTCCTATACCTCTAGGAGGTCGTCGGGACAATTTGTACAAAGCCCAAGAGGAGGCTGGAAACTTTTAAGAAGCCGATCGGTCCTTGTACTAAGCCCAAGAGAAGGCTATCATTCCCGGAGGAAGAGATCATTATACGAAGCCTAAGAGAAGGCTGTGAATACTTCTAAGAAGCCGTAGGGTCCTTGTACTAAGCCCAAGAGGAGGCGGGGTTGCTTTTAGGAAGCCCGTGGGTCCTTGTACGATGCCCAAGAGGAGGCCGATGCTTTTAAGAAGCCCGTGGGTCCCCAAACCCCGAGAAATTCAAGGCAATGCTATTCACCGAGAATAGATCAAAGTCAGGAAAGTTTGAGAATTTGGAAGAAACTCAAAGATGCCATTCACAGAGAATACATTCATCTATGGGAGTAGAGTTTCTTGACAATTCCTAATGAGGACAGCCGAAGAGAAGACTGTATCTAGTGATCCTATTGGGGATCTAGTTGTCTATTTCTATGAATAAACGAAACGGCGTCACCTAGTTTTAGACGTAGTTGCCGGGGAAACTCAAAATATCTATACTATTATTACACAGTTGATATGAGTTTATGAAAGAAGACTTACAGTGAAACAGCCCCACAATACAGTTATATGTATATGAAAGCAGTAAATGAAAGCAATAACCACTTACTCGGTTGTAGAGCTTCCATGCTGTTTTGTTAGTTGTTCAACAAAGAAAGATTGAAAACAACAGTATATTCAAAATCAAAGGAGAAAGTGCTTTGAAAAAGAAAGTTTTGGGGCTTACAGCTCAAGGAGAGGCCCAGGGTTTTATCAGTGAGCGCACTGTTTGAATTTGTATAGAGGGATGGGTCTTACACTCTCTCAAGAGGCCCAAAAAGTTTTAAAGAAAAAGAGTGGGGCTTATAACACGAGGGTAGGCCCAGATGATTTTTCCGTCTAAAATGGCGATCGCGCCGAGGTTTTCTTTTAACGCAGAGGGACTTATACAATAAGTGAGACCCCAAAAAGATTTTGGTTAAAAGGGGATTGGGTCTTACACTCTAATAGAGGCCCAAAATGTTTTGAATGGGTCTTATAGCTCAAGGAGAGGCCCAATTGATTCTTTGAATAGGCGACGATCGCGCCGTTTGTTTTTTACGGTATCGGGACTTATACAATACACTGAGGCCCAAAAATGATTTGGTCAAGAAAGGATTGGGTCTTACACTCTATTAGAGGCCCAAAAAGTTTTGAAAATGATTTATGAGGGTTGAATTAATCCGAAAACCCTAATTTGTTTTCAAAAATGTATTTAATTGAATAGAAATTCAATTAAAATGATCAAAATTGTTTAACATGTGAAAAACAAATTGTGATTTTGGATTAATGCTTCAAAAATTAAGTATTGACCTACAAAATAATTAGAAAGCATTAAAAGTTGCAAAATCAATGTAGAAAAAATATTTAATATGTCAAAAACAATTAAAATATTAATTCTTTGCAAAAATATCAATTATATGAAATAAATAATATTTTTGGGATTTTTTGGGAAAATAAAATATTTTAACATTTTTGTAAATTATTAAAAAAAGAATCAACTCAAAATCATTAAAACTCAGAGAGAAATTAATTTTTGAATCAATTAAATAAAATCACAAAATTCAAATATTTGAATTATTCAAAAATGGCGCCAAGAACACACCAAGAACACGCGCGTGTTCTGGGTTTGGCTGATTTGCATTTTCTCCTCAATCTCACTGAATACTTGATTATAACATGCAATCCACATATCATTATGCTCGTCTCAACCTCACGATCATGTCTATGACACTTAATTTCATTTAAATTAAACGTAAAACAAGAAATCACGAAGAAACCTCAAGAACCCTAATTTCTGCATGAAGGCTAGGATTTTTGATACACGATTCAAACAATGCAATTAATTGAGGGAAAACATTCCATGCATGATTATGAACATATGGCCAAATTATTGTGCGAGGAAATATGCATGGATTGAGAGATGATCAAGTATATGCTTACCTCTAAGCCGTGACAGCAAGTGCAGTGTGATTTTTGATTTGGAGGTGTTACAGATGAGTGTTGATGATCTGAACAGCTTCCCTACACCCTATGGAGTGTGTTTGAATGCTTGGACTTGATTGAAATTGGCTGGAACGATTTGTGGTACCCCAGCTGCAACTTGGTTGAAAATTTGAGCAACCAGCTGGTGATTTTGTGAAATTGGTGTTTCAGAAGTGATCTAAGTGTTTGATCAGCTCATATGTGATGTATGTGAGGTGTGTGAGTGATTGGTTTGATTGGAAAAGCTCTCAAACTCAAAACCCGATAGCTACCTTGCTAAGAAAGGCATTTTTGCCAAGAGAAAGAGATTTTGAGGAAAGCATCTGTTAGATGGCTTTGGTGTACTCAAACTGATCACAATTTAGCTCTATTTATAGTAGAGCAAGTTTGTTTTGCAAGGAATAGTGAATGGCAGCTGGTAAGTAGGTTTGGCCAATGTTGCCAAATGAAAATCCAAGTCTCCTCTAGCCATTGACTAGAGGTTAGGGCATAGAGCTTTGGTTCCCTTGGTGTTGGATAAGTCTTGACTGATTTCAGATGAGAATGGCTCAGTCCATGCCACCTTGATGCTTCCATTGAATGCTTCAATCCAAATTTGGAGTCTTGTCCCTATTTTGGCCATTCTAGGTTCAACATGCTATTTCTTGTTCCATGGACTTTGGAGGCTTGGCTCAGTGATTGTCCCCTTTAGATTCAATCCTCAGATGTGTCCTAGTGGATAGGAGTATTTGAATTTGGCTGATTTTGGAAAATCGAGCCAAAATGCAAAATCTGCCTTGCCTTTGACAGATTTCAGCAAGGCAACTTGACAATGTCATATCTCATGGGGTAAGTTGAATTTGGCAATGTTCTTGGCCAATTTGAAAAGCCCTTACATGATACAACAACTGTTTGAACAAGTTTGGTTTTGATCTCTTTTGATTCCAAGTGAAAAATCCCTCTACATTTGGCAAAAAGTGAAGCAAAATCTGACTTAGTGAAATTTTCACTAAGTGTTGGAACAAAGTGTGATTTCTTGATTTTGATCACTCCATAACTCAAAATCCTTAATGAATTGGACTTAGGTCTAGTTGAAGTTTTTGTAGAGGGTAATGAGGGCTACAAATCCATCTTTGGATGAGAAAAAATGGCCATGTGGTTTAGGAGTTATGGTCCTCCAAAGTTAGTGTATTAGTGGTACTTTTTCCATAACTTAGAAAAATTTCTAAGTTTTATGGTTACCCCTTTTACAAGTTATCCAACATTCTTTGATTTTTCTTGATGAATGATGATTCAAATCATACATTAACATCATTTTAGGGTTAAAAATCCATTTTGGTGAAAAATCTCAAAAAGTCAAAGTTGACTTTTGTGCACAGTTGACTTTTTATCAGATGAATTCCAAATTGTGCAATTCTTCAAGAAATCATGTCCTTGACCTAAATCAAACTTGATGGACATGTTCCATGGGTGTCATAGGGTATATTGGGGCATGCCCTAGGGTTTGGGAGCATGTCCTGGTCAAAAGTCAAAGTTACAGTTGACTTTCCTCGCGAAACCCTAATTGTGGTGCAGATGAAATTGAGACTTGTTGCTCAAGCTTCTTGGATTTATCCATTGTTCCAAATGGATCAATATAGTTCATTAGAGACCCTCAAATCATTTCTTGAGGTCTTGGCTCTTGATTTGTCCCAAAAGTCAACTTAGGGGTGAATTAGGTCAAGAAACCCTAATTCCTGATTTTTGATGTATGCATCCCCTGAGGTCAAATTGACTTGATGCTTGGGTCCATGAGGTTCTATGGAGTACATTAGGTTGTGTTTTGGATCTTTGGCTTATGCCCAGATGAAACTTTCCATCTAGAGGCCCTGGTCGACCAAAACCCTAATTTGGTGATACTGGCGATCTTGAGACTTGATCCACCTAGAAGGGAGAAACCTTGTGCTTAATCCTTGAAGTGGGAGTCCTTTTTGATCCATTGTGGATGTTTGAGAGGTTGGACAAGTTGAAGATCAAGTCATTCCTTGATTGATCCTTTGTCTAAGGCTCTGAGAGGGCTTGAAACCCTAATTTTGATAGTAGTGAATGCTCAACAACCCTTGAGGCATTTGGTGAGGCATGATGGTTCATCCATATTGTGATGATGATTTGCACAATGATGGGAAATCTTAGTGGTCAAAATTTGGGGTATGACACAGCTGTTAGGACGACCAGACATGGCCGGTAGAATGCTCAAATGGTCTCTAGAATTGTCCTAATTCGACATCCAGTATGAAAGCAGAAAAGCCCTCAAAGCCCAAGCTTTGGCTGACTTCGTCGCAGAAATGACGTTCACAGATTCCCCGGCCTGCGGGGCGCATAAATGGACCATTTTCGTAGATGGGGCATCCAGTTCAGTTGGAAGTGGGGCAGATATCATATTGGAGAACGACGAGGGAATCATCGTTGAAGTATCACTTACCCTATCCTTCCCCACCTCCAACAACCAGGCTGAGTATGAAGCCTTCCTCACCGGATTACACCTAGCCGAAGATCTCGGCGCGGAAGAAGTCGTCATCTGCACAGATTCCCAACTCGTGGCCCTCCAAGTTCGAGGAGAGTATCAAGCCAAAAACGACAACCTCTCCGAATACTTAGCCCTGGTCAGGGACAAAATGACGAAGTTCTTAGCGGTAGAGGTAAAACACGTTCCCCGCGAACACAACGCCAGGGCAGACATTTTGTCTAAACTGGCAAGAACAAAGAAGAAAGGCGAAAACAAGTCCGTCATACAGGAGGTACTTCCTCGACCAAGCATCGAGAAAACTTCCCTGACCCTTGACGTACAAATGATCAGCGACAACAACTGCTGGATGACCCTCGTTTACAACTATCTCGCTAGGGACGAACTTCCATCCGACCCCAAAGAGGCCAGCATAATCAGGCGAAGAGCCTGCTCCTACGTCCTGGTCGAAGGTAAACTCTACAGGCGAGGGTTCTCCATCCCGCTGCTCAAGTGTGTCGAAGAAGAGATGGTCGCCCACATCTTGCACGAAATTCACGAAGGAATCAACGCCCAACAACTCGGAGGAAGGTCCCTTGCCCAGAAGGCCCTTCGAGCAGGATACTACTGGCCAACCATGCAACAATACGCTAAGGAACACATGAAGAAATGCGATAAATGCCAACGGCACGGGGACATGCACCAAGCTCCACCTAACAAGCTCAAGGCTATGTCCTCCCCGTGGCCATTTTCCTGGTGGGGCCTGAACATCCTGGGGCCATTCGTGATAGGATCAAACCAGAACAAATATTTAATAGTAGGCGTGGATTACTTCACAAAATGGATAGAAGCAGAGGTTCTAGCCAAGATAACTGCCCTTAACATACTACGTTTCTACAAATGATACATCCTTGCATGTTTTGGCATCCCCCAAGCGATAGTCACGGACAATGGGACAGAGTTCACGGACAGGAAGTTCCAAGACTTCGTCGCCCAGCTGGGCACAAAGCAACACTTCTCATCCGTCGAACATCCCCAGATAAACGGACAAGCTGAAGCGGCGAACCGAGTCATCCTTCGAGGCCTCAAATGAAGGCTGGACGAAATGAAGAAGGCTTGGGTCGAGGAGCTGCACAGCGTCTTATGGGCATACCACACAACTCCACATTCTTCAACCGGGGAAACACCATTTCGCCTGGCATACGGGATCGAAGCCGTGATTCCCATTGAAGTTCACGTACCCACCAAGCGGACAGAATCGCCCCTGGACGAGGAAATGAACAACGAAGCACTAAGGGAGGAGCTCAACCTCGTCGAAGAAGTCCAGTCAGGGCCATCCCTCCACGAAGCTTCGTTAAAACAAAAAATTGCCATCCGGCACAATGCTGAAGTCATACGACGAGAGTTCCACGTGGGCAACCTTGTCCTAAGAAGAAACCATAAAGACTCTCGCGAAGGCAAACTAGCCGCTAACTGGGAAGGACCCTATCGTGTCCGGGTAAAAATGGAGAATGAGGCCTATTACCTAAAACATCTCAACGGGGAAGAACTTGCTCGACCATGGAACACCGAAAAGCTAAAGCAATACTATAGCTAAGACCTTAACTGTCGGTCTGATTCGTCAAAACTACCGACCACTATGCACGCCTAGGTACAAGAGTCGCATGTCAGTAAATCAGAACCCCGCTCAAGAACGAGCCAGGTCTCTGCTTGGCAGCGGTCCCTCAATCGAGCATTGCCGTTGTCAAAGTACCACGATAGACAGAACACCCAGCTTGCGATGGGAGGTTCACGCCGCAAACTCAGGCCTCAAATGCGACCTGAGCTCCGCTATCTCGCCCGGACATTCCCTGGCCGTTTGACCAGGACCCCTCACTGCCGAACACATCTACAACGAGCAATTCCCTGAAACTTAAAGCAAATCAAAGTACTCCCTATTACGGGCACACATGCATGTCGAGCAAAAGTACAACACTTAGCAGAAATTAAAATAGATAAAACCATACAAATCACAAAACCGGCCACAAGGACCGGACACATACATAATTAAAGCGATAAGTGGTCACGAGGACCACGATTATGCTTGTTACATTAACAGGGGGCCAAGCCCCCGTACAAAACAATAAGTTACATCAAAAGATACACGACGCGCAGGCCGGACAAATTACAACAAGGATAAAAACACCATCATTCCTCCATCCGCTCAGGCTGCTCGAGGTTGGGCTCAGGCCCCTGAGTCTCCCCGTTCAAAACTTCAGCATGCTCGTCACCGCCAAGGAGGGAGTTCGGATTGACAATCCTGCCATCCTCGACATGAGCCAGGTAGTGGATACCCTCGGTGGAGATCTCAACCCCAGGGTTGACCACCCGTAGTTGGGCCACATCATTCTTAAAAGATTCGTCCCCAATGACAATGTTGTCATCCTCGACCTTCAACATACGAGCAACCAGCTCGGCCCTCGTCTTCATTTCTCGGACATCCTCAGGTTCATCTTCGGTCGAAGCACTTGCTAGCCTCAACTGCTCGATCAGTTCCTCGGCTGCCTTCTTCTCCGCTGCCAGCGTAGCATTCTCCTCCCGCAACCTGGTAGCCTCCTCGTCTGCCTTCTTCTGGGTATCACCAGAGCTCTTAGCTTTCTCTTTAGCCTTCTTCGCCGCCTCTTCCAAAGACGAGATGGTAGCTCGGGCAGCCCTGAGCTCAGACTCATTCGAAGAATCCCCTTCAGCATAGATGCCCGCCATTTCTAGGACTCTGACCAGGGCGGAGGCATCCTGCGCCACCAGCGCCCTCTTGCTCGGGAGATCCATGCCTTCCAGCTGGAGAGACTCTGCCCGCGGCACGACCAAGGACGTCCCCTCGAAGAATCTTCTGTCAAGAATACATGGAGGAAGTTCGAACTTCCCTTTTTCTGGCGCTCGGGTCAGATCTATCCCTTCAGTGGCCCTGGACCGCTTGAACCTTAAGGCCAGAGGCAAAGGAGATCCCTGAGCAGGAGTAGGCGAAGAGGTCCCCGCAGCAGGTTGAGGAGGAGTAGGAGCACGCTGGGCAAATCGAGTCTTGGGAGTAGCCGCCCCGGGCTTGTTCCTCGCTATAGCATTCTTTACCATTCTGTCATGAGCAGAAGGCATCTCACCTGCAAAAACAAAATAAATATGTTAGACGACCAAGGAAAAATATGTCGGGCAAGTCAAGTAACTAAGACTGCCGAGCAATTTGTAAGCATCTGCATGAGTCTTGCACTCCAAAAGCACCTTGGTGTTAATAAAACGATACTCAACCCGCTGGCTACCATCCTCCATAAAAATCGGGGACCGCTTCTTCGTCCAGCAGTCAGCAAGCCGAAAAGAGTTAACATACTTCACCAGTTTCTCATAGCCAACCACATCCTACCCGTCCAGCATGTGCGGCTGAGCAACATACTCGCTGGGCTCCTTATAAAAGTGGCCAGCACTCCAGTGGAAGGGAAACTTGAATTCTCTATCCCCGATTAGCTTCTCGTTTTCGTCGCACATGTCATTACCATCCTCGTCAACGGACACCGTCCAGACATACGTACTATCCTGGGCCCTCTCTGACACAGGCTCTATGATGTAGAACCTTACTTTGAACGCCCAGATTGACTCCAAAAAGGGCTTGAACAACTTACGGGGTTGTTTCAACGACACCCAACATCTCTTCCCCGTCAACTGCGACTGGAGATGGAAGATGGTGAAAACAGAGGAAGAGTAGCTCCTATCTGCAAGAATTCGCACGTCAACTCAAAGGCACGGATGAACATCAGGGAATTGGGATGCAACTGCGACGGGGCCAGATCCAAATGCGCGAAAACTAACTGCTGAAAATCGGTGAAGGGCAACCTCAACCCCAGCTCTTTATAAGCGTATTCGTACATAGCGAACAACTCCCCAAAATTTGTACTGATCTGATCATCCTCGGAGGGGAAATGCACCTTCCATTCCCCCTCTGGCCCAACGGCCGTAAAGACATCCCCAAGGTAGGTCGCAAAGATAGATACGTGCTCGACAGACTCATCCACCGACCACTCCTTAGTAGAATCCTCAACGGCCTCCTTCCCGACTTCGTCGGGGATAGTGGAAGCGTCCGTACTGCTGCTCTCCGAGGAGCTCTCCGAGGACGAGTCTATTACGATCTCCTCGTCAGGCCTAGTCGCCATATAGATCACCTGAAAAGCAGAGAAAAAAGTGAATTCGACGAAGAATCAAATCCACCCTTCCACCACTGGTCAAGTGAAAGGGCGCGCAAAGGTCCGAGGACGTCGTTCCCAACCTAAGCCCTAAATTAAACAAAAACGCAAGAGTCCCCCACGAGGAGGCGCTCGGGGAAACTCCCTCGCACAACGAGGAGCTTCCTTGAGTCAGTTTCCAGTTTCCGTTTGAAGCTTCACCGGAAACTTCAAACGTTCACCGAAAACTTCACCAGGTTGCCGCAAACTGGGCAGCCACGACGGTTATTCAGGCGTCATCGTCGCAACGACGCCAGAAACCGCCATACTTTTAGTCCTCTAAAGGGCTCCGGCAGTCATCTTAGCAGCAGAAGATGGCCCAGCCACTGTCCACCACCAACAACCACCGGAAAACACCACTACGTCTTCTAAACCTAACCTAACCGCATGCACTCTAGGACGAAAATGAGAAAAAGATGAACAAAAACAAAAGACCGGAAGACTTACGTGGTTGAAAGGCTGAAAGATGGTTGCTCAAAGCTTGTCGCGGTGGTTGAGACAGCGGACGACGACGGTGGCGAACTGAGATCTCTGAAGAAGGCGAAAGGAAGAGAGAGAAACTAAAGTATGAAATGGCCAGACTCCCTTTCCTTTTATACTGCTGAGGAGCACGTGCACCCGGGTAGGTCATAATGGCTATAAACTAGCCATCATTGCCTATTTACTACAGCACAGGGCTCAAGGCACACATGGCGCCCTATCGTTTCAGTTCATCCTAACTGTTAGTCTCCCTGTACGACGGGAAAACAAGACACAGTCATGGATCTTACGAACACCAGAGCCCACGGGCACTGCGAGACAACTCCATCCGTCGCCAAACGACGACTCCACTATGGTTCCCCAGAACGACGGGATATCCTTAAGTCATCACTCCCATGCTCGGGAGCAATGACTTGGGGGGCTCCTGTTCTGGACTAGACCAATAGCTAGGCATGGCCCAATCCGCTTCTGTTCTCAGAACGACCCATTTGCCTAAGTCCAATCTATAAAGGGGCAAAAGTTACCTTTCTGCCCCCTCTCCCAACCGGGCAAGGAGTGCATCGCTCCTCCCCATCACTGTTGCCCGTTCCGCACGACTTCGTCGGTCCACAAACAGCTAAGGGCATGTGCCCGAAACCACGCCTTTGCCCGACACAACAGCTAGTTTTGGGCACCCTGCCCGACATAACGGCTAGTTTTGGGCAGTTACCTATTCTTCAGGGAAAACGGTTATTTCGCCCCGAAAATAGGACCGTTGGCCACGCGCTGGGGGCACTATATAAACCTCTCACTTGAGAGGGTCAGGTATCGAATAATCACCCTAAAAACTCATACTTTTTACTTTCTATTTTTCTCTGACCCTTTCTTACTTGAGCGTCGGAGTGCCTTGCAGGTACACCCCCTCCTTCTCATCTCACGCCCAGCATCACAGACATTCTTGGTCGCCCACCTCAGGATCTGATCAAGCCTTCACGATCAGTTGTTAAACCAAAATCCATCAAAATCTCCCACATTAGAAGCCTTTCTCATCATAACCGTTAACTCCTCCGCCACTAACAAAAAGAGAAAAGAGGAAAGCGGATCCTCTTGGCGAAGACCTCTAGAAACTGCAAAGTCTTCGGTTGGGCTCACATTACTAAAATAGATAAGGAACTATTGAAAATTAGCGCTTCCATCCACCCTCTCCATCAAACCCCGAATCCCATCCTTACCATCAAATATCTCAAAAATCACCAAGAGACGCAATCATACGCTTTCTCGAAATCAACTTTCACCATCATACAACACCTTTTATTCTTCTTTGCGAAATCCATAATTTCATTGATAACAAGAACCTCATCCATCATGTTTCTATTAGGGACGAAAGTCGATGACAAAAGGATATGAGTTTCCCAATGACCAACCTCAAACGAGAGGATAACAATTTAGCAAGGATTCTATAAAAGCTTCCAATTAGAAAAATCAGTCTATAATCCTCCAACAAACCCGAATTTTTTACTTTAGGAATCAACATTAAAAAAAGCTATTGTAATCGCTTTAGGCAATTTACCAACATAATGAAACTCATTTACGAAACCACAAACATCAACTTTCACCACTTTCCAACAAGCTTTAAAAAAGCCAATATTGGAGTCATCCGGTCCCCGAACTTTTTTCTCCTTTACTAATCCACACAACCTCCTTGACCTCTTCCTCCGAAAACGGTGCCTCTAACACAATATTATCCTCCAATGATAACGGCTCAAAAGAAGCTCCGTCCAAATTAGGTATGTTGTAAAAAGTTTCACAAAACATGTTACGAAAATGATTCTTGACCCCCTATTTAACCAACTCCACCTTATCAATCCACCTTACCGAAGAATTAATACCTAACAAAGCATTCTTTCTATACCGTTGTTTCATGGACTTGTGAAAGAATTTAGAATTAGAATCACCTTCCGACAGCCATAAAGTTCTAGCTTTTTGTCGAAGAAAATTCTCTTTCTCGTGGACATAAATCCAAACCTTCTTCGAAGCTAGTATTGGATAAAATATCAAGACGCACTACAAAGGAAAATAGCTACAGTTCTAATTGTCGTTGATGTTTTTTTTCACCACCAATATCCGGTCCACTGGACCATCTAATCTGATTCCAGAGTCAGTTTTAACATCAAGTATTCCGGGTCTCCTCCCGATCGCAGTTACCAAATCCAACGTCAATCAGCATTAAACTAACTAACAATTGAACTAACTAACAATTGATGTTGATGACGTTTTTTATTTATGGGTTTAGAAGGTATATTGTAGCGGTTATGAATGGCGTTATATACATTTTGTCCTGTTACAAAATTTTAATTTTAAAATATTGGTTAAGTTATTGTGATAACTTAAACAATCGTTAGTTTTTCTCTACTTTTTAAGAAAAAGTGTCTGCTTATTAAATAACAACCAATCTTAAATTAAAATGTAAAATTATATATTATAAATAAATCTAATTCATTAAAGAGTAACAACATCCTTATATCATACTTAATTAAAATAATAATAAATAAAGTAGTTTAAACATTTCAAAATAAAAACTCTAGCGAAGTGGCTAATTTTAAAAATCAATACAGGATGTTTGTTTCAAGAATTAAAACTATAATTTGAGAATATTATTTATAGATTAATTGAAATACACTATTAGTGTAAAACCACTTTACACTATCATCCAATTAGAATGAATTATTTTAACACATGAGAAGAGAAAAACATGGAAGAAGTAGTTATTAAAATAGTTTAATTATAATTTAATTATTTTTATTTTTAATTTCATAATTATGTGTCAAAATGATCCATTCTAATTGGATATTAGTGTAAAGTAGTTTTACACTGACAGTATATTTCAATTAATTTCTATTATTTATAGGAATATTATTATTAAAAAATATATTTTAATTTTTGCAATGTTTTTAAAATTTAGACTGTAATCAATCCGGTCAAGATACTTAGTTATTGCGTTCCCGGGTAGATCGGTGTATCACTTATTGGAGTGTATGATTGTTGACTTGATATATAAAAATAAATAAAAATATTACCTGACATTTATGATTGTAAAATCTTAATAAAAATTTCAATTCAAACAAATTTTCAACACACCCTCTAGAATCAAACTCAAAAAATCAAAGCATTCGGTAATCAAATTCATATAAGTTAAGGATAAGTTGTCATCTTAATAAACAGTACCACAAAATTATTATTATATAACCGTCATTTCATATTCAAAACTCCTTAAATTGAATTTTTTACCTAAATACCCTTATTTTTCAATAAAATTTTCAAAATACTCTAGTTTTTAGAATAATTCTCAAACTATCCCATTTAAAGTTTGGGATAACACAAGGGCGTCAGTCCTATTGGCGACCCTTCTTTAGGGCAACAAGGTTGTCGCCAAGTAAACTGAAGACAGCTCATCAAGTCGTCAATTCAATTGGCGATCTAGTGCAAGAGACACAAGGGAGTCGCCAATTGATGTAGAGACTCCCTAGAAACTGAAATTTTTTTCTATAAATAGAGGTGTTCAGCTCAGTTACTTCCACATCTCATCTCGCAACTTTGTTCTACTCATAAAATATATCGTCGTCAATGAGGAAAAGTCGTCTTTTCATGAGAGAAGCCACCGATCGACATGCTGTTTTGGAACATACAAAGTTTCAATCAACTTAAGAGGGAGTTGAATCGGTGGTTGGAGGGAGACATTGGTGAAGGGGAGAAAATCCGAAGTATCGAGAGACTTGATCGGCTGGGTGGATGGGTTCGTGTGAAGACTGACAAAGATGCGAGGGAAGCCATGTTTGGACCGAATGAAATTAGTTTGATTGTTGTAATCTGTTAGGAATGTATTAAGTTGTTTGTGTTGTTTGTTGTTAACATTGTTGTTTGTTGTTAAAATTGTTGTAACAAAGACCCATCAATATATGAAAATATTTGGTTACAACAAATGAAAAGATAAGTTAAATTATGATGCAGATGTTCCTCCAACATTGGGACAATTTTTTTTGTGTCCGGACTGACGATAGATACTGCATAGTTTTATCATTTTATCAGCGGTATCCATTTCGATTTATATACGCTTGCTGTTTGGGCGCCCCTTTTTCTTTCTTCTCATTTCATCGTTGTGCCAAACTATGCCACCTTGGTATGGAGGACAATAATCCTCCATTGGTAGCACTGCGAAGCCTTCGCTGTATACATTCATAACATTAATCACCTTGTAAACATCAGATAGATAGCCATAAGCATCCTGACGAGCATGTGCACATGCTGCAATGGCATGTGAGCAAGGTACACGTAGGGCCTGGAACTTGCCACAGTCACACCAACATCAGTTTAGCCTAACAGCATACGATAAATTGGGCCTCCCCTCATTATGGTCCATTGTTTCTTGTACACTGAATGTTTGCCTATGTCGGTTAAAGATTGTAACTGCAGGTGTGCTGGCTCTGATAGTATCCTCTTTCATCAATTTCATAACGCTCTCACTGTATACTTGACCAGATGCTAACATTCCACTCCATCTTTCGCCTCTTGTTGCGAAAAGTGATGCCAACCTATAATAGGTTGAACTCACCAAAGCGGTGATCGGAAGGTTTCTTATTCCTTTGAATACCCCGTTCATGGACTCCACAAGGTTTGTCGTCATGTGACCCCAACGACAGCCACCATCAAAAGCTCTTGTCCCCCTTTCAAGTGGAATGTTATCCAACCAGCTTCCTGCATCTGCATTTGACATCCTTATTTCGTTAAGGTAGTATTGAAATGTTGGTTGAGTTAGAGCATAACCAGCATTCACAACCTGTTTACGAAGGTGCTTGTCTTTGATTGCACGCATGAAGTTTTGTGAAATATGTCTAATGCAATATACATGAGTAGAAGGAGGATTATGTCACCCGTTATCATGGTTATTGTAAGCACTCTCTATAGCAGCATGCCTCTCTAAAATCAAACAGAGGTTGGCTTGTGGAGCGACATATGTTCTTAGATTCTAAGGAAGAAACTCCAAGCAGAAGCGGTCTCACCCTCAACCAAAGCAAATGCTATAGGAAAGACATTACTGTCGCCGTCTAGTGCAACAGCCATAAACAAGGTGCCCTTGTATTTCCGTAGAGCCATGTTCCGTAGATGAGACCTCGAGAGGCCAAGGTATCTTGCTCTCGCAACTAAAAGCATGGTACGTCGGTTTTATTTTAACTTCAGAGTCTACAGAAGATATGAAAATACAGAAAACCAGGTGTTACCTTATGCTTCTTATTGGTTTACTTTTATTTCCCAAGGGTACTGATTCTTCTATGCACATTATGTACTTACCCTTATTGAGATATCTAAATCAAACAAGACAATATAGTTGGGGTTCCGCTTGTCTGTCTTATTTGTATAGCTCTTTGTGTAAGTGCGCCAAAAAAGGTGCATCTACTTTTTTTGGATGCGCTGTTTTACTCCAAGCTTAGGGTTTGTCTAGATTGCCATCCCTAGCGCCCGTCAACCACAACGACTTTTCCTTCCCGTATGCACAAAAGTAAGTTAATAACTTAATATTTTTTTCATCCTTAAAAATTTTGTGTCTAACATTTTCAACTTAAACTTCTTTTTTTTAGATGGTCAGCTAAGGGTATGAGTTACAATAGATGTCCGAAACATTGTATCATTTAATACCGCAATCTTTTGGATCACCTAACACCCGCAGATGTAAGTCCTCCTAAACATTTTCTCTTCTTTTATATCAGATATTTTACTATCTAATATTTTTCTATTCTTCGGTTCATATGGCGTCCATATTTAGGCATGGAAGACCTACATCAAGTCAACGAGGAAGATGCTGCCGTTTGGACTGCATGTGTCCCGATCATCAGATTCACAACTGTGGAGATGCACAATAGTTACCGTGTCAAACTGCAATTTGGAATGCATCAAAACATCCCAGATCCGCCTGTTGACATCAGTAAATGACATCTAAAAAGAGTTAATGATCAATGGGACTTTGACGACTGGAAGGATTTTGCAAAAACTAAGCGTCGTAAATGGATGAACCGCAACCACTATGTCTTACGTGAGCCGGTGATGCCAACCCCATCTATACCAACAAATAATTATATAGCTTGGTACAGATCAGTTGTAAATGGGTTTGTCTCTGAAGACAGGTATTTACACGACCCACGCCAGACCACCTACACACAAGAAGCCTCAACGTTTAACCCACCTCCAAGGTCATGTTACTCACAACCCCCTACCCAACAAAATTACCAATCCATTAACCATCTAAACATGTCATACACCAAACCACAATACCAAGAGCGTCCCCCATACCATCTTTAACAAAATGATTACTATCAAGAAACTCAATATGGCTATGCCCCCAACACAGCACCAAGATACAGCCAAAACGAGGGTACATCACACCATAGCCAAATTGGGCAAACATCTTTCCATAGCCCTAACGCCCAAACATCATACCCTAGCCAACACAATCAGCCATCTCAACAGCCTTATGGCTTTCAAACACCACTACCATTTCAACCTTTCAGCAACGAATCATTCACACCAATATCCCCCTTCAATCGTCTAGGCCGCACACCAATCACTCCTTCATCACATCCAAACTACCCTGGCATGGGTCGCACTCTCAGTTTCAGTCCCCAAAACTTCACGGGAATGTAAGACATCCTAAGGGAACCATCTCGGAATATTCCTGAGACTTCAACTCCTCAAACACCGGGCGTGAATCAACAACAAGGGAACGAGGGGGCCGAGTGCAACGAGTGATGGTGCTTAGGAGATGTGGAACCGGTGGCCGGTTGAATGCACCCGATCACCAACATTAATTAATGTAATATTTTATTAAATTAATGAAAATTTTATTTCATCGTGCAAAAAAATTAATGTAATATTTGAACTAATGTAAAATTAATGTAATATTTCACCATGAAAAAAAATTACAAAACACACCCTGTCTCCACATCAATTGTCGACGGGGTTGTATCCCTTACACTAGGTCGCAAATTGAATTGACGTACGACTTGATGAGTTGTCTCCAGTTCAATTGGCGACAGCCTTGTTGCCCTAAAGAAGGGTCGCCAATAGGACGGACGCCCTTGTGTAATCCTAAACCCTAAGTTAGGTAGTTTGAGAATTATTCTGAAAACTAGGATATTTTGAAAATTTTGTTGAAAAATAGGGGTATTTGGATAAAAAATTCCCTATAATTACAAGTCTTAAGCAAAATTATCCAAATTAAATTAAATGACAATTAATAAACACAGGGCAAAAATGTAACATTAAAATTAAATAATGATAACAAAAATGCAAATGAAAAAAAGTCAATTAACAACAAAATTAAGTCCTATAATAAAGAAGAAGATTGATTATGAGAATTGAAATTTGAGGTAGATTAATGGAAGAGAGGTAGATTGTTAAGATCATGAAAGTTTCATATTTTGAATTGAGGTAAAAGGGAGGCGATGTGTTACAATTTTGAAATTTTTGTACTGCTTCCAGAATGTGTTACTAAAAAATAGTGTAACCCACTAGTACATTATCTTGATTGGTGAATTAGTCGGATCACACTTATTTTTACTAGATCTATTATATATTTGGTCTTTTGAACTTTTCAACTCGCCCTACCCTTTAGTTTACGGTTTAAATGATCCGGCCGACCAGATCAATTCGAATTTTAAAATATTGTATCTTTGTTTTTGATAAATAATTTAAATTCTTAAAAATATTTATAAAATATATTTAATTCAAAATTTTAAAATAAAAAATAAAAAATTTAAATAAGTAAAAATAAGAAGTTATCGGTGGTTGCATATTATTTCTATGGGAATATAAGTTTATTATAAGTAAATAAAAAATGAAAAAAGCAAGTCTAAATTAAATTTTCAAAAATAAAATGCTCCAAAAAATAATTTATAAATACTTGAAAGAGAACGAAAAAAAAAACTAAAGTCACATTTTTAAAAATAAATTTGAAATCCATGATACAAACACTCCCTTGTTAAAAAGAAAATTAAAAGTTCATTGAGATATTGAGATATTTAAATATGTTCTAGTAATGTTGCTCCATGATTTTTTAGGGGCAGTAGAAAATTTCACCTGAAATCTCTTAGCAGATCTAATTTAGTTGACTTAAAAAATATAAGACAATAATCAGTAACACCTAAGTACTCATTAACAATCTTAACTAAAAAGAAATTTTAAGTTTAAACTATTAGAAAATCTATCAGAAATGTTCCTAGTTATCTTTAAGATTTCAAGTGTAACATGGCATACAGATATGATAATATTGTTACTTATCCCATTTTTTATGGTTTATATTATGAAAAACTATTTATCTCATTTCAATTTGTTTATAATATAAAAACTTCTATGGAACCATCTACATATAAGCAAGAAGGTAAGTCAAAGCATTGAATCAAAGCCATGAATTCTAAAATGAAAACTATCAATCTCAATAATACTTGGACTATAAATGAATTTCCCCAAGGCAAAAATCTCATCAGGTGCAGATTGATTACAAAATTAAATATAAATGGTGATTCCATAGAAAGAAAGATACAAAGTACTCCTACAAAAAGTATTTATCATTTTCAGTTGGGAGAAAGATTTCATTAAGATTGATTGTTCTTAATAATGAAGTGCGTGATAGAATGGTGCTACTTTTCACTTCGGATTAATGGTCAAGGTGAAAATTTTGATAGCGCGCCACTTTTCACCACTATTGCAATGCCCAACTATGATAAAAAGTGGAATGCTCATGAGTTTGATATCTAAAATTAGTATTTTTGAATATTAAAATGGCATGTATCACATACATTTTTTCATAGTTGGAATTTGAACCGATGTGATAAGCTTAACTTTTTACCATGGTAGTCAAACCGAGATGATAGATAAAGGGGATCACAACTTACCACGGATGGAAGATCCAACCATGAGAAAATACTTTATTTTTTTTAATATAATTTTTTTAATTTTACATAATTTTCATTATAATTTGTATTTTTATGAATCATAATAGATACAACAACAACACATTAGTGAACAAAAACAAAAATGGTAAACATTATGAACAAAGACTATATATTATTACATCAAATCTAAAATGACACCAAAACGAAAAATATTGTATACATTATTACATCAAACAAGAAAATAACCAACATACAAAATTAGTATGCACTTGACTCATAAATCTAAAGGAAGCAAGATGCACTACGTGAACGAAGGTCTTTTGGTGACTTGTATCTAAACACCTATAAGTTAAAATAATAACACTTGTTGCCACACTTTTAAAAACAATTAAAAACTATTAACTGTTGTGAAACAATGTCATGAATATCATAACAAAGTTAGGAGATAAAGATTGAGTTTCATGAACAAACACAAGAAATCCTATTAGGTTTTACACACAGAGAGAGAGAGAGAGAGAGAGAGAGAGAGAGAGAGAGAGAGAGAGAGAGAGAGAGAGAGAGAGAGAGAAGGAAGAAGAAAAATAATGATTGGTTAAAACTGTTTTACTACTCACTTACTCCATAAGGGTTCAAAGATTACAAGTGAATAACAACAATTAATCTCTCTCAACAAACTGAGAGAACTAGTCTATTTATAGACTACTAAACTAACTTAGGCTACAAGCTAACTTAACAATTGGGCTTACAAGCAAGACCCAATTCGACATGCTAACTTAAACACAAAGTTAACATGTTTCGACAGCGTACTTGAATAGACTTCGACTACAACATGTATAACACATGTCGAACAATGAAGATACCCTTGTCGACACTAGAGTTTGATCCAAATACCATATTAACAAATAATCAATTATGAATAAACAATAAAAAAACATTTACTTGTTAGTTTCTTATATGTCTTCTTGATGATTATAACGAGTAGCATGCACATGATCTGAATCATTTTCCTCATATAAAGTACACATATGTGTTACAAAAGAAGGGGTCTCGGAACTATCAAGCGTTAAATATTGATTCTCACGACTAGGAGGAATATGTTTTATGTAACACCCTAAAAACACTGACTCTTTATTTATAAAAGATAAACAGTTATTTGCTAAAAAACAAATGTTACACATACTCGACAAACATTACTCTTTCAAATAAAACATAATATAGCAGCAAAACTCAACTTCAACATGCTTTATAATATTCCAATAAAATAAAACACTTGATTACATCGATTAAAATGTCAAATCAGAGCACCGACGAAACTAAATGACGCAGAAAACATCAAATAAGTGAAGATGCCCCGACGCCCTCCTCCAGATCAACAACAATTACTCTTATACCTAATTATCTGTACTACAGGAGAGTACAAAACACCACAAAACAAAAAACATGGGTGACAATAACTTTACAGATGATACCAGTGCATTAAACAACAAGGATAGTCGCATATAACATTAATTATCATTCTTACACACTAATTTACAACAAAAACAATCACAATGAAAATGTATTAATGCAATGTACTCATCCTCCAAGATGATGTGGTACCGAGGTTTGGATGTTGAAGGTATGTTACTGAATTATCCATATCTTCGGTTCCTCTCTGGAACACAATGCTCTCTCTGAAAATGAGATTATCATTGGTTCTCTCTGAACCGTGACCTCATCAGAACAAAGTCCTACATATCTCCGATATACATGAATGCATGAGACTCAACAACAACTCTCAAAACACATACTCAACAGTCAACTCAAAATTAAGGAAATACATTCACATCTCGTACTAACAAAGGTTCTCTCTGAACACACAAATTTGCCAATGTAAGGCCAACACAATAGTTCTCCTCTCTGAACATACAAGTTTGACAATCTAAGACTAACACGGTAGTTCACTCTGAACTAGTCAACTCAAAATATGTTATACAATTATAGATCAATCATATAAACATATAATATTCACACATACTCTTCAACAATTCAAAATTACTAACATATTATCTCAATAATACTCATCAATAGAGTAATTCACATTATTAATTATGTAAGACAACCAATAAGGTAAGGCAACAAATACTTAAGGTAAACTCAAGCCTTTTCAATTCAACTCCAAACCAATCAGATTACTCAAATCGCAATTCAACTCAATAATATTATTATTAATTACTCAACAACTCAAGCGCATCCTATATTATGATCTTCAACTCGAAACAACTAAAAAAACTATAATGTAAATAATCTGACTCTTAAACTCATAAAAAAGGTAATGAAAAGTCACTGAACTCAAAATTGCTTAAAAACTCAATGACTAGACAACAAATCAAACCCTACGAACCGCCGAACTGCCCAAACCACCGCTTCCCGCAGTCGAACAACCACCGCTACCACAGCTCGCCGCTGCCACGCGGCCCGAACTCTGGCAGCCACCGATGCCCACCGCCGTGACCCGTCATCTCGCGGTCCTGCTTTTAGGCGCCCTCCGCCGCCGCACCACTGCGCGACACTGTTCTTTGACCGTCGTTGATTGTCGGAGCCCCCCCCCCCCCTATAACACCTCATTTGAATGATCTAATCACTACGCCAAAATTCGCTTTTGGCAGCACTACAAAGACAACGCTTTTGTCAGAAAGCGCTGCTATAAGTTTTGAAAAAAAATCGCTAAAAAAAGCGCTGCTAAAGGCCGTACGGAGACACTACCTTAGAAAGCGTTTTTATAAAAGCGCTGCTAAAGGTATAACCTTAGAAAGTGCTTTTAAAAAGCGTTGCTAAAGGGTAACCTTAGAAAGCGCTTTCAAAAAGCGCTGCTAAAGTCCTTAAGTTGGCCCCACATATGAAAGCGCTTTTTGAAAGCGCTGCTATAAGCCAATGAAAAGAAAGCGCTTTCTAAGGAAAAGCGCTGCTATAGGCTAATCTATGAAAGCGCTTTCAAAAAGTGTTTCCTTAGGTCATTTATTAATTAAAAAATAAAAAAGCCCTAATCATTTGGTTCTAATTATTTTCACGACTTCTCCCTCATTTCTCTCTGGCGATTTCGCAACTGTTCTGTTTCCGACCTCTATTGTTCTCCGACCGCCATTGGTCTATTCTCCGACCGCCATTGTTCTATTCTCCAACCGCCATTGTTCTGTTCTCTGACTGCCATCGTTCTCCGACCGCCATTGTTCTGTTCTCTCTCGCGTCTGGTACGTTTTTCGTTTTTGATTGTAGCATGAATTTTGGTACTGTGATCGTATGAATTGGTTCACATTATTTTTTGACATCAAAGTTATGAAGCTGTTAGTTTGGTTACACTTGACAGTTAGTGAAACTTGGTAGTTAGATTGTTATAATGTGTTAATAAGTTTGAATCTAATTATGCTAATGAATTGAGTTGCTGAAATTTTATGAACTGTTGTGAATGTTGATTTATGCTATTTGATTTGCTAAATGAGTTTGAGTGAAAATGAATTGACTTACCAATTGAAGGCACACTTTGAAGTTTGTTACGAATTTCTTTGTGTGTTGTTCGTTGTTGTAATTTTGTTGTTGTCATTCAATTCATATTGTTATGTGCGTGCGTATGTGATAAAGTTGTATTGTTACCTCAGTCTGCTACTGCGTGTGTGATTTGTACCTATATATCTGTGTGTGTATTTTTTTCTATTCTTGCCTTCGAATTCGTTCCCCGCGTGTTATTCTCTTTTGGTGTTTGTGGTGTTATGGCTGCATGTTATTGTTGGTGTGTATGTGATTCTTGTTCTGGTCTGTTCTCTTCGTGTGTGTGTGTCTCTATTATTGCTGCTATGTGATTCAACTTTGTTTCTCCTCACTGCCTGCTGTTCGATTCATCTGGGTTCCTTTTGTGAACTGTTGTGTAAGTTCAGAACCAATTCATTAGATTCATGCTATTTGATTTGCTAAATGAGTTTGAGTGAATGTTGATTGGTTAGAACTGTTAGGAAACATTGCATTGCTATGAAACTTGGACTAGAAGTTAGCTATTTTTAGAGATGTTAGTGGCAAAGAAAAGACGTACTAATTGGATGTTTTTTTTTTTTTACTACAGGTCAAATGGCTAGTAACCAGGATACAAATGACTCACACGATACAAATGATGCAAATGATTCAGCTCAGGAAAGAGAAATTACACGAGGAATAACAATTATGAAGTCAATAATTCGTGCAAGAGATAAAGGAATCAAATATGATGTACATTGGAGTGTTGAAGACCAACTAATTGAGCCTAACGGTGCAATGTTGACAAGTTGCATAGGTTCACTTGTTCGTCAACACATTCTAATCACTTGTGATAACTGGAGAAATCCAGCGTTGCAAGCCGGTAAAGAAAAAATATGGACTGAGATAAAGGTACGTACCATATATGATTGATATTATTAGATTTTTGTTGACGGTTATGTCTTTAAATTACTTATACTAACACACTCTATGTGTATGTTTTTTCGTAGAGGTCTTTTAACATTGATGAAAGCCGAAAAAAGTATTGTCTTCAATTGGCCGGAAAAAGACTCAGAGGGTTTCGAACTTTTTTATCAACCACTTTTCTAAAGGATGAGCAAGGGAAGTTTGTTGAAGCAGAACTTCCAATGAAGTATGCGGACTTGATTACACCTGAAGAATGGGATACATTTGTAGCCAAACGAAGAACTGAAAAATTCCATGTAATGTTAATTTGTCATGTCTATTAATTATATTGTATACTTGTTGCATTAGATTGTTCTAATATGACTTAAACTTGTTTATCCAGGAAGTGAGTGACATAAATCGGCAAAGAGCAACAAAACCCGCGTATCCATACAAAAAAGGGCGTTTGGGATATGCACGCTTATAGCAAAAAATGGTAAGTATATATAAATGCTATGATCTTATTAATTGTCTCGATGTGTTATAATTGATGATCTTATTATTTGTCTCAATTTGTAGTTAGAAGAGAGTAAAAGTGAAGAAACATCTCTTCCGAGACTTGTTTTGTGGAAGAATGCTCGTGTCGGCAAGGATGGAGTTGTTAGAGAAGATGTTCAACATGTTTTTGACGAATGTGTAAGTATAACATTATGTCTTTAATTAAATCAAAAGTTTACTAACATATAATTAATTTTTAATCCCCACTAATAATTGTCGATATGTAAATGAATTTCAGGAGACTCTATCTCAATCCTTAACTACAGGTGAGGACGAGGATTGCAGGAGCATACTTAGTCGAGTACTAAATGTTCCTGAGTATTCCGGCCGTGTGAGGGGCAAGGGATTTGGGGTGACTCCATCATCCTTATATAAGCATCCAAAGAAAAAAAATCCTAGCAATCAACAAGTGATGCAAATGTTGGAGGAATTAAAAGCGCAAGTCCGTGAATTGCAAAAGGACAAAGAAGGATATATGGCGGAAAGACGTGATTCAGAGTTGAAAGATACTAGTGACAAAACTAGTATCAATTGTCAAAAGAAATTTCCCGAGATAATTATATATGTTATTATGAAATTAAATTAGCACATTCATTTTAATTGACATATATACACATTAACAGTAACATATTTATTATTGGTGTAGGGCATTTCATCTTGTCAGCTATATTTATCGTCACCGACTTATCGCATAGTTGGCAAGGGGAAAATGCATAACACTTTGGGAGATTTACTTTACCATAAACCGCTCCCTGATGGATATCTGAAAGTATCGGTTGATATTGCATTAGAGCTAGACGTGTTGCTACCGATACCTGACGTTGTTTCAGAGACAACATTGTTGCAAGATGCAATAGTATCGTTTGTTGCATGGCCGTCCAACCTCATTTTCATAGATGAGGAGGTATGTTGAAAACCATTATGAATGTTTTAGTATTCAAATGTCAATTCTGAACCATTATGAAAAGCATTCTAAACCATTATGTACATTTTTTTACATGGTAATGTTAGACTCCTACAAAACCCGCATCTAGGGATAAAGGGATTTTGCGGCACAACGAGTCTGTTGCATCACAAAAAGAGGTACATTGAAAGTGTTAATTATGTGATCCGAATTCAAAAGCTTCATGATTTTATACTTTACCTAACTTATATGATTTTTATGTTCCTGCTCAAGAGTCACAACAAGTCAGCAAGAAAATTAGTAACGTATCCAACAAAAAAAAGGATCTTCCAAGGACCGGATAAAAAAAAGCTTATGTTGCTCGATTTAGGATGTGTCTTGAAACACTTGTGGGAACATCAGATCTGATGCATGGTGCCATTCGTCAAATATATATGGAGGAAGGTATTTTTGGTTTTTCTAATTTCGAAACACTTGCAAAAGAGGACATGGATCAGATTTTTCGGCATCTTAAATTAGGCATCGGTGTTATGCATTCATACATATGGTACGCCGGTCAATCTATTATCTAATTAGTTGAACAATTTATTTACACATTTCAATGAAACTAGTCTAATGTTTATTATGTTTTTATTTAAGGTTCTTGTATGACAAATTTATGCGCGGGAATCAATTGTCAAACAGATTCTATTTCGTGTCTTGCGCTCGTGTCAATGCACCATTAAATGTTCAGGCTCCAGATTCAGTAAGAGATCACTTAGTCGAGAGATTTATGGCCAGCAGTACAGAAAGTTTGTATCTTTTACCGTATAATACTGGCAACGGGTTAGATTTTCATTCTAATTTCATTCTAATCTTTGTATCTTTTGCGTAGAAAATTTCCATCTAAACTTTTGTTTTATTTTATAGTGGTCACTAGTTGTTGGTTGCTATTAATCCTATAAGAGAAGTAGTGTATTATCTGAATTCATTAGATGGTGATTGGACAACATATCCGGATATGAAGAATATGGTTGATACGTAAGTGAGATTGTTCTAAATATTCGTGTGTATTTGTATATTTAATTATTTCTGTGAGATTGTTCTAAATATATGTTTTTATTTTGTTAGAGCAATACAAGTATTCCGATCACAAAGAGAAGCTCGAGTACCACGGTCTAAAGCAAACAACATTACTTGGTTCAGAGTGGAGGTATATTAATTTTCACAATTTTACTTATAATAGTGATGGTACTTGATAAAACAAGACAACTATATATTCTTATTTTTTTTTCTGTGTAGTGTGCTCGTCAGCGTAATGGTATAGATTGCGGTTATTATGTTTTGAGGTTTATGAGGGAAATCCTTCATTTGGATCAAATAGAGATTCCAATCATGGTATGGATTTATAACTTAGGATTTATTTTAGTATTTATTGAATATTTCATATAATTTATGACTTTTAACTAAATCATGCATATTATGTTTTATTATGTAGTACTTTGATGAATACAAGTGTGCTCATTACTCGAAAGATAAGTTGGAAGAAATCAAGGAGGAATTGTGTGAATACTTTATTGAGAAAAGAATCATATAAGGTATGGAAGTTGTTGTGTAGTTATGGAATGTGGTATAGTTTTGGAAGTTGTTGTATATTAGGAATCTTTAGAAGTTAAAGGATTTCTAGGTGGACAAATTGGTATTAGAATTATGGATTGGTGTATATATGATGCATGTTTGTGTTGATTTATATCAAATGGTTTATGTGTTGAATGGTAATGGTGTATATATTTTGGATTATAATGGTATATAATGCCTATGTTTAAAAAAAGGCTTGTTTGTTGAAATAAAGGCTCAATGGTTGAAATATAAGGCCTATGTGTTGAAATAAAGGCTTGTTGAATGTCATATAATGCCTATTTGTTTGAAACAAAGGCTTGAATTATATAGGTTTATGGTATTATTTCCAAAAATATGTTTTCTAAAAAAGAAGAAATAGGCAGCGCTTTTAAATAAAAAACGCTTCCTACATTCTGATTTTAAAAAAGTGCTTTTAAAAAGCAAAATTTACGTGAAGAAAAGAAAGCGTTTTTTAGAAAAAGCGCTGCCTATAATACACAATAGAGAGCGCTTTCCGTTAAAAGCGCTGCCTTAAAGTGAAATAATAAATACATTAGACAGCGCTTTAAAAAGCGTTGTCTAAAAGGGGACAATAGAAAGCGCTTTTTCCTGAAAAAGCACTGCCTAAAGATGCCAAAAGAAAGCATAAAAGGCCTGAAAAAGCGCTGCTAAAGGCCCACTTTAGAAAGCGCTTTTCCAGGAAAAAGCGCTGCTAAAGGCCTACTTTAGAAAGCGTTTTTCAAGGTAAAGTGCTGCCTAAAGTAAACATAAGGCAGCGCTTTTGCATAAAAAAACGATGTCTTTACCTACAGCGGCGCCACCTTAGGCAGCGCTTTTAAGCGCTGTTAAAGGCAAAAAAAAACGTTTTCTTTTCCCTTCCTTGGCATAGTGAATTCTATAGAATAATTTAATTGTGTTGTATGTGTTTTGAATGGTTGAGGTAGTTGGGGAGCCTTAGGTATAGGGCAGTGGCTCTAGAATATTAGAATTTTAAGTGAGGGGTGTGGTAGTAATTAACGAGAAGTAGAGGGTGTTGGATACAATGGTATTAATAGTATTACTATCAGATTTATTTAAATTAATTTAGTAGTAATAATAAATAAGTTAATATTTATTTAAAATAAAAATAATAATATAGAGAAAGTATTGCTTTTATTATTATTTTATTAAATAGTCGGTCTAATGATATGATTTAGAATATATATATATATATATATATATATATATATATATATATATATATATATATATATATATATATATATATATATATATATATATATATATATATATATATATATATAGGTATAGGTATTAGTAATTGATTTTTTTAGTTTGATTTAATATTATAGTAGTAGTAGTAGTACTACTACTAATACTAATAATAATAATAAGATTTAAAAGTAAATTACAAATAAGGGATTTAATTGGTCTACTTATAAGAAGGTGGGGAGAGAACAATGAGGGAGGAACGTACGGGAAATAATTGAAAAATGGAGAGTTAGGGCAAGAGGCAAGGGTAGGAAGAAGAAGATCACCATTATAAAAGAGCTTGGAGTTTAAAATTCTAAGGTAAGGATAAACTATTCCTATAAGGGTGTCTAATCATGAGAGGGTAGTGAGGAGTTCTTACCCTCTTAGATTGGTCTTATGCCATGTTATGATTGTTGTTGATTTGTGAGCATGATTGTGAGTAATGATTTGTAGTTCTTGTGGCTATAGCAATTGATATTTGTTGATGATGAATTTTGAAGAATTGTTGCTGAATTTTATGTTTGTTGTATGTTAAGGGTTTGAGATGATGATTAGGATGATGGTAGGGTATGAAATTGTGAGTTTATCTGTGTGATTATATGAATATAAGTGGTGATTGATATTTGTATGTTTATAATTAGGTTTAAAACCATGGAATATTTTTGGTTATGATTTCATGGACGTTTTTGGGGTTGATGAAGATGAAAATCATGGTAGACATTTTAGAAAACAGTAACTTTTTAGTAACGCCTTCGTGCACTATTTTGATCATAACTTTCAACTCGTAAATCATTTTGTGATGGGTTTGAAGCCCTGAGTAAGTTAAATAGAGGGATATTACTTTATTTCAGGGATACAATATTTTTAACGATTTTATCAGAGGTTAGTATCCGATGAGAAAGAAGTGTATGGGGTGACAAATATGGATGAGGCCCGTATTGAAGGACTATGATTGTGAGGAATGAATTGTAATTGTTGTGGCTATAGCAATTGATATTTTTTTATGATGAATTTTGAATTGTTGCTGAATTTTATGTTTATTGTATGTTAAGGGTTTGAGATGTTGATTATGATGATGGTAGGGTATGAAATTGTGAATTTATTGGTGTGATTATATGAATATAAGTGGTGATTGATATTGGTATGTTTATGATTGAGTTTAAAACCATGGAATATTTTTGGTGATGATTTCATGGACGTTTTTAGGGTTAAAGAAGATGAAAATCGTGCTAGAAATTTCCGAAAAACAACAACTTTTTAGTAACGCCTTCGTGCACGGTTTTGATCATAACTTTTAACTCGTAAATCATTTTGGGATGGGGTTTGAAGTGTTGGGCAAATTAAACAAAGGGTTGTAACTTTGTTGTAGGGATAAAATATTTTTAACAATTTTATCAGAGGTCGTTAGAGGGTGAGAAAGAAGTGTATGAGGTGACGAATATGGACGAGGTCTGTATTGACAAATTATTTGATGTGTTGTGAATGATTGAGAGGGTGTGTTTGATTATATTGGTGGTATTCTAGAATGGTGGATTACATTAAGCATGATTGCAATTATGTGATCGATTGTGGATCACTAAATATTATCATAATTTTTGTGTTAATTGCATTATTACCATGTCATGCATTCATTGTTGATATGTTGAAGGAGATAAGTCATAGGTCTGAAGGGGGCGAAAGACTTATCCGGAACTCAGAAAGGGGAGTTTGGGATTCCAAAGGGGGAATCAGGTTTATATGACGAACCATTTGTGAGAATTGGTACCACGTGCATTATGTAATGTTGTCGGATCTCATTGTATTGTAATTATGTTGTGTTTGTGCATTTGTTATAGTGAGAATGTGATTATGAATGAATGTGATTTGTGTGTATAAATACTACTCTCTTAATTATTATTCACCGTTTATTATATGAATGAATTTCTCACCCCTTTTGTGTTTATTGTGTTTGTGCTCCCTCGGAGTACTGACACTCAGATACCTGAGTAGTTGGAGATGTACCTCACATTGCTATCGGTCGAGTCTACTAGTGGAGTTTCTCTGATATGTAACACCGGTGAATGAGTTGTTTTCTTTATGTTATTGTGTTACGCATCTTTTAATTTAAAGTAATTATTGAACCACTTTTGTTGTGGATGATTTGTTAAGGCTATGGATGTCATATTTTTGTTTAATTCCGCTGTTAAATGAAGTAACAATTAGACTTCTTGCATTGTGAAGTGACATCCTACTTTGATAAAATTATATTTTATTTATTAATTATTGAGTCGGGAAGTAGGGTGTTAGACACACACCCCGGATTCAAACTTTTGATTTTCCCTATTTTTTTTTTTTCGAGAAAAAATGTCATTTGTGATTTTTCGTGAGTTTTTCAGGTATCGCTCAAAAACCAACACAGATCGAACCACAGACAAATCATATACCATAAGATGAAAATATAATACTAGAAGTGTGGGACAATGATGGTTAAAAAGCCTAAGACCAGGTGAGTACACTTTTGGGTTTTTAAAAAGGTGTTGGAAAACCTGAAAATGATATAGTGTAGTTTTTTTTAATGAATTTCACAAGAATGCTAAACTTCATAAAGCCATATATCCCCCCTTCATAGTATTAGTACCAAAGATTGAAAACCCACAAGATCTAGAAGAATATAGACCAATTTGCTTGGTTAGATGCCTATACAAGATAATGTGTAAGATCATAACCTCAATAATGAAGAGAGATCTGGGAAAGCTAATCTCGAGTATCCAAACAACCATTGTACCACAAAGGAAAATATTAGATGAAGTAGTATTTGTGATGAAATTCTAAATTTGGATGCGAGAAAAAAGGGAAATGCTTGATGTTAAAGGTTGACTTTGAAAAGACATATGATTGTGTGTCGTGGAATTATTTGAGGTATATGATGATGAGATTATGATTTGGAAAGAAGTGGATGTTGTAGATGGAGACCTACATTTTTTAAACTACCCATTTGGTACAAGTGAATGGTAGCCCAACCATGGACTTCGAGGGAAGTAGATAATTGAGACATGGGGACTCTTTGTACCTATTTTATTTTGCACGACAACTGAGGTATGAGCACAGTTGGTTAAGAAAGCTTCAAAGAAGGGAGATTTTAAGGGATTCCAAGTTAATGAAGAAGTGGAATACCAAATACTATAATTTGCAGGTGACACAATATTAATAAAGGAGAGCTCTTGGAAAAACCCATGGCTCATTAAGGTAGTCATGAGAGGTTTTGAACTAGTGTCTTGTATGAAATTTAATTTTTGTAAAAGTAAACCATATGGTGTAAATACAAAAGAGAACTTAATAAAGGAAGCCTTCCATTTCCTTTTCATGTTGTTTGGATACCATTCTTTTCAAGTTTCTAGGTATACCACTATGTTCAAATCTCAGAAGAAGATCCACATGGAGACCAATCATAGAAAAAATAAGAAGAAAACTAAAATCTTGGAAAGAGAGACTTTTGTCAACTAGTGTAAGGATTAACCTTTTGAATTAAACTCTGAACAATATCCCCATATACTTGCTTTCTTTTTTCAAAGAACAAAAACAAGTTTTGAAAGAAATAACAAAGAACCAGAGTGACTTTTTTTTTTGTTGGAGCTGAAGACAAGAAAGGAAGCAAGTGGGTAAAATGGTTAAATGTTTGTAAAACTAAAATAAGGGGGCTAGAAGTCAAAAAAGTTAAAGCATTCAATGTAACATTAATGTGTAAATGGAAGTGGAGATTATTAACTGAACATGAGGTAATATGGACAAAGATTCTAACACATTTTACCCACTCCATATGGAAATAAAGTCTTATTGGCTAATCATTTCCCTCTCCATATTACATCATGTTCAGTTGATAATCTCCACTTCCATTTACACATTAATGATACATTGGTTAATCCCTCCAGGTAATATGGAGAGGGATTCTAGCATGTTGTAATATGGATAGGGATTCTAACACACATGTATGGTGATTTGAAGTGGAAAATGATTAGCCAAGAAGAATATAAAAGAGGCAAGAAAGAATCCATATGGTGAAGGGATATCCAACTACTTGGAAGCAAGCTAGTAAGGAATTTCGAATAATTTGCAAACAACATAACTTGCAGGTTAGGAGAAGGTTGTGCCATATCAGTTTGGAGAAGGAAATGGATTGGCCTTTAACCTTTGATGATTGTATTTCTAGCCTTATTCAACCTGTTAGGAAATCAATAGGAAAAAGTGAATGACATGAGTAGCTGTAATCGAGACACATGGGTTTGGAATCTTAACATATTAGAGGCAAGCATACAAGATTAAATAGTAGATCAATGTGAGAAGGTTGTAGAAATTTAAACAGAAGTATCCCCTATAAGAATTGTGGAAGATGTGCATGTTTGGATTTATAATGAAAATGGAGAGTTCACAGTCAAATCCTGCTACAAAATGTTGATGAGGTAGGGAAAAAAACCAAACGGGATGAAGAAACACATAAGAAGATGCAATGGTTGTGGAAAGCAAAGGTTTCATAAAAAATTAAAGTTTTCAGATAAAAAATTATGTTGAATATGTTGCTTACCAGGAAGAAACTTATGAGGAGAGAAGTGGTTCATACTGTGCATGGAAGTGTGTGTGTGTGTGTGTTATGTTTCATTTCATAGAAGAGGAACGTTTGTAACACATTATATATCTTTGTTCATTTTCTTTTGAAGTTTGGTGTAAAATCTTTGAATGTCTTACAATAGAGATACTTGAAGATTTATGTGAGTAGAGAACATCTTTCGTAATTCTTAAAGAAACTGAAGGGTAGAGTGACAAAGAACAAGAACCTAGTGATGCGGATTACAAATTGATGAAGTATATGGCTCAAGAGGAACATCATATTATCTAACGATGAAATATGTGTAGTAGATGATATTCTAATTAACATTAAGATCTTATATTGTGTATAATATGTAATTGAAATCAAAACTAGTGGATGTAGAAATTTATATAAGATTGGTCGAAGACTCCATAAGACTTTCTTAAGTTGTATTGAAACTTTGTCTGTGGAATCAGGGTCAGTCCTAACTTTTTAGAAGCATCAGGCTAATAATAAAAATACACCCCTAATAAAAAAACTGAGCAAATAACCTTGATTTTTTATCATATAATCATCTTTTTAAATATTTAATAATGAAAATAAATATTATTTAAATTTTACATTAAAGGTTAATGATTAAGAAATTATTATACATAAATATAAAAGTGCATACATGCCAAAATTTTGATTAGCTTGATTTGTCATGGTAGAACTTGTGTTTTCCAATTGCATGGGTTCGATTCCATTTGAAATTATTTTTTGGAAATTTATTAAATGTGTTATTTGAAATTATAAATGCTAGATTCAATGTTCAAGCACGCGAACTTAACCATATAGAAAAATCTTCTTTCTACTGGGTTACAGATATAATATGTATTAATTTTTCAACATAACATGTATATAATCATAGGAAATTTTTTATGGCACTTTATGGGGTGGAAAAACACCCTATGGAAAACCAAAATTGCCCCTCAGTTTTCGGAGATGCATCTCCAAACGCACCATGCACCAATGTTATGCACCAAATGAGTGACACGCTAGATGAATACTAAAAAAATTTAGAGATGCATCTCTGGATAATTTCAACAAATATATTGATAATTGATCAACCTAGTGGACATTCCTAAGATGCATCTTCGGAGGTAATGGTCGGAATTTTGAAATTTTTGTGACCTTTTCTTGTCAGATATTTACGAAGATGCATCTCTGTAATAAGTTGATTAAATAATGAACTGCATGATCACACAACCATACTTATTTTCCACTCCAAACCCTCACCAAAAATCCTTCCATTCTCAATCCACATTTTCACTCCAAATCTTCAATCTTGTGTTTCATCACATAAAAGGGAGATAAATAAGTTGGAATTCTAGGTAAAGATCATTTATTTCAAGCCTCATTGCTCACATTAATCTTGTTTCCAGTTTGAAAAACATGTGTTTATTCCGAAGATACATTTCCAGAACGAGTATGAACTCATTCGAAAATGCATCTCTAGAATATGTCTGTTATCATTTTTCAGTTCTACTTACATCATTAGCACTTATTTACTGTTCTATTGTAATTGTTTTCATTAGATATGGTGCACCCCGATTTTTTCCTTTAACATGTTGTGTCTTCAGATGCAAAAGGTGTTGTTGTGAAGGAGGCAGATGTTCGCAACCAATTTAAAAAAGAGCAAAAGTTTGAATTTCGTGATCACATGCTTCAATGGATTCGTACGGAGGCCTCCAAATTAAGGTTTGGTGTGGTAATCAGAAGGTCTAATAATGGTTCAGATAGAAGATTTGCTTTTGTGACAATGACGTGTGAAAGAAGCGAAAAATATAGATCTCCTCGCAGAATTTTAAACGAGACGACACAGGTTCAAGAAAATGTAAGTGTCTCTTTAAGTTGCGTGGTTATATGTTGACAAACAATAAATAAAGATTTAACGTCATATGTGGTGTACATAACCATTACTTGTGTGAAAAGTTAGTCTGCCATCGAATTGTGGGTCACTTCTTATTGAAAGAGAAGGAATGCGTTATTGGCATGACATTAAATTTCGTTCAACCGGAAAATATTCTTCCAACTTTGAAACTTAAAAGACCCGACGATATTTCAATATCAAGCAAGTGTACAATATTCGGTACCAAACTAACAAGGCGCTACGGGGGGATAGAACTGAAATGTATCTACTCTTGAAACTTTTGGATGATAACAGTTATGTGTCTAGGTACCAAACGTACGAGGATGGAGTAATCATTAGAGATATATTTTAGACTCATCCCGATTCCATCAAGTTGTTTAACACATTTTCTACTTTTCTCATAATTTATTCAAGTTACAAGACCAACAAGTATAGACTTCCATTATTGGAGATGGTTGGTGTTAACTCTACTGAGAATACCTATTCTGTCGGGTTTGCATTTCTAGAGAGCAAAAAAGAGGAGAATGTTACTTGGGCCTTAGAAGCGTGATAGGAAATGTTGAAGGACCTAGAAGAGATGCCTAAAGGGATTGTTACCGACTGTGATACCGCTTTTATGGATTCAGTTGTAAAGGTATTTCCTACTTCTTATGCATTGCTTTATAGGTATCACATAACAAAGAATGTGAGAAGTCGGGTTGAACCTGTGGTATGGACGAAACAAATAAAGACCAAAGATGGAAAAATGGGGAAGGCGGGTGTGGTTGTGGAAAAAATAATGGATGCATGGAATGGTATAATAAATTCTTCCATAAAGAGTTATAAGCCAATTCTGTTATACATTTCAGAAAGGTGTGCGAGAAATATCCTGATTTGTTGAAATATGTTGAAAGCACAATTCTTGACCAGGTGAAGGAGAAAATTGTTTGTGCATGGAACAACCAAGTTAGACACCATGAGAATACAACAACAAACCGAGTTAGGTCTGCCCATGCTACATTGAAGAATTGGTTGGGAAATAGTTAAGGCGATTTTTGTAGAGATTGGAACTTTGTGAACCAAATGATTCAGAACTAGCATAATGAGATACATACATCATTTGGTTGGAACATCATAGTTTTTGAACACATATTTAAAAACAACAATCCTTATTCCCAGTTGGTCGGTAACATATCTCGAGCGGGGTTGAATTATATTTTTGACGAAGCTAAACGAGATGATAATGTAGGCTCCGATAGCGCAAAGTGTGAATGCACAATTGTGAAAACATAGGGTCTCCCATGTACTTGTGTTATTGCGAAAAAGGTGAAACTTGGTGGCCCGATAAGAATGGATGAGGTTTGGACTCACTAGAAGAGGCTTAAGTTTGATGATGATTGAAATTCTGGTACCAGATGTGTGATGTTAAGTGCGATGTCACAACAACACACTCTGCAATGGACAATGCAATAACAAGCAATAAATCAACACAATGAATTGTTCACCCAGTTCGGTCTAACTACCTACGTCTGGGGGCTACCAAGCCAGGGATGAATTTCACTATCAGTAGTATTAATTTACAGACTCAACAACCCAGTTGACATCTCCTAAACATAATCACTACTTAATGAACCTTCTACCTAAGAGACCACTTAGATATGAGAACACTACTCAATCCCTAAAACCTCTCACAGATCACACATTTTGAATAACTCAACTTGATTCTGCTTCACAGTTTTGATCAAGAACAACTCAAAACAACACCAATTCACACTAGAATGGTTTACAATACAATCACGAAGACACAAACGACACTCAGTCTTTAGCTCTTTTTCTTCGTTGCTATTCCTTCAGGATTGATGCGCTTTATATAGCCATCTGAGTTGGGCTTGGACCTGCTACAATATCTGACCTGATTTGCTGTTTAAAACTGAATCTTCAAAAACATATTTTCTCTCTCAAAATCTTCTTAAATCTTCAGCCTTTAAACCTCCCTACAAATCTGCATCAAATCTCTATGCAACAGAGAATATCTATCCCAAGATATCCGCAACCAATGAGACTAACAGCTCTCCCAATATCCAGCTAAAACGCAAACCCTAACAACATCACTAAACCTGATGTTATTAATCTTCTGCAGACCTGATGACATGACATCGCATGTGACATCAGACTTCAAAACTCCAGCAAGTTAAACACTTAACATAAACCAATGTTAAGACTCAATGTTAAGACATCACCCATGTGACATCAACATTGAATAGCTTTGCTTTACCAAAATTCCAGCCAATCCAAGAACCAACAATCTTCCTCTTTGGCGAATTTTGGCTAAAACACTCTCTGCAACATCAGAGACTTGCAGCGGATAAAAATTTAACAACAACCAACAAACAGCTCCCATCAACAAACAGCTTCAAAAAGCTTTCAGCATGCTGCACACACTCCAATACTCTGCTACATGCTACAACACTAACAGACTTCAAACACTAATCAGCAGCAGCATAGGGCAAGCTCCCCCTCAAAGTAAGAAGCAGCAAATCAACAACTGTTCAACAACTCTCCCCCTCAATATCTGCATTTCAGCATCACACTAGCTGCACTCCTTAGTATTACACAATGACTAACTCTTGGCTAACTCTCCCCCTTTTTAGCCACAATTGGACAAACCTCAACATGTAAGTCATACTCACTACAGTTAGTCCTAAACTAGCTCTCATTGTCAGTCTAAAGTCAGCATGCAAGACAAGACAAATCATAGAACATAAAAACATAAATAGTGCAAACACAGGCACAATATTCAAATTACATAATAGGCACATCAAGTGCAGAATCAAAAACAGCAAATAAAAAAAACTAAACTACTATCTGGAAAAAGCAGCAAGGAAACTAGTCTTCATCAGAGCTGGCCCCATCTTCATCATCAGTGCTAGGACCACCTTCTTCAGAACCTGGTACTTCAACATCATCATCACCTTGTTCCAAGGATTTGATCATCTGCTCAATTCTCAACTTCCTAGCAGTGCTAGTACTGATAACCACATCAAGATCCTTGCATGTTGCCTTCAAATCTTCAATCAACTCAGCTTTAGTACTGGCCTTTTTAACACCAGAACTTGATGTTACAACAATGTCTAGAACATGATGTCCAGCAAACAACTTAGGATGTAAGGACAAGGTTGACTCCCTCTTGCAAGCTATATCTGAACTTGTTAAAGTTTCAGGATGTTGCTCCAGGATGATTCCACAAGCAAGGTATGGGAATGCTATAGGTAACTTGATAGCATTTGTTTCAGCATGTTTCACCACTTGCTCAAAGATGTAGCTACCAAAGTCAAACTTGATCTTCTTCCCAACAGCATAGACAAACCTACCCAATCCAGCAGCTATTGTTGTCTTGTGGTTTGTTGGCACCCAATTGGCAGCTCCAATTCTGTGAAGAATTGCAAACTTGATGCTAAGTTTACTGGCTTTCAACTTCCCTTTCAATGGCCAAACCTTTACCTGACCAACTGTAATCTCTTTACATATTTCATTATCAGTCATCTCAAGTTCACTATACTCTTTATCATCTCTTCCCAGATACTTGTTGATAGTAGTACTAGGAGAGAAATTAATGCACTTTCCTCTCACATAGACTTTCATGAAATCAATGCTCTTTTTATCAGCAATATTTCCAGAAATGTTGACAACAAATTCTTTGACAAGGCCCTCATAGCACTTAGGAAATTTGGTCACAGTCTTCACCAACCCAGCCTCATTAATCAGCTCCATAATATCCTTCATCTCTAAAGCTTCTCTCCCAAGCTCCCTCTCTAGGGCCAGTCTTCTCTGACATACAAATTTCCACATTGATGCACTGCTGGCATAATGAAAGGAAATGTTGTCAACTGGTACTTCAGGGACTTTGTCAGAGATTCTCTTCAAAATTGTTCTTCTGACAGGTGTGATGTCATGAGCATCATCCTCAACATCAAAGTCAGAATCCGAATCTTCCCTTATCTTCCTCTTTTTGGAGGATGTAGCAACCTTGCTCCAAGGTTTTGTAGGACCAACAACAGCAGTTTTCGTCTTGGCTTCAGAAGATTTCGTTGGAGAAGATTCAACAGTCTTTCCTTTCCTTGTCTTCAGTCTCTTAGCAATACTTGGAACAGCTTTTCCAATGACCTCATCATCAAATAAATCAACCACATTGATCACATCCTCATTCTTTTCTTCACCAGGAGTAGCTTCAACAGGTGATGTTCTAACATCCCCCTTAACATTAGCTTCCTCATGCACATCATCTTCTTCCACTCCCACTTCAGAATCTTCAATAACAGACATAGCAAGTCTATAAAGATTTGTAGCTGCACTTTGCATGTCACTCTTTTCCCTTTCAGAATGTTCAGCAGGCATTTGCCTCAGTGGTCTAGATATACCCTTTATAGGAAGCCCTTTCTCAAAGATCTTATCAACAATCTGACTTAAGCTTTTGTCAACATCTACCATTTCTTCAACAGTTTGAGAAGTGGATGACCTAGGTGCTGTTTTATCACTAAATAGAACACTAGTAACAAGCTTCTTTGTTTCATTATCTCTAAAGATAGTCCCAGCCCTTTTTGAAACAAGTTTAGAAGGTCTAGATTTACCTAACTCTGGGAGCATCATGGAAATAGGCTCTATGTTCAAAGCATCAGCTGCAGAACCTTCGTCTGAAGAAACCCTAACTTTTTCCCGCGAAGAGCTTTGAGAAGCAGATTTCTTTGATGGAGAAGACATCTGTTTTAACATGGTTCCCTTGAAGCAGTATAGGTTCAGATGATTCGTCTTGTTGAAGGAGACGAACAGTCGGGAGATATGAGCTTTGATGAACCGTGATATTGCTACAATAGGGAATGATAGTCTAAGGTATGGCGCCTGATTTTGAGTATTCCTTAAAGACCAATCAATGAGTTTCTCCCTCCAAATTAACTTTCCTTTTAAATAAATTTAAAAGGATTCACATTGAAAGTAATTAGCCCTAATTGACCACTCTTGTTGTCACAATATGATGTTACAACATCAACCTTAACATCACCAGATAAGTTGTCCACTTGAGGTACCCATTGATAGCAATTATCTCTGGATCTTATTCCCTTCATCACTACCTCATTATGCCCATTTGTCACCACACACTCATCTTTGGTGTAGCTGACCTTATATCCATCATCACAGAGCTGGCTTATGCTAATTAAATTAGCACTCAATCCTTTGACAAGTAGCACATTGTCAAGATTAGGTCCATCATGACACTTCACTTTTCCAACACCTTTCACCACCCCTTTCTCTCCATTTCCAAATGTAACGTCAATTGAGGCGCAAGAATTGACATCTACCAATTGGTTTCTGAATCCAGTCATGTGCTTTGAACATCCACTGTCAAAGTACCAACCATCCTTAGCAGAGTGTCTATCTAAAATGTGAGCCAATAAACACTTAACCTCTTTTTTAGGAACCCAATGTTTAACAACCTTGGGCCTATTCACCTTCTGTCTGGGTTGAGGGTTAGACTTGGGATAACCATGGAGCTTGAAACAAGAAAATTGCATGTGTCCAAATCTGCCACAGTAAAAGCACCTAATTCTGTCTTCTCTGAAGTGGTTAAACCTTCTGCCACCTTGACGATGATACTGCTGTGGCTGCTACCTATAATGTTGTCTTCTTCTCCCATAGTTTGACTGACTTTTATGGTGATGAGGCTTCCTTCTTCCATAATAATAAGGCACAACATTATTATATCCATAGCCATACATGTTTCCCTGATGTTGAGACATCTGATGGAACATGTTCTGTTTGGACCTAGAAGCCTGCATGCTCTAATGATATTGTAGAGGCATATACTGCCTAGCTCCAGAAACCTGTGCCTTCCTTTGATGAGGACCATGAGCATGCCTCTTTCCAACATTTTGAGGTTGTGGATGAGCAACCTGCTTAGGTTTAGGCTCCTGTCTCTTTGTGTGATGTTGAGACATTGGTTGAGACATCTCCTTCTTGGTTCCTGAAGTGCTTGCTTCAGCAAATACTTTTTCTTCAACCACAAATCCTATGCCTGACTTATCTCCAGCAACCTTTTCTGTCTGAAGGATCTTATCCAGTGTGTCTATACCACAGTTCAGCATCCTAACAGATTTGGTCATATGATCAAGATGAGCTTTGACTAATAAGACTTCATTTTCCAAATCAGCTTTAGCAGTCTCAAGCTGAACAATCTGTTTCTTCTGTTTTTCACTTTCTTGACAGATTTCTGCACTCTTTAGACAAAGCTCTTGATAAGTGGATGCTAACTCCTCAAAAGTCAGTTCCTCATCACTTGAGGCACCATCAGAAACAACTGTTCCAATTAAAGCTTTGACATGTTTGGCTGACTCTCCTTCACTTTCACTTTCAGAGTCTGACCAAGAAACTGCCATTCCTTTCTTCTGCTTCTTCAGGAATGTGGGACATTCTTTCTTAACATGTCCATAACCTTCACACTCAAAGCACTGAACACCCTTGTCTTGAGCAGTCTTCTCTTCATCCTTCTCCTTAGACTTGCTGATGTCAGAAGCGATGTTCTTGGCATTAGGCTTGAAGTTCTTGTTCATTATTTTGAACACCTTGTTGAACTACCTTCCCAATATAACAATGGCCTGAGATAGATCCTCCTGGGATTCAGCACCATTCCCTTTCTCTTCTTGAGCATCTGAAACCAAGGCTATACTCTTTGGCTTCTTTTCAGGTTCTTCCTCATTCAAACCAAGCTCAAAAGTTTGAAGAGATCCAATGAGCTCATCAACCCTCATCTGGCTGATGTCTTGTGCTTCTTCAATGGCTGTCACCTTCATCTTGTACCTCTTAGGAAGGGACCTAAGGATTTTCCTTACAAGCTTTTCTTCTGACATCTTTTCTCTGAGAGCACTAGATGCATTGGACAACTCAAGGATACTCATGTGGAAGTCATGGATAGTCTCATCTTCCTTCATCTTCATACTTTCAAACTTTGATGTTAGAATCTGAAGTCTTGACATCTTAACTCTAGATGATCCTTCATGTGTAGTCTCCAAGCTTCCTCAGCAACTTCACAGGTATTGATCAACCTGAATATATTCTTATCTACTCCATTGAAAATAGCATTTAAAGCTTTGGAATTACCAAGAGCAAGCTCATCTTCTTCCTTGGTCCATTCTTCTTCAGGTTTCAGCTTTGAGATGCCCTCTTTATCTTTCCCAGCATCATCTTTTTCAAACATAACAAGTGCTTTCCACTCTTTTATGACAGTCTTCCAAGCCCTGCTGTCCAAGGATTTCAAAAAAGTAATCATCCTTGGCTTCCAATAATCATAATTAGAGCCATCCAAAATAGGGGGTTTGTTGACAAATCCTCCAACTTATTTGTCCATCTTTACACCAGAAAGTAACTTCCCTAGATCTCACCCAGAGACAGACAGGATGCCTGCTCTGATACCAATTGAAATTCTGGTACCAGATGTGTGATGTTAAGTGCGATGTCACAACAACACACTCTGCAATGGACAATGCAATAACAAGCAATAAATCAACACAATGAATTGTTCACCCAGTTCGGTCTAACTACCTACGTCTGGGGGCTACCAAGCCAGGGATGAATTTCACTATCAGTAGTATTAATTTACAGACTCAACAACCCAGTTGACATCTCCTAAACTTAATCACTACTTAATGAACCTTCTACCTAAGAGACCACTTAGATATGAGAACACTACTCAATCCCTAAAACCTCTCACAGATCACACACTTTGAATAACTCAACTTGATTCTGCTTCACAGTTTTGATCAAGAACAACTCAAAACAACACCAATTCACACTAGAATGGTTTACAATACAATCACGAAGACACAAACGACACTCAGTCTTTAGCTCTTTTTCTTCGTTGCTATTCCTTCAGGATTGATGCGCTTTATATAGCCATCTGAGTTGGGCTTGGACCTGCTACAATATCTGACCTGATTTGCTATTTAAAACTGAATCTTCAAAAACATATTTTCTCTCTCAAAATCTTCTTAAATCTTCAGCCTTTAAACCTCCCTACAAATCTGCATCAAATCTCTATGCAACAGAGAATATCTATCCCAAGATATCCGCAACCAATGAGACTAACAGCTCTCCCAATATCCAGCTAAAACGCAAACCCTAACAACATCACTAAACCTGATGTTATTAATCTTCTGCAGACCTGATGACATGACATCGCATGTGACATCAGACTTCAAAACTCCAGCAAGTTAAACACTTAACATAAACCAATGTTAAGACTCAATGTTAAGACATCACCCATGTAACATCAACATTGAATAGCTTTGCTTTACCAAAATTCCAGCCAATCCAAGAACCAACAATCTTCCTCTTTGGCGAATTTTGGCTAAAACACTCTCTGCAACATCAGAGACTTGCAGCGGATAAAAATTTAACAACAACCAACAAACAGCTCCCATCAACAAACAGCTTCAAAAAGCTTTCAGCATGCTGCACACACTCCAATACTCTGCTACATGCTACAACACTAACAGACTTCAAACACTAATCAGCAGCAGCATAGGGCAAGCTCCCCCTCAAAGTAAGAAGCAGCAAATCAACAACTGTTCAACAACTCTCCCCCTCAATATCTGCATTTCAGCATCACACTAGCTGCACTCCTTAGTATTACACAATGACTAACTCTTGGCTAACTCTCCCCCTTTTTAGCCACAATTGGACAAACCTCAACATGTAAGTCATACTCACTACAGTTAGTCCTAAACTAGCTCTCATTGTCAGTCTAAAGTTAGCATGCAAGACAAGACAAATCATAGAACATAAAAACATAAATAGTACAAACACAGGCACAATATTCAAATTACATAATAGGCACATCAAGTGCAGAATCAAAAACAGCAAATAAAAAAAACTAAACTACTATCTGGAAAAAGCAGCAAGGAAACTAGTCTTCATCAGAGCTGGCCCCATCTTCATCATCAGTGCTAGGACCACCTTCTTCAGAACCTGGTACTTCAACATCATCATCACCTTGTTCCAAGGATTTGATCATCTGCTCAATTCTCAACTTCCTAGCAGTGCTAGTACTGATAACCACATCAAGATCCTTGCATGTTGCCTTCAAATCTTCAATCAACTCAGCTTTAGTACTGGCCTTTTTAACACCAGAACTTGATGTTACAACAATGTCTAGAACATGATGTCCAGCAAACAACTTAGGATGTAAGGACAAGGCTGACTCCCTCTTGCAAGCTATATCTGAACTTGTTAAAGTTTCAGGATGTTGCTCCAGGATGATTCCACAAGCAAGGTATGGGAATGCTATAGGTAACTTGATAGCATTTGTTTCAGCATGTTTCACCACTTGCTCAAAGATGTAGCTACCAAAGTCAAACTTGATCTTCTTCCCAACAGCATAGACAAACCTACCCAATCCAGCAGCTATTGTTGTCTTGTGGTTTGTTGGCACCCAATTGGCAGCTCCAATTCTGTGAAGAATTGCAAACTTGATGCTAAGTTTACTGGCTTTCAACTTCCCTTTCAATGGCCAAACCTTTACCTGACCAACTGTAATCTCTTTACATATTTCATTATCAGTCATCTCAAGTTCACTATACTCTTTATCATCTCTTCCCAGATACTTGTTGATAGTAGTACTAGGAGAGAAATTAATGCACTTTCCTCTCACATAGACTTTCATGAAATCAATGCTCTTTTTATCAGCAATATTTCCAGAAATGTTGACAACAAATTCTTTGACAAGGCCCTCATAGCACTTAGGAAATTTGGTCACAGTCTTCACCAACCCAGCCTCATTAATCAGCTCCATAATATCCTTCATCTCTAAAGCTTCTCTCCCAAGCTCCCTCTCTAGGGCCAGTCTTCTCTGACATACAAATTTCCACATTGATGCACTGCTGGCATAATGAAAGGAAATGTTGTCAACTGGTACTTCAGGGACTTTGTCAGAGATTCTCTTCAAAATTGTTCTTCTGACAGGTGTGATGTCATGAGCATCATCCTCAACATCAAAGTCAGAATCCGAATCTTCCCTTATCTTCCTCTTTTTGGAGGATGTAGCAACCTTGCTCCAAGGTTTTGTAGGACCAACAACAGCAGTTTTCGTCTTGGCTTCAGAAGATTTCGTTGGAGAAGATTCAACAGTCTTTCCTTTCCTTGTCTTCAGTCTCTTAGCAATACTTGGAACAGCTTTTCCAATGACCTCATCATCAAATAAATCAACCACATTGATCACATCCTCATTCTTTTCTTCACCAGGAGTAGCTTCAACAGGTGATGTTCTAACATCCCCCTTAACATTAGCTTCCTCATGCACATCATCTTCTTCCACTCCCACTTCAGAATCTTCAATAACAGACATAGCAAGTCTATAAAGATTTGTAGCTGCACTTTGCATGTCACTCTTTTCCCTTTCAGAATGTTCAGCAGGCATTTGCCTCAGTGGTCTAGATATACCCTTTATAGGAAGCCCTTTCTCAAAGATCTTATCAACAATCTGACCTAAGCTTTTGTCAACATCTACCATTTCTTCAACAGTTTGAGAAGTGGATGACCTAGGTGCTATTTTATCACTAAATAGAACACTAGTAACAAGCTTCTTTGTTTCATTATCTCTAAAGATAGTCCCAGCCCTTTTTGAAACAAGTTTAGAAGGTCTAGATTTACCTAACTCTGGGAGCATCATGGAAATAGGCTCTATGTTCAAAGCATCAGCTGCAGAACCTTCGTCTGAAGAAACCCTAACTTTTTCCCGCGAAGAGCTTTGAGAAGCAGATTTCTTTGATGGAGAAGACATCTGTTTTAACATGGTTCCCTTGAAGCAGTATAGGTTCAGATGATTCGTCTTGTTGAAGGAGACGAACAGTCGGGAGATATGAGCTTTGATGAACCGTGATATTGCTACAATAGGGAATGATAGTCTAAGGTATGGCGCCTGATTTTGAGTATTCCTTAAAGACCAATCAATGAGTTTCTCCCTCCAAATTAACTTTCCTTTTAAATAAATTTAAAAGGATTCACATTGAAAGTAATTAGCCCTAATTGACCACTCTTGTTGTCACAATATGATGTTACAACATCAACCTTAACATCACCAGATAAGTTGTCCACTTGAGGTACCCATTGATAGCAATTATCTCTGGATCTTATTCCCTTCATCACTACCTCATTATGCCCATTTGTCACCACACACTCATCTTTGGTGTAGCTGACCTTATATCCATCATCACAGAGCTGGCTTATGCTAATTAAATTAGCACTCAATCCTTTGACAAGTAGCACATTGTCAAGATTAGGTCCATCATGACACTTCACTTTTCCAACACCTTTCACCACCCCTTTCTCTCCATTTCCAAATGTAACGTCAATTGAGGCGCAAGAATTGACATCTACCAATTGGTTTCTGAATCCAGTCATGTGCTTTGAACATCCACTGTCAAAGTACCAACCATCCTTAGCAGAGTGTCTATCTAAAAAGTGAGCCAATAAACACTTAACCTCTTTTTTAGGAACCCAATGTTTAACAACCTTGGGCCTATTCACCTTCTGTCTGGGTTGAGGGTTAGACTTGGGATAACCATGGAGCTTGAAACAAGAAAACTGCATGTGTCCAAATCTGCCACAGTAAAAGCACCTAATTCTGTCTTCTCTGAAGTGGTTAAACCTTCTGCCACCTTGACGATGATACTGCTGTGGCTGCCACCTATAATGTTGTCTTCTTCTCCCATAGTTTGACTGACTTTTATGGTGATGAGGCTTCCTTCTTCCATAATAATAAGGCACAACATTATTATATCCATAGCCATACATGTTTCCCTGATGTTGAGACATCTGATGGAACATGTTCTGTTTGGACCTAGAAGCCTGCATGCTCTAATGATATTGTAGAGGCATATACTGCCTAGCTCCAGAAACCTGTGCCTTCCTTTGATGAGGACCATGAGCATGCCTCTTTCCAACATTTTGAGGTTGTGGATGAGCAACCTGCTTAGGTTTAGGCTCCTGTCTCTTTGTGTGATGTTGAGACATTGGTTGAGACATCTCCTTCTTGGTTCCTGAAGTGCTTGCTTCAGCAAATACTTTTTCTTCAACCACAAATCCTATGCCTGACTTATCTCCAGCAACCTTTTCTGTCTGAAGGATCTTATCCAGTGTGTCTATACCACAGTTCAGCATCCTAACAGATTTGGTCATATGATCAAGATGAGCTTTGACTAATAAGACTTCATTTTCCAAATCAGCTTTAGCAGTCTCAAGCTGAACAATCTGTTTCTTCTGTTTTACACTTTCTTGACAGATTTCTGCACTCTTTAGACAAAGCTCTTGATAAGTGGATGCTAACTCCTCAAAAGTCAGTTCCTCATCACTTGAGGCACCATCAGAAATAACTGTTCCAATTAAAGCTTTGACATGTTTGGCTGACTCTCCTTCACTTTCACTTTCAGAGTCTGACCAAGAAACTGTCATTCCTTTCTTCTGCTTCTTCAGGAATGTGGGACATTCTTTCTTAACATGTCCATAACCTTCACACTCAAAGCACTGAACACCCTTGTCTTGAGCAGTCTTCTCTTCATCCTTCTCCTTAGACTTGCTGATGTCAGAAGCGATGTTCTTGGCATTAGGCTTGAAGTTCTTGTTCATTATTTTGAACACCTTGTTGAACTGCCTTCCCAATATAACAATGGTCTGAGATAGATCCTCCTGGGATTCAGCACCATTCCCTTTCTCTTCTTGAGCATCTGAAACCAAGGCTATACTCTTTGGCTTCTTTTCAGGTTCTTCCTCATTCAAACCAAGCTCAAAAGTTTGAAGAGATCCAATGAGCTCATCAACCCTCATCTGGCTGATGTCTTGTGCTTCTTCAATGGCTGTCACCTTCATCTTGTACCTCTTAGGAAGGGACCTAAGGATTTTCCTTACAAGCTTTTCTTCTGACATCTTTTCTCCGAGAGCACTAGATGCATTGGACAACTCAAGGATACTCATGTGGAAGTCATGGATAGTCTCATCTTCCTTCATCTTCATACTTTCAAACTTTGATGTTAGAATCTGAAGTCTTGACATCTTAACTCTAGATGATCCTTCATGTGTAGTCTTCAAGATGTCCCAAGCTTCCTCAGCAACTTCACAGGTATTGATCAACCTGAATATATTCTTATCTACTCCATTGAAAATAGCATTTAAAGCTTTGGAATTACCAAGAGCAAGCTCATCTTCTTCTTTGGTCCATTCTTCTTCAGGTTTCAGCTTTGAGATGCCCTCTTTATCTTTCCCAGCATCATCTTTTTCAAACATAACAGGTGCTTTCCACTCTTTTATGACAGCCTTCCAAGCCCTGCTGTCCAAGGATTTCAAAAAAGTAATCATCATTGGCTTCCAATAATCATAATTAGAGCCATCCAAAATAGGGGGTTTGTTGACAAATCCTCCAACTTATTTGTCCATCTTTACACCAGAAAGTAACTTCCCTAGATCTCACCCAGAGACAGACAGGATGCCTGCTCTGATACCAATTGAAATTCTGGTACCAGATGTGTGATGTTAAGTGCGATGTCACAACAACACACTCTGCAATGGACAATGCAATAACAAGCAATAAATCAACACAATGAATTGTTCACCCAGTTCGGTCTAACTACCTACGTCTGGGGGCTACCAAGCCAGGGATGAATTTCACTATCAGTAGTATTAATTTACAGACTCAACAACCCAGTTGACATCTCCTAAACTTAATCACTACTTAATGAACCTTCTACCTAAGAGACCACTTAGATATGAGAACACTACTCAATCCCTAAAACCTCTCAAAGATCACACACTTTGAATAACTCAACTTGATTCTGCTTCACAGTTTTGATCAAGAACAACTCAAAACAACACCAATTCACACTAGAATGGTTTACAATACAATCAAGAAGACACAAACGACACTCAGTCTTTAGCTCTTTTTCTTCGTTGCTATTCCTTCAGGATTGATGCGCTTTATATAGCCATCTAAGTTGGGCTTGGACCTGCTACAATATCTGACCTGATTTGCTGTTTAAAACTGAATCTTCAAAAACATATTTTCTCTCTCAAAATCTTCTTAAATCTTCAGCCTTTAAACCTCCCTACAAATCTGCATCAAATCTCTATGCAACAGAGAATATCTATCCCAAGATATCCGCAACCAATGAGACTAACAGCTCTCCCAATATCCAGCTAAAACGCAAACCCTAACAACATCACTAAACCTGATGTTATTAATCTTCTGCAGACCTGATGACATGACATCGCATGTGACATCAGACTTCAAAACTCCAGCAAGTTAAACACTTAACATAAACCAATGTTAAGACTCAATGTTAAGACATCACCCATGTGACATCAACATTGAATAGCTTTGCTTTACCAAAATTCCAGCCAATCCAAGAACCAACAATCTTCCCCTTTGGCGAATTTTGGCTAAAACACTCTCTGCAACATCAGAGACTTGCAGCGGATAAAAATTTAACAACAACCAACAAACAGCTCCCATCAACAAACAACTTCAAAAAGCTTTCAACATGCTGCACACACTCCAATACTCTGCTACATGCTACAACACTAACATACTTCACACACTAATCAGCAGCATCATAGGGCAAGCTCCCCCTCAAAGTAAGAAGCAGCAAATCAACAACTGTTCAACAACTCTCCCCCTCAATATCTGCATTTCAGCATCACACTAGCTGCACTCCTTAGTATTACACAATGACTAACTCTTGGCTAACTCTCCCCCTTTTTAGCCACAATTGGACAAACCTCAACATGTAAGTCCTACTCACTACAGTTAGTCATAAACTAGCTCTCATTGTCAGTCTAAAGTCAGCATGCAAGACAAGACAAATCATAGAACATAAAAACATAAATAGTGCAAACACAGGCACAATATTCAAATTACATAATAGGCACATCAAGTGCAGAATCAAAAACAGCAAATAAAAAAAAACTAAACTACTATCTGGAAAAAGCAGCAAGGAAACTAGTCTTCATCAGAGCTGGCCCCATCTTCATCATCAGTGCTAGGACCACCTTCTTCAGAACCTGGTACTTCAACATCATCATCACCTTGTTCCAAGGATTTGATCATCTGCTCAATTCTCAACTTCCTAGCAGTGCTAGTACTGATAACCACATCAAGATCCTTGCATGTTGCCTTCAAATCTTCAATCAACTCAGCTTTAGTACTGGCTTTTTTAACACCAGAACTTGATGTTACAACAATGTCTAGAACATGATGTCCAGCAAACAACTTAGGATGTAAGGACAAGGCTGACTCCCTCTTGCAAGCTATATATGAACTTGTTAAAGTTTCAGGATGTTGCTCCAGGATGATTCCACAAACAAGGTATGGGAATGCTATAGGTAACTTGATAGCATTTGTTTCAGCATGTTTCACCACTTGCTCAAAGATGTAGCTACCAAAGTCAAACTTGATCTTCTTCCCAACAACATAGACAAACCTACCCAATCCAGCAGCTATTGTTGTCTTGTGGTTTGTTGGCACCCAATTGGCAGCTCCAATTCTGTGAAGAATTGCAAACTTGATGCTAAGTTTACTGGCTTTCAACTTCCCTTTCAATGGCCAAACCTTTACCTGACCAGCTGTAATCTCTTTACATATTTCATTATCAGTCATCTCAAGTTCACTATACTCTTTATCATCTCTTCCCAGATACTTGTTGATAGTAGTACTAGGAGAGAAATTAATGCACTTTCCTCTCACATAGACTTTCATGAAATCAATGCTCTTTTTATCAGCAATATTTCCAGAAATGTTGACAACAAATTCTTTGACAAGGCCCTCATAGCACTTAGGAATTTGGTCACAGTCTTCACCAACCCAGCCTCATTAATCAGCTCCATAAAATCCTTCATCTCTAAAGCTTCTCTCCCAAGCTCCCTCTCTAGGGCCAGTCTTCTCTGACATATAAATTTCCACATTGATGCAATGCTGGCATAATGAAAGGAAATGTTGTCAACTGGTACTTCAGGCACTTTGTCAGAGATTCTCTTCAAAATTGTTCTTCTGACAGGTGTGATGTCATGAGCATCATCCTCAACATCAAAGTCAGAATCCAAATCTTCCCTTATCTTCCTCTTTTTGGAGGATGTAGCAACCTTGCTCCAAGGTTTTGTAGGACCAACAACAGCAGTTTTCGTCTTGGCTTAAGAAGATTTCGTTGGAGAGGATTCAACAGTCTTTCCTTTCCTTGTCTTCAGTCTCTTAGCAATACTTGGAACAGCTTTTCCAATGACCTCATCATCAAATAAATCAACCACATTGATCACATCCTCATTCTTTTCTTCACCAGGAGTAGCTTCAACAGGTGATGTTCTAACGTCCCCCTTAACATTAGCTTCCTCATGCACATCATCTTCTTTCACTCCCACTTCAGAATCTTCAATAACAGACATAGCAAGTCTATGAAGATTTGTAGCTGCACTTTGCATGTCACTCTTTTCCCTTTCAGAATGTTCAGCAGGCATTTGCCTCAGTGGTCTAGATATACCCTTTATAGGAAGCCCTTTCTCAAAGATCTTATCAACAATCTGACCTAAGCTTTTGTCAACATCTACCATTTCTTCAACAGTTTGAGAAGTAGATGACCTAGGTGCTGTTTTATCACTAAATAGAACACTAGTAACAAGCTTATTTGTTTCATTATCTCTAAAGATAGTCCCAGCCCTTTTTGAAACAAGTTTAGAAGGTCTAGATTTACCTAACTCTGGGAGCATCATGGAAATAGGCTATATGTTCAAAGCATCAGCTGCAGAACCTTCGTCTGAAGAAACCCTAACTTTTTCCCGCGAAGAGCTTTGAGAAGCAGATTTCTTTGATGGAGAAGACATCTGTTTTAACATGGTTCCCTTGAAGCAATATAGGTTCAGATGATTCGTCTTGTTGAAGGAGACGAACAGTCGGGAGATATAAGCTTTGATGAACCGTGATATTGCTACAATAGGGAATGATGGTCTAAGGTATGGCGCCTGATTTTGAGTATTCCTTAAAGACCAATCAATGAGTTTCTCCCTCCAAATTAACTTTCCTTTTAAAAAGTTAAAAGGATTCACATTGAAAGTAATTAGCCCTAATTGACCACTCTTGTTGTCACAATATGATGTTACAACATCAACCTTAACATCACCAGATAAGCTGTCCACTTGAGGTACCCATTGATAGCAATTATCTCTGGATCTTATTCCCTTCATCACAACCTCATTATGCCCATTTGTCACCACACACTCATCTTTGGTGTAGCTGACCTTATATCCATCATCACAGAGCTGGCTTATGCTAATTAAATTAGCACCCAATCCTTTGACAAGTAGCACATTGTCAAGATTAGGTTCACCATGACACTTCACTTTTCCAACACCTTTCACCACCCCTTTCTCTCCATTTCCAAATGTAACGTCAATTGAGGCGCAAGAATTGACATCCACCAATTGGTTTCTGAATCCAGTCATGTGCTTTGAACAACCACTGTCAAAGTACCAACCATCCTTAGCAGAGTGTCTATCTGAAAAGTGAGCCAATAAACACTTAACCTCTTTTTTAGGAACCCAATGTTTAACAACCTTGGGCCTATTCACCTTCTGTCTGGGTTGAGGGTTAGACTTGGGATAACCATGGAGCTTGAAACAAGAAAACTGCATGTGTCCAAATCTGCCACAGTAAAAACACCTAATTTTGTCTTCTCTGAAGTGGTTAAACCTTCTGCCACCTTGAAGATGATACTGCTGTGGCTGCCACCCATAATGTTGTCTTCTTCTCCCATAGTTTGACTGACTTTTATGGTGATGAGGCTTCCTTCTTCCATAATAATAAGGCACAACATTATTATATCCATAGCCATACATGTTTCCCTGATGTTGAGACATCTGATGGAACATGTTCTGTTTGGACCTAGAAGCCTGCATGCTCTAATGATATTGTGGAGGCATATACTGCCTAGCTCCAGAAACCTGTGCCTTCCTTTGATGAGGACCATGAGCATGCCTCTTTCCAACATTTTGAGGTTGTGGATGAGCAACCTGCTTAAGTTTAGGCTCCTGTCTCTTTGTGTGATGTTGAGACATTGGTTGAGACATCTCCTTCTTGGTTCCTGAAGTGCTTGCTTCAGCAGATACTTTTTCTTCAACCACAAAACCTATGCCTGACTTATCTCCAGCAACCTTTTCTGTCTGAAGGATCTTATCCAGTGTGTCTGTACCACAGTTCAGCATCCTAACAGATTTGGTCATATGATCAAGATGAGCTTTGACTAATAAGACTTCATTTTCCAAATCAGCTTTAGCAGTCTCAAGCTGAGCAATCTGTTTCTTCTGTTTTTCACTTTCTTGACAGATTTCTGCACTCTTTAGACAAAGCTCTTGATAAGTGGATGCTAACTCCTCAAAAGTCAGTTCCTCATCACTTGAGGCCCCTTCAGAAACAACTGTTCCAATTAAAGCTTTGACATGTTTGGCTGACTCTCCTTCACTTTCACTTTCAGAGTCTGACCAAGAAACTGTCATTCCTTTCTTCTGCTTCATCAGGAATGTGGGACATTCTTTCTTAACATGTCCATAACCTTCACACTCAAAGCACTGAACACCCTTGTCTTGAGCAGTCTTCTCTTCATCCTTCTCCTTAGACTTGCTGATGTCAGAAGCGATGTTCTTGGCATTAGGCTTGGAGTTCTTGTTTATTATTTTGAACACCTTGTTGAACTGCCTTCCCAATATAACAATGGCCTGAGATAGATCCTCCTGGGATTCATCACCATTCCCTTTCTCTTCTTGAGCATCTGAAACCAAGGCTATACTCTTTGGCTTCTTTTCAGGTTCTTCCTCATTCAAACCAAGCTCAAAAGTTTGAAGAGATCCAATGAGCTCATCAACCCTCATCTGGCTGATGTCTTGTGCTTCTTCAATGGCTGTCACCTTCATCTTGTACCTCTTAGGAAGGGACCTAAGGATTTTCCTTACAAGCTTTTCTTCTGACATCTTTTCTCCGAGAGCACTAGATGCATTGGACAGCTCAAGGATACTCATGTGGAAGTCATGGATAGTCTCATCTTCCTTCATCTTCATACTTTGAAACTTTGATGTTAGAATCTGAAGTCTTGACATCTTAACTCTAGATGATCCTTCATGTTTAGTCTTCAAGATGTCCCAAGCTTCCTCAGCAACTTCACAGGTATTGATCAGCCTGAATATATTCTTATCTACTCCATTGAAAATAGCATTTAAAGCTTTGGAATTACCAAGAGCAAGCTCATCTTCTTCCTTGGTCCATTCTTCTTCAGGTTTCAGCTTTGAGATGCCCTCTTTATCTTTCCCAGCATCATCTTTTTCAAACATAACAGGTGCTTTCCACTCTTTTATGACAGCCTTCCAAGCCCTGCTGTCCAAGGATTTCAAAAAAGTAATCATCCTTGGCTTCCAATAATCATAATTAGAGCCATCCAAAATAGGGGGTCTGTTGACAAATCCTCCAACTTATTTGTCCATCTTTACACCAGAAAGTAACTTCCCTAGATCTCACCCAGAGTCAGACAGGATGCCTGCTCTAATACCAATTGAAATTCTGGTACCAGATGTGTGATGTTAAGTGCGATGTCACAACACACTCTGCAATGGACAATGCAATAACAAGCAATAAATCAACACAATGAATTGTTTATCCAGTTCGGTCTAACTACCTACGTCTGGGGGCTACCAAGCCAGGGATGAATTTCACTATCAGTAGTATTAATTTACAGACTCAACAACCCAGTTGACATCTCCTAAACTTAATCACTACTTAATGAACCTTCTACCAAAGAGACCACTTAGATATGAGAAAACTACTCAATCCCTAAAACCTCTCAAAGATCACACACTTTGAATAACTCAACTTGATTCTGCTTCACAGCTTTGATCAAGAACAACTCAAAACAACACCAATTCACACTAGAATGGTTTACAGTACAATCACGAAGACACAAACGACACTCAGTCTTTAGCTCTTTTTCTTCGTTTCTATTCCTTCAGGATTGATGCGCTTTATATAGCCATCTGAGTTGGGCTTGGACCTGCTACAATATCTGACCTGATTTGCTGTTTAAAACTGAATCTTCAAAAACAGATTTTCTCTCTCAAAATCTTCTTAAATCTTCAGCCTTTAAACCTCCCTACAAATCTGCATCAAATCTCTATGCAACAGAGAATATCTATCCCAAGATATCTGCAACCAATGAGACTAACAGCTCTCCCAATATCCAGCTAAAATGCAAACCCTAACAACATCACTAAACCTGATGTTATTAATCTTTTGCAGACCTAATGTCATGACATCGCATGTGACATCAGACTTCAAAACTCCAGCAAGTTAAACACTTAACATAAACCAATGTTAAGACTCAATGTTAAGACATCACCCATGTGACATCAACATTGAACATCTTTGTTTTACCAAAATTCTAGCCAATCCAAGAACCAACAATGATTGTGTCATGAAAGACGGTAAATCTAATATATCTATCTTGACCGAATGGGAAGTGATACAAGAGCGATTTTTGAAAGTCAATGACAATATGAAACTCCGCATCAAAGAACAATTGAGGGAGATTTCTTATTCGGAAACCACCGACTTGAAGCTTAAGCCTACACTGAGTCATAATTTAACGATGTGGTCTCCTTCGTATTTTGAACATGTTGACAAAGTTTTTACGAACTCACCAACTTGAAAATCTCAAAAGTATTTTCGAAGGAGCTCGCATTATAAAACCACCTCATTTGCTGCCTCCACCAAAGATTCCACTCATTGACGAGATGCCGATTTTTATGCACAAATACATCGAGCGGATCGTCAACGTTGAGGGTGATGGTAATTACGGTAATCAATTTATTTCTTGTTTACTCGGTACAGGAGAAGATAATCATACACTTGTTCGCCATCAAATTATTCATAAGTTAAGGACTCATAAAGAATTATACACACGACTTTACATACATAAAGAAAACTTCGATGCAATTTATGAGTCTCTTGTTCCTTGCCTTAGTGGACCAGCACTGGAGGCTAAATGGATGCACTTCCTTGAAATGGTTCACCTCATAGCATGTGCGTATGATAAAGTTTGTATTGATCTTACACAATACAGTTTTTCGGAAACATTTTTTCCACTACGCACCGCCCCACCTCAAAATCCAAAAGATTGTATTATGTGTATTGGGTGGCTTTCAAAATCATGACATTTTGTTCAAGTTTACTTGAAATCGGGATGCCCTATACCACTTACATCACCGAAGTGGACAACTCATTCAACAACAAAAGTTGAGACTTGGCCGAACCATTTTTTGGAAAGGATGCAAGAGTTCGAGAAATTGAGCAACATTGAAAGAGAATCAAATGTACAAAAGTCAAAGGAGGTACCACCCACAAGAAGAAAATAAGGACAAGAATGGATTGATTTTATTTTATAAGAATTGTGAAACGTGAACACTGCATAATACATTAGAGGTGGAGCAAATATATAGGAGCAGCCAGCAGTGTGTACAACGGTTATACATAATTGTAGTTTAATGAATCCCTAAAACATAGATAAATTTCCATATTGTGTAGAGAAATAATCAGGTTAGTTTACTGCATTGATTTTTTACAGCTGCAAGCATTAATCCTCCAACGTCTCTCCATTTGTTGTGCCATAATTATAGGGATTCTCTTTGACTATTGTTTGTGTCCCATAATTAATGTAATTGCTGTCAAAGGACAGCTGGGTACGTTTAATACCCTCCCTCAAACGAGGCCGATGTTGAAGGCAGAGTTTGTCCTGGAAGTGCATGAGAATAGACTTTGACACTGGTTTAGTGAAGAGGTCAGCAACTTGATCATTAGTGGGAATGTAGTGAGTAACAAGAAGTCCAAGTGAAACTCGTTCACGAACAAAATGATAATCTAATTCGATGTGTTTGTTGCGAACATGAAACACTGGATTGATGGTCATGTGAAGAGCACTAATGTTGTCACAATAGAGTATTGGAGGAGAGGAAAGGGAAATGCGAAGGTCTTTTAAGATGAATGTCAACCATGTGAGTTCAGCTGTAGTTTTTGCCATGGCCCTATATTCAGCTTTAGTGCTAGAGCGGGAGACTGTGTGTTGGTTCTTTGCGCACCATGAGATTAGATTTCCTCCAAGGAAGGTACAATAGCCAGTGGTAGAGCATCGAGTGGTAGGACACCTGCCCAATCTGCATCAGAAAAGGCAAAAAGGTCAAGTGTAGTGTTGGAAGTAAAATGGAGACCTACATCAATAGTTCCTTTGACATATCGTAAGATACGTCGAACCATTTTTAAATGGATAATTGTGGGAGAATGCATGAATTGGGAGACATAGTTAACACTATAAGAAAGGTCAGAACGAGTAAGAGTGAGGTATTGTAAAGCTCCAACAATCCCACGATAGTGGCTTGGATCATCAAGGGGAGTGTCATTTGACCCAATCTTGGTCTTGGCTTCGAGTGGTGTGCTCATTGGCTTACAATCAATCATGTTAGCTCATTCGAGGATAGTAATAGCATAATGTGTTTGAGATAGATGAAGGCCATCAATTGTCGGGAGTATCTCAATTCCAAGAAAATGGTGGAGAGGTCCCAAGTCCTTCATGGAGAATTCAGATTGCAAGAGTTGAATGAAGTCAATGACTAGAGAGACAGTGGATCCTGTAAGGAGTATATCATCTACATAAAGAAGAAGAATTAAGGATCCTACATTAGAGTGCAAAATAAATAAAGATGGGTTAGCCAAGCTACAGAAAAAACCATAGTTAATGAGATAAGAACTAAAACGGTCAAACCATGCTCGAGGCACTTGTTTAAGACCATAAAGAGCCTTTTGTAGTTTGCAAACATGGTTTAGGTATTGAGGATCATTCATTCCAGGAGGTTGCTCCATGTATATGTTTTCAGCAAGCACGCCATGCAAGAAAGCATTTTTTTACGTCAAGTTGTCGAATGGACCATTTTTTAACAAGAGCTATAGTGATAATTAATTGTATGGTTCCCGACTTGATTACTGGAGATAAGGTTTCAGTATAGTCCACTCCATCAACTTGGTGATATCCCTTTGCAACAAGGCAAGCTTTGAGGCGATTTAGAGTCCCATCAGGTTTGAGTTTTGATTTGAAGACCCATTTAGAGCCAATAACATGCAAGTTAGGGGTGCGAGGAACAAACTCCCAAGTTTGATTCTTATGCAAGGCTTCGATTTCTTCGCCCATTGCAGCTTTCCATCCAGGGTGAGATAATGCCGAACGAATGTTATACGGGTTACGTGGAATGTCGGCACAAGGCATGGTAATCAAGGCGTACTTAGGATTAGGCTTTGTGATCCCGTGTTGTGAGCGAGTATCCATTGAATGTATAGGTACATCATGTGGTAGTTGAACCGGTACAGTAATAATTGGCTCAGGTTGCTGATTTGAAGTAGGAGTCACATTCTCAAACTCATTTTCAGTATGTAAATGGTGTGATGAAAGGTCAGATTATTCAGGTTCAATCTGTGAGGATTGGTCTGGTTGATCAATAGGCGGAGTAGGGTCACGGGCTCAACCTCATTTTCAGTATGTAAATGATGTGAGGTGTGTTCAAGCTGCTCAAGTTCAATGTGTGAGAATTGTTCTGGTTGATGAATAGGCGGAATAGGGAGTTGTAAGGCAAGAGAGTGCGCTAAATTTGTGGGTAGCGGACTGGAGCGTGGTGGTGAAGTGGAAGTTATTGCTGTCAAATCTGCACAAGAATTAGAATTAGTAAGGGGTAGCCAAGAATCAAATATGCTAACTACATGTTGTGTAGGAGGGAGAATTATATTATGATGATTATTTTTATATGGAAAAAATAATTCATCGAAAACGACATGCCGTGAGATAAAAAATTTCTTAGTAGAAGGATGAAAGCATTTATATCCTTTATGTGTATCACTATATCCAACAAAGACACAAGGAATAGTTTTTGGATCAAATTTGTTGCGCCGTGTGTCCCATGTGTAAGGGAAGCATTTAGAGCCAAAGACTCGCAATGAAGAATAGTTAGGATATGTCCCATGCATGAAAAAATAAGGAGTTTCAAAATTAAGAGAAGAAGATGGGAGTCTATTAATAAGATAAACAGTTGTAGTAAAAGCTTCTACCCATAGAAATAAAGGGGCACCACTATGGAACAACATAGTCATACCTAGTTCCCGTATTATTCTATGTCGTCTTTCAACCATACCTGTTTGTTCTGGTGTATATGGGCATGATACTTGATGTATAGTACCTGTTAAACAAAAGTGAGTTGAAAGTTTGGAGTTGATGAACTCACCTCCTCCATCAGAATGAAAGATCTTAATTTCTTTGTTAAATTGTTTTTTAACATACTGCTCAAAGGATAAGTAAGCATTAACAAAATCAGATTTGTGTTGCAAGGGAATAATCCATGTATACTTGGAGAAATCATCAATCAAACATGCATAATATTTGAATTTAGAAATAGATAAAACGGGAGCAGGTCCCCATAAATCGCAATGTATTTTTTCAAATATAACAGAGCTAGAATGCTCAGAAGAAGAGAAAGGTAATTTATTAAGTTTTCCTAATTGACAACTATCACAAAGATGTTCAAGTTTAATAGTTCCAACTACATCAATTAACCCTTTATTCTTTAGTAATTGTAAAGCTGAAGTTTGAGGATGTCTTAGTCGTTGATGCCAAATGTTTGCTGAGCCAGATTTGAAGCGATGTGAGAAATACAATCCAGGAAAAGAAGAAAGAACATATAGATCACCCTTGCGTTTCCCTGTGATCATTGTTTCCCCAGTTTCTCGTTCCTTTACACAAAAATCAATATTAGAAAACTAACAATTAACAGGAAAATGTTTGTTTAGTTGGCTTACAGAGAGCAAATGTTTTGTTAAATCAGGAATAAGTAAGACATCCTAAAGGGGCAGTGTGATATTCTTTTGCTTAATGAAGGAATCACCAATACCATGAATTGGTAGAGGAGAACCATCACCAATAAGCACATAATCTGTACCTAAACATTGTCGAATGTTGCTCAACATACTAGTTTTACCTGACATGTGATTGGAGCCTCCGGTGTCCGAGATCCATTCTGTTTCAGCAATTGTATTGTCCAAGGTGAGTGCTGCAAGTGCTTGAGGTATATCATCAGATTGAGTTGGTTTCTTAGGCACCCACCAACATATCTTTGCTATATGGCCTTCTGTGCCACAATATTGACATTTTTCATTCCGATAGAGATCCCGTTCTGCAGAAGTCATACGGAGTTGTCCCGGTGGTGGAGGGCATCTCTGCTGGGTGGTTAAGATGTGTTAATTCTTATTATGGCTACTAGGTTGTTGAGCATGGAACCCTCGCCCTGTCGATGTGAAGGTTTGAGAGTTCCCACGGTTTCGAGAGAAAGATTGATGAGATTTTTGTTGTTGGCCATAGAAGGCCATTTGAGGAGCAAATGTGTTTTGCATCTTAGCACGGTTGGAAAACCAATTGCGTCGTTGGTCGAGGCTCTGTAGTTGTGATATTTCCTCAGATATGATGACCTTGGAGGTTTTAGCATGGTTGTTGTGAATGTTTCATATTCAGGTCCGAGGATTGTGAGGAGGTAAAATACCTTTTCTTTATCAGGGACAGGTTTCCCAATTGCAGCAAGGTTGTCGCATAAACCTTTGAAAATGTGAATATGTTCACCAATAGTTTGGTCATCTTCCTTGCGGAGGTATGTGATTTGTTGACGGATTATGAATTCATGTTCTTGTGAATCTTCTGCATATGCATCTTTGAGTGCGGCCCAAACGGCGTGGGCAGTGTCGATGCCGACGACCAGTCCAAGTGCTTCATCAGAGAGGGTTCCGATTATCCAACCTTGAAGAAGACGATCGGACTTGCGCCAAGTGACGAATTTGTCAGTTAATTTTGAAACAAATTGTTCTGAGTTTGTGGTATTGGTGGTGTATTGAGTGGATGTTGGGTCTTCATTTGTAAGATGACCCACCAAGTCTTGGCTTTCTGCAAGTGCTAAGGCTTGTTCACGCCACAATGGATAGTTTGCAGGGCTTAGTTTTAGGGTGATAAAGTTGCTGACATTGAGGGATAAAGAAGTCATGGTTTTGTAGGTGGTGTTCACAAAGGCTCTGGATACCAAGAAGAAAATAAGGACAAGAATGGATTGATTTTATTTTATAAGAATTGTGAAACGTGAACACTACATAATACAATAGAGGTGGAGCAAATATATAAGAGCAGTCAGCAGTGTGTACAACAGTTATACATAATTACAGTTTAATGAATCCCTAAAACATAGCTAAATTTCCATATTGTGTAGAGAAATAATCAGGTTAGTTTACTGCATTGATTTTTTACAGCTGCAAGCATTAATCCTCCAACGTCTCTCCATTTGTTGTGCCATAATTATAGGGATTCTCTTTGACTATTGTTTGTGTCCCATAATTAATGTAATTGCTGTCAAAGGACAGCTGGGTACGTTTAATACCATATATTTAGCCGACAAAAATCTTTCAATTTGTTTTAATTTTCTGTTTAGTCGGACAAATAAGTGTATGTAATTGTGTCTCAATAATAATGAAGTGTAATATATACAATTTCTTAATATTTTAATACCTTTTTTTATCTTTGTCAAGACATTTTTTCATTTGCCAAACAAAGTTATCAATTAGGTTCAGTTTTCTGCCTATTTCATTATGCCTGATTCACAAGCGAATTCGAAGAAGTATCTCTGAAATAAGACAATAGGGTGGTACCGAAAATATATCTCTAAAACCAGCATGAATGCTTGATAGAATTTTTGTGGTCCACATATTGCTACAACTTCTATAAATTTAGAGCTCTAGGTTTTTTTTTATTTTCCACAAACAGAAAATATCTCAAATGTCACAAATAAACATCATCTGATATGTTGCAAATGTCTCATTCTCAAGCGCAACACTCGGGAGAAAGTTTAAGCTCAACGAGTTCACATCTTTTGTAGATCGAAAATATGAAGTCCATAATCTCATACCTTACGTAGACAAATAAAAAATTGTCAAGCTCGAGTACCGTTCACCGTCGATTGACAACAGATGGAAGATTGAATTAAACAATTTTGAGCTTAAGACGGATGCAGATGAAAGAGCTATGTGGAATATGTTTTACCGTTTCAAAACAAAAGTTCGCTCAAGTTAAAAGCGACAATTTCAAGCTCGATCGAAAATATTGTAAAAATATTAAAATGTCCATCTAAATATTAAAATATAATGTTTTATTTTATATTAAAATCATCTGTGTAATATTTCATAACAAAAAACTTGTATATTGCCGAAATAAAATTATCATTCAAAATAAAAATATCAAAATCAACTTGGTAAACAAAAAGTACACAACGAAAAGGGGATGTGAAATGTTTCGCAACACCGCCGTCACGTAGTGTTGTTCCCATTCTCCTTTTCAAAGCTGTCATGCTTCACTTTTGCATGGCTGCGCCTCTTCTTATGATTAAACCCAATGCTCTTTTCTCATTTTCGTTCGACGGCCATACACAATTGAGATATAATAAATAATAATTAATATAATATATTATTATAGTTATATTATATTCCTATTTTTCATTATTATTAAAGAAGTTTGTCATCTTTTATATAAATCCTTGTATAATAAAGTTTGTATTTTCATGTTTAAATACAACTTATGTATTAACTACAAAAACATATATACAAGAATTTGTGTTTAAATACATGATTTTTTAATACTTTTTTTTATATTTTAAAAGTATGTAAATCTAATCGTTAAACTACCTAGCCAAAAAAAGTTGAACTTTAAATCTTACCTTATGTATCCAAAACTCCGCCTATGTCTTCTATTCATAATAAAAATTTTGGATCAGTTATGCAATTATAAAGAATAAACAATAATAAGTTTGACTTTAAATAAAATAATATGATAAAATAGAGGAAAAATACTGTTAAGAGTCTCACATTGGATAATATATGACATGAACATGTGTTTATAAGTGAGGGTAATCCTCACCTTACCAATCGGTTTTGTAGGGTTGAGTTAGGCTCAACCACATTTCTAAACATGGTATCAAGAGCCTCGTTTAAGATCCGGTGGACCACCTTCTATGGTTTCCGCTATCGGGCCACCCACCATTTATTTCCACGCTCAATTGTCTAGTCCTGAGCGTGAGGGGGTGTGTTAAGAGTCCCACATCAGACAATATATGACATGAACATGTGTTTATAATTGAGGATAATCCTCATCTTATCAACCAATTTTGTAGAGTTGAGTTAGACCCAACCACATTTCTTAACGATTACTCTTTTTAAATTCTACAAAACATGAGCTTATCAATTCCCTCACGCTTGACATTGGTTTCTCCTTTGAGTAATGTTTGACTTGAAAATGAATTCAAAGATGACAGACAACCAAGTAAGACAAGAAGTTCAAGACGTGACTAAGACAAGACAAACAATACTTTGAATAAAATATTAACATAATATTTAAATATGAGTATAGTCATCACCTACTATCTTTTAAAGATCTAGTGCGATAAAGAAATTATAAAATATATCCTTTTATTATTCAAATATTTCTCTATTAAATATGAAAGATAAGAGGTTTGATTGAATAAGAATGGTTGATTCCTTTATTGTCAATATGTGTAGATTCATTCATATTTTTTCAAAGATATTTAACTCTTATACTATTTAACATTTAATTGAAGTTGAAGTGAATCATAATTGAAGTTAAAGTGAATCACAAATACAATAAGACAAAGAAATAAGGGAAAATGGTTAGCACCCATATTTTATCATGACTCATCCTTGTAGTAATATGTTTGTGAAAGCTTTACATATGGACGGAATGTGGGCCTTCGCCCCACAAGGCATCACCCAAGCGTGACCTTTGTGTCAGGCGGGATTCTCTTTAAGGGAAAACATATACACTATCATTATCCAAACACTAACCACCCAAACAAAGTTGTACCACGACTCCCTAGAAAATAGACAGTCAACAAACAGCTCTAGTTTTTCTTTTGGGGGGGGGGGGGGGGGGGAGGGGGTTAACATTTCTTAGGGTTTCTTGAACCTTAGACCCAAAGACCTCTATAAATACCTCATCATTATCAAGAGAAGAGACAAATCATTATACGCATTTTATAACCCATTAAAGACAAAGCATCTCACCTCACGCGATCTAACCCTTCATACACGCCGAAAACCACCATTAAACAGGGTCTTTCATCACCCTGAGCATGCCCTAACCATCATAAACTACAAAGGTCTATAAGTATTGCGTAGGGATATCACACACTCTTGTACTTTTTGACAAGTACTGTGGCGCCCACCGTGGGGCTTCGGTAAAGCTAACTTAGGCCACACCCTCCGTTAGATACACCATATTCACTACTACCTTATTTTCTTGTATCCTTCTGTTCCTATACATGGTCAATAGGAGATCTTCATCCCTTACGTCGGAGAAAACTGGTTGTAGTAGTGAATTAGTGATGTCAATGCCTTGACGGAGATGCATGCCACTATGGATGAACTTCGTCGTCAGAACCAGAGCTTGGAGAACAACGTCTTCCACATCTGACAACGCCATCAAAAGACCATTCCCCTTGAGGAGAGAAAGGTGTTAGATCCTCAACTACTTTCGGAAAAAATGTAGGAAGCACATGTCCTTGAAGGGACCAAACCTCCCTATATGGCAAAGTTTGATGGGCATAGTGATCCCTATGAACACGTCGCCTCCATCAGCATCTAGATGACCATCATTAGAGCACATGAATCCCTGAAGTGCAAATTACTAGCTGACACCTTCAGGGACGCAACCTTGCGATGGCAGATAGGTCATGCTCACGCCTCAATCACTATCCACTAGAAGCTAGTGAGGAACCCTATACATTAGTTTGTCGCCAATAGACACAGAGAAATGTCCATCACGAGTCTGTTCAACATATGACAAGGTCCTTCAGAATCGTTTAGGGACTACCTCATTCGCTTCAACGAAGCAACCATAAGGGTCGTCCCTCAAAACCAAGAAATTTTCATGGGGGTGTTCCAAATTGGTCTCAAAGCGGTAACATTTCAACGAATCCCTCGCCTAGAAACCAACATGTTCGCTAGAAGAAGTGGTCACCACGGTGGAATTCTACATCAAAGGCGAGGAGAGAAACACCGAGAAAAAGGCGTCCTACGGTGAAAGCGTGTTCCTAGTACCGAAGGCTTGCATCACTAAAGTAAGGGCAATTAAACCTTCCCCGTTAAAGACAAAACTATGTTCAAACGAGTAGGCAAGGTGGAAGAGAGCTTCACGCCTTTGAACACTCACCGAGGCCAAATCTGGCACAATGTCCTTCACCTTCACAACATCTCTGCACCTCCAGCCCCCAAAGCATATGTTATGGGGCCCAAACCAGGAAAATGGTGTAAATTCCATAAGGTTAAAGGGAACCACATTGAGTACTGCTATCAACTCGAGAAGGAAATCCAGTGGCTGATCCAAGAGGGATATCTCAAGAACACTACTACAAAACGCGCAAACAACAACGCCAGGCTTACAACGAATTGCCTATACACCGTTGTAATAGATGCACGCTTTTTTTTAATCTCGTTAAAAGGCTTTTAATGACGGAAAATATTCAAACCGTGGTGAAATGTGAGGCCTTTCACCACGGGTATGTTTTCAACCGTCATTATAGGTAGCGCATGGTCATGGGTTCAAGTCTCAGCACCAACATTTATGGTTTTTTTACATATTTTTTCAAAATACCCACAACCTTTCACCACAGGTATGTTTTCAACCGTCATTATAGCCAATAATTTAGTTTTAGGTCTTGCACTTCAAAAAATCGGTTTTAGGGAAAATCGTCTCCTTTTTAAGATCTGTTTCGTGCATCTGAAGCAGAAAAATCGTGTGGTTATTAGTCCCATACTTTAGAAGAGTTACGGGACTTCACCCTCAAAACCCCAAATTCATCTTTTTTTCTATTTTTAATGAATTTTTTTACTGTTTTCATAGTCTCAAAAAATTCTAAAAAAAGTCTCAAAATTCTTATTTTACCTAATTAGATTAAATTTCGTGTTTTTAGATTTTTCTGAATTTATTTTAATCATTTTTTCCTATTTTTTCAAAATGCAGACAGACCCTTTCACAACGGGTATTTAAACCAACCATTGTAATAGGTAGCTTTTTTTACTTATTTTTTGAAAATGATGACAGACCTTTCACCACGGGTAATTTAAACCAACCGTCATTATAGGTAGCGTCTTTCATGGGTTCAAGTCCCAACACCAGCATTTTTGGTTTTTTACTTATTTTTTCAATTCTCATTACCAACATTATAGGTGGCGCGCATATTGAGTTTATTCACTATCCTTAAATAAATCTTGGTCGTCCATTTAGTGATTATCAACGGCCAAGACACTACTATTAGGAGAATCAAGTGTCAAACAAAAACTTCCCATCAATATATTGTATCATCATTAAAAAGAGACAGGTTGTGAAGAAGATATTTAAGATCTATCTTGACTTAGTTTTGATGAAGACAAAAGCTTATCAAATAAGAAAAAGGTTGAAGCCTGGCTCAGTTAAATTTCAATATTAAAAAAGTCATTCGATGTTGAATTAAAAGAGATTAATCATGAAACAAAGGTATTCAAATACAATTCACATCATGTATATCCTTAGATACTCAGAAAACCATTCACTTTTTTTATCTTTAATGTTTCTAAGAATTCATGCATAAAAAATAATCAATTCAAGCCTTTTCAAAGCATATTTTTAAAAATTTATAGGATTGCAGTCGGTTATACTTTTGGTGTAGTCGGTTACATACCCATTATGCCAGAAATATTAAAATGTTGAATTTACACTTTTTAAGTCAGGTAATTGGTTAATCGTTTTATGAAACCGATTACATGATTGTTGTTGTCTAAAATTTGAAAATCATGTGCACTTTTTAGATCAAGTGAAAGTTTTAATGATTTAAGAAACCTGGTTCCGAATGTAGAATAATGTATTTTCATTAAACATTGTCATTCTAACACTACTACAAAATGCGCAAACAACAACGCCAGGTTTACAACGACATCATATACATCGTTGTAATAGTGCGTACTGGATGCGCGCATTTTTTAAAATCTTATTAAAATGCTTTTAGTGACGGTTAAACTTCCAACCGTGGTGAAATGTGAGGCCTTTCACCACAGGTATTTATAAAACCGTTATTATAGGTAGCGTCTGGTCATGGGTTCAAGTCCTAGCACCAGTATTTATGGTTTTTTACATATTTTTTCAAAATGCTGACAACCTTTTACCACGTGTATTTAAAATAACCGTCATTATAGCCTATAGTTTATTTTTAGGTCTTGCTCTTCAAAAAATCGGTTTTAGGGAAAATCGTCTCCTTTTTTAGATCTGTTTCGTGCATTTGAAGCAGAAAAATCGTGCGGTCAAAACCCCAAATTCATCTTTTTTCTATTTTTAATGTTTTTTTTACTGTTTTCATAGTCCCAAAAAATTCTAAAAAAAATTTCAAAATTCTTATTTTACCTAATTAGATTAAATTTCGTGTTTTTAGATTTTTCTGAATTTATTTTAATCATGTTACTTCTTTCCTATTTTTTCAAAATGCTGACAGACCTTTCACCACGGGTATTTAAATCAACCATCATTATAGGTAGCATTTTTTTACTTATTTTTCAAAATGCTGACAGACATTTCACCACGGGTATTTAAACCAACCGTCATTATAGGCAGCGTTTTGTTATGGGTTCAAGTCCCAGCACCAACATTTTTGGTTTTTTACTTATTTTTTCAAGTCTTATTACCAACATTATAGGTGGCGCGCATATTTGAGTTTATTCACTATCCTTAAACAAATCTTGGTCGTCCATTTTGTGATTATCCACGGCCAAGACACTACTATTAGCGATCCGTGTGAAACCTAAAACTTAGACGAACTACATCTTCTACCTCCAAACATCATCTTTCATTTACGATACTCTATTTCTCCACTAAACCAAATTTCAGAACAAATTTCAGAACTCGAGTTTGCAATGTTAGTTGTTGGTGTTCTTTTTTAATTACTTTTGTTCTTGTTGTTCATTTTTATTATTGTTGTTCTTGTTGTTATTATTGTTATCATTGTTATTATTGTTGTTGTTGTTGATGTTGTTCTTGTTGTTATTATTGTTATTATTATTGTTGTTGTTGTTGTTGTTGTTGTTGTTCTTCTTCTTGTTCTTATTCTTGTTCTTGTTGTTGTTCTTGTTGTTGTTCTTGTTGTTGTTGTTGTTGTTCTTATTGTTGTTCTTGATGTTCTTACTGTTGTTCTTGTTCTTATTGTTGTTCTTGATGTTCTTGTTGTTGTTCTTGTTCTAATGCTGTATTTTTTATTTTATTTTATTAAAAGACATACAACAACGTTTTTTTTAAAATAACCGTCATTATAGGTAGTTCTAATGTTGTATTTTTTTATTTTATTAAAACACATACAACAACGGGTATTTAAATAACCGTCATTATAGGTAGTGCGTTTTCCATTTTATTACAATGGTTACTGGGCTGTCATTGTACGTACCGCGTATACAACAACACTCTACATAACAACACCTTCGCCTGCGTCATTATATGTCATTTCCAACCGTTGTTAAATGGGTTTTTTGTAGTAGTGGAAGTATATTAAGGGCGTCTCCTCTAGAGGGTCAGGAGGATCTAACCCTATTGGCGATAGGATGCAGAAGCCCTGGATCAAGAAAAGGAAATGAGACATCTATCAAGGAAGTCAACAAGGTCATGTGACACACCTTTAACACCAATGCAAGAGGATTCACTAGGAGCAGAGAGACAAGCTCCACCCATAGAAGATATTTCCTCCAAGTAATGAATATATAAGGTGAGCCAAAGACGCCAAAAACCGAAATCGCCTTCTCTGAGAAAGGTGTCGTTGGAATCCACCCGCACAACGATGATCCCATGGTAATCATTGTTACTTATGATGAATGGGAGATCAAAAGAGTTGTCTTGGACCAAGGTAGTTTCATGATATCATCTATTGGGACGCATTTGAGAGACTCTAACTTGACTCGGATGACCTAAAACCCTTTAAGGGATCTCTAGTTAGATTCTCTGTATAACTGAAAAGCTATAAAACGCTGAGGACCAACTTTGAAACACAAGAGCAAGCAAATAAAATTAAGGTCAGGTATCTAGTCATTCACCCTCTCTTCTTATAATATTATTATAGGGAATATGGCATTTAATCAGTTGGACGCCGCCCCCATCAAATATGTATTTGTGCATGAAATACCTATTATCAAACTGGAAGTTAGTAGTTATCCGGGGAGATTAGGAAATCACCAAGAAATGTTATGTAGAAAGTCTCAAGCTTAAGTAAGTCTGAAACCTAGGACCAAACACCAGGAAGGTTGGAACAGAAATAAAACCACCAGGAGGAATTCGCGGGGATGAAAAGCCTACACCTCAGACGATAAATGAGAGTGAAGATTGAAAGCCCATAGGGGATGCTCTATGGTGCCATTTATTCTACCAAAATTTATTTGTTTTACCATTGTTTATTTGTTTTCTTGTTATTTTGATTAGGCAAGCATTATGCCTCCGCCGCTTATAAGGACATGTTATTTTTCTATGGACACACTCTTTTCCTTCGTATCCTATAGGGGAAGGTTTTAAATGAGGCGTCTCAATCTATTTAATTTTAAGAATCAACATTGCTACCAATCCCTTTTTTTGTAGGAAATCTAAAGGTTCTGAAAAAGAACATCCTTAATGGTAATATAAAAACCATGGACCCTTAAGAAAGATCCTTGCCGCCCTTAAAGGTAATAAAAAATGATGGACCCTTAAGAAGGATCATTGCCTCCCGTAGAGGCAATTAAAATGTCTGATCCTTACGAAAGATCCTTGTTGCGCGTTGAGAGAGTTAAAACATTGGCTCCTTACGAAAGATCCTTGGCGTCTGTAGAGGAAATTAAAACACCAGATCCTTACGAAGGTTCCTTGCCGTTCTTAAAAGCAATTAAAATAATGGGTCCTTATGAAGGGTCATTGTTGCCCATAGAGGCAACTAAAACTCTAAATCCTTAAGAAGGATCCTTGTCGCCCTTAGAGAAAATTAAAACACTGGAACCTTGCCGCCTCTAGAGGAAATTAAAACACTGGATCCTTGCCGCCCTTAGAGGAAATTTAAATGTTGGATCCTTAAGAAAGATCCTTCCTGGCCATCGAGGCAATTAAATTGCTGGATCCTTACAAAGGATCCTTGTCTCCCTTAGAGGCAATTAAAATAATGGATCCTTGTTGCTCGCAAAGCCAATTAGAATGTTGAGTTCTTACAAAAGATCTTTGTCGCCCATAGAGGCATTTAAAACGCTGGATCCTTATGAAGGATCATTATCACCTTTAGAGGAAATTAAAATATTTGATCCTTAAAAAGTATCCTTGTCGCACGTAGAGGAAATTAAAATGCTAGATCCTTACAAAGGATCCTTGCTGCCCTTAAAGGCAATTAAAATGTTGAATCCTTAGGAAAGATCTTTGCTGTTCCTAGAGGTAATTAATGTGAAACCTTGTTTTGTAGGTCATTAATTAAAGAAACTCTCTCAAAGACAAATATGCTTTTGACGATGATAACTAATTTCTGATGAAACAACTAAAAGTCAAGTTTATAATGGTTAGAGATAAAATTAGATAATTAGGGTTTGATGAACTTTATTATCTAATGATGGCAACCAAATGGAATATAACTCAAGCCTCATCTCAAGCTCAAGCAAGTTTCTAAAAGAATGAAGTATTTGATAAGACTTAAAGCATGTGAAAGCTCGCCCTGACACGTTTGAGTGGATATACATTGTAAAAGCATAAGGGATTTATTGTAAAGTTATACCACACACACACACACACAGACTAAAAAAACTTTTTAAACATGTTTTTATCAAGAAAATATTTCTAAAAAAGTTTTGAAGTCGTGCCCAACAAGTTAGGAACTGTCAGAAAAGTTATGAGCAAGTTTTTGCTCTTACCAAATGATTGTCCCTTATTTCTAAACGATTAAAGTAGTTCAAAAATTCACCCTAAAAGATTATAACAATGTCTTAATTAATGATAACATCTAAATATATTTTCTTTTCTTTTTGAAATTATTAATCAATTAATTTTAGGCTTACCAATCGATTGAAGCATTATGTCAGTCGATTGGCTCATCATTATTGGCCATAAAATTTTTCCTTTTTTGTGCCAACCTTTAGCCTATAAATAGAGGTCCCTTCCTATATATTTTAATATCTCGAAACATGATTTCATTTCTCGCTTCTCATCCACTCTCTAAAACTCTTTTTCTTTATTTTCTATTACTAAAGTTTAGTCGTAGTGCTTTCAAGAAAGTCGTTTTGCAAGTGAAGAAGTTATAATATTATAAGGGTAGATTTGTAAGTTCACCAAGAAAGTTTTTTTTACCTTGGTTGAATATTTCATCCATTTAGTGATAATCTGTTTGGGTTCGAAGCTAAACCCATAAAAAGCTTTGGCTTGCGGATTATGTGATTAAGTATTCGTTTAGGTTCGAGATCAATCCGTTGTTAAAATCTCATAGGTTCTTGGTTAGCTCAATATAAAACCAAGGTTCAGTTCAAGTTCAATTTAGTATTAAAATATAGTTTCGATTCGAGATAAGCCTGATGGTAAAATCTCACATGTTTTTGGTTAGCCTAGTATAAAACCAAGTTTTGGTTCACGAGCTCAACCTGGTGTCAAAAGCTCTCAAGGTTCAATATCAGCCCATGATAAACTCTTAGTTTGAAGCATGAGGACTCACCACTCTAGGTTTCTTATGGAAAGGAGACTAACCACTTTTCTCCATTTTTACTGCTTGGTTGGAAGCTAGTCACAAACTTCATTTTCCTTGTATAAGGGGGTTTGAGAGTTCAACCTACTAAAAGCTCTTAAGTTTATCAGATACTCTCAAGAATTAAATCTTGGGGAGAGGATTAGGTCTTTTCTCTTTTGATCAAACCTCCATATTGGTGTCTTTCTCTCTTCCTTTAACTTTTATTTTCCATACTTTACTTTCTGAACTTTATTTTTCTGCTACTTTATTTATAAATCATGTCTAAAAATGTTTTCAAACTCTAATAATAATCCGAAATGTTTTTCAAACTTGAATTTTTTTGAAACACACAATTCACTCCCTTCTTGTGTTTGGTGTCACATGTCCAACAATGGACATTAAAGCCTAACTCCTGTAGAAATAATTGTCTTAGGAGGAAGATGACTTCCAAACACACCACCAACTCTTTATAGTAGTAAATTCGAGCTATGGAAAGCTAGGTTTATAATCTTTATTCAAATTATTAATTATGAATCATGGGAAACTATAATCAATGGTTTGTTTATACATACTCCCCAAATAAATGGAGAAGTAGTGGAAAAACCCAATTCCCTTTGGACAAAATAAGAAAAAAGAAAATTTGAAATAGATTTCAAAACCAAAAGTTTTATAGTAATGTCTCTAGATGATAGTAAATTCTTTTACGTTCACAATTTCAAAATCGCCAAGAAAATGTGTGATACACTTGAAATGATATATGGAGTTTCTCCAAGTATCGATCAAGAGGAGATGAACACACGAGGATAAGAAGATGAATGTCTTAGGATTACTAAATTAAATTCTATGCAAAAGATAATTATTTCTTCTTTAGAAAGCAAATCTAATGATATACAAGAAGAGTTAGATAAAATTAAAGCAAAAGTTGACATTTATGCTAGTTCATCAACATGTGATAAATGTATATCTCTAGAAACCAAAATTATTGATTTTAATCAAGTTATATGCAATTATAAAAAAAGATAAAAATGGATTGGATAATGTTCTAAGTAGTCAAAGATATGTTCATGATAAAAGTGGATTAGGATACTCTAAATTTGAAAATTCTAGTCAAATCAAAAAGACTATCTTTGTCAAATTTAGCAAAGTTTGTTACAATGTTCAATCTAGAAAATTATGTCATAATATTCATCCTAGAAAGGCATATAACAAGAATTATTTCTATGATCATAAGAAAATTCCTAACATGTCACATATTTATTTTTATTGCAATTGTAAAGGTCATACAACCAATGCATGCTATATGAGAAGAAAATGGATGTACCTATGTGTGGGATGAGAAAGGGACTAACGAAAAAGGATCCAAATAATTTTTTATACCTAGAAAGAACTATTGATTTTATTTTGTAGGTGTACTTGAAATTCATACTCTAAAATAGTAAAATAAATATCAATTATTCAAGACACAAGAGGACGATATGATATGGTAAGGTTAAACATTTTATTTGGTTGAATATGAATAAAAAAGATTGGCATTTTCAAAGAGCATTGTGAAGAAGATAAGGGTCTTAATATATTCTATTATATTTTTTCATCTTATGTATGCATCTATCAAGATGTATCTTTTCCTATACTACTTTGCTTTGGATTTTATTATTTTTCTTCTTTTTGATAATGTCAAAGGGGGAGAAAAGGAATGGTTGTTTTTGTTTATTTAATTTAAAGATTCCAAAGCTTGATATGCAAAACAAAAGGGGGAGATATACAAGATAAAAGGAGAATCAAGTGTCAAACAAAAACTTCTCATTAATATATTGTATCATCATTAAAAAGAGAGAGGTTGTGAAGAAGATATTCAAGATCTATCTTGACTTAGTTTTGATGAAGACAAAAGCTTATCAAATAAGAAAAAGGTTGAAGCCTAGCTCAGTTAAATTTCAATATTAAAAAAGTCATTCGATGTTGAATTAAAAGAGATTGATCATGAAACAAAGGTATTCAAATACAATTCACATCATGTATGTCCTTAGATACTCAGAAAACCATTCATTTTTTTTATCTTTAATGTTTCTAAGAATTCATGCATAAAAAATAATCAATTCAAGCCTTTTCGAAGCATATTTTTTAAAATTTATAGGATTGCAGTCGGTTATACTTTTGGTGTAGTCGGTTACATACCCATTATGCCAGAAATATTAAAATGTTGAATTTACACTTTTTAAGTCAGGTAATTGGTTAATCATTTTATGAAACCGATTACATGATTGTTGTTGTCTGAAATTTGAAAATCATGTGCACTTTTTAGATCAAGTGAAAGTTTTAATGATTTAAGAAACCTGGTTCCGAATATAGAATAATGTCTTTTCATGAAACATTGTCATTCTAACACTACTACAAAATGCGCAAACAACAACGTCAGGTTTACAACGACATCATATACACCGTTGTAATAGTGCGTATTGGATGCGTGCATTTTTTAAATCTTATTAAAATGCTTTTAATGACGGTTAAACTTCCAACCGTGGTGAAATGTGAGGCCTTTCACCACAGGTATTTATAAAACCGTCATTATAGGTATCGTCTGGTCATGGGTTCAAGTCCCAGCACCAACATTTATGGTTTTTTTACATATTTTTTAAAAATGCTGACAGCCTTTCACCGCGTGTATTTAAAATAACCGTCATTATAGCCTATAGTTTAGTTTTAGGTCTTGCACTTCAAAAAATCGATTTTAGGGAAAATCGTCTCCTTTTTTAGATCTGTTTCGTGCATTTGAAGTAGAAAAATCGTGCGGTCAAAACCCCAAATTCATCTTTTTTCTATTTTTAATGTTTTTTTTACTGTTTTCATAGTCTCAAAAAATTCTAAAAAAATTCTCAAAATTCTTATTTTACCTAAGTAGATTAAATTTCTTGTTTTTAGATTTTTCTGAATTTATTTTAATCATGTTACTTCTTTTCTATTTTTTCAAAATGCTGACAGACCTTTCACCACGGGTATTTAAACCAACCATCATTATAGGTAGCATTTTTTTACTTTTTTTTCAAAATGCTGACAGACATTTCACCACGGGTATTTAAACCAACCGTCATTATAGGTAGCGTCTTGTCATGGGTTCAAGTCCCAGCACCAACATTTTTGGTTTTTTACTTATTTTTTCAAGTCTTATTACCAACATTATAGGTGGCGCGCATATTGAGTTTATTCACTATCCTTAAACAAATCTTGGTCGTCCATTTTGTGATTATCCACGGCCAAGACACTACTATTAGTGATCCGCGTGAAACCTAAAACTTAGACGAACTACATCTTCTACCTCCAAACATCATCTTTCATTTACGATACTCTATTTCTCCACTAAACCAAATTTCAGAACTCGAGTTAGCAATGTTAGTTGTTGGTGTTCTTTTTTAATTATTGTTGTTCTTGTTGTTCTTTTTTATTATTGTTGTTCTTGTTGTTCTTTTTTATTAATATTGTTCTTGTTGTTATTATTGTTATTATTGTTGTTTTCCTTCTTCTTGTTCTTGTTCTTTTTCTTCTTCTTCTTGTTATTGTTGTTGTTGTTGTTGTTGTTGATGTTGTTGTTATTGTTGTTGTTGTTGTTGTTGTTGTTGTTGTTGTTGCTGGTGCTGCTGGTGCTGCTGGTACTGGTGCTGGTGTTGCTGGTGCTGGTGCTGGTGCTGTTGTTGTTGTTATTATTATTGTTGTTGTTGTTGTTGTTGTTCTTCTTGATGTTCTTGTTGTTCTTGTTATTGTTTTTGTTGTTGTTGTTGTTGTTGTTATTCTTATTGTTGTTCTTGATGTTCTTGTTGTTCTTGCTGTTGTTGTTGTTATTCTTATTGTTGTTCTTGTTGTTGTTCTTGTTCTAATGCTGCAATTTTAATTTTATTTTATTAAAAGACATACAACAACGGATATTTAAAATAACCGTCATTATAGGTAGTATACAACAACGGTTCTTTAAAATAACCGTCATTATAGGTAGTTCTAATGCTGCATTTTTTTATTTTATTAAAAGACATACAACAACGGGTATTTAACATAACCGTCATTATAGGTAGCGCGCTTTCCAATTTATTACAATGCTTACTGGGCCGTGATTGTAAGTATCATATATACAACGACACTCTACATAATAACGCTTGCGTCTACATCATTATATATCTTTCCCAACCGTTATTAAATGAGTTTTCCGTAGTAGTGTAAATCATTGAAAACCTTCATGGAAATGTCTCAAACCTGTGCATACATTCATAGAGGTTCATAATGACATATATATATATATAAAGGTCAAATTACCTCTTTCACATATCATTTTTCATACAATTCAAACACAGTTTTCAAAAAATTTAAACTATCAAGTTTTGGAAGTTTTGCATAACTTTATTTTTATAAAAGTTCCATTTAAAATTTTCGAGCACTTATAGTATATTATTTTGAATTGTAATATTGAGAAAGAGAAGAATAAATTGATATAATTGGAATCAAGCCAAAATCAATATTACTTAAGATTATTCATAAATTGTGTAGTAACTTAATCATCAAGTTTGTGGTGAAAAATTGTTGGATGTAAAAGGTTCTTTAAATTGGTGTAATTTAAATTCCACCATAGTGTTTTATGATTGTTAAAAGTTTCTTTGATTCAGGGAGATTCAAAGTCCACCCTAGTATTTGGTATTTATGTTAGAAGATCGTAAGAGAGGTAGTGGTGTGTGTTATTCCGTTTGGATTGGTTCCATTATGTAAAACAACATGGAGTAAGTTCAAGCTATTTCTGGTGCAAAAGGGACGCATGTTGAACACGATGTTCAAACATGTGTGATGCAAAATCTAGTCTCTAAAAACAGACATATGGTATTGCAGTTTTGGTTCAAAAGTATTTTATCCAAATTTCATTCTTCAAAGAAGATTTACATTTCATGAAGAAGAGTTAATTTGGATGTACTGGTGAAACATGTGGAACACGATGTTCCCGCATATGTGCAGTGTAACATCTGGCCCTGGTCAGCAGGCCAGGATGAATGTATTTTGGTGGAATTTTTTTTATTCAATCTCAATCAGATTTGTTGTAGATTATTTGGTAATGTTTGTGAGGTTTGTTTTACATCTGTTGATGATTAAATTAAATTTAAATGGAGATTTAAATTTTAATTTGAAATATAACAAATCATATATATATAGTTGGAAATTTTTATGGAGAAAATCAAATCCAAGTAATTCAGCTATTATTTTAGACGAATTAAATGCAAATATCCAAGGATAAAAAGCTCAAAAGACATTGTTATATAAGTTTAACTCAATTCTCATTTTTTATAAGAGTTTTGCGCACAAGATTAAATTATTTGTGCCTAAGGTTTTTGAGTCTTTTGTTTCTTGTATTCTATGATAATGCCATCATAAGGATTAGTACTAAATCTATTTGTTGTACACCACACTATTGCTTCAGTAACTTGGCATAGTTGTTGGGTTGTCTTAGTTGAGTTGTAAATTCAACTTGTTTGTGTACACCACTCTATGTTTCAGTAACATGGCATAGTTATTGGGTTGTCTTAATTGATTTGTATATTCAACATTCAAGATTGTTGTTATTGAAGTTGATCACTTGGGATTAGTGATTGAGAGAAAATGAGAGGAGTTATTATAATTATAGGGAGTCCTAAAGAGAAATTCACTAGGATTAGGAAGAGGCATTGAATATCATGGGGTTGATGTTCCTATAAGACAAGGGTTGAATGTAAAAGGCATGCAAAAGGTCATATATGTCGAAGCCATCAGAGGTTTGCCAAACCTGAAGAATGAAGAAGGAAAATCTATGGATATTGACAAACAGGTAAGCAGACCAAGATGTCCCATTTGAAGCTTCAGCATTTTGCCACCTCAAAAGTTCTTGAGTTACTTCATATGGACCTCATGGGACCTATGTAAGTGGAAAGTCTTGGTGGAAAGATATATGTGTTTTTTTATATGATTTTTCAAGATATACATGGGTAAAATTTATTAGAGAAAAATCTGATACTTTGGATGTCTTCAAAGAACTATGCCTTCGTATCTAGAAGGAGAAGGGAAGTGAAATTATAAAGGTAAGAAGTGACCATTGTAAGGAGTTTGAGAACTCCAAGTTCTCTGATTTTTGCAATTCTAAAGGGATCCATCATGAATTCTCAGCACCTATCACACCTTAACAAAATGGAGTGGTTGAGCGCAAAAATGGAACCTTACAAGAAGCTGCTAGAGTCATGCAATCGCTTGCCAAGAATTTTCCTTATCATTTTTGGTATGAAGCCATGAACACTGCTTGCTACATTCACAATAGAGTGACTATCAGATATGGAGCAAAAGCTACATTGTATGAACTTTAGAAAGGCAGAAAACCAAATGTTAAATACTTAAATGTCTTTGGTAGTAAGTGCTACATCTTGGGAGATCGTGAACAAAGGAGAAAGATGGATCCAAAGAGTGAAGAAGAAATATTCCTTGGATACTCTATCAATAGCTGGGCCTAAAGAGTCTTCAACAATCATACCAATACTATGATGGAATCCATTAATGTTATTGTTAATGATAATCCTAAAGAGAAAGGCGTTGTTGAGGATGAAGATGATATTTCCCCTCAGCAGACAGATGTCCCAATAGTTGTCTCAGACAAGGGATCTAACATTGAGACTAGAAGTACAAATTCTGAAGAAACCAATATCAACAAAGTACCGTCCATCAGAATTCAGAAGGATTGTACTATTGATAATGTCATAGGAAATTTGAATGAAAGAGTCATCACAAGATCTAGAATATGATTGTCAATTCTTACCTCATCCCCAAGATTGAGCCTAAGAATGTCAAAGAAGCTCTAACTAATGAATTTTGGATAAATGTAATGCAAGAGGAACTATGTCTATTGGAAAGGAATGCAATGTGCGAGTTAAGTCCTAGACCTGAAGATGTGAATGCCATCGGTACCAACTGGATTTTCAAGAACAAATATGATGAAAGTGGTAATGTAACAAGAAACAAGGCAAGGTTGGTGGCTCAAGGGTACACTCAAATAGAAGGAGTGCATTTTGATGAGACTTTTGCTCCAGTTTCTAGATTTGAATCCATTAGATTACTATTAGGAATTTCATGCATGATCAAATTCAGATTGTATCAAATGGAGTTTAAAGTGATTTTCTGAAGGATTGTCTTAATGAAAAATTCTATGTAGAGCAACCAAAGGGGTACATTGATTCCAGTTTTATAGACCATGTGTACAAGTTAAAGGAAGCTCTTTATGACCTAAAGAGATATCCAAGAGCATTTTATAAAAGATTAACAAAGTTTCTGGTCACAAATGGTTACAAAAGAGGAGGAATGGATAAAACCCTATTTGTGAAGATAGATGAAGGAAAATTGATGGTAACACAAATTTATGTTGATGACATTGTATTTGAAGAAATGTGAGACTCTATGGTGGAACATTTTTTCCAACAAATGAAGTGTAAATTTGAGATGAGTCTTGTAGGTGAACTCAAGTCTTCAAGTTAAGCAAATGGAAGGCAACATATTTCTATCTCAAAGCAAGTATGCTAAGAGTATAGTGAAGAAGTTTGTCCTTGACAATGCTAGACACAAAAGAACTCCTGTTGCTACTTATATAAAAGTGACAAAATATGAAAATGAATTTTTTGTATATCAAATCTTATATAGAAGCATGATTGGAAGTATGCTCTACCTCACAACAAGCAAACCTGACATCACATTTTATGTAGGTGTGCGTACTAGATATCAAGCAAACCCCAAGACTAGTCATATTTATCAAGTGAAGAGAATCTTGAGGTATATATATGGGACATGTGACTTTGGTATTCTCCACTCACATAACACTAAACTTATTTTGGTAGGATATTGTAATGCTGATTGGGCTGGAAGTGTAAATGATAGAAAGAGCACATCTGATGGATGCTTATTCCTTGGTAACAACTTAATATCTTGGTTCACCAAGAACCAAAATTGTGTCTCATTATCTACTGTTGAAGTTGATTATATTGCTGAAGGGAGAACTTGTACTCAATTGCTTTGGATGAAACAAATGTTAAAGGAGTACAATATGGTACAAGATGTCATGACACAGTTTTATGACAACTTTAATGCTATCAAATTTTAAAGAATCATGTTCAACATAGTAGAACCAAGCACATTGACATCCGTCATCACTTCATTAGGGAGCTTGTTGAAGAAAAAGTTGTAGCTCTTAAACATGTGGCACATGTAAAGCAGTCGGCTGGCATTTTCAATCATCATTGTTACTGACCTGACAGAAGAACAAAGGTCTCAAATTCTTGAAATTTAGGGAATGCATAAGAAAGCTATTATTGGGAAAATATCTTACATTAAGGGGATCAACCCCACTATCTACATGCATAGGATTCTAATGGTATATAATGCTAAGAATAATATAGAAAGCCAAATAAGGGTAAATCTTGTCGTGAAGGGAGTTATGAAGAAGATCATTAAATAATTAGATGTTGGGATCATTTATCTTATTTTTTTATGGTGTTTGTGTGAGTCATATACAATGTGTTCTTAAAAGGGAGGCATGAGAGAGGTTGAGAATGAGAACAATGAACTAATATTGACAAGATGTGTCACAATTTTAAGGATATATGTGGACTTTAGGAAACCGAACAAAGGAACTAGAAAATATCATTTCCCTCTTACATCATTGACCCAATGTTAGATATGTTATCTATAAAGGAATACTAATGTTTTCTAGATGGTTATTCAGGCTTCAATCATATTTCCACAACCCCTGAAGATTAGGAGAATACTCGTTTTACATTTCCTTATTTTCTCTTAGAAGAATCCAGTTTGGATTATGTAATGCTCCAAAAAAAATTCAAAGATAAATGATAGCCATATTTTGTGATCTTATTGAGTATTTCTTTGGAAAGTCATTTAAAAAAATGCTTGAATAAATATGGAGTTGGTGTTGAAAATATGTGAAGACAATAACTTGGTGCTGAATTGGGAAAAATGCCATTTCATTGTAAAAAGAGATAATATTAGGGAAATTTATCTCAAATAATGGATTAGAAGTAGATAGAGCCAAGATAGAAGTTATTATGAAGCTTCCATCACCCTCTAACATCAAGGGAATAAGTAGTTTCCTTTGTCATGCTGGTTTCTATAGAAAGTTTATCAAAGATTTTAAAAAAATCAAAAAAACATTGTGCCAATGGTTACAACACGACGTGCCACATGTCTTTAATGATAAGTGTGAGCAAGCCTTAAAGACTTTGAAAATGGAATTGATTCCTACTTCCCTTGTCAAAGCACCAGATTGGACAAGATCATTTGACTTGATGCGTGGCACAAGTGAATTTTCTATTCGGGTTGTCTTGGGACAAATGCATGATAAAGTGTTCAACACCATTTATTAGGATACCAAGACACTAATAGGGGCCTAAATCATCTACCATACCACAAAGAAGGAACTGTTAGCTATTATGTTTTCCTTTTACAAATATAGATCCCATTTTGTGGGCACCAAATTGGTAGTGTACTATGACCATGTAAAATTCAAAGATCACATAGAAATGAAGGATGTGAAACCAATGTTAATAAGACGAGTATTATTGCTACAAGAATTTGACTTGGAGAATAGATACCAATAGGGAGTAGGGAATTTGGTAGAACACCATCTGTCACGTCTCTTTGATGAAGTTCAGAGTCAAGACATGGAAGATATCAAAGAGGAATTTCCTGATGAACAGCTAATTCCAATGTCCTATGTTATGAAACCATGGCATACAAATATTTTGAACTACTTGGTCAACAAATATTTGTCACCATAATTTAACTCCCAACAAAGATATAAATTCTTCCATGATCCAAAAAAATATTTTTGGGATGAACTCGTGATATACAAGAAGTGTGTTGATTAACTTCTAAGAAGGTGTGTAAATGATATATAGGCATGCATGTCTTGTCAATCTGCCACAATGCACCCTATGGAGGAGATTTTAGAGGAATCATAGTTGTTGTCAAAAGTCTGCAATCAAGTTATTTATGGCCCTCCCTATTTAAATATGCCAATGAATTTGTGAAAACATGTGATAAATGCCAAAGAGTGACAAACATATCCATGAGACAAGAGATGCCACTTATAAAATTTTATAAATTGAATTATTTGATGTGTGGGGCATTTATTTCATGGGGCCCTTCCTTCATTCTTTTGGCAATCTATACATACTGGTAGTTGTAGACTACGTCTCTAGATTTATAGAGGCAGGGGCAAACCCCACTTATGATGCTAGGGTAGTAACCTATTTTTTTATTTAAAACTTTTAACTAGATATCGGGAACCTAGATCTAACATTTGTAATGAGGGGACCCATTTATGTAACAAGCTATTTGAGGAGTTATTGGCAAATATGGGATCAAGAATAAAGTTTCCACAACCTACCACCCCTATAGCAGTGGTAAAGTTGAATAGTCCAATAGATAGATCAAGAAAGTCCTTGAAAATGTAGTTAACCCTTCTTGCAATGACTAGTTCAAGCATCTTGACGATGCTCTGTGAACCTTCAAAGTTACTTTTAAAACACCTTTTGGGATGTATCCTTATAAATTAGTCTACGGAAAGACTTTCAATCTACCCATTTAATTGCAACATAAGGTCTTTTAGGCCATTAAGAAACTGGATTTTAACTTGTTTGTTGATGGACAAGCAAGAATGTTGCAAATCAATGAGTTGGATGAGGATAGGTTATTTTATTATGGGAATGCTGAAATTTATAAAGGAAAAACCAAAAAGTGGCGCAATAGAAAGTGTAAGAGAAGAGAGTTAGTAAAAGGCCAAAACATTCTTCTATACAACTCAAAACTTAAATAGTTTCCAAGGAAATGAAAATCAAGTTGGTCAAGCCCTTTCAAACTTGTCAAAATGTATCCTTATGGGATGTTGACCTTTTTAATGAGAAAAATGTAAATGAATTTAATTTTGTTAGGAAAAGAGTGAGGATATACCTTTGTGATCCTTTGAATGATGCTAGGATCACCATAGATCTAGATAATTGAGGATTTTGTTTAAAGTCATGTTATAAGACTTAAAAATAGTGCTACTAGGAGGCAACCCGCAATAGTTAAATTTTGTTTGTTAGTAGTTTTTATAGTGATAGATTTGAAAAGATGTGCTAGAATGAAGAATTATATTGCGGTAGAGGCCTGATATTAAAGGAATGATGATTGTTAGAATTGATTCAGAGGGATCCGTATGGAAGAGGAATTAAGTGAGACAGTTAAAGCTGAAGAAAAAAAGTGAAAAAAAAGAAAAGGGAAGAAAAGTAAAAATAAAAGAGAAAAATAAAATGAAGATAAATGGGCACGTGAAAATAGGGATTTACCTGCAGTTATTTCCTGCGGACAAAAAAAATGTAAAACTAAAAATATTTTAATTCAATATAGAAACTACTTGCGTAATTACGAATTTAACATTTGTTGCGGATTTACCTGCAGTTATTTCCTGCTAATTTACTTGCGGTTATTTCCTGTGGATCTTCCTGCCGAAAATATTACCCACGAAGGTTTTAGCTGGGAACCGAAAACGACAGGAAAAACCACAGCGGAAATTTAGCTAAAATACGTAGGTAAATCCGCAGGAAAATAGAGTATTTCTAGTAGTGTATGATTTGCAATCCAACCTTTGGATAATAAAAATACGACTAAACAGTATTGTCACACTAATAATCTTTTTAATTCATTTTGTTTAGAAAAATTCCAGCTTTATTTAAACTTCAAAAATTAAATTTAGTATATAAGAACAAGGGAAAACAAATGTTAGATGAGTGGAGGAAAAACACTTTAATCTCAATCTATAAAAATAAGGGGGATATACAAATTTGTGTAAATTATAGAGGGATTAATGAATTATACCATAAAGTTATGAGAAAAAGTGATTGACCGAAGACTAAGAAAAGAGACTCAAGTTAATGAGAATCAATTTGGTTTTATGATCGGGAGGTTAACCAAGGAAGCAATCAATTTATTAAGACGGATGATGGAACAATATCAGATGGACCAACAAGACTTGCACTTAATTTTTTTTGACTTGGAAAAGGAGTATATAGTTCTTAGAGAAGAAAAAGGGTTAGGATTGCATATATATTTGAGCTATCCAAGATATGTATGAAGGGGTATCGACTAGTGCACGAACGATGGGTGGAGAGATGGACGATTTTCCCATTACAATAACTTTGCACCAAGGTTCCCTAACCCCTTATCTTTTTAATTTAATTTTGGATGTACTTATGGAGAACATCCAAGAGCTAGCAGTGAGATGCATGTTTTTTGCGGATGATATAGTTTTACTTGGAGAGTATAAGGAGGATTTAAATGAGAGGTTGGAGACTTGGAGACATGCTTTAGAATTGTATGGCTTTCGCCTAACCAAAAGTAAGACGGAATATATGGAATGTAAGTTCAGCAAAAGGAGAAGCGTTTCTAACCTAGAGTTGAAAGTTAGAGACAACATCATCCCACAAGTCACACGGTTTAAATATCTTGTGTTCGTAATACAAAACGATGGAGAAATATAAGGAGATGTAAACCATAAAATTTCAGTTGAGTGGCTAAAATGGAGTGAGGTTTCAGAGATTTTATGTGATAGAAAGGTACCGCTCAAGTTGAATTTTTTTTATCGAACTGTGGTAAAACCTGCAATGTTGTATAAAACATAATGTTAAATGCTTAAGAATCAACATGAGAATCAAGTAATTGTAGTAGAGATGAAGATGTTGCGTTAGATGTGTGGTAAGACTAGACAAAATAAAATTAGAAATGACGAGATTAGAGAGAGTGTCGGGTAGCACCTATAGTAGAAAAGATGGAGGAAAATAGACTTTGGTGATTTGGACATGTAGAGAAAAGCCATGTAAATTATATGATAAGAAAAATAGATCAAATGAAGAGGTATCAAATAGTTAGAGATAGAGGAAGACCTAAGAAAACTATATTAGAAATTATTAAAAAAGAATGTTGAATTAATAATTTGGATAAAAACATCTCCCTAGATAAAATATTATAATAAAAATTAATTCTGTAGTCGATTCTAATGGAACAAAAAATTTATGATAGGTGCATAAAATCGTAACTTAAAGAGATATAGATTTTTCTCCCTCATAAATAATTATGCAACTTGTGTTAATTTTTGTTTAGAAAAAATTTATTTATGGCACAATTACTTGAACATGATGTCAACATAGTAAATTGGTAATGTGCAATTTTTCTTACACATATTCACAGAGATTTAATTTCATATGTTTAGCATTTTCTTCATTTTGTTTCCTGTTAAAGGTTTTACTTATCGTTATATAAATTTTACACAATTTGATCTTTGTTGATTTTTATCAAATAAACAAACTCCTAATTGATTATCTAAATCAATTAAAAATTTGATCTTCTTTGTAATAATGTGTTCTGCATCCAATTGTAGAAGTTTGCTTAGTGCAATTGTCCAATAACACATATACACAAAAAGTTTTTAAAATGTATTTTGGCTTGGTAAAATCACGTGAATCTATTCAACCTCCTCACAGTAAATCCAACCCCAAATATTCTCATCCAACGTACGTAGATACGGTTAGAAAGGGAGAGGTCAAAATAGAAAAAGGAGGGGAAATTATTTTCGAAGTTGAGAAAGAGGTTTTGGAGAGATGCAATAAAGCTTATGTTGGAAGGGTTTTGATCCCATGTATGACGTACAACGTCCAAAGGCATTTTCACTCTAAAGGCTACTTTGGAGTCAAGATTACCCCGTTGGGGGCTAATCTCTGTCTGATAGAAAAATATGACTCCGGCGAGGTGGATGAGCTCCTCAACAGTGCCAAATCATGGTTGGACCAGTGGTTTTGTTCTGTAAAGAGGTGGGAATATAGTGACGTAGACCCTGAAAGATTAACTTGGATCAAAGTATATGGCTTTTCATGTCATGCATGGACGGTTAGTTTGTTTGAGTTCTTGGCCTCGAAGATTGGTAAATATGTGAACTGTGAGGAAGACTCTTTAAACTTTACAACAATGGACGTTGCAAGCATTATGGTTAGAACTATATGTGGGAAAACGATTGATGAGATTCTGAAGGTTGCCATCAATGGACACGTCTTTAGAATAAGGTTGGTGGAAGAGACTAGAGGAAATAGAAGCCCTCCTCACTCTAAACCAGTGGTCCTGTGTTCGGATTCTGAGGTTTCTTCAGATTCCATGAACAAAAATTGCTCACGATGGTGGAGTTCGGGGGAGGAGTTTGGTGGAAGTGGAGGAGATGACGATGCTCTAGGCGGTGATAGCTATGTTTATGATTCGTGTAGATCTTCTCAAGCGTCTGAACCAAAAGAAATCATGCCTATCAGAAGTCCTATCAAGATCGCTGGGCTCGAGGTTCATCTTAGGACAAGTCAGATGGGGCAGGGTGCTACAGTGCAGAGTGGTGATGAGAAGTCCACATCTGCATTTATTAAGGTTAATAATAAAGGGGAGTCAAAGGTAAAGACTGATGGGAAAAAGGGCTTTATTGTCTCTTCTGATATGAGTGATGAGAGAGTGGTATCTTTTGATGGACTCCTGAAGGCCCAAGTGCTCACCAAGGCCCAAAACCCTGCTATCATGGGGGATGCTATTGGTTTGTCCAAAGCCCAATCTAGGGATTTTGGACTGTCCCCGTTAACTAGGGATTCTCATAGTATGGAGAAAGACGATTCCTTAGGATTGGCTTCTGTCATCCCGACGGAGGAATTTCGTAATCACAAGAAATGTTCTTCTGAATATAGCATAGAGGGTCATTCTTATGGCCACAACGAGGAGGTCAGAGGTTCTAAAGGGTCAGACGTGGTGTCGAAGCATAAGGATCGGGGCGGAGGAAGTAAGGAAGATAAGTTGGTCTCTAGATGTCACTCGGTGACCGACTCTGAGGTGATGAAGGGCAATAAGAGGTTCTGGAAAAAGATTGATTGTAAGGTAACCAATAAAGTCAGAGACCTGTTGGTTACTTTGGGGGTAAACGAAGGATCTGAGGGTTTCATTATGGAGGAAGAAGTCAGTAAATTGGAGAAGAGAGACGTTTTAGGGAAAAGCAAGAGGGGGCAAAAAATTCTGGTTTTCCATGAATATCATTTCGTTTAACATAAGAGGGTGCAGCAGCTCTGTGAAGAGAAGTAGAGTTGCAAAATCCATTCAATCTAAAGGTGTTGACATTTGTTTTATCCAAGAGACAAAGGGGGATTCTACTGATAGTTCTACGACTAGCTCATTGTGGGGAAACGATGAAGATGATTGGTCATATTCTGGTGCTATCGGTCATGCAGGCGACCTAGCCATTCTTTGGAGAAGAGGTACTTTGGATCCCATTAGTAGTTTTAGGGGAGATGGTTTCTTAGGTCTTATTGCGGCTTGGAAAGGGAGAGAGATTGTCTTTGTCAACGTCTACTCCCCGTGTTCGATCATTAAAAAGAGGATCTTGTGGGCAGATTTTATTAGAGTTAAAGAAGCAATTGGGAATAGAGAATGGGTGCTGGGAGGTGATTTCAACGCGGTGGCCCTTAAGGAAGAAAGGAAGGGTATTGGAATGTCGGGTAGAAAGAAGGAGATGGAGGATTTCAGAGAATTCATTGGTGTTCTTAATGTTGTTGACGTTCCTATGGAAGGAGGGATGTTCACTTGGTTTAGCAAGTTTGGTAGATCCATGAGTAGGATCGATAGATTCCTGCTGTATGAGAATCTTGTGGAGGAATGGAGTATAAGAGGCCAAGGTATAGGGAGGAGAGAAATCTCAGACCATTGCCCCATATGGTTGTTGGTTAATAAGCTTAATTGGGGGTCGAAACCATTCCGGTTCAATAACTGCTAGCTAAAACACCCTGGGTTCTACGATTTTCTTAAAACTTATTAGGATTCGATGAATGTGAGGGGGAGAGGGGATTTCGTGTTCAAGTCTAAGCTTGGACTGTTGAAGGAAAAGTTGAGATTATGGAGCCGGAAGGCCTTTGGTTGGATTGACGTCAAAGTTAAGGAGGCCATTTCTGATCTGAATGACCTTGATAAAGAAGTTAGTAGGCTTGGATTTTCTAGTTTTGATGACATGGCTAGAAAGAGAGATAATGCGTCTAGAAGAGTTTGGCTTAACTTGAATGCGAAAGAAGAGTATCTGAAGAGCAAGGCTAGGGATCAATGGATGAGGGATGGTGATTGTAATACGAGATTCTTCCATTTAACTGTTAATAGAAGGCGTAGGAGAAACAACATTTGGTCTGTTAGTAAGGAGAGTGGTGTGATCGAGGATGTGGACGGTGTCAAGACGGAGGTGAGGAATTTCTTTGAAGCTAATTTTAAGGACTCTTGTAAGAGCTGTCCTATCTTGGTGGCTCCTGACATTAAGAAGTTAACTGAAGAGGAGAAAATTGGACTTGAGTTAGACTTTTCGTTAGAAAAGGTCAAGGAAGCGGTGTGGGGGTGTAAAGGTGACAAAAGCCCTGGCCCTGATGGGTACTCGTTCGCATTTTTTCAGCACTGTTAGGAGATTGTGAAAGACAACATTTTCAAGTTCGTGAAGGATTTTGAGAGGAACCCTGTTCTCACTAAGGCTGATGTTTCTTCTTTCATTACTCTGGTGGCTAAGAAGAAGAACCCCCAAGATCTTAGTAATTATAGACCTATTTTCTTGGTCAACTGTCATCAGAAAATCCTGTCTAAGATGCTTGCTGGGAGGTTAAAGAAAGTTATCAATTCATTGGTATCGCATGAGCAAACAATTTTTGTCCAGGGGAGATGTATTTTTGACGGAGTTTTGGTTGCGAACGAGCTTCTGGACTTAGCCAAAAGAAAGAAGAAGAAATGTATGTTCCTTAAGCTGGATTTTGAGAGAGCTTACGACTGCGTGTCGTCGGGGTTCCTTATCGATTTGTTGAGAATGCTGAATTTTGGGGAAAGATGGATATCTTGGATTACTGCGTTAGTGTGTAGAGGTTTCATGTCGGTATTGGTCAACGGGAGTGCCACTAAAGATTTTGTTATTGAGAAAGGCCTTCGGCAAGGAGACCCTTTGTCTCATTTGTTGTTTATTTTAGTCATGGAGGTCCTTAATTATCTGATCAAGAAGGCGGAGAGTGCTGGCTTATACGAAGGTTTTAAAGTGTCTTCTGATTTGTCTGCCAGCTTAGCCCAATTCGCGGATGGCAGTTTGATGGTCGGTGTAGATTCTTGTAATAACTTATGGTGCATTAAGGCTGTATTGCATGGCTTCGAGCTTCTGACAGGCCTCAAGGTGAATTTCTTGAAAAGTAGGATAGGTGGAGTTAACCTGAATCCAGATTTTCTGAATGCTGCCTCTAGTTTTCTTCACTGTGACGTGTTAAGCGTTCCTTTCACTTTTCTTGGTGTGTTTGTTGGTGTGAGCCCTAGGAAGCTTCATCCGTGGCAGAGCATGATTGATAAAATTAGGGGTAGGTTGGCTAGGTGGAAAGGTAGAAATATGTCTATTGGAGGTAGGTTGGTGTTGATTAAGGCGGTAATCAGTGCCCTTCCGCTTTACGCTTTCTCTTTTTACAAGGTCCCTAGGGTGGTTTTGAGAAAGATCCAATGTATCCAAAGTAGGTTCTTGTGGTAGGGGGAGGTGACCTTCTTAAAAAGGTGCACTGGGTTGACTGGAAGTCTTCTTGTCAGCCTATTGAATCGGGCGGTTTGGGTATCAAAGATCTCAAAAGCTTCAACGAGGCCCTGTTGCTGAAATGGAAATGGAGGATTTTGGGGGAAAACAACAGTGTTTGGAAGAGGATTATCACTAGTAGATACAGGAGCGACCTTCTTATTAGGTCCTTTACTTTCAATGGTGAGAAAGGAAACAAGAACGATTCTTTGTGGTGGAGGGACCTGGAGGGGATAGGTTACGACAGAAAGGCGCAAAGAAATTGCTTCGTTGATAATTTGAAGTGCGACCTTGGAGACGGGTGGAATACTTCCTCCTGGCATAGTGTGTGGCTGCTTCATATTCCTCTTAGAGAAGCTTTTCCCAGTCTGTTCCAATTCGCAAGGAATTCAAAAGGAGTTGTTGGGGAGCAGGGTCAGTGGCGAGACGGAAAATGGAACTGGCATCTACATTTCAGTGAGTTTTCTGTTAACTCTGTCATGGATAGAGAAAGACGAGAGTTAGAAGATCTGCTCTGTGATGTCGTCCCTTGCGTAGGAGTGGAAGACAGTTTCAAGTGGCATGGTGGTTATGATCAGACGGCGATTGAGGAAGGCGTCTTTAATGTTCGTGACTGTTATAAACGACTGCATAATCTTACCTTTTCTTGTAGTTTAGATGCTGTTGTTATTGCAGGTTTAAAGAAGACTTGGAACATCAAGGCTTCTTTGAAAGTTTCCATTTTCTTGTGGAGAGTTTTGAGGAACAGATTAGCCGTAAAATCGCTGTTGGCTAGGAGAAACATTTGGGTTAACAGTGGAAATATTGGGTGCAATAGATGCGATTGTATTGAGGAGACAATCGAGCATGTCCTGTTCTGCTGCCCAGTTGCGGCCGAGGTCTGGAACGACATCGAAAAGTGGCTTGGCATTCCTTCGATTTGTAAGTCAAGCTGTGTGGAATCGTTGTTGGACTTTGTAAACGTGACTGCTACGGTATCAGGAGGAAAGTTAGGTATGGTGGTTTGGGCTGCTACTATGTGGGTGTTGTGGAAAGGGAGGAACTGCTATATTTTTTATAATAAGTTGGTGTCGGTTTTAGATTCCTTGAACTCTATTAAATTCATTACTTGGAGATGGCTTACTACCTTTGATTCGGCCTTTAAGTCAGCATTTTATGACTGGTTTATGGCCCCTCTGGTGTGTTTGTAATGGCCTGTCTTTTTTCTGTTTGTGGGTTAACTTTCAGCAAGCCTGTGTTTGTTTTATGGTCTGCACTCCTGGTGCAGAATGCTATTAATATTATTGCCTTTTGAAAAAAAAATTCAACCTCCTTCTAGATTTAAGGAGTACATATTGGCTTACAAATAAAAAAATATTATAATTTGAATGGCTGCACCTGCCCTTTTATTAATGTTTATTAACATGATGTATTTGGATTGGGACAATATCTTTATATTGTTTTTGTATTTAAATTAAACTTAAAAGATATAAAATTGAAAAAAAAATCTCAATAATAGTTTTTCAATAAACAACTATAATTTCACACTTTTCATAAATAAATAAAAACTATATAATTTCACTCTTTATTTAACTAAGTAACTTCTCACTCCATTCAAATTAAGTTATACCAAGGCAATTTAGTATGACAAAACTATCTTATGGAGTATTAAATATTAATGACGCATAAGGTCTATTATTAAAGCATATAGGTTGTAATGAGTTTCCCCTCTCAAGCATACAAAATTATATCGTATTTCCTACGTTACATAACATTTGAACTAAGAATATTTTATGGTATCATTTTTTATTTCGTGAACCCTCGTTATTTAAATTTAAAAAATTACAAATGTTAATTAAATATTATTGGCCGCCCAGGAGAAATTGACTACAATCAGTGAACCAAATCAGTTGAGTTTAATACGATATACTAGTATTTGTATATACTAACTCGTCAAAAGTGATGACGTGTTGATATTTAGATTTGCATTACTACTTATTGCTGTGCTTTGATTTTAAGACAAGTTGTTGTAGTCTAAAGTTTGAAACCGACAAAAACCTTTGTCTCTATGTGTTGCTGACAAGTCTAATTAGACACGACCCTTGCCGTTCTACTCCGCCGGAAACTTTTATTGACCAACATGAATGAAACAGACTTGCTTAAGTATACTAGAATAAAGTGCAAAAAAAAAAAGACTTTTGTGCGATGGATATTCGTCATTTTTGTTTTCTTTTAGCAATTGGTATTATAAGTTGGAATCCGACTATTTTGCGCCGTCCACGAGATATAAGGATAAATGCATGCTCAATTGTGAAGTGAAAAGAATAAAGGATTGTAAAATAGGTATACTCTTTTTGTTTTTTTAGGAGCTGATTCTGCGCGAGAAAATCTTGTGACCGTCCTATTTATCTTACGATTAACTGCGATTCATGCATCACTTTTTACTTTTGGTTGTCAATCTTTTTTTTTTATTTAAGAAGAAAAACACGTTATTTTTTAAATATTCAAATTCATTTCACTACGTCAAACAAGACATTAGACAACGTTTTTTTAGGTCTTAGACAGTGCTTAAAAGCGCTGCCTAAGGTAGCGCTATCGTAGGTAAAGACAGCGCTTTTTATTTATGAAAAAGCGCTGTCTAATGTATGCCTATAATTTTAGTTATCAATTTTTTTATATCTTTAGATGGCGCTTTTTCAAGAAAAAACGCTGTCTAAAGGCCCCCTTTAGACAGCGTTTTTTAAAACGCTGTCTAATGTATGCCTATAATTTTAGTTATCAATTTTTATATATCTTTAGAGGGCGCTTTTTAGAAAAAACGCTTTCTAAAGGCCCCCTTTAGACAGCGTTTTTTAAAGCGCTGTCTAATGTATGCCTATAATTTTAGTTATCAATTTTTCTATACCTTTAGAGGGCGCTTTTTAGGAAAAGCGCTTTCTGTTGTGAACTATAGACAGCGATTTTTCTAGAAAGCGCTGTCTTTTCTCTACGTATAATTTTAATGATTTTTTAAAAAAATCTCATTTTAACCATTTTTTTATGCAGAAACCTGTATAATTCAAGCCATTTCAATAAACCTGTATATTTCACATTTCCATTAACAATTTCTAGTATGGCTCATTAACCATTTTCACTAATCCCATAAATCACATAAACCACATAAACCATTTCCATTATAATTCAAGTCATTTACATTAACCATTCACAAAACTATACAATTACATTCCAAAATCACATAAGTAACATAAACCTTTCACAAAACTATACAATCCCATAAAATAAACCATTCACAAAACTATACATTCACATAATCCCATAATCCTATACCTTATATGATTCTTTTTCCAATAAGGTATTCGCACAATTCCTCCTTAATTTCTTGCAATTTATCCTTCGTGTAATGAGAACACGCGTACTCATCAAAGTACTACATAACAAAACAAAATATGCATGATTTAGTTAAAAATAATAAATTATATGACATATCCGATAAATATTAAAATAAATCCTAAGTTATAAATCCATGCATACCGTAATAGGAATCTCTAATCGATCCATTTGAAGGATTTCTCTCATAAACCTCAAAACGAAATACCCGCAGTCTATGCCATTACGCTGACGAGGGCACTACACATAGACAAACAAATAAGAATTAATATATAGTTGTTTTGTGTTATCAAGTAGCATCACTAATAAGCAACATTGTGAAAATTAATATACCTCCACTTTGACCCATGTAACGTTGGTTGCTTTAGCCCGTGCTACTCGAGATTCTCTTTGTGCTCGGTATACGAGTATTGCTCTATAAAAGAAAAACGTAAATTTAGAACAATCTCACAGAAATAATTAAATATACAAATACACACGAATATTTCGAACAATCTCACTTACGTATCAACCACATCCTTCATATCCTGATACGTTGACCAATCAGTATCCAATGAATTCAGATAATAGACCACTTCTCTTGTAGGATTAATGGCAACCAACAACCTGTGTCCACTGTAAAATATAACAAAAGTTTAGATGGATAATTTCTACGCAAAAGATATAAATTAAAGATTAGAATGAAATTAGAATGAAAATCTTACCCGTTTCCAGTATTATACGGTAAAAGAAACAAACTTTCTGTCTTGCTGGCCATAAATCTCTCAGTTAAGTGGTCTCTTACTGAAAGTGCATTCATACCAATTGTCGGTGCATTGACAAGGGTGCAAGAGAAGAAACGGAATCTGTTTGACAATTCTGTCCCCCGCATCAATTTTTCATACAAGCACCTTAAATAAAAACATAATAAACATTAAACTATTTTCATTGAAATGTGTAAATAAATTGTTCAACTAAATAAATAATAGATTGATCGGAGTACCAGATGTATGAATGCATAACACCGATGCCTAATTCAATATGCTTGAAAATCTGCTCCATGTCTTCTCTTCCGATTATCTCGGAATGAGGAAAACCAAAAACACCTTCGTCCATGTCTATTTGACGAATAACACCATCCATCAAATATGACATTGCCATAAGTGTTTCTAGACACGACTGAAAGCGAGGAGGAGCTCTTTTTGCCTGCACGGTCCTAATAGGAGCTTTTTTCTTGCTGGCCTGTTGCGAAGCTTGAGCAGGAACCTAACAATCATATAAGTTAGGTAAAGTAGAAAATCATGAAACTTTTGAATTCGGATAATAGAATAACACTTAAAATGTACCTCTCTTTGTGATTCAACAGACTCGTTTTGCCGCAAAACCCCTTTATTCTTAGCTGCGGGTTTTGTAGGAGTCTAACATTACCATGTAAAAAAAATGTAAGTAATGGTTCAGAATGATTTTCATAATCGTTCAGATTTGACATTTGAATACTAAGAGATTCGTAATGGTTTTCAACATACCTCATCATCTATGGAAATGAGGTCTAACGGCCATGCAACAAACGAACACAATGTAACCTCTGAAACTGAGTCAGGTATGGGTAATACCGCATCCGTATCTAAAGCGATATCAACCGGCACTTTCAGATGTCCATGAGGGAGCGGTTGATGGTGAAGTAACTCTCCCACATGGTTATGCACTTTTCCCTTGCCAACCATGCGATAAGTCGGTAACGACAAATACAGCTGGCAAGATGAAATGCCCTGAAGCAATAATAAATATGTAACTGTTAATGTGTATAAAGGTCAATTAAAATAAATGTGTTAATTTAATTAAAATAAGTATGTGCTAATTACCTCGGGAATTTTATTTTGAAAATTGATACTAGCTTTGTCACTAGCATCTTTCAAACCGGAACCGCGCTTTTCCGCCTCATATCTCTCTTTATCCTTTTGCAATTCACGGACTTGCGCCTTTAGTTCCTCCAATGATTGCATGACTTCTCGGTTGCTGGGATTTTTTCTCTTTGGATACAAGGAAGATGGAGTCACACCAAATCCTTTACCTTTCACCCGGCCGGAATACTCAGGAACATTTAGTAATGCTTCTGCAATCCTCCTCGCCTGTGGTTAAGGATTTAGATAGAGTCTTCTGAAATTCATTAACATATCGAAAATTATTAGTGGGGATTACAAATTAATTATATTTTAATAAAATTTCGATTAACTTAAAGACATAGTGTTATACTTACACATTCGTCATAAACACGCTAAACATCTTCCCTAACAACTCCATCCTTACCCACACGAGTTTCCTTCCACAAAACATGTACCGGAAGTGATGATTCTTCACTTTTCGTCTCTTCTAACTACACATTTAGTTAAATAATAAATTCATCAAGTATAACACAATAATACAATTAATAAAATCATAGCATTAATATATACTTACCAATTTTTGTTGTAACCGTGCATATCCCAAACGCCCTTTTCTGTATGGATACGCGGGTTTTGATTCTCTTTGGCGATTAATGGCACTCAAATCCTGGATAAACAAGTTTAAGTCATATCAGAACAAACTAATGCAACAAGTATATAATACAATTAATAGACATGACAAGATAATATTACATTGAATTTTTCGGTTTTCCGTTTGGCTACAAACGTGCTCCATTCTTCGGGTTCAATCACGTCTACATACAACTGTGGAAGTTCTGCTTCAACAAAATTTTTATCCGCATCCCTAAGATATTTGTTTGATAATAAGGCTCAGAACCCTCTGTGTCTCTTTCCGGCCAACTGAAGACAATATTTTTTCCGGTTTTCATCAATATTAAAGGACCTCTACAAAAAAGTATACACATATAAACATAAAATGTGTTAGCATAAGTAAATTAAAGACTTCTCTTATCTTATAAACATATAAACATAAAGTGTGTTAGTATAAGTAAATTAAAGTACCTGTATCTCAGTCCATATCTTATCTTTACCAGCTTTCAACTTTGGACTCCTCCAATTATCACTGATAATTGGAATATGCTGACGGACAAGTGAACCAATGTATGAAGACAACATTGAACCGTTAGGCTCAATTAGTTAGTTCTCATCACTCCAATGTACATCAAACTTGACCCCTTTATCTCTAGCACGGATGATTGACTTCATAATAGTTATTCCACGTTTTATTTCACTTTCTACATTCGAAGGTTCGTTCTTAGCTTCATTTTCATCATGTGTCTCGTGTGTGTCGTCCTGGTTACTAGCCATTTGACCTGTAAGAAAGAAAAAAACAAAAATTAAATGACAAATATAAAAATCCATAATCCATAATCCATTGAATGATATAAGCTATATATAACATGACAAATAATTAATATTATTGAATGATATAAGCTATAATTTTATAACTAGTACCTTTTTCACTAACGTCTCTTCTTTTCTTGGTTGGAATATGTTCTACCCGTCTCTTAATAACACGGACAGTTGGATTGATCCAAATACCCTCATTATGACCATTTCTTGTATATGATTCATTCGCTATAATATTTTCATCTTGATCATTTCTAGTAAATGATTCAATATCAACATCAATATCACCTTGATCTCCAATGTTTTCATCAATTACTTTGTTAGATAAAAACACTATAGACCATTTTGTACTTGTCGGATCAGTGACATAGAACACTTGTTTAGCTTGAGAGGCTAGAATAAAAGGCTCATCTTTGTACCCCACCCTATTAAGATCCACTTGGAAAAATACTGACTTATCCATTCATACGCCATTATTATTTTCAACCCACTTGCAACGAAATATAGGAATCTGAAAGTTCTCATAATCAAACACCCAAATACGCTCGATAACCCCAAAATATGACAGATTTGCAAATTTGGGGTTTAAATCTTTCACACTTGAAATGTGCATTGCTTCAGCTACCACAGTGACACCACTATTTTGCATAGTACTTTTATCATCTTGTTCTTTGGTATAAAATGTGTATCCATTAATTGCGTATGTGCTATAAGAAAACACAACCAAACTTGGACCATATGCTAAACATCTCAACCTTTCTGTTATTGAAGCGGGATCTGAATAATACTTTGAATAAATATGATCCTTAAACCAAGGTATGAAACTTCGATTGTGCTCTCGTACTATCCAATTCTCATTTCTATTCGGATTTAAACCTCGGAGAACATCCTTGTGCATTTCAACATACGGCTCAACCTCATTCTCATTGTGCAGAACATACAAATGCACTTGATCCCGTTCGACCCTTGATACTATCACAACTTCATTTCCAATTAACTTTTTTCCTTCTTTTTTTTCGACAATATGAGATTTGGGGAGTCCAATTGATTGTACATTGGACAGATATTCAGTACAAAACTCAATCACTTCTTCAACAATGTATCGTTCGGCAATACAACCCTCTGGTCGACTTCGGTTTTTCACATACCCTTTTAATATTTTCATATAACGTTCAACAGGGTACATCCATCTCATATAAGCCGGTCCACACAATTGTGTCTCTTTCACCAGATGAACAACTAGATGAACCATTATGTCAAAAAACGAGGGAGGAAAAATCATTTCAAGATCACACAAAGTAATAACTATTTCTTTTTGCAATGTTGGTAAGATCGCAGGATCAATCACCTTACTGCAAATTGACTTGAAGAAAAAACACAATTTAGTTATTGCGCTTCTTACTTTTTCTGGCAGAATATAACGTATACCTATTGGTAGAAAATGTTCCATTATAACATGGCAGTCATGCGTCTTTAAACTCTTTAACTTGAGGTCTTTCATAGACACAAGTCTTCTAATATCTGAAGAGTATCCTTTTAGAACTTTAACTTCACTTAGAAATTTACACAATACTTTTTTCTCCTTTCTAGAAAGAGTATACGCAGCAGGTGGTAGATATGTTCATTTTCCTTTCTTCAATGGTCCTAATTCAGTTCTTATCCCCATCGCTATCAAGTCCTTTCTTGCTTTAAGGTCATCCTTAGACTTTCCTTGTATATTGAGTAACGTACCAATAACACTGTCAAATACATTTTTTTCAATATGCATAACATCGAGAAAATGTCTTACATACAACGACTTCCAATATGGAAGATAAAAAAAAATTGACCTCTTCTTCCACCCACTCTTGACAAGTGTATGTGCAAAAGGCTTTCCAAACTGAGTACTCACATCTTTCACCTTTTCAAAAATTTGATCACCTGTCAATATAGTTGGAGCTCTACCTTGTTCTGGCTCTCCATTGAATGCTTTTCTCCACCCACGATAGTGATGATTAGAATTTAAGAATCTACGATGACCGAGAAAGACATTCTTCTGACCAAACTCCAATCGCGTCCAATCTGTTTTGTCTTCACAAATAGGACACACACATTGACCTTTTATGTTGTACCCTGATAGATTTCTGTATGCTGAAAAATCATTAATTGTGCCAAACAACATCGCCCTCAAGTTGAAACTTTCTTTCCTATACCCATCATAAACCTCCACACCGTTCTCCCACAAAAACTTTAAATCTTCGATTAAGGGTGCCAAGTATACGTCTATGTCATTCCCTGGTTGTCTAGGCCCAGAAATTAACATAGATAACATCATGTACTTACGTTTCATACATAGCCATGGAGGTAGGTTATAAATCATTATGATCACAGGCCAAGTGCTATGTGAGATACTTTGAAGACCGTGTGGGTTCATTCCATCAGTAGATAATGCCAAGCAAAGGTTTCTTGCTTCTTTTCCAAATTTAGGATAATCATCATCAATTTTCATCCACTGTGGTGAATCTTCCGGATGTTAAAACTTTCCATCAATAATTCTTTCATCTGCATGCCAAGTCAAGTGTCTTGAATCGGTCTCACTACGAAACATGCGTCTAAATCTCGGAATTATAGGAAAATACCATAAGACTTTTGCTGGAGACAACTTTTTCTTATATCGAGAGACACCGCATTTAGGACACTCATTTAACGATGCATACTCATTTCGAAACAAAACGCAATCGTTTGGACAGGCATGTATCTTATCATAGCTCATGCCAATAGAGCACAACATCTTTTTGGCCTCATATGTTCGATTGGGAAGAACATTATCATCTGGAAGCATATCTTTCATAAGGGCCAATAACTCTGTGAAACTTTTATCCGACCATGCATTGCCCGTCTTTAAGTTGTACAACTTTAATACCGCAGACAATCTTGTGAATTTGGTGCAACCATTATATAACAGTTTCTCTGCATCGCTTACCAACCTCTCAAACATTTTGGGACAATCCTTAAGATCTTCTTTAAGTGCTTCTGCAATCTCTTCGACTCGATCAGAATCGTATGTATCTGTGCCATTTTCGTTTGAAGCATAGGTCGTATTATCCCCCGGTTCAACATTCCCGTTAATTTTCTCACCATGCAAATTCCAACATGTATAACTTCTATCAATTCCACTCCTCATTAAATGTGATGCCAACTGAACCACGTCAACCCGACTCCCAAAACAACAACCCAAGCAAGGACATCTCATTCGACTGGGGTCTTTGGCGTGCGCAACAACAAACTTAACGAATTCTGATACCCCATTCTCGTACTCTTTCGACAATCGACTTGAAGACATCCATTTCTTATCCATAGTTATACTAATTAAACTAAACAAAAACAAAAATAAAAAATATTTACCTGTAGGGAAACGATCCGACTTTCACACTTTGATCACAAGTAACCCCTATTTATAGCAAATTCAATAAGTTAGTAACTCCATCATATCAGTTCATTCAAAGCACTACTAATTACAGTGGCGAGAGAGAACAACTAATTACCTTTAGAGATGTAAACAACTTCTAGACCCACACAGTGTCCAGATACGTTAGAATTACCAAGATCCCCCCTGTACACGTATCATAAAATGAAATATCATTAATTGACCAATTATGAGTCATAACTTGATAAGTGGCAACATGTAATCACAAACAAGCAACAATTAGAGGTAAACACCTACATATCCCAAGTACTTGACCAAATACTCAAGAGCAAGCATACTTAAACAAGTAACCAAGCATACTTAAACAAGTAACTAAGCATTAGAGCAATTCGTCCTAAACCTAACAAGATTCAAATCTAAGCAATACCTAAACAAGTAAAAATGCACCTACCAAACGTGCTTTATGAATAATTCAATCCTATATAAATTTTTTTAATAGATTAATGAGTCACATACTAATATTACAATCTAAATTAAACCATTTCTAAGCCAAAATACTATTATGATGATGAATATCCCCATAACAGAACTAGATTGATAAAGGAAAATGATGTGGCTTACAATTCACAACAAATTTTGATATAATTTTATAAACAATATCACATAGTGATATAGGTCTACAATTAGATATAAACTCAAATTTATCTATTTTAATAATCATAACAATATGTGTATTATTGACAATAGAGGTAAGAGAATGATTAATCTAAACATGATTTGTATAGTTGAAAAGAGAGTTAGTTAGTCACATTTTTCTGTTTATTATATGATGTAAGAAAAGGCTGTTGCTATTTTATTTTGCAGTTAAATAAATAAAACCAGTGGACACAGTACGCACATATTGAAGAATAAACACCAGAACGACCTATTCAAACAATTTTCAAACAATTTTCATTCATTATCTCAATCATTTTAATATTCTTCAAATACACACCAGAGAATAAACAACATATTGAAGAACGACGGCAACAACAGAACGACAACAATGTAAGAAACAACAACAGCAAAAACGACCTAACTATTGGACGTTTTCTTCACGACGGCAACAGCAAGAACGACCTAGCAACAACAACAATGATGACAACAATGTAAGAAACAACAACGTACCTCTTCTTCGTTTTCGTCTTCTTCTTCACGATGGCAATGAACGACGACAATGGAAATGGCAAGGTTTTCTTCACGACGACAATGGACGACGGCAATGGACGACAACAATGGCAAGAATGAACGAAAGCAAGGGTTTCAGCAGAAAGAAACGGTCGAGAGCAGAAAATGAAAAGAAGTTTCTGAAAATGATATGAAATGTGTTTTATATTTTGATTCATAAATGAACTTAGAGGGCGCTTTTCAAAAAGCGCTTTCTTAAGTGCTACCTATAAGAGCGCTTTCCTTAGAAAGCGCTTTCTAAAGTGAGGAGAATTTAAGACCTATAGTAGCGCATTCTAAGGTTAACCTATAAGAGCGCTTTTTAAAAGCGCTTTCTAAGGTAAAACCTATAGCAGCACTTTTCAAAAAGCTCTTTCTAAGGTGGCTTCCATTTAGGGCATTTAACAGCGCTTTTAAAAAGCGCTTTCTAAAGGCTGTCTTTTACAGCGCTTTTTTTTAGCGAAATTTTTTAAAGACCTATAGCAGCGCTTTGTACAAAAAGCGCTGTCTTTGGTGTGATGTGAAAAGTCAATTTTGGTGTAGTGTTTTTATTCTTGTATCATCTTTCACTCTCTTACTAACTTGAACGTATCAGTGTTAATTTTACAAGTTAGTCTATCCTCCAACGCATCAAAAGCCCAGAACCACCACAACAAACTCTGCTTCCTTGTTTACCAATCAACTTTGGTTCAATTACAAAACACTGTGTTGTCTATGGGAACGAAATCTAATTTTCACTCATTTCAAAATCTAGATCTCTTTCATTCAAAGTATCGATCTCCATTTCCTGATAATTTTCCTCCAATTCCAACTCCTCTCCATCAGATCCTCTCTAAGATTCATCGATTATGATGGCATCCAAAGTCACTCACTTTATCGTCAAAGACAAGTTGTTGTTGTCGCTGCTAAAGCTACCAAAGATCCATCACATCTTCTTCAAGGAGACGATGATCAAGTCTTAGAAACATCTTCGTATGTTCTTTCACGGAAAGGTCTCGTTCAACCTAGAGTGAATCAAAGAGTATCCCAGTCTCTTTTGTTCCCCTGATCTGCACAACAATTCCACCAGAGTGAACCTTCACTCAGACCTCCACCATTGCATATGATACTAGAACAAGAAATGCTTCTTGGCTTTTAGCTGGTACATGCTAAGCTCGGCGTGTAGGAAGCAAACCATCTGCTAATCAATGTTTACAACATGGTGCAACAACAATACTCACAGGTGTTTAGCATTGAAAATGGTAAACAAACGCTAGTCGTTCAAAGTCATTAAATCTTTGGTCACTTACAGGATCGACTAGATTGATCATAGGACATGTGTTGTTACTTAGTTTCTGGGTTTATTGATTATGCACATTTAGACAATGTTCTTCAAATATGTTTCAATGTCGTTACTAGAATGTTGTGATTTCTTTTAAGTAAGTACATAAATGTAGATTGGAAAAGGTAAATTGCTTGAAGATAAATGACAAGTAATAAATGTTGAAAGCTGACTTTAAATAAATTGCAAGTAAAAGTAAATGACTGGAATTTAAATGAATTTGATTGCAAGGAATGGTATTCAAACGTACATTTTCTCTCAAAAGCACTCATTTCTCACACTCAGGTACTGGGAGTAAAGTTTAGAGTTTTTGTACAATTGTTGAACACACTTATTCTAAATGTTAAGTGTCTTATTTATACTAAATCGAAATCAACCGTCATCTAACGGTTTTCTCGCCAGAAAGCGCCACGCTTCAGTTTACATGTGTTTCGTCGCTTTAGAGCTTTTCACGTGTCCTGAGAAACGAATAAGTGCAAAAGGTAGTTATTAGCCTCATTTGATTTACATATGTCGAATGCTTCTCCAGACTAAACTAAGAATACTTCTAAGTTCCAAACCATAACGCCCTCTATGTAGAGATTTCCTCAACTAGATCTTCAATATCTCCCTGTCAAAAATAACGTATTCTTTCTCAAAGTAATTCTTCAAACTCCAACAGGCCATTTCAAATCCTCACATTCTTCGAAACGTCATCGCAACTGTTTGTTGTCGAAATCATCTTGTTCTCTTTCAAAATATGGCATTGGAATCTCATAACTTACTTCCAACATTAATGAGTGTCGAAATCCCAACCAAGAAATTGCCCCCCAAAAATGTCATTTTCGATTATAAAGAGAAAAAGACATTTTTTGAAGCATTTTCGACACTATTGTATTGTTACTGTTGTGACGTCATGGTTATCATGACCATGCCGCTTCAGAGGTCTCATCAAGACGTGCAGAAACCCAAAAGGTAATCATCACTCCCCTATTTACTAGTAAGTATTGGGCTACCCTCTGCAACCGTCCTATCACACCATAATGGGTCAACATGTGCCACACGATCCCAACCACTACTCATAATGGCTTAAATGAAGTGTTCCGCCTTTTCACTATAAATACTTTACCTCATTTCTTTTCTCACTTTTTTCAACTTTCTGAGCTTTCTTCTCCCTTTCAAGCACAAGAGCAACTGTTCATCTTCTCACAAGCACACTCAACAAACTCAAGTCACCTTCAACCTCAATCATCAATGGCATCCAAGAAAACACCAGCTCTCCATAAGGATGCTAAGAAACAACCAGTTCTCCATCCTATTCACACAATCTTCGGCCCTTAAGCTGTAAGTAATCAACAATATGTTCAAGAACCTCCTCATGAGGAAAGAAAAAGGTGAATCTATCAATCCCAGGTACTTATTCCAATTTTAATTTCTGGAAAAATATATGCTCTTCCTGGTCCTTTACCAGATGTTGACAAAGATGCTGTAAAACTTAGAGAATTCTTCCCAACCTATCATAGGTATAAACCCATAGCAAGTAAGACAAAATATAAATTTGAAAACAAAACTCCTGAACCGCGTAAAGGAACTGATACCCAGGCAATGTCTTCGATTGAGACTGAAGAAAACACCATTAACTTATATTATCTAAGCAATGCTCTTAGAGCATTTCACTATTTCCCTTTGTCAAAAGATCCTGAGAACTATCTATCTTGGTTGGCGAATATTGAAAAGAAGAAAATTGAGTGTTTGGAAAGAAATGGAAATTTTTGACATGATCCAGCTGTCGAAATATGGACCTGGATACTATTAAACTATGTTTCTCACTTCCTTGTACTTCTGGGACAGCACACACAATAACTTCCACTTCCCTTGTGCAATGTTAACCCCCACTCTTTTCGACATAGCTGCCATTACTGGCCTTTAACACACAGGAGAGTCTTTTGATCCAAACCTAATGACAGAAGACATTATTGGCTTCGACGGGAATCGAGCCACTTTCACCAATTACATTTCTGACCAACACAAGAAAGATATTAAAGAAGTATCTGATGAAGAACACAGTGCTTTCCTAGCTCTCTAGTTATCTCGCTACGTTTTTTGCTCAAGGTCTTTACAGGTAGCAAAAAAAATTCTGGCTATGGCTAACCAACTACATGCTGGTCGAAAAGTCTGCCTCAGCTAGATGATCATGGTTACCTGTATGAATCCTTAGGAGAAAGCATGGCACTTCTTAAAAATATTCAAATTGGGATGAACTTAAATCTAGCTGGTTCATTCTGATTACTTAAGCTATGGCTTAATGCCACCTTCAAACCCTCATTGTCGACTCGTAACACAATTGATGAAGAAAGTGATGAGATCAAGAACAGACGGGTCGAAGGGACACTCCATGTCCAAGTAAATCCTAGTGATGAAGGGTTAAATCTTCAGAAGACCTATATTGAGTATTTAATGATGTATGCCAAGCACTACAACTTTACTCCTTATATGGCTCCCTTCGCCAAAAGGACTCATGGCCCATAATGGTTCACTCGAAAGTTCCCTCATATGTCAAAAGACCAAGAAGTGAAATCCACATCCATATGGGACGCCTTCCTCACACCCAAACTAATTTTAACCAGATTTCAACCCTTCGAAAATTAAATAGTCCTTCTCAGTTACCAACCAAACCTTGTCTCTCGACAATTTGGAATTAGCCAGATTTTACCCAAACCTATTATTTTTCCATGGAAAAATAAAGTCATCCTTTACAACATGCATCACACAAAAGCTGAATCCATCAAAGAAATAACTCGTTACTCTAGCAATACTCAACTTACTCCTATTCCTTTCACCCCATCCTATTTCTGCTCCAAAGAATATGACACTTGGTGGAAACAATACTATCTTATAGAAATGTTCGACGTTAATGCTTTTAATCAACATTTAACGTCTGCTTTTGGTCTTATACAGGACAACACCAAGAAAGGTACTTCAACTCACATCAAGGAAATTCAAAGATTTCAAAAATACTTTGAAACTGCCTATCGACCTGATGATCTTATTCAAACCATCCGTGAAGCATCATTCACTTTAAAAGAAAAATTTATGCATAAACTCCCAGATTTAAAACTACCTTCATATGTTAAACCTGAACAAAGGTATGAGTTAGCTTTTAACTTATATCCTCCAAAGTTCCCTCGACTGCCAACAGCTGATCTTGGTGTGGCTTTTAGCCCTCTGTTTCCCGACTAGTTTTTCAGTGGGGACTTAGTGAAAATCCTTCGATAAGAATCTCAAAAACTAGCAAAACGGGTGGTTCCGACTAAGCATACTTTGGACAGTTTCAAAGGACATCTTCATATTGGCATAGAGGATGTTCAAGTACTCTCTCCCATACTTGAAGGTGTGGAATAGAAGAATTTATTTTAGTTTACTTTCTTTTCTAACATTTTTCTTGACATTTCTTCTGTTTATGGCAATTGTTTTTACTTATACTTTCTAGTTGTTGAACGAAAGCAACTAATCAAAGCTCCAGCAAAGAAAACTGCTAGACTAGCCAAGGATGAAGGCGATGACGAAAACACTGTCAAGGTAACTACAACAAAGGTACACTTTGTGTTCTTCTCATTTTCAATTAATATATCATCCTCACTTGTTAACGTGTGCATTATTCTCCAGGCTAATTGAAAATCACCTCCTACTCCCAAGAAGCGTAAGGTTAAAGAACCTCAAGTCTAAATAATCGAATCAGATGAAGATGTTTCGCCAAATACTTCTAGAATTCCCAAGAAAAAGAAGAAGGAAAAAGTCTCTGATGCTACCACCTAACCAAAATCCATTACCATAAAAAAACTGTCGACTACCCCCAAGATAATCAATGTTAGTCCTGGTCCTGTCACCAAAAGCACCCCTGAGCAAGATGAAAGTGATAATTCAAGCTTAGGTGCCGAAGGTCTCAAGGTAATAACACTTCCCTTCAAATTATTTAACTAATTTTCGACTTCTCTTAATATCAACTCATCATAATTCAATTTTTTTACAGGATGGCACAAGTGGTGCAGCACAATCAACTGTTAAGCACACAATCCCTATGAATACCAACGCGCCTTCAAACAAACCTACTTCGAATGAGGAATTAAACAATGATTCGGTAGGCGAAGTAAATGAGCCAGTTGAAGAACAACGAGAAACTTCTCCTCCCAAGGGCACCCCTCAGCAAAGTTAAACCACTGACTCTAATAATAAAGAAGATGAGGAAGAAGAGACTTCTGTGATCGAAATCCAAGACATAATGGACGTTGATAACACAGAAAAGATCGCGCCAAACACAACAGATGATGCTTCGCCACAAGTTTCTAATCAAGGCGAAGATGGAGAAGAAGAGGAAGAGGACCAACACGATGAAGAACAATTCATGTTCGACTATGAAAAAAATCCTCCAGAAGAAGAAGAAGAAGAAGAACATGAGGCAGAACCAGATGAAACAACAAAAACTACTTTGCCCCATGAAACTTCCTAGGACTTCAAAACTCCTTCGACTGGAACCACCACTGCCCTCTCCCAAGATGAACAAGCCAACCTGAAGAAAACTAATCCTGCAAAATAGCTGAAGGGTATCCTCAGTACAAGAGGCAGTTCAACTAAAAAGTGTTCCAGTTCTTCGACGGCTTCTAGAGATTAATCTGGCAACAAATCCACTGACAACCTGCTTCAAAAGATTAGAGAGAAAGTTTTTGAAGTCGATCTGCTCTAACTCTTAGAGATCAATTCTTCTTTTTCCTTTGAAATCAAGGATCTTCTAAAGCAAGTTGACGTCTTGACCACTCCTCCTGAAGTTGCAGATATTCTCATAGATCTTGGACTGCTAATTGACCATATAACTGCATATCTGAATCATCAAAGAGACGTTGCAAACAAAATTCAAAACAAGGTGAGCACCCAAACGGCTGAATGGGAAGCTGTGATTGAGTCTAACAATAAAGTTTCCGCGTTGGAGCAAAGTTTCAAACAAATTCGAGAAGAACTCACAACTTGCTCTAACAACATCGCTGCTTGGGAGAAACAGATTAAAGAATTGCAAGCAAAGATTAAGAAGGCAAAAGAGCACGAACAATAGATTTGAAAATTCGATCCTAGGAACTCGACAAAAAAATCCAAGTCAGAGTACACTATGTCAAACGAGCTCAAGCTTTGGGAGAAGAGATTGATACTCTCACTTCGAACATGTAGCGAGCAATTTTTGTCGGTGACGCGACCACCTTATCGCATTTGGTTGGAATTGGGTGCTACTTTCTGATTTCTTATTTATCCTATGAAGCTAGAAAGGAAAAAGAAGTTATCTAAAACTAACCTTGACGCAAATGTTTTCTTTAACAAATGCTAAGAGATTGGGGGGTCCGGGGTCAGGTTATACAATAGGGAGTTATTAATTACCCATCCTATATATGGTTATCCATAGATCGTTTAGCAAATTATACTGTTATCTACTTACTGGTGTTTATTTGTCATGGGTTGGGAAACTGTCTTCTTTGGGAGTGTTGAGAGAGTGTTTTTGTTGTTTTCGGGTTTTTCGATGTTTTTGGTAAGGTACTGGACCTAAAGTTTTTATTATGTATGCTTGCTAAGATTTCGCAATCTTATGCCTACGTATTCCCGTTAACGAAAACAGGGAAATCAAAGCAATCATAGTTCCTCCTATTCTATGGGAGGAAAAAGATGTTTGGTGTCTTGTTCAAAGCTCAAGATTGAAGCTAAAGGTTTGACTTAAAGAGAATTTGTCATCTCTAAAGGGAAATATCTCACGTGTTCATCACAATTGTTGGGGTATTTGGTTATAAAGGAGAATTACTTTAACTGGGATATGTGAATCCAGCAATGCCATAATCTCTTTTACAAGGGAGATATCCTGAAGGAGGAAACTTTAACTCAGTTTCGAGCAATGTCATTTTTCCTTAGGAAACTTTCATGCTAAGAGATGGACATGGGCTTGGATGTAAATAATCCAGAGGCTTGCCACTTACATCTGTTAGATGAAAGAGGAAATTTACCAGGATAAAAGAGGGACTACAACTTGGATTTTTGAATCAACAAGTGTACCACTTGTTGAAGCTACAATAGCAGCAAGCAAAAATATATAAGTAACCTAGTTTTGTCATTCTCCACAGGGATCAGTGCGAGGGAAAGAATGTCATTCGATGGTTTCTATGTTTCTAAGCTCATGGTTCAAAACTTTTGGTTTAAGATGGAACCAAAAGAAAATGCGGAAAATGTAAAAGACGGAAAATATAAAATAAAGACTGAATTATAAACGGAGCCTTGCTGGAATTAGATCTCATCAATTGATAACACATGCATTCTTCTAATCATATTATACATAAATCAATCATTCGCTAATATCCTCACGTATAACCCACGACCGAGTTTATGTCTAACTAAACGTCGAGAGATCGACCGTATTGCCTCATTGGTGATGTCTCACGCAACAAAAACCAACACAGAGCATTAAGAGCTGATACTCACGCAAGTGTTAAGCCTAAATCTATTTATAGAGTTTAGAACAAAACAGATAATCATTTTAGATCTAGATCTGAAGAGTTTATGTCTATAGCGGTTCAAATCAAAGATAAACAGGTAAACAAAGATGACACCCACATCAGATAAATGACTGCTTCATATAAAATGCCAATGATCAGAATACGTATATATGTTTAACCCTTTTTACATGTATTCAAATAATTTGCCAAATGAATGTGAATACCATTCTTCATCACTTTTATCACGCATCCTCGCAATACTGTATCGATCCTACTCATGCTATCCAGGCTACTTAATCAACACAATACAACAAAAGATACAATGAATATCAACTCACAAAACCATGTCAAAAGTTTGGTTCATTGATAGATGAAAATCTAAGATCAAGGATTTGTAAAGGTTTTGTCAAGACCACAAATAATCAATTAAAGACAACAACAATAGAGATTCAAAACATATTCACAAACATACATTAGATGAAATACATAAGGTATCAAGAGATTACATCCAACACTAACAAAAGATCGAAGCTCTTACCTTCTCTCCCTTGAAAATGAAGAGATGCAAATTTTATCTCTGAAAAGTATCTAAATCTATCAAAACTTATGATTATTTTCTAAAAAAGCTGAAAAGTTACTTATATAGTACATCAGGAATTTTCACGTTCACTAAGCGAACCTCTTCATTCGCACAGCGAATGGCAAAAATAGGCACTTCAGGTGCCTCTGAATAGTTAAACCGCCCCAGAAGTTCTCGTGAGTTCGCAATGCGAAGGATCACTCACAAAGCGAACACTCGCTTTCCCATTCGCAAAGCGAACTTTAGTGCCTTTTGCCCCTGCCAAAATCTGGGTCCATTAGCTGGAACCTCGCCAGATGTTCGCAAAGTGAACCTTCGCTGGCACTCGCTTTCATGTTCGCAAAGCGAACTAACTGATGTCTTCCTCTTCTCTTTGGCATCTTGCATCATTTTCTTGTGTCTTACACTTTGATCATTTAGTGCCTTTTCTTGCACAATAGCACACATATTACAAGCACCAAATGTATATTCTCAATGTTAGAAGAATAACAATAATCATTAGCAAAACCAGTGAAAACATGAGAAAAGAGTTGAAAAAGTGCAAGGAAAGATAGTTCATTTTTAGGTCAAATCCGCACCTAACAACTCTCCCCAACTAGATTTTTGCTTGTCCTCAAGCAAAGTATGCCCCTCATTAAAACAAGAGGATTTGCTCAAGCATAAGATTCAACCAAAGTCAAGCATGAAAATACGCACAAGCAACGTTCACCACTTAATAGAATCGAACAACGACAAAGAATTAAGTTCTTAAACAAATATCATAATGGTTCAAAGAACAACTAAATTTTCATACTTGAATCACTCTAACACTCCTCTTCAAAAATAAGAATGAAGAAATTGACGCGTTTGCAACCGCGGGGAAATTTCTCTCACCTGACAAACAATGCAAATAGCAACTCAATTCATACAACATCTAACAATCATAAATGAAAACATGGAAGCAAAAAGATCACTAAGGGCTTCAAAGTTTGTAGCTTGGTCGGGTTCACAACAAAGGGACATTTATAAAGGCCATTGAATCGAAATTGCCGATGCAAAAAGAAACATTCACTATACATGGTATTTACACATTACAACTTCATCCACCATTTTCATTCCTTTATCACCAACCTTCTCAAACTTCCTTATGCACAATTATTTCATTCTCTATTTTTCTCATTCAAACAAGCATTCTTTTTCTTTTGTTTTTCACATTCATATGCACACTTTTTCTTCTCATGCTTGTTTTAACTTTTTCAAAAGTTTTAGCATCCTACCAATCTTCTTTTTCATTCTCCCCAACTTGAATTCAACCAAACCTCAAGTGAATGCTTCTTGCTTTTTACGGCAAGGAAATCAAATTAAAACAATGTTCAAAGGTTCAAGAAGAAATTTTTAGAACCTCACAAAATTCAATGATGAACTACACTTTCAAATTATATACAACACAAAGTTCATCACTAAAATGAGATCTAAACTGTTTAGGCACAAAGGGCTAACGAATTCACACTACTCACGGGTAAGATACGTTTGGATACGGTTGTGCTCAATATAAACAAATGCCTTGATCATTTCTAATTCTTCCACAAAATCACAATAATCAAAAGATAAAGCATGAATCAAACGAATTAAATAATGTTATCAGTCATCCTAGTCATATAGCAAACAATGGAGGTTTCTCACAATTTGTGGCTTTTGGACCTAAGTAAAACAAGCATTCAAACAAGATGCAAAATGAAACAAAAGTACACATTTGCACAAAGCACAAAGCACAAAATTATTAAATCATTCTAACATTCTATGAAGCAGTATAATTTACCTAATATACATTCAAATCTCAACATCCAGACTCGGTCGAAGCTTCATTGAATACATTTATACAAATAGCAACCAATCTAGAAGGAGTTCTCATCATTACTGATCACACTAGAGAAAACATCAAAGAAAGCAAATACAAACAATATAAACAAATGTACAAAGCTAAAAAATATAGAAACTATCGCAATGCGATTCAATATCTAAACACCGATCTCTGACAACGGCGCCATTTTGTTAAACCTAGAATAGCAGCAAGCAAAAATATATAAGTAACCCAGTTTTGTCGTTCTCCACAGGGATCAGTGCGAGGGAAAGAATGCCATTCGACGGTTTCTATGTTTCTAAGCTCATGGTTCAAAAGTTTTGGTTTAAGACAGAACCAAAAGCAAATGCAGAAAATGTAAAAGACGAAAAATATAAAATAAAGATTGAATTATAAACGGAGCCTTGTTGGAATTGGATCTCATCAATTGATAACACATGCATTCTTCCAATCATATTATACATAAATCAATCATTCGCCTAATATCCTTACGTATCACCCACGACCGAGGTTATGTCTAACGCAACGTCGAGAGATTGACCGTATTGCCTCATTGGTGACGTCTCACGCAACAAAAACCAACACAGAGCATTAAGAGCTGATACTCACGCAAGTGTTAAGCCTAAGTCTATTTCTAGAGTTCAGAACAAAATAGATAATCATATTAGATCCAGATCTGAAGAGTATATGTCTATAGCATTTCAAATCAAAGATAAACAGGTAAACAAAGATGACACCCACATCAGATAAATGAATGCTTCATATAAAATGCCAATGATCAGAATACGTACATACGTTTAACCCTTTTTACATGTATTCAACTAATTTGCCAAATGAATGTGAATACCGTTCTTCATCACTATTATCACGCATCCTCACAATACCGTATCGATCCTACTCATGCTAACCATGCTACTTAATCAACACAATACAACAAAAGATACAATGAATATCAACTCACAAAACCATGTCAAAAGTTTGGTTCATTGATAGATGAAAATCTAAGATCAAGGATTTGTAAAGGTTTTGTCAAGACCACAAATAATCAATCAAAGACAACAACAATAGAGAATCAAAACATATTCACAAACATACATTAGATGAAATACGTAAGGTATCAAGAGATTACATCCAACACCAACAAGAGATCGAAGCTCTTACCTTCTCTCCCTTGAAAATGAAGAGATGCAAAGTTTCTCTCTGAAAAATATTTAAATCTATCAAAACTTATGATTATTTTCTAAAAAAGCTGAAAAGTTACTTATATAGTACATCATGAATTTTCATGATTGCTAAGCGAACCTCTTCATTCGCATAGCGAATGGCAAAAATAGGCACTTCAGGTGCCTCTGAATAGTTAAACCGCCCCAAAAATTCTTGTGAGTTCGTAATGCGAAGGATCACTCACAAAGGGAACACTCGCTTTCCCGTTCGCAAAGCGAACTTTAGTGCCTTTTGCCCCTGCCAAAATCTGGGTCCATTCGCTGGAACCTCGCCAGATGTTTGCAAAGCGAGCCTTCACTGGCACTCGCTTTCATGTTCGCAAAGTGAACTAACTGATGTCTTCCTCTTCTCTTTGGCAGCTTGCATCATTTTCTTGTGTCTTAGACTTTGATCATTTAGTGCCTTTCCTCGCACAATAGCACACATATTACAAGCACCAAAGGTATATTCTCAATGTTAGAAGAATAACAACAATCATTAGCAAAACCAATGAAAACATGAGAAAAGAGTGGAAAAAATGCAAGGAAAGATAGTTTATTTTTATGTCAAATCTGCACCTAACACCACTTGCAGCAGTTATTTGGAATTAGGTTTGTTTGATTTGTCTGTTTTGATGTGTGATGTACAGAGAAATTTCTTCCTACAGAGAGAAATTTTGATTTCCTCTGAGGGGATTTTGATTTTATGTGCCTTGATCAAAGCCCAAGGTTGAAGCTAAAAGGTTGACTCTACTAGGGAATTTTATATCTGTCTTGTACAAAGCCCAAGATTGAGGCTGAAAAGAGACTGACTCTTTTGGGGAGATCATTATACAAAGCCTAAGAGGAGGCTGGAAGGAATTGACTCTTTCGGGGAAATATTTTGTCTGTCTTGTACAAGGCCCAAGATTGAGGCTAAAAGGGATTGACTCTACTGGTGAGAGGTTTTATCGGTCTTGTACAAAACCCAAAATTAAGGCTAAAAGGGATGACTCAGCTGGAGAATATTTATGTGTCTTGTACAAAGCCCAAGATTGAGGTTAAAACTGCTGAGGGATGATCATTATACAAATCCTAAGAGGAGGCAGATTGGGAAATTTATTATATGAAGCCTAAGAGGAGGCTAACTTCTGCTGAGGATTATTAAGATCCAGAGACAGGTCCAAATTGGGGAATCAACTCTTGCTGAGGAATGGAGAAGAGTTGGAATATCATATGCCTTGAGGTTCTGATAGAGGGTCTATTGATAGTAATTTGACCCTAGCTGGGGAATTTTGAATGGAAGCTTAAAGATTGAGTTTTTTAACCTTTGGAGGTTTTAAATCTGTTGGAGATTGATGAAATGATCAGGGTTTTTTCCTGTTTCTTCAAGAAATTTGAGGGTTTCTTTAAGATCCACGAGGAGATGAGACTGTCCAAGTCTACTGGTATAGGAAGGTTGATATTTGTATGATGCCCAAGAGGAGGCTGATGTTTTAAGGGATGAAAATCGACCCTAAACTGATTTGATGTTTTGAATCTTTGGAGGATTGAACTAGCAAAAGATGACTAGGTTCTGTCCTATACCTGTAGGAGGTCTTCGGGTCCTTGTACTAAGCCCAAGAGGAGGATGAGAACTTTTAAGAAGCCTGAGGGTCCTTGTACAAAGCCCAATAGGAGGCTGGGGATGATTTTAGGAAGCTTGTGGGTCCTTGTACAAAGCCCAAGAGGAGGCTGGGGATGCTTTTAGGTCAAGAAACCCTAATTTCTGGTTTTTGATGAATGTATCCCATGAGGTTGTTTTGACTTTATGATTGGGTCCATAAGGTCCCTTTGAGTATCTTGGGTTATGCTTTGAAGCATTGGCTTATTCCCAGAGAAAAAATTTCATCTATAGGCCTTGGTCGACCAAAACCCAAATTTGGTGACACTGGCGATCTTGTGGCTTGATCCACTTGGAATGTTGCAACTTTGTGCTTGATTCTTGATATGTGAGTCCTCTTGATCCTTTATGGGTGTTTGAGAGGTTAGACAAGTTAAAGATCATGTCATTTCTTAATTGATCCTTTGTCTAAGTGCTTTGAGAGGGCTCAAAACCCTAATTATTGATTGTAGTGAAAGCTTAACAATCCTTGAGGAGATTGATGAGGCATGATCGCACATCCATATTGTAACAATGATTTGCACAATGATGGGAAATCTTAGTGGTCAAAATTTGGGGTATGACAGATGCCCCTATTTAATCTTCTTGGACCCGAAGGTGTGAATGGCGAAGATATTCGGACATTCAGGGTGCAAGAGGATTAAATATCGGAATACTCGAAATTTTGACGGTGGTTATGAATGGCAGTTTGCTCATCCATCTTCTTTTTCTAAGTAATGATACTCAAAAAAAGGTAAAACTTCCCCTCGATCATGGTCTTCTGCCATGGAACTGGTCTTAGTTTTCTTTTGAAATAAACTTCCCCTCGATCCTGGTCTTCAGCCATGGAACTGGTCTCAGTTTCTTTTGGAATAAACTTCTCCTCGATCCTGGTCTTCAGCCATGGAACTGGTCTCAGTTTCTTTTGAAATAAACTTCCCCTCGATCCTGGTCTTCAGCCACAGAACTGGTCTCAGGTTTTTTTGAAGTAAACTTCCCCGATCCTGGTTTTCAACCACAAAACTGGTCTCAGTTTCTTTTGAAATAAACATCCCCTCGATCCTAGTTTTCAGCCACAGAACTAGTCTCAGTTTCTTTTGAAATCAACTTCCCCTCGATCCTGGTTTTCAGCCACGGAACTGGTCTCAATTTCTTTTGAAATAAACTTCCCCTCAATCCTGGTTTTCAACCACGGAACTGGTCTCAGTTTTTTTGGAAATAAACTTCCCCTCAATCCTGGTCTTCAGCCACGAAACTGGTCTCAGTTTCTTCTTGTCGAGTTTCTTCCTTGACAAGGGATGCTATTTGCAGCGGTTTTCATTAAACTTCTTGCCGAGTTTTACTGGGGAGACGCCATTTGATGGAAAAAGTTTGAGGTCAGACTTGTTAGGGACACCCATTTATCTAAACTGTAGAGGTATGCAAACTTCTCTGTTGGAGATGCCATTCGTTGACCCTACTGGGGAAAAACGAGTCTCTTGAAAGACCGCTTTTGCTTAGGGATATTACATCATACTTTTCTTTGAGATCATTTTGGAGAAATGTCATGTGATGTGATCCAAATTTGAGGTGCTGATGACTTCATCTGATAGCAAACTTTTCGGGGAGAAACTATCGTATTGCCGAGAGTCTTTTAGTGGAGAGGCTTTTTCCGGGGATTTTCCTTAATCTTGGAAAGCGAGAAATATCATCTCTAATGGTGAAGAGTGATGTTCCAGAGGTGTCTTTTGAATGTCTTCTTGCCCTTCAGAGGTTCAAGTTATCAAAGTGGTCGAGGACCATCTCCAATCCAGAAATAAACGGGGGGAGAGATTGCTCAGACGCTACATATCCTGACAAGAAAAGAACTGACAACCTTATTGGCGGGAGGACGTTATCACTTGGGGACGAGAATGACCAAAGTGATAATAATGCAATATGAATATGAACATGAATCAATTATGCATGATGTATGTATGTTTATGCTGACAAAACAGAAACGACATACAGACTGGTGAATGAACACGACTAGATACTCAACCACTACGGGGGATGAAAAGTATCATTGGTTCGAGATAGCAATCCTGCCTTGCTTAGGAGAGGTAGACCCTGTGGGGGTGAAAGAACCATTAATCGGTCTTAAGAGGTAGGACTCTGCCGGGGATATCAGATGGGAAATTCACATCTGAAATAGTTGATCCTTCATTCAGGCGTAGTGATTTAGAAGGAGTAATTTGATTATGCACTTTGAGGTTTGATCACTTCCGGAGAAGCCCTCGATGTTCTTTTCGCGTTCAGCAGTTAAAAATAATTGCCATCTTTATTTTAAAAGTAGAAGAAAATTTGACATGTAAAATTCTTGTTTTTTCTTGTTTCAAGAATCGTTGATCATGTTAAAACGTCATTCTGTAAAGAAAAATAAATGAGAATTGCAAACAAAAGCACTAGGGCTCAAATTTTAATGATAGAATGGTAATCAGCCAAGCGCGTGATACATAGAGCATTTACAAAGTTTAGAAAATGGTAATTTAAGGGAAAAGAGGCTACATTGAAACATAACGACCGCTATCCTTCCACCAACTTTGAATTCTGGACATTCTGGGCTTCTGTCGAAGATGATCTTGACTGAAGTTTTCCTGATGGATTGTATTACTGCTGAGGAGTCAAATTAATCAGACGTAGTTACTTGCCATGAATCCCTAACTTTTTCCTGGATTGTCTTTTGAGGTTTTCAATCCATCGGGATGATTTTTATGCTTATGTCTCTAATGTTTTCCTGGACCGCCCTTTCGGGTTTTCAATCCAACGAGATGTTTTTTTTTTCATATTTAGGCGAAGTATTTCTTGAGTACATCAACATTCATGGGGTAGGTAAACTCCTCTCCATCCATGGTTGCGAGTCTCAAGGCACCGCCTGAGAAGGCTTTCTTAACCACATAGGGGCAGTCATAATTCGAAGTCCATTTGCCCCGGGAATCAGTGAGAAAAGATTGTATCGTCTTGAACACAAGGTCTCCTTTTCTGAAGACACGGGGTTATACCTTTTTGTCGAACGCCTTCTTCATTCTCTGTTTATACAGCTGACCATGAAATAGAGCCGTCATTCTCTTTTCTTCAATTAGGTTCAGTTCATCGTGCCTGCTTTGACACCATTCAACTTCTGTTAGCTTAGCTTCCATTAATACTCGGATTGATGGGATCTCTACTTCTATGGGGAGTACTGCCTCCATGCCATATACTACAGAGAAAGGGGTTGCCCCTGTTGAAGTGCGAACAGATGTGCGATAACCGTGGAGAGCAAATGGTAGCATCTCATGCCAGTCTTTGTAGGTTACAACCATCTTTTGAACAATCTTCTTGATGTTCTTGTTAGCCGCTTCTACCGCTCCGTTCATCTTAGACCGGTAGGGAGATGAGTTATGGTGTTCGATCTTGAACTCAGTGCACAATTCTTTCATCATCTTATTGTTCAAGTTAGATCCATTACTAGTAATGATCTGGCTTGGAACACCATAATGGCAGATGAGATTGTTCTTGATAAATCAGACCATAACTTGTCGGATTACATTGGTGTATGACGCTGCCTCAACCCATTTGATGAAGTAATCAATGGCTACCAAAACCGACCGATGTCCGTTCGAAGCTTTGGGTTCTATCATGCCAATCATGTCGATTTCCCATATAGAAAAAGGCCATGGGGAAGAAAGAACTTTGAGATGCGTTGGTGGTACATGGATCTTGTCAGCGTATATTTGACACTTATGACATCTCCTTATGTACTTGTAGAAATTAGATTCCATTGTCAGTCAATAGTACCATGCTCTCAGAATTTTTCTGGCCATTATGTGTCCGTTGGCATGAGTGCCAAAGGAGCCTTCGTGAATTTCTTTCATTAACATGTTTGCTTCTGGTCTGTCTATCCATCTGAGCAAAACCATGTTGAAGTTTCTCTTATAGAGTGTATGACCGCTCAGGAAGAAGTTGCCAGCCATTCTTCTGAGGATTTTCCTGTCTTTTCTTGATGCCCCAAGCGGGTATTCTTGTCTTTGAAGGAAGCATTTGATATCGTGATACCAAGGTTTGTCATCTATGACTACTTCAATCGCGAAAATGTAGGCGGGCCTTTCAAAGTGCATTATGTCAATCTTAGGTACGTCGCTCCATTGTCATACACTAATCATGGAAGAGAGAGTGGCTAGTGCATCAGCCATGTGATTTTCTTCACGAGGGATATGATGAAACTCGATTCTGTTGAAGAATGGTAACAACCTTCTCGCGTAATCTTTGTAGGGAGTCAGTCCTGATTGGTATGTATTCCACTCTCTTTTGATCTGATTGATAACCAGGGCTGAGTCTCCATACACATCCAAGTTCTTTATCCTTAAGTCGATAGCTTCATCGAGACCCATGATACAAGCTTCATATTCGGCCTCATTGTTTGTGCATTTGAACGTTAATCTGGCAGTGAAAGGAATATGGGTACCCTGAGGTGTTACGATAATTGCCCCAATTCTGTTTCCATAATTATTAACAGCTCCGTAAAAAATTAATCTGCATTGGGAACCTGGTTCTGGCCCTTCACTGGGTAGCGGTTCATCGCAATCTTTCATTTTCAAGTACATGACATCTTCGTCTGGGAAGTCAAATCCGACTGATTCCTGATTTTGAATCGGTTGATGAGCCAAATGATCGGTTAAAATATTCCCTTTGACGGCTTTCTGAGCATGGTTCTCGATGTCATATTCTGATAACAACATTTGGCAATGGGCGACCCTTCCCGTGAGGGCAGGCTTTTTGAAGACGTACTTGATCGGATCCATTTCGGAGATTAACCAAGTAGTGTGGCAAATTATGTACAGGCGAAGACGTTTGGCTGCCCAAGCCAGAGCACAGCAAGTTTTCTCGAGATTAGTGTACCGAGTTTCACAGTTCGTGAACTTCTTGCTTAAGTAGTAGATAACAAACTCTTTTCTTTATGTTTCGTCTTGTTGGCCAAGTACACAACCCATAGAGTCTTCCAAGACTGTTAGATAGATGATTAGTGGTCTTCCGTCCACTGGAGGTGACAAAATTGGTGGATTCAACAGATACTCTTTGATACTGTTGAAAGCTTTTTGGAAATCTTCTATCCATACGCAGCTTTTATTCCTTCGGAGTAGTTTGAAGATTGGCGCACATGTCGGGGTCATGAGGGATATAAATCTTGAAATGTAATTCAGACGTCCCAAAAATCCTCTGACCTATTTTTCAGTTTTTGGAGAAGGCATTTCTTGAATGGCCTTGACCTTTTCAGGATCAACGTCAATTGCTTTATGGCTGACGATGAATCCTAAGAGTTTTCCCGTGCGGACACTGAATGTGCATTTATTGGGATTCAAGCGGAGTCTGTATTTTCTCAAATGCTCAAATAACTTTGATAGGTGTGTCACATGCTCTTCTTCTGTCTTATATTTGGCAATCATATCATTGACATACACCTCAATTTCTTTGTGCATCATGTCGTGAAACAGAGTTGTCATGGCCCTTTGATAGGTTTCCCCCGCGTTCTTCAAACCGAACGACATTACCTTGTAACAAAAGGTGCCCCATGGGGTGATGAATGATGTTTTCTCCATATCTTCCGATGCCATTTTGATTTGATTATAGCCCGAGAATCCATCCATGAAGGAGAATACTTTGAACTTTGTTGTACTATCAACCATCATATCTATGTGTGGTAAGGGGAAGTCATCCTTCGGACTTGCTTTATTCAGATCCATGTAGTCTACACACATTCTGACTTTTCTGTCCTTTTTCGGAACTGACACTATGTTAGCTAGCCATTGAGGATATTCTAAGGTGGCGAGGAAACCTGCGTCGATCTATTTCTGCACTTCCTCTTTAATTTTGATGGCCATATCTGGATGTGTCCACCTCAGTCTTTGTTTCACCGGAGGACATTCCGCTTTCAGTGGTAAATGATGTTCCACGATGCTGGTATCCAACCTTGGCATGTCCTTGTAGGACCAAGCAAACACATCTGGAAACTCTTTGAGAAGTTTTATCAAGTCTTCTCTGACAGTTGGATTGAGCAGTGCTCCAATCTTAACCTCTTTCTTTTCTTATCCTAAACCTAAATTAATTGTTTCCAACGGCTCTTTGTGAGGCTCAATAGACCTTTCCTCTTGTCTGAGTAATCGGGAGATCTCTTCTGAAATTTCTTCGCCCTCTTCTTCTTCGGCTTCAAATACCGGGAATTCAAAGTTGGGAGAAGGCATTGGATCGTATGTTTCAATGGGATTTAAAACAAGCAATCTGCATGACGTGATGATTTGATTTTTAGCAAAGATTGAGAGAATGCAAGAGTGTGTACAGTGTATTTTATGAAAAATGCTTGTTTTTATTTTGAGTTGTTTTAGGATTACCATTTTCTGAAAAACGAAAAGTGAAAACAGCAGTGTACTTGATTAAGAAGTCGTACTTACCACTTGGCTGTCCTAAGGTGTCCCATATTTCTTCCAGAGTGGACGAGTCATCTTCCTTAATGACGTTGACCTCAGGGAAAGCATAGTTGATGAACTCTTGTCCTGCAATCTTTGCAGATTCCTCACCATGGTGTCAGATATTTTTGAAATGTCTTGAGTAATGATTCCATGACCTGGTGGGGACATGGGTATTCTTTTCAATATTACTCAGTTGATAGGCATTATCAGGCTGACTCTTTTGCCCTAGGTCTTCTGGGCACGACCTCCAGATAGGCAACTCATCCAGGGGATCATAATAATCTTGGTTAAAGTTGTCTTTCATTAGGTCATCTTCTAATGAGTTAGGTGGAGCACGGCATCCTTTAGGATCATAATCTCCATAGATTATTCGAGCGTCGGATCTCGGTATATACCTCAGGTTCTGCTTGGGAAAACAGAATGACATGCACGCTTCTTCCGGAGATATAGAACTGTCATGGTTAAGATAAGATTTCTATTCCTCATCCGTATCGGAGGAGTCACTTTCATTGATGGTGTGTACTTCTTGAGACACTGGGTGGAGGAAGCCTCCATTGTGAAAGAAATCCTTAATGGGACGAAAACTTTCATCTTTAGTAGTCTGGGTATAGGCTGAAGAGAAACCAAGACCTTTCTTTGTTTTGTTATCAGTAGGAATTACAAGTTGTCCCCATCCTTTTATGTTGTTACTCTCGATCACTTTGAGAGCGTCTTTGTATGAGGAAACTGATGTCCCTCTTTCTGATCGATTCTCATTGCTCACTGATAGTGCTTGAAACAGAGTTCCAACAAGCTCCTCGAGTTCTACACAGGAGAATGATGATAAGTTACTCACGATTAAGGCATGCTCTCCGCATAGTGTGACTAACTTGTTATTCTTGATGAACTCCAACTTCTGGTGAAGTGTCGAGGTGACTGCCCCAGCTTCGTGTATCCAAGGTCTTCCTAATAAACAGTTGTATGCTGCCCGGATGTCCATGACCTGGAAAGTGACTTGGAAAGTGTGAGGATCAATGGTTATGGGAAGATTGACTTCCCCGATAAATGTTTTTCTGGACCCGTCAAAGGCTTTGACGATTGTAGCGTACGATTTTTGTCGGTGACGCGACCACCTTATCGCAAATGGGTTTCTCCTCACCGAAAAGGTAGGAGTGGGGGTGCTACTTTCTGATTTCTTATTTATCCCGTGAAGCTGGAAGGGAAAGGGAAGCTATCTAAAACTAACCTTGCACGCGAATGTTTAACTTGAACAAACGCTTAAGAGATTCGGGGAGTTCGGGGTCAAGTTATACAATGGGGAGTTGTCAGTTACCCATCCTATATGTGGTTATCCACAGGTTGTTAGCAATAGGTTCTGCTTTGTACTTGATGGTGTTTATCTGTTGATGGGTTGGGAAAGTTTGGGGAATGTTGAGATGGAGAGAGAGAGAGAGTGTGTGTTTTTGATGATTTTGGTGAGGTACTGGACCTAGAGTTTTTGATTGGTATGCTTGCTAAGATTTTGCAATCTTATGCCTACGTATTCCCGTTTAAAGAAACAGGGAAATCAGAGCAATCGTAGTTCCTCCTATTCTATGGGAGGAAAAGATGATGTTTTGGTGTCTTGTTCAAAGCCCAAGATTGAAACTAAAGGGGGTGTTTGTGTCTTGTTCAAAGCCCAAGATTGAAGCTAAAAGGTTTGTTTGTGTCTTGTTCAAAGCCCAAAATTGAAGCTAAAAGGTTTGGCTGAGAGAGAACTTGTCATCTCTAAAGGGAGACATCCCGTCTGTTTATAACAACTGTTGGGTGACTGATTATAAAGGAGGATTACTTTAACTGGGATATGCGAATCCAGCAATGCCATAATTTCCTTCATAGGGATTTGTCCTGAAGGAGAAAAATTTAACTCAGTGTTGAGCAATGCCATTTTTCCTTAGGAGTTTATCCTGCTAAGAGATGGACAGTGGCGTGGATGTAAGTAATTCAGAGGCTTGCCACTTACAGCAATTAGATGAAAGAGGAAGTTTGCCAGGATAAGAGATGGACGACAGCTTGGATTTTTGAATTAACAAGTGTGCCACTTACATCAGTTATCTGAGATTAGGGTTTGTTTTGAATGCCTGTTTTAATGTGTGATATCACGGAGAAATGACTTCCTACAGAGAGATTTTGATTTCCTCTGAGGAGATGTTGATTTTTGTATGCCTTGATCAAGGCCCAAGGTTGAAGCTAAGAGGTTGATTGACTCCACTGGGGAAGTCCTTATACAAATCCTAAGAGGAGGTTGGTAAAGACTGACTCAACAAGAGAGTGTTTATCTGTCTTGTACAAAGCCCAAGATTGAGGCTAAAAAGAAACTGACTCTTTGGGGGATATCATTATACAAAGCCTAAGAGGAGGCTAAAAGTTGACTTTCTGAAGGAATATTTTGTCTGTCTTGTACAAAGCCCAAGATTGAGGCTAAAAGAAGATTGACTCTGCTGGAGAGATTTATACGGTGTCTTGTACAAAGCCCAAGATTGAGGCTGAAAAGAGACTGACTCAACAAGAGGGTATTTTATTTGGTGTCTTGTACAAAGCCCAAGATTGAGGCTAGAAAGGTAGTTGACTGACTCAGCTGAGGATTTTTAGGTGTCTTGTACAAAGCCCAAGATTGAGGCTGACCTTACTGGGAAAAATCATTATACAAAGCCTAAGAGGAGACTGAAAAGAAGGTTAATTCTGCTTAGGGATATTATTTCTCAAAGCCTAAAAGAAGGCTGTGAGGAATTGACTCCGCTGGGGAAATATTTATCCATAGCTTTAAGAGAGGGTTATAGCGATTTTGACTTTGTTGGAGAAAGTTTATATATGTCTTGTACAAACCCCAAGAGTGAGGCTAAAGGAATGACTCAACAAGAGAGTTTTTATAGTGTCTTCTACAAAGTCCAAGATTGAGGCTGAAAGAATGACTCAACAAGAGAGTATTTTTGGTACCATTGACTCAACAAGAGAGTATGGAAAGGTAATTGACTCAACAAGAGAGTACTTTTGAAGCTAACTCAGCTGGGAAAAATCTTTATATAAAGCCTAAGAGGAGGCTGAGAAAGGTCGACTCAACAAGAGAGTGCCTTAAGGTGATTGACTCAACAAGAGAGTGCTTTGTTTGTCTTGTACAAAGCCCAAGAATGAGGCTAAAAAAGGGTTAACTCAACAAGAGAGTGTTGAAAAAGTGATGGTCTCAACAATAGAGTGCTTTTGAGGCTAACTCTGCTGAGGAAAGTCATTATACAAAGCCTAAGAGGAGACTGGCTTTTACTGAGGATTATTGAGATCCAGAAGCAGGTCCAAAATAGGGAATCAACTCTTGCTGAGGTTTACAGAAGAGTTGAGGTATCAGATGCCACGAGGTTCTGATTTGGGATAGTGTTATAACCCTAGCTGGGGAAATTTTAGGATAAAAAACTGAGTTTTAGACCCTGTGAGGATTTTAACTTTACTGGAGATTGGTTAAATGACCAAAGTTTTTTTCTTGGGTTTGTAGGTGTCGTACCCCAAATTTTGACAACTCCCTCTTTTCTGTAGAGCTGAGATCACTAACATGTCCCGTACAATAAAAGGGCTTGGTTACTATTCTAGATCTATAATTTTCTAATAATTTAACATGTGATTTTCATTAGAAAGAAATTTAAGAATAATTTACTAAGGAAATATTAAGAGGTCTACTATTAATATTTGAAGGGTATAACTTCTATCATTATGACTAATTTTAGAAATTGGGGTTTTTAAAATTATTATTAAGTTATATCTTTTAGTTAAAGGAATTATTGGTATTGTTATTATTATTATTAGTGGCATTTTATTTTGAATGGTTAGAATGCTCCATTTAGTAAGGACTTATTGTTAGGAATTGGGAGCCTAAGAGGTCATGAGTTCAAGTCTCACCTTTGCCAATTTATTTATTTCTTCTCTCTTTTATTCATTTTGCATTTATTTCTAACTTTTCGCATTATACTAATTAAATATTATATTTTTAAATTATTTTTTATTAATTTTCGTATTTTTAAATAGGAATTTTTTAAAAAAATAATTAATTTTCACTTTTTCATTTTTTATTAAAAAATAGTCAAAAAATCATAAAATAAAAAAAGATTTCAAAAGATTTGATTCATATTTTTAAATATTGAATTTTTGGGATGATATTCTTGTTTTTAGAAAAAATCAATATAATTAGCTAAATATGTCCATAACCGAAATCAAATAAGATATGATTTAGAATTTTAACTATATTAATTAATTCTTAAATTTTTGCTATATTTATTGACCTAATTTACTAGTATAAATAGACACCTAATTTTAGACTTTGAAAAAAACAAACAATCCCACCTTTCTCACTTTTAATGTTTTATTTGTTTTTCCTTTATTACTAACTTTTTTCTATTTTATTTTTTTTAATAAAAATCACAAAAATATTATTCTTTAATATTTAATTTTTAATTTTCGTATTTTTATTTAATAAATTTTTGAAAATATGATTTTTTCATTAAAATCAAATTTTTATGGAAAAAATCTCAAAAAATAATGAAAATAAATAAAAATCAAATCTTTTTAATAATTGGATTAAATGGGATTCATATCAATTATCAATCAAATTAAAATCTTTTCAGATTAGTTCAATCACATTTAATTGTCTTTGATATAATTTTATCTATAAATATGACTTATTTTCATACTTTTGTGGGCACCGACAATTTACATATTCACAACCCCAAAAGTTGTTGTTCTTCACATTGAAGAACAACAACAACTTAAAAAACCTATAGGTGGAAAGCAGTAGAAAGCAAAAGAAGGAGAAATGTGTAAAGCAATAGAAAACGAAAGAAGGAGAAAGGAGCAAAGAGAAGCTGTAGCTGGAATTAAACTAGAGAAATCCTCCTCTTTGTAGGTTGGTCTTCCGCTTATATTTATCTGCTTGTTATTATCGAATTTTGCTCTATTGTTGATGATTGGGTTTATTGCTTGGGTTTATTGTATGCTCGGATTTATTGCTTGGATTTATTGTTTGATTGGATGGTTTATTGCTTGTGTTTAATGATACTTAGAATTATTTTCTAATCAATTCAAATAAAAATCATTAACCTTTTACCTAAACTAATGTCATAAGTCTCTTAAAAAAAATCAATTTTCTTTGTAAAAGAAAAATTATTAATATATATATATATATATATATATATATATATATATATATATATATATATATATATATATATATATATATATATATATATATATATATATATATATATATATATATATATATATATATATATAATCACTTTTTTTAAAATTCACGTGTGAATATTCCATGAATTCTTTTTTTAAGAAAATATTAATTCTAAACAAATAGAATAAAATGATTAAAAATAATGATCAGTCTTTAAACATCTTAAAACTAATCTGTTCGGATAGGTTCTCTTGTTAATGGGCTTCACGCCCATTGCTATTTACACCCCTTTTAGAAGCCCAATTGCTATTTTAACATGATATACACCCCTACCAGATTTAGAGAAAAAATAATAAATATCTTTATTATTTTTTTAGGATGTAGGATTTAAACTTTTAATTTAATAAATTATCAAGGTTCTTAACAATAAAATGAATATTTTATTATTGGCGTAAATCTTATTTTAAAAATTAATATGGATTTTGGAATTAATATGTTTTGGGATTTTTATGAATTCTTAGGAATAAATTTCTTTTTTTTAGAAATAAGTTTTTTTGGGAATTAATATTTGAGAAAAGTGGAATTTTTGGCACAATTTATTTTTGGGACTTTTACATGGGAAAAATTAATAATTTGGGTTTTCTTATAAATGTTTTAGGATTTGTAAAATGTGAGTTACATTTGTTTTTTAAATAACGGGGTTATCACTATTTCAACGATTTGGGTTTAATTTTAAAATAGGGAGTTTTTTATTAGTTTTTTTTTATTTTGTGAAAGGAAATTAAATTTATTTTTTAATTGGAGTTTATTTACTTTTGGGATTGAATTTCATCTTATTTTTTAAGATATTCAAAGGAGTTTTTTTAAGGGATATTATTAAGGATTTAAGGGAAATAAAAGGATATTTAAGGAATTAAAACAAGGGATAGAACTCTTCATCCAAGAGTATAAATAATGGATAAGGAATTGGGATAGAACTCTTGATATCCGAGAGTATAAATAAATGGATTAGGAATTGGGATAGAACTCTTGATATCCGAGAGTATAAATAAATGGATTAGGAATTTGGATGGAACTCTTGATATCCAAGAGAATAAATAAATGGATTAGGAATTGGGATATAACTCTTCATCTGAGAGTATAAATAATGGATAAGGAATTGGGATAAAATTCTTCATCTGAGAGTATAAATAAATGGATTAGGAATTGGGATAGAACTTTTGATATCCGAGAGTATAAATAAATGGATTAGGAATTGGGATAGAACTCTTGATATCCAAGAGTATAAATAAATGGATTAGGAATTGGGATAAAACTCTTGATATCCGAAAGTATAAATAAATGGATTAGGATTTGGGATAGAACTCTTCATCCGAGAGTATAAATAATGGATAAGGAATTGGGATAAAACTCTTCATCCGAGAGTATGAATAAATGGATTAGGAATTGTGATAGAACTCTTGATATCCCAGAGTATAAATAAATGGACTAGGAATTGGGATAGAAATTTTGATATCCGAGAGTATAAATAAATGGATTAGGAATTGGGATAGAACTCTTGATATCTGAGAGTATAAATAAATGGATTAGGAATTGGGATAAAACTCTTGATATCCGAGAGTATAAATAAATGGATTAGGATTTGGGATAGAACTCTTCATCTGAGAGTATAAATAATGGATAAGGAATTGGGATAAAACTCTTCATCCGAGAGTATAAATAAATGGATTAGGAATTGGGATAGAACTCTTGATATCACAGAGCATAAATAAATGGACTAGGAATTGGGATAGAAATCTTGATATCCGAGAGTATAAATAAATGGATTAGGAATCGGGATAGAAGTATTGATATCCGAGAGTATAAATAAATGGATTAGGATTTGGGATAGAACTCTTCCTCCGAGAGTATAAATAATGTATAAGGAATTGGGATAAAACTCTTCATCCGAGAGTATAAATAAATGGATTAGGAATTGTGATAGAACTCTTGATATCCCAGAGTATAAATAAATGGACTAGGAATTGGGATAGAAATTTTGATATCCGAGAGTATAAATAAATGGATTAGGAATTGGGATAGAACTCTTGATATCTGAGAGTATAAATAAATGGATTAGGAATTGGGATAGAACTCTTGATATCCAAGAGTATAAATAAATGGATTAGGAATTGGGATAAAACTCTTGATATCCGAGAGTATAAATAAATGGATTAGGATTTGGGATAGAACTCTTCATCCGAGAGTATAAATAATGGATAAGGAATTGGGATAAAACTCTTCATCCGAGAGTATAAATAAATGGATTAGAAATTGGGATAGAACTCTTGATATCCCAGAGTATAAATAAATGGACTAGGAATTGGGATAGAAATCTTGATATCCGAGAGTATAAATAAATGGATTAGGAATTGGGATAGAAGTATTGATATCCGAGAGTATAAATAAATGGATTAAGATTTGGGATAGAACTCTTCCTCCGAGAGTATAAATAATGGATAAGGAATTCGGATAAAACTCTTCCTCCGAGAGTATAAATAATGGAAAAGGAATTGGGAAAGAACTCTTAATCCAAGAGTATAAATAAAGGATTAGGATTAGGATTAGGAATGAGAATATGAATAGGAATAGGAATAGGGATAAGGATAGGGGTTAGGGGAGGTGAACTATGTATACTCTGATTCTTCAAACTGAAGGTACGTAGGCATAGGGTTGTAAACCCTAGCGAGTACAATAGTAATAAAAACTTAGGGTCCCCCTCTTACATCTAAGTCTTCTCTCTATAATAATAGGAAATTTTGTAAATAAAAATAAACCGTCAAACATTCAAGTAACAAGTAAACATATCCTAGAACTTAAGGAGGATCCCATTGAGTACAATGGAGGTGAGGGGTGCCTAACACCTTCCCCTCGCTTAACCGACTCCCGAACCTCAGTGTCTCACCCTTAGGATTTAGGTTTTATCATTATTTTCCTTTCCTTAAGACGAATAAAGGATGATGGCGACTCAATATTTTTTTCCGGCGCAACAGTTGGCGACTTTGCTGGGGAGTTCTTATACTTCCCTAAAAAGAGAGTCCATCCTAACCTTGGCTTTTAGGGTTCTTATTTGTTTGTCTTGTTTGTTTCTTGTTTTTTGTATATATATTTTCTTGATTATTACTTTATAATTATATTATATTTATTATATATGTTTATTCATGTTTATTATATTTTGTCATCATGCATTGGATTGGGATATTATGATGTGTGAAGCTAAAACCCAAGCTTAGAGGATACCCTAAGTTAGGACGTGGAACTGGAATGTTATTGGAGGGATGTAACATCCCGACAATGCATTGATGCCACACTCAGATAGACCCCCCAAAGTTGTCTCATGGTAAGGCCAACCCTTAACATAGATGATGATTTGGTGTGGTCCAAAATTCCGAGGGACTTTAGTATGCCCTATCAACTCATGGAGACCCCCAAGTATTCAACCCTCAAGGGTCGTTACTAGGGTCTCCCTAGATGAGACTTATCCCAAAGGTTTACCGTAGGAAGGCTTGATCCTTCTTATGGTAAAACGAGGGTATAGTCTAAATTCTAGGGATATCATAAAAAATAAAAAAACAAAAAATGTATATCCTACATGTGAGGGGATTGGGTAGTCTAAACTTAGATTTAGCCTACCATAGGGAGCCTACCTTTACTAGGTCATGCTTGCATTTCACCTTATCCTAACCAAATAAAAACATTTAATAAAAAAAAATGTCAATGTCATCGCCCATTTAAAAACATTTTTGCATATATTCATTTTTTGTGGGAATTTCAAAATTTTTTGTAGGAATTAACATTGAGAAGATGGATTCAAACAAAAGGACAACCCTATACATTAAAACACTAAGTATTAATTTGAAAAGTCTCAAAGTTCTTCAAGACTCAATGCCAGAATCTGCTTAAAGAATGTTCCTACATAAGTATGGAAGGATCCTCGATCTCTTAGGGATCCCTATGAAGGTAGAGGCCATAATTGCTTTTGCACAATTTTATGATCCTCCTCTATGTGACTTCCTCTTCAAGGATTTTCAACTAGCTCCTACGCTAGAACAATTTGGACTATACTTCGATTTACAATGAGAGGGAAAAACCTTACAAGGGCATGGGGGCAAAAAAAAGTCAAGCCTAAGGACTTAGCTGTACCTGTTGAAGATCTATTATCTCATTACAAGCAGGATAAGGATATGCAAAGGGCCAAAGAGTGAATGCTTGGAGGAGTTCAGGGCTCATTGGAAGAAGGTCATGGATACACCTATTTGTTTTATACTTTCTTAAGCTTAGGAGTGTTTATTTCGGATTTGGACTATTCCCAAGGATTTATCTTTGTGTTTCTAAGTTTAGAAGTTAATTGGATTAAGCTTATTGGCATTGTTTTAGGATATTCCCAAATGGGAACCTATGGATTGAAATTTTAATAAAGGAAGTGTTACTTTATGCTATGTGTATGGGTTTTTTTTTCCTTAAATATATTCATCTCTAACACTTTTACAATGGATTTTGGAATTCCCCTAAAAAATGTTTTTTAGCATACATCATGCATATTCATACATCCATGCATCACATGCATACAAAAAAAAAATAAGCAAAAAGGAATAAGGAAAAAATCATTTTCTTTTACAAATTTTGTCTCAGAGTCATTGAGCATAACAATCTGACTTCCCGACCTTGCATTCGAGCGTACCGAAGGAAAGCTATGGATCCGTTGGAGTAGGATCTAGTCACTCTAAGAGGAGAAATGGATATTGTTAAGGAGAACATGGAGGGTATGAAAAGCAAGATTGATCAACTGACACTTGCCATCCAGAATTTGATAGCCAGAGGAACTGAGTCAAGTCATCAAAGGAAGGTTCCTACTCCTACCCCCCATGTTGAGGACAATAACCCTCTACTAGGGTTTGTCCATGATCTGGAACGTGAGGAGGCCGAAACTGCTAAGCAAAAAACTGTTAACCAACCTCTCGAGGAAACTGTCTCTCCACCTATTTCCAATGGGGCACCTCGTACTACTTACATACCTATTCCACGTGAGAATTACGCAGATTTGAACCTCCAATACGAGGGTGAAAATCTAAGACAAGTGGCCCTCGAAAATAAAGGAACCACTGTTATGGAAAGGAGAGGGGCTGACAATAAGTACAAAATAATTGAGGAAAGGTTGAAGGTCGTGGAGGGATTCAATATCTTTGGAGTGGATGCTTTGGAAATGTGCTTAGTGCCTGGTGTGGTCATACCTCCCAAATTCAAGGCTCCAGACTTCGAGAAATACAAGGGTGTCAGTTATCCTAAGAATCACCTTAGGATGTTTGTTCGAAAAATGGGCGCCTATGTCGCTAATGAGAAGTTAATGGTGCATACCTTTCAGGATAGTTTAAGTGGGGCATCCTTAGATTGGTACGTGAAGCTAGAAAGGGTTCATATCAAAACCTAGGAAGATCTTGCTATGACCTTCTTAAGGTAATACCAATACAACGTGGACATGGCTCCTAACTGCACGCATTTGCAGAACATGTCTCAAAAAGGGAATAAGTCATTCAAAGAATATGCCCAAAGATGGAGGGAACTAGCTTCTCGTGTGCAACCTCCATTATTGGAAAGTGAACTTGTGGATATGTTTGTGGGTACCCTACAAGGAACGTACCACAAGAAGAAGATTGGGTCAGTCTCAATTGGATTTGCTGATTTGGTTATCATTGGAGAGAGGATTGAGGACGGGTTAAGGACTGGAAAGATTGGGAAGTCAGCCTCAGATCAACATAACAATAAAAGGTATTCCGGAAACCATTCAAAGAAAAAAGATGTCAGTGTTGTAGACCCTGAAGGTCCAAATCTGGGAGATAATGCATTACTGGGGCACATTGGGGCAACAGTCAACGCCATGGAAGGGATGGAAGATGAATTCCTCATTAAGAAGGGAGGCATAACAAACTGGGGCAAACAATGGGAGTCACCTGAGGAGAAGGGTCTGTTCGGGTTGGGTTACAAACCGGCTAATGAAGGATTAGAAGAAAATTTTCATAGTTTTGGGTTCCAGAATAAGAATCAAGTGGCTGCAATGGAAGAGGAAAAAAAGGAATGCCTAATTTCGACAATTGGAAAACCGTCGAGATTCCTGAGATGATTTTTGTTTCGAAGTAATATACTTTTTCATAAAATAATAATAAATCCATTGCTATGCCCAAGGTAAGTGGACAAAGCTTTGTAGGGCCACCTTTTATTTCTTTGGATTATTTTTATCAATAAAATTGCATTTTGTTTTCTATCAAGATCTCTTTCTTTCATTTCCGTTGTTCACAAAATGGTGATACATTTCTTTCAATATTTTCATTTCTAGCACTTCATTCCAAAAGGGATAATAAAAAAAATCTTCCTCGTGCAAATTAAAAAAACGAACCTATTAAAAATAACACTGCTATAATCTCGTATGACTTTGGATTACCGATTAACCAAGCGGAAGAGGGTGATGATGACGAGTGTGAGCTTCCCGAAGAGTTAGCTAGACTGTTGGGGCAAGAGGACAAAGAAATACAACCTCATCAGGAACCAGTGGATGTGATCAATCTGGGAACTGAGGAAGATAGGAAAGAGGTCAAAGTCGGCGCTTCTCCGAATAAGGATATAAAGGAAAGGTTGATCGAGCTATTGCAAGAGTACACAGATGTGTTCGCCTGGTCATACCAGGATATGCCTGGACGTGATACGAATATCGTCGAGAACAAACTACCGCTCAAGACAGAATGCACACCAATCAAGCAAAAGCTGAGGAGGACTAGACCAGATATGATCCTCAAGATCAGGGAAGAAGTTAAGAAACAATTTGACTTTTTGTCACAAGGTAATGCCTTTTGGGTTAAAGAATGTAGGAGTAACTTATCAAAGGGCTATGGTAATATGGTGCATAAGGAGATAGAGGTTCATGTGGATGATATGATTACCAAGTCACAAAAAGAAGAAGATCACATAACTAACTTACAAAAGTTGTTGGATCAGTTAAGGAAATTCAAGTGACGACTAAATCCTACAAGGTGTACTTATGGAATCAGATCCGCAAAAATATTAGGGTCCATGGTCAGTCAAAGAGGAATAAAGGACACACTGAAATCCATTCAAGGGATGCTAGCTCCAAGGACAAAAAAGGAAGTTCGTGGATTTTTGGGGAGATTAAATTATATTACGAGGTTCATCTCACACCTTACAGCTACTTGTGAGCCAATCTTCAAATAACTCAGAAAAGGATCAAATCATTGAATGGAATGAAGATTGTCAAAAGGATTTCGATTGGATCAAGGAATATTTGCAAAAGCCACCTATATTGGTGCCACTAGTCCCAAGGAGACCACTCATAATGTACTTAATAATATTTGAGAATTCAATGGGTTGTGATCTAGGGAAATATGACGTATCAGGGAGAATAGCTACGTGGCATATGTTATTAACTGGATGTGACATCCAATACGTCACTCCAAAGGCTATTAAAGGAAGTACACTAGTAAATCATCTCGTTCATAAACCAGTTGACGACTATCAAACTCATGCAGATGGACATCCTGGACAAAGATGTCATGGTTAAAAAAGTTTGTGAAACTTCGGACTCCTATGAAGGACCTGGACCTGGATCTCGATGGAAACTTATATTTGCATAAGGATATGGGCTTCAAAGAGGGGCTATCAATCGGAGTGAAAATTCATCATTTAGGATCATAAAGGAAGCTAAACTGGATAAGGAAGAATGGGTGCAAACTAGACTCGATCAGCTAAACCTTGTATAAGGGAAACATGTGGCTGCTGGCAATTATATCAACAGGGAATTAAGAGAGCGTTCGACAAGAAAATTCGTCCTCGCCTACTCGAAGAGGGAGACTTGGTGTTAAGGAAAATATTACCCATCCATAAGGACCACGGCGGCAAAAGGACCCCACACTATGAAAGGCCATATGTCGTGAAGAGTGCCTCATCTGGCGGAGCACTAATATTAACAACCATGGATGGAGCGGATTTACCACGACCGGTGAACTCCGATTCGGTCAAAAAAATGCTATGCCTAAAAAAAGAGGATAAAAGGCCGCTAAGTCGAAAACCCTAAAGGGTGACTTAGGCAAAACTTAGGGCGTCCCGGTGGATTGAAAACTCGAAAGAGCAATCCAGGCAAAAAATTAGGGACTTGAATAAAAAATGATACCCGACAAGTCGAAAACCCTAAAGGGCGGCTTAGTCGAAAAAAAATGGTATGTCATCCCGGTGGACTAAGACTCTAAAAAGAGCGGTCCAGGCAAAAGTTAGGGATATCCAAAAGGCATATGACAGAAAACACTCAAGTCACCCCGTAACAGGAATTCAGAAGGGAGCGATCATTCCAGCCGTCATCTTCAGAAACGAAGTGTCGTGATCTTGGAGACTTAGGGATATTAGCTGGTGTTACATTTAATAGGGACATAAATAAATTTGTTTTCTTATTGCCATTTTACATCTTTTCTGGATTTACGGTAATATCTCCTTATGGGAATTACCCTCCTTACGTATTATTGCCCATTTTCGGGCCAATTCTCAATAAAATTTGCTTTTCAAATATATTTCTTTGCCTCCTAAATTATTCCACTTGATTACAAGGTGTCGATTAATTGTGAAATAATGCATTGAAATATCGGGTATAAATAAAAGCTTTGAAAAGGGAAAATGGATTTTACTTCGGTTTTTGGAATCATCAAAGGGATCATATTCTTCCAAAGTAGGATATAGGTGTCGCTCCCGAAAGATTCGTATCCAACGGTACAAACGCGAGAGTGGCGCGGAAAACACAGAGTCGTCAGCAATGTGTATTTATCCCAAGAGAGGGAAAGGAAACACTGCATAAACCTGAGGGAAGGGAAAGAACATGGTCTCACGACCAAGAGAAACGGGTACGGGAGTCGGTTACGCGAAGGGAAGGTGTTAGCACCCAACACGTCCATCGTACTCGATGGGATCCACGCTTGTTGTCTGCATCAAAGGGTGTCGTCGTCTGGAGCTCCACTGCGACTGGACCGGAGAAGAAACGAGAACGAAAAGAACGAAGAAACGAAGGAGAAAAGAAAAAAAGAAGTGACTCGATAGGACATTATCATTGTCCTAGGCCTACGTACTCCCTCAGTGCAATGGGAAAGTCAGAGTCAACGTAGTTCAGACGGGAACTGTGGGGGAAGGTTGCTCGCCAAGACAATCGCTATCTTGTGCCTACATATCCTCAATCGGACGAGAGAGATGAATCAGAGCTGATGTAGTTCATGGGTACGACCACGGATGGGTAAGTGTTTTTTACGTGAGCGACGAGCTCTTTTCTGAAAATGAAAAGTTTGAAACCCAACAATCCCGAAGGATAAAAAGATTTGAATTTGTTTGGTGTTTTTTAGACAGAAGTGTCTTTTAAGTTGTTTCGTAACTTGCATTGAACCCAAGTCTTAAATATAGGAACGAATACTTCGCGCATCGTCCCCAACAAGACGTACACTAGGTATCCTAGAAGAATGAGGGGAAACCCCTCACTCCCCACTTCCCACATAGAAGGCTCAAGCACAATACACGTTAACTTTTATTACATGTTTTCAAGAAGTTTTGAGATGAGAAGAGAGACGACCCAAAGGAAACTCTAAAGGGAAACTACGAGTCCTAATGTTATCATGCATGGATGACCTATGGTTAGTGAGGCTTAGGAGAGACGTCTACCTAAAACCTAATGCTAATCCTACTCCAAGCTTAATCAAAAATTAAGTTGGACTAGGTAGCTCTAAGGGAAAAGAATCCAAGACTTCATCAAGTCTTGAGATTCATGGGATGAGAAAGAGTGAGAGAGAAGAAAGAAGCATCTTAAATGCTAAAGCAAACACAAGCATGAAAGCTTAAAAGAGAAAGAAGAAGTTAGAATGTGGACGACTATCCACATCCCATTCACTTACCATTAGCCCCTACATGGTTAGCAAAAACAAACATAAGCAACAATAAGACAAATGAAACCCAAACAAGTCACAACCCAAAGAGAAATGGTTACAAACCAAATGAAATTCATCAAAGTCAGAATGTACACCTCAAAGGTGACCCATAATGTTTACCAAACAAGATCAAGCAAAGAGAATGCAAACAAGTGGCAAGACATACAAGAAAGTCATCAAAGAAGGAGTAGAAGAAGAATAAGTGGTATGCAAGGTGATCATGCAAGAATGCTTCAAATAACATCAAAGTTAGAATGTGGATGACCTAAACATGTGCCTAAACATGCTATACAAGTGTCACATAAGGCATACAAGCAAGTATCCAAGCATTAAGAATCATTAGAAGAAGGAGAAGGAAGCATGTTAAAGGATGCAAAATGAAACATGAATAACATATAACATGAATACAAAGCTCCAAGGTCAGAAACATACATCATATGAAGTGCAAAGGAATGATATGGCATGGCATACACAAACCAAACATAAACCAAGAAGAGGCATAGATGAGAAGAAGTGAGATGATAAGTCAAAAGAGGCATGTAAATCAAATATTGAACATGTGCACAAAATATGCAACATCTTCACACCAATGACCTATAATTGCAATCAAATGACCTATAATGATTCAAACATGGTTCATGAAGTCAAAGAAACAATCCCAAACAATGGCACAAGTGCCTTCTCAAACAAGTAATCAAACATGGTCAAGGATGTGCATAAAAGAAGACCTCAAACAAAGAGCAATCAAACAATTAGCAAACATGATTCAAAAATCACCAAATTAATCCTTAAGACTCCTCAACCAGGGGCAAACAACATATCAAAAACTCAAGCAAAAATTCACACAACAATTAATTCAGATGCCAAAAATAAAATAAAAATGGAAAATAAAAATTGGAAAATTTTTATAAAATGCCAAAGATGATCCATGATTTTTTTCATAATTTTTGGATGTATTAAACTATTTTTAAAAATTAAAAATGGAAATGCAACAATTAATGAGAATAAAAATAATTGAAATAAACATGGGAGGTTCAAACAGCATGCAATCACGTTGGAAAAGCCAAAGGGCCCAAAAGGAGGGGTGCGAAAAGCAAAGCCCAAGTCCAAAGATCCATCAGCGCAAGTCAACAATCCCATACAAATCCAGTCAATTATCTTGACCCCACACACACCATCAGATTCATCCAAAGACCCACACGCAGTCAACAAAACCAAGGAGTAAACAAGTTCAACGCTCAGGATCGCAAGGCACACAATGATAACTGTACACACGCGCACATTAAATCATTCAGAAGTTAAAAAGTAACACGTGAAAGGCACATGACAAATTTAATGCGCTGGCACCTTACAAACCATTAGATCAAATCATCGTCCAAGATTAATCAATCAAAACCAAAAGTAAACGTGATGAGTGGTTCAGATTAAAAGTACACAATAATAAGCATGGAATAGCACACACGCAAAAAATTAAATAAAAACACATTTTAAAAAACGTGGCAACATGTGAACCACCAAATCTGGACCACCAACGGTCCCGATTTCATCTCCTTGCTCCAGCCTCTAGCCACCTGAAAAACAACCAGACGCCGGAGCCCTAGCTCCGGTCGTCTCCTCCGGCAAGCTGCATCTAAAAAAATTCCAGAAAAAGCAAACAAGTATACCATTCCAACCAAAATTCAACAAGGATCACAAATATGCAATTTATTTTCATAGATCATTAACACACAAGCCAAATCGAAGAAGAAAAGTTTAGATCCAAAACCTTCAAACTCAAAATACACACATGTTACACGTCCAAAATCAAAACAAAATAGATCAGCATCATCAGTGAACATCATAGATCATTATGCACACCATAAAAACAAGTTCTATAATGGTGAAAATCACACTAACCTGAAAGTTGCAGAGCTCGAATTACACCAAGAACTCCTTCCAAAAGCTGCAGATCTTCCTCTTTTGAGCTCTATTTGCAAAATAAATGCAAATAGAGGCTTGAAATGGACTGGATCTAGGGTTTTGAACTTGAACCAACTTGAAATGCACTTGCTGAAAACCTTGCTCTCAGCTCAAAACAATGGTGGATTCTTACTTTACTCTCTTCACTGATCAAGAATGTGGAAAAAAAATCTCAAGGAAACCTTGTGAGGAGTGAGATTCGAAGGAGAGAAAGTGAGAGTGAAATTTGGAATTCTGAGCAAGAATGAGTGCATGACCTAGCAATGAGGGCATGAGTTAGCTTATATACACTTGGTTATTCCCCTGATTATGATTAAGGTCTTGTTAATTCCTTGATTAATGAGTTTTGGATGATTTTGCAAATTTGCACTTTGAGTTGTACACCCTCCTCCACGCGTGTATTGGCAAGCTTTTCATGATGGATCACTCACAAATCTTGTACTTACCAGAATTGGATTGGAAATGGGCCTTGAAATCACTTGGTTTGTGAGTTTTGAAACATCTTGCCATTTTTGAATAATGTGAAATAAGTGATGAATATGGCATGAGATGAATTGATTCAAAGGCTAAACTTGTGCCAAATGAAGTGTACTTGGATGTGGAAATGTGAATTCAATGATTAGAGGTCATCATTCGTCAATTTGAACCAATTTGCAAAAGGTGGAAAAAGTGGTACATGTGAAAACCCTTAAAAACACCTTGCATTGTTTTGACCATAACTTGAGTTCTACAAATGATATGAAAACCATCTAGTACTTTTTGGAAATGGGAGAGAAAGATATTCAACTTTCATGTTGGAGGAAAATTCATTTGAAGCTTCCTTGATGATGAAAATTCAAGTTGAAGGTGGTGGAAAAACTGCCAAAAACGGAAAGTTCTCATTATAGGTCATTTTCCAAATTTAGTAACTTTTGCACAAACTCTTGATTCTTGAAGAATGATGTCATCCATGATATTACATGACCAAATAAAGGTACATGGACTTGGGAAACATGATTTGAACCCTTGAAAACCCGTGGTTGACTTTCCTTTTGAACTGTTGACTTTTGCTTACTTCACAAGTAACTGATCCACTGAAAATCCTCCACAATGAATCACTAGCCAAGTCTTCCTCCATGACCACTTGTGAGCATATGGAATACCATAAGAACATGCTTGAATCCACAAAGCCCTTCAAGAAGTCTTTTGAGTCAAAAATCCTAATTTGGACCATCTGATTAGGAGAGGAAGATTCACTTGAAATCCTTTGCCATTCTTGATCTTATGAGGATGTGATGAACCCCTCAAACCACCTTGAGGCTTGAGACTCCATTTAAATGAACCAAGTACCTTGATCCCATGCTAAGAACCAATGCTATGCACAAATGCTAATGCAATAAATGCAAAGAAACATAAACCAGTTAGCTAAAAACAACACAGCTGCCCCTATTCAATCAACTTAGTCCTGAAGGTATGATAGCAACGGCTGTCATGCGTTCAAAGGATTCACGGAGATTGAATACCAAAGAAACCTAAAATTTGCAATCCTCAAATGAGGGACGACTCCACTGGGGAACAAGCAATAAATGTTGCACCATCACAACATGTACGAGCGTTGGAAACCAATACAAACAATGTATTGAAAAGTCTTGAAATAAACACAAACGAGTGTTAACTATGCTGGGGATAAACACTGATGGGTGTCAAGGGATCAAAGATATCAGATACGGATGGGTACTGAGAAGATACACGGACGGTGTAAAGAGGTTCAAATACGGACGGGTATCAAAAAGGTACACGAACGGGTGTAAAAAGGTTTCAACACGGACGGGTATCGAAAAGGTACACGGACGGGTGTAAAAGGTTCAATACGGACGGGTATCGAAAAGGTACACGGACGGGTGTAATAAAGTTTCAATACGGACGGGTATCGAAGAGGTACACGGACGGGTGTAAAAGATTCAATACGGACGGGTATCGAAAAGGTACACGGACGGGTGTAAAAAGGTTCAATACGGACGGGTACTGAAAAGATACACAGACTAGTGTAAATATGGACGGGTATCAAAAAGGTACACGGACGGGTGTAAAAAGGTTCAATACGGACGGGTACTAAAAAGGTACACGGACGGGTGTAAAAAGGATTCAATACGGACGGGTACTGAAAAGATACACGGACGGGTGTAAAAGGTTTCAATACGGACGGGTACTGAAAAGGTACACGGACGGGTGTAAAAAGGATTCAATACGGACGGGTACTGAAAAGGTACACGGATGGGTGTAAAAAGGATTCAATACAGACGGGTACCGAAAAGGTACACGGACGGGTGTTAAAGGTTTCAATACGGACGGGTACTGAAAAGGTACACGGACGGGTGTAAAAAGGTTCCAATACGGACGGGTATCGAAAAGATACACGGACGGGTGTAAAGGTTTTAATACGGACGGGTATCGAAAGGTTGTAAAGCAACTTTTATCGGGGATTAATCTCGCTGGGGAATGGAAGGCAACACGGACGGGTGTCATCAAAAGGTCAATACGGACGGGTATTGAAATCAAAGGTTCAAACACGGACGGGTGCCGAAAGAAACACGGACGAGTGTCTGACGGTAAAAACCTTGAGGGAATAAACCAAAGGACCACCTGGACGAAGGGGTAAAAAGGGATCACGGGTTCACAATCCTGGCAAACAACTCTGCAATGGAATGTCAAATATTTCTTTGAATGACCAAACCCAACACCTGTGAAGTAAAGTCAAAAGATAGCTCCTGAAATCCGGCTTTTCCTGACGAAGGAAAACTCAAACCTGGCTTATTCTTCAGATGTATATGTTTGAATTTTTCCGTAATACTCCCCACGAAGTGGAAATGTTATGCATTTGGGAGGATGCCATGCAAAACAAATGCTCATGCAAATGTAAAAGACCGTCCCAGCGAAATAAACGCTGAGAACAGAAGCAACTCCACCGAGGACGACAAACTAAACCGTCATCAAACCAAAGAAAACATGCTGAGGAAAACTTCACCCTGCCAGAGAAGGCCACAATCACCAATTCTGCTGGAGATGGACGAAACTCCGAGAGAATACCCATTCAGCTGGGGAGGGAGATGAATACTGAAGATGGAAACTCCTTCGCTAGGGATCATCAAATACTTCAGAACTTGGCTCTAACGCCTGCCAAAAACAATTGGACTTAAGACCTGCTGGGGATACCAATCACCACCAGACTCTGCTTGGGGATATGAGCTTAATCTGCTGCTAGGGAAATAACTTTACCCTCACCCTGCTGGGGATTAGATCAAGCCGTTGTCGTTGAGACTATACTTTCTGACCAACTGGGAAAAGTAGACACCAAGACTCTATGGGGATAATAACATCTTTGTCCACGAATCTCCTGCTGGAGATACAACAACATCCACCTTGGAGCAATCAACTTCTGAACGCTTATTGAGGAATAGTAATCCAAACACAACTTCGGCTGGGTATATAATCCTCTGTACTCCTGTTGAGGGGGACGATCCTCTTATGTCCTGCTGAGGGGGATGATCCTCGTCGACACATTTGCTTGGAAAATAGTAGTTGTCAATATCCACTCTGCTAGGGGATAAACACACTGTTTTCTGACTAGCTGAGGAACAAAAACTGACTGCCCCATATTCCGTGGGGAAACACCACCTGCTGAAGAAAGGTGAGCCAGATCACAACTCTGGCTGGGGGGAAACCTCTTATATCCTACTGAGGGGGACGATCCTCAACGACTCTGCTTGTGAGAAAAAGTAGTTGTTAATATCCACTCTGCTAGGGGATAAACACCTTGTTTCCTGACTAGCTGAGGAAAAAACCACTGCCCCATACCCTGTGGGGAAACACCATCTTTGAAGAAAGGTGAGCCAAATCACAACTCTGGCTGGGGGAACACCTCTTATACTCTGCTGAAGGGGACGATCCTCAACGACTCCGCTTGGGGAATCACTTCTCTATACTCTGTTGAGGAAGACGATCCTTGATATTCTGATGGGGAAGAGTAAAAAACTGTTGAGGACGATCAGACTTCAAAGTTGGGGGAGAGCTCTACTGGGGAGGTACACCTGTCATCCTGCAAAACCAACAGAAAGGTCTACGTGCAAAAATGATTACTTTGATTATCATCACAGTGACTGTCGCCTAAGCAATTGCCACTGTTTTCCAACTTGTTTCATAAAGCTCAACATTTAGCATGTAATGTTTATCAAAATATCGGACATTTTCACAAACAAAACAGGTAAAACAAAAACAAAAGCTCTTTGACTAAAATGCAAACTTTATTGAATGATTAGCCTGTAAATAGGCATTTACATCTAGAAGCAATTCCTGAAAAGAGGTAATTGCGCAAAAAGTAAAAGAAAATACACATGTCGGCAATGTGGGGAACAGACATCCACCATGACTCGACTCAGCTATAACCCATATGACTTGTTTATCCGCAGATACTTTGGCCTTTGAAGGTGACTGACTGGACTGATTCCTTTCCTTAGAATTTTACAAGTGTGAATAGTGATCACAGATTGAACGCGGATCCTAGTCTTTGCTTTTAAATCCCTAACTTTTGCCTGGATCGCCCTTTTCGGGTTTTCAATCCACCGGGATACCCATTTTTGGCAAAGTTGCCTTTTCAGGTATTCGACCTTGCGGGTTTATTCTTTTTTTTTTATCCCTAATTTTTGCCCGAACCTTTTCTTTTTATGGTTCGCCAGGATGCCCCATTTTTTCCTGAACCTTCTTTTTATGTTCAGCGGGTCTCTTTTATGCAAAGTATTTTTTGACTACATCCGCGTTCACAGGGGACGTAAAATCTTCGCCATCCATAGTTGAAAGTAACAAGGCTCCACCAGAGAAAACCTGTCTTACTACATATGGCCCTTCGTAATTCGGAGTCCACTTGCCCCTGTGATCTGTTTGAGGAGGAGTGATCCTTTTCAAAACTAATTCACCAGTTTGAAAACACCGAGGACGCACTTTCTAATCAAATTCCTTTCTCATCCTACTCTGATACAACCGGCCATGCGCAATGGCTTTCAATCTCTTCTCTTCAATGAGGTTTAGTTCATTCAGCCGGGAACACACCCACTCAGCTTTATCCAGCTTCACGTCTGTCAGAATTCTCAAAGAAGGAATCTCAACTTCTAATGGCAGGACTGCTTCCATACCATACACCAGTGAGAAAGGAGTTGCCCCAGTTGATGTGCGTACCGAAGTATGATAACTGTGCAAAGCATAAGGCAACATCTCATGCCAGTCCTTGTACGTCACTACCATCTTCGACACAATCTTCTTAATGTTCTTATTAGTCGCTTCAACAACCCCATTCATCTTCGGGCGGTAGGGAGAAGAATTGTGGTGTTCAATCTTAAAGCTCTGGCATAGCTCCTTCATCATCTTATTGTTCAAATTTGAACCATTATCAGTAATGATTCTCTTCGGGACTCCATACCGGCAGATAATGTCCTTCTTAATAAACCGGGCTACCACTTGCCTGGTGACGTTGGCATACGATGCACCTTATCAGCATAAATCTGGCATTTATGACATTTTCGGGCGTATTTAAAATAATCAGACTACATAGTCATCCAATAATACCCCGCTCTCAACAATTTTCTTGCCATAGCATGCCCATTGGCATGAGTACCGAAGTAACCTTCGTGAACCTCTTCCATTAACAGGTCTGCCTCGTGTTCATCAACACAACGTAGCAAGACCATGTCAAAGTTTCTCTTGTATAACACACCGTCCTTATTCAAAAAGAAGTTTCCTGATAACCTCCTAAACGTCTTTCTATCCTTGGAAGATGCCCCATCTGGGTATTCCTGACTCTTCAAGAAGACTTTGATGTCATGATACCAAGGCTTGCCATCTGATACCCCTTCAACTGCAAATACAAAAGCAGGCCTGTCCAAGTGCATAATTCTGATTGAAGGAGTTTCATTCCAACGATTCACTGTAATACCCCAAATTTTGACCACTTAGATTTCCCATCATTGTGAAAATCATCATCATAATATGGATATACCTTTATGCTTCATTAGTCTCCCCAAAGATGGGTGAGCATCCAATACAATCAAAATTAGGGTTTCAAGCCCTCTCTGAGTGCTTAGACAAAGGATCAATCAAGAAATGACATGATCTTCAACTTGTCTAATCTCTCAAACATCCACAATGGATCAAAAAGGACTCCCACTTCAAGGATTAAGCACAAGGCAGCTCCTTTTTAGGTGGATCAAGTCTCAAGATCGACAGTATCACCAAATTAGGGTTTTGGTCGACCAGGGCCTCCAGATGGAAATTTTCATCTGGGCACAAGGCAATGATACAAAACATAACCTAATGTGCTTCATGGAACCTCATGAACCCATGCATCAAGTCAATTTTGCCTCAGGGGATGCATTCATCAAAAATCAGGAATTAGGGTTTCTTGACCTAATTCACCCCTAAGTTGACTTTTAGGACAAACCATGAGCCAAAACCTCAAGAGATGATTTGAGGGTCTATAATATACCATATTGATCCATTTGGAACAATGGATTGATCCAAGAAGCTTGGGCAACACGTCTCAATTTCATCTGCACCACAATTAGGGTTTTAAGGGAAAAGTCAACTGTAACTTTGACTTTTGACCAGGACATGCTCCCAAACCCTAATACATGATTGAATATACCCTATGACACCCATGGAACATGCCCATCAAGTTTGATTTAGGTCAAGGACATGATTTCCTGAAGAATTGCACAGTTTGGAATTCATCTGATAAAAAGTCAACTGTGCACAAAAAGTCAACTTTGACTTTTTGAGATTTTTCACCAAAATGGATTTTTAACCCTAAAATGATGTTAATGTATGATTTGAATCATCATTCATCAAGAAAAATCAAGAAAAGTGAGATAACTTGTAAAAGGGGTAACCATAAAACTTAGAAAATTTTCTAAGTTAACAACAAAGTGGCAAAGGTACCAACTTTGGAGGACCATAACTCCTAAACCACAAGGCCATTTTTTCTCATCCAATGATGGATTTGTAGCCCTCATTATCACCTACAGAAACTTCAACTACAAGTCATTCCAATTCATTAAGGATTTTGAGTTATGGAGTGATCAAAGTGGCTAAAAAGTGAAAATGTCACTTTTTCCAACACTTAGTGAAATTTTCACTAAGTCAGATTCTGCCTCACTTTTTACCAAATGTAGGGAGATTTTTCACTTGGAATCAAAAGAGATCAAAACCAAACTTGTTCAAACAGTTGTTGTATCATGTAAGAGCTTTCCAAAATGGCCAAGAACATTGCCAAATTCAACCTACACCATGAGATACAACATTGCCAAGTTGCCTTGCTGAAATCTGTCAAGGCAAGGCAGAATTTGCAACTTTGGTCGATTTGCCAAAATCAGCCAAATTCAATTGCTCCTATCCACTTGGATACCTCAGAGGATTGAATCTAAAGGGGACAATCACTGAGCCAAGCCTCCAAAGTCCATGGAACAAGAAATAGCATGTTGAACCTAGAATGGCCAAAATAGGGACAAGACTTCAAATTTGGAATAAGGCATTCAATGGAACCATCAAGGTGGCATGGAATGAGCCATTCTCATCTGAAATCAGTCAAGACTTATCCAAGACCAAGGGGACCAAAGCTCTGTGCCCTAACCTCTAGTCAATGGCTAGAGGAGACTTGGATTTTCATTTGCCAACATTGGCCAAACCTACTTACCAGCTGCCATGCACTATTCCTTGCAAAACAAACTTGCTCTACTATAAATAGAGCTCAATTGTGGTCAGTTTGAGTACACCAAAGCCATCTAACAGATGCTTTCCTCAAAATCTCTTTTTCTTGGCAAAAATGCCTTTCTTAGCAAGGTAGCTATCGGGTTTTGAGTTTGAGAGCAATTCTGCACAAACCAATCACTCACACACCTCACATACATCACATATGAGCTGATCAAACACTCACATAACATCTGGAGCATCAAAATCTCAAAATCACTTGCCATCCACACAAGTTTGAAGTGAAGTTGCAGCTGAGATGCCATAAACTGATCCAGTCCATTTCAATTCAATCCAAGTGTTCAAACACACTCCATATGGTGTAGGGAAGCTGTCCAGATCATCACAACTTGTCTGTAACACCTCCAACTCAAAATCACATCTGCTCTTGCTGTCACGACTTGGAGGTAAGCCTAAACTTGGGCATCTCTCAATCTATGCATATTTCCTCGCACAATAATTTTGCCATATGTTCATAATCATGCATGGAATGTTTTCCCTCAATTAATTGCATTGTTTGAATCGTGTATCAAAAATCCTAGCCTTCATGCAGAAATTAGGGTTCTTGAGGTCTCTTCGTGATTTCTTGTTGTATGTTTAATTTAAATGAAATTAAAGTATATAGACATGATCGTGAGGTTGAGACGAGCATAATGATATGTGGATTGCATGATATGATTACGTATTCATGGAGATTGGATAGAAAATGCAAATCTGAGAAACCCAGAAAAACACGCGTGTTCTTGGTGTTGTTCTTGGCGCCATTTTCATAAATTCAAATATTTGAATTTTGTGATTTTGTTTAATTGATTCAAAAATTAATTTCTCTCTGAGTTTTAATGATTTTGAGTTGATTCTTTTTTTAATAATTCACAAAAATGTTAAAATATTTTATTTTCTCAAAAAATCCGAAAAATATTATTTATTTCATATAATTGATATTTTTGCAAAGAATTAATATTTTCATTGTTTTTGGCATTTTAAATATTTTTTCTACATTGATTTTGCAATTTTTTAATGCTTTCTAATTATTTTGTAGGTCAATACTTAATTTTTGAAGCATTAATCCAAGGTCACAATTTGTTTTCCATGTGTTAAACAATTTTTGATCATTTTAATTGAATTTTTATTCAATTAAATACATTTTGAAAACAAATTAGGGTTTTGGATTAATTCAACCTTCATAAATCATTTTCAAAACCTCTTTGGGCCTCTTGAGAGAGTGTAAGACCCATCCCCCCTTGTACAAAAACTTTTTGGGCCTCACTCATTGTATAAATCCCTCTGTACAAGTAAACGGCGCGATCGTCGCCCGTTTAAAAATAAAAATCATCTGGGCCTCTCCTTGAGCTATAAGACCCATTCAAAACACTTTGGGCCTCTATTAGAGTGTAAGACCCAATCCCCCTTTTAACCAAAACATTTTGGGCCTCACTTATTGTATAAGTCCCTCCGCGTTAAAAGAAAACCTCGGCGCGATCGCCATTTTTAAACGAAAAATCATTTGGGCCTACCCTCGTGTTATAAGCCCCACTCTTTTCTTTAAACGTTTTTTGGGCCTCTTGAGAGAGTGTAAGACCCATCCCTTTGTACAGAAAACCATTTTTGGGCCCCAGTCACTTGTATAAGTCCCGCTGTACAAAGTCAAACAGTGCGCTCACTGATAAAACCCTGGGCCTCTCCTTGAGCTGTAAGCCCCAAATCTTTCTTTTTCAAAGCACTTTCTCCTTTGATTTTGAACATACTGTTGTTTTTAATCTTTCTTTTTTGAACAACTAACCAAACAACATGGAAGCACTCCAACCGAGTAAGTGGTTATCGCTTTCATTTACTGCTTTCATATTATAAACTGTATTGTGGGGCTGCTCATTGTAAGTCTCCTTTCATAAACTCATATCTACTGTGTAATAATAGTATAGATATTTCGAGTTTCCCCGGCTACTACGTCTAGAACTAGGTGACGCCGTTTCACTTATTCGTAGAAATAGACGCCTAGATCCCCAATAGGAGCACCAGATACAGTCTTCTCTTCGGCTGTCCTCCTTAGGAATCGTCAAGAAGCTCTACTCCCCAAGATGAATGTATTCTCCGTGAATGGCATCTTTGAGTTTCTCCCAAATTCTCGAACTTTCCTGACTTGATCTATTCCTTGTGGATAGCTTGCCTTGAATGTCTCGGGGTTTGGGTACCCACTACGGTCATAATCTTGGACCTTAACTAAGGAACCCTCTTTAAAGGTTAAAAGTCGTTGGATAGTAAACCTCGCACGTTTACCAGTGGTTTTTATCTTTAAAAGAGTTATCTCTCCTAATGGAAAGGAGATGATAAGACCCACGGGCTTCTTAAAAGCATCGGCCTCCTCTTGGGCATTATTCAAGGACACTACGGCTTCTTAGAAGTATTCACAGCCTCCTCTTAGGCTTCGTATAATGATCTCTTCCCCCGGGAATGATAGCCTCCTCTTGGGCTTCGTACAAGGACCCGTCGGCTTCTTAAAAGTTTCCAGCCTCCTCTTGGGCTTCGTACAAATTGTCCCGACGACCTCCTAGAGGTATAAGAACATAACCTAGTCATCCTCATAGAACAGTCCTTTCATAGAGTCTACTACTGTTTCTCACAGTATAGTACAAAAGATAAAACTCTAGACACAGACAGTCTAACTTCCTTGAGTCTCAAAGACATTCTCAAGCACCCTTCGTTAAATAGGAAGGAAACCCGCAGACTCGGACAGTCTCGACACCCCTTTGGATTTCCTGTTTTCTCAAAGAGAAGGAAATATCCCTGATCCTAAAATCAAACCCCTGGGTACAGTATTACTCATATAAGAACTGATTTTCTCTTTTAAAATCAGTATATTGGATCTGTCACTCAACTGAAACAGTTACAATAGCCTCCATCTCGGGCTTCGTACGAGATACCAAAATTCTCCCCAGTGGAGTAAAAACAACCTTTTCGCCTCTCTCTCGGGCTTTGTACGAGATACAAAAACACTCTCTTACTGAGTATAAAAGATTCTCCAACTGAGTCAACCCTTTGCTAGCCTCCTCTTAGGCTTTGTATAACGATATGCCCCACTGGGTCGAACCCTTTTAGCCTCTCTCTCGGGCTTTGTACGAGACATAAAATAGCCTCCTCTTAGGCTTTGTATAATGATTTTCCTAGCGGAAATTAGCCTCCTCTTAGGCTTTGTATAAGAAAACCACTGGTTAATCCAATTAACCTTTTAGCATCAAAGCTGTGCCTCGTTCACAGTGTACAAACATCAACAACTCCTTTCCCTTCATCTAATCGCTGTAAGCGGCAAGCCTCTGGATCATCTACATCCATGCCACTGTCCCTCTTTTAGCATGAGAAATTCCTAAGGAAAGATGGCATTGCTCTATACTGAGTTAAAGTCTTCTCCTTCAGGTTAAAACCCTTTCTTCGGAAATTATGGCATTGCTCGGATCCGCGTATCCCAGTTAAAGTAATTCTCCTTCTCCCCTCTTTAGAGATGACAAATTCTCTCTAAAGTCGAGGTTTTTCAGCTTCACATCTTGGGCTTTAAACAAGATACAAATCACCTTTCACTTCATGTCTTGGGCTTTGAACAAGACACCAAAAACACCCATTTCCTCCCATAGAATATGAGGAACTACGAACGCTCTGATTTCCCTGTTTCGGTAAACGGGAATACGTAGGCATAAGATCGAAAGAAAAGATCTTAGCGAGCGCAATCAACAAAAAACCCAAATCCCATATCTCAGTCAATTAAAAGCAGTAATTCAAAAACATCAGTCCTAACATCCTAATCCTTGTTCCCCGCCAGAAACCTTCTGCCTAGGTAAAAGAAAGAAAGAAAACAGTATTGGTGAAAATACAAATAACCAGTACAAAGGCCCCCCCACACTGATAGCATCTGTAACCTAACAGACCGCTGTTTAAACTCAGTATGCAAAGCAGGGTTAATTGGAGACATCTATTTCCCTTCCTTATTCAGCTCACAATAGGATAAAAAATGAATCGACCTGTAGTTTTAAGCTCAAACCGCAGAGAGCGACCAGCGCTTAAGAACCGCGTCCAAAATCGCTCGCTACAGAAAAGTGGCGCCCACCGTGGGGCCCGTTCCTTTCTTTCTACTTCTCTTGTGTTAAAAATTACACAAATGGCGACTCTGCTGGGGAGTCTCCTTTTCTGCCTTAGGGCATCATCCCCGTTTTCTACGGAAAATGGGAACTCTACCGAAGAGAAAGATTGACCTATGCTGGTCCATCTCTTAGGCAGGGAACCACAGATTGGGGCTTCCGCCGGGGAACCCATTTCTGTCAAGAACTTAGGATTCTTAGCTTTAAAAGTCTAGGATGATTAGGACAAATATATATACTGCTTTTCCTAATTGTTATACGTGTTTATTTTTCTGCTAATGGGAATGCGTGTGATGCCGCATGTGGTGAGAATGAGTATACACCTAGAAAAGCCAAACCCTTTCGTAGTGCGGAAGCTATCGGAAATAGCTGTTACGCGATACTACCCTCATTTGAGGCTGGTGATCTATTCTCGGTGAATGGCACTTACTCTAAGATTGCACACAACTCGCTGGCGATCCGCTTGTTGTTTTGCTTTCCTGGGAGGAGCTAATGATAATGAGTACAGGTACAAAAATCACCCTAGTATAAACCTTTGGGGATGGGTAGAGCCTTGACTTCATGACAACGACCCTTTGACCCCATGTTTTTTCTATGTTTTTGTGTGTTGCATTCATGCATTCATTTAATAAAACATTAAAACATTCAAAAAACTTTCTCTTCTAGTCTCTCTATTTTTCAAATTAAACTAAGACTGTGATTGCAAATATCAGAGAAGAGGATTACACTAATGGATTTCGGTAGAAGGAGAACTCACCAGTATACCTTCAAGGTTCCAAAATTAGGGGATTTGAGAAAGTTAGCAAGGATGATCGTTAACCCAGAGGCTTTCAGAGCCAAGCACGGTGGTTTGCTACCACTGTTAAGAGTCCATGTGATTAAGGGGATCATGGACGTGCTCATTCAATTCTACGATCCGGTTTACCACTGTTTCACATTCCCGGATTACCAGCTTGCACCAACGCTGGAGGAGTATTCTCATCTGACTGATTTACATATCACTGATCGAGCTCCGTTTTCTGGACTAGGAGAAATTCCAAAGAATCAGACTATTGCAATAGCAATTCATTTGGACGAGTCTGAGGTCAGGACTCACATGACCACTAAGGGTGGCATCCAAGGTTTGCCAGCCCAGTTCTTGACAAAGAAAGCCTTGTACTTCGCTAGTATAGGGAACACGACTGCTTTTGAGAGCATCTTTGTCTTGCTCACCTACAGGTTATTTTTGTTTCCCAACATTAATAACTTCGTCGATATCAACGCTATTAAGGTTTTTCTCATTGGAAACCCTGTGCTGACTTTGCTCGCAGATGCGTATCATTCTGTACACTTGGGAAATTTGTACAACGGAGGGGAGATCACATGCTGTGTACCTTTGCTTTACAAATGGTTTATCTCTCACTTGCCCAAGTCTGCTGCTTTTTGGGATTGCAAGAGTGTCTTACGTTGGTCACAGAAGATCATGTCCCTCACCAACTCTGATATAGATTGGTGTAATAGGATTTATGAGGGAATTAGAATCATTGGTCGTTGTGGAAACTTCCCCAGCGTACCCCTCATAGGAATTAAAGGAGGAATCAACTATCATCCGATATTAGTTCTTCGTCAATTTGGATACCTGATGAGACACATCCCACTGGGTGTTCATCTGGAAGGTCTTTTCTTCAAGGAAGGAGAAAACGACAGAGCGCTAAAGATGGAAATAGTGCAAGCTTGGAAACATGTTCATAAGATAGGACGAGAGTCTCTGGGAAAACCGGACTGTGTCTTGGTGGAGCCTTATCTCCACTGGGTACAAACTAGAGCTCTCAAGCTAAGGATGCCTTATCCTCGTTACGGAATTCTTCCGCCGAGGGAAACTGTCATGTACTTCATGACGGAAACTGAAAAGCTTCGGGTTACTCTCAACAAAGTTCAAAAGGAAAGAAGGTCTTGGAAGAACAAGTACCGCCCCCTCGACGGAGAGTGTATCCAAATACAGCAACTACTAAAAGAGAAAGATGCTCTGATTGAAATTTTGGAGCAGCATGCTGTAGAGAATCAAGATGACCAAAGGAATTTGCTCGCTCCTTTCACCTGGAAAAGGAATGACAACCCGACAACGGCCCAAGCGCCCCGGTCAAAGAAGAGGACTCGGGACCCATTAGTTTAGGTTTCTGTTTCTGCACTTTGTAATCTACTGTATTTCCATTTCTGTAATCCTTTGGAATTCAATAAAAAGGGGTTTCCCCCACTGTTTGATATTTGCAATCTAATTATCGAAGTTTATTTTGATTAAACCAAAAAAACAATTAATATAATCATTGCATTCATCATTCTCACATCGCGTATTCTCCTTACCTACGAATCTCACGTTTGTGTCTCGGTTCTAGAGTCAAACTGTCTCATTCATATAATACTCGGGCCAATCGTCAGAAAAGGATGGATGATCTTGAGGAAGAAAACAGAGAGTTGAAAAAAGAGATCGACGCTCTGAGAGAGGATATGAGAAAGCTTCGTACCGACATGCAAGCCATGGCAGAAGCTCAGCTACAAAGAACTGTGATCTCAGAGATCACCTCAACGCCCATCATAGAAAAGTATGATCCTAGGTATCAGATGCCGAAAGATTGTCCTTGGGGATGCCTGTTAACTATATCCCGGAAGGATATGTTCCGCCGATCACTGAAGATCAGGGAATCGCAACAGAAGCCGCTGGGCCTGAAGGTTACAAACTTCGGGAAAACGAAGATGCCAGGGGCATACTCAAGACTCCTGAAGGTTACAAACTTCGGGAGGCGCCAAGACTTACTACCGTAGTCACGGTACCACCCCCTGTGGTGCACACTGTCCCGGAAGGACAAATTCCACAGACACCTTCTGGTAAGAAGGAAACTATGTTTGACAGAATGGATGAATTCCAGGAGCAGTTCTTGGAAATGCAGAAAGAGATGCAAGCCATTCGCGGCCAGGATCTATTTGGGAAGGACGCCGCAGACCTCTGCTTGGTCCCAAATGTGAAAGTCCCGCACAAATTCCAAGTGCCCGACTTTGAAAAATACAAGGGTAACTCTTGCCCTCAGAGCCATCTGGTGATGTACGCTCGGCGGATGTCAGCTCAGACGGAGAATCAGGACTTGCTGATTCATTACTTTCAGGATAGTTTAACCGGTGCCGCACTCAAATGGTACATGGGTTTAAACCGTACTACGATCAGTACATTCAGAGATCTTGGTACTGCCTTCGTCCAACAATACAAGTACAATTTGTACATGGCACCCGACAGAGATCAACTCAGATCAATGTCGCAAAAGGACAAGGAAACCTTTAAGGAGTATGCTCAAAGGTGGCGTGAAATTGCCGCTCAAATTTGTCCACCTCTTGAGGAAAAAGAGATGACAAAAATCTTCTTAAAGACCTTAAGCTCATTTTACTATGACCGAATGGTTGCCAGTGCGCCCAGTGATTTCACCGAAATGGTCGGTATGGGCGTACGTCTTGAGGAAGCCGTCCGAGAAGGGCGTTTGGTAAAAGACACTGGATCGACGAGCGGTACTAAAAAATATGGTAGTGCTCTCCCTAAGAAAAAAGAGCAAGATATTGGGAATATCTCTCTCGGAAAGCAAAGGCGACGTTATCAGCCAGTAGCAGCTGTAACTCCTGCTATCGGCCCCGCGCCTGTTCCTATGTATCAACCTCAGGTTGCGCAGAGCCAACCTGACCAACAAAGGACACAACAGCCTCTTCAGCAGGCTCGTCCTCCATATAACAACAACCGTACAATACGGCCATCAGGGTTTGATCCTATACCCGTAACGTACGCAGAGCTGTTTCCGTTACTGCTGGCTAAGGGGCACATTCAGACTAAGTCTCCCCTTTTAGTTCCGGAAAATCCGCCTTTTTGGTTTAAAGCGGAACATACATGCCCTTATCATCAAGGAGGTTCAGGGCATAACATTGAGACTTGCCTCAATTTCAAATCCGACGTGCAAAAGCTTGTTAGGAGCGGGCTCTTATCTTTCAAAGATACGAATCCTAATGTTCTTACGAACCCGCTGCCTCAACATGGGAAAGCTGCAGTCAACCTGATTGAGAAAGAGACTAACAATATCTATCAAATTCATGATGTACTCTTATTGGAGACCAATCTGGTCAAGATGCATTGTAGACAGAGTGGATATGGCCATGTGCCACCTCATAATTATCACCAGTGTGATATCTGCTCTAAAGACAACCAGGGATGTTCTGTGGTGCAAGCAGCTCTACAGGAACAAATGGATCTTGGATGGATCCAAGAGCACCGAGTTCGTGGAGTTAACATGGTTTACACGAATTCCAACGTCATTCAAAACCACGACATCCGTGTGATGAATGTCAACTTGGTGGCGATTCACTCAAGGCAAAGCCAGTATCATAATCTGCCGCGGCACGATTACAGTTCCTGTCTGATTTGCTCGGTAAACAAACAGGGATGCTCTTTCATACAAGAGGCCCTCCAGCGTCAGATGGATCTTGGATGGATCCAAGACTACCATGATAGGAACTCCTATCAAATTAACATGGTTCAGATCTTTAACATTTGCGTGATGAGTACCAACCTGGTAGAGTTACATGCTGAGCAGGTCCGACTTGGATTCTTAATATCACATGATTATCAAAGCTGTAAAGCGGGTTGCGAAAACGATCGAGGTTGTACCCTTGTCCAGGAGGCACTTCAGCACTTGTTAAATCACTGGTGGATGCCAATCTATATGGACGAAGATACTCAGCAGATTAGTATCAATCACAGGAATCCTACTCGTCGTCAAAGTCAGGATGTCCGATCAATGGAAGGTAACCTAGTGAGGTTACATTGTATTCAAAGTGGGCGTGGCCAGGTGCCTCCACACAACTATGACAGTTGTAGCATCTGTTCGGAAAGTAACCAAGGGTGTTACCTTGTGAAAGCAGCTCTTCAGGGTCAGGCCGATTATGGAGAAATTCGTCCATATCCAGGTTCAGAACCCATCATTTGGTCGCCGAATTACCTTGCCGATCAAGTTGAGGATGTTGTCCCCATCTCTGGTCGTCACCAGACCAGGGATGTTTTTGCCATCATCCCTCTACTTGATGAATCTAGAGTTCCCAACCGGGAACGGATCGAGATTACTTATGATGGTCAGAAAAATCAGAAGGTTCCCATAGTCATCTATCTACCGGGGCCACTACCGTATGAATCAGCTAAGGCAATCCCTTACAAATACGGTGCAACAATAATCGAGAATGGAAAGGAAATTCCATTACCCTCCGTCGTGAATATTACAGACATCAGTCGTGTAACACGGAGCGGTCGAATCTTCAACCAAGGGGTTGGAGAATCCAACAAAGAAAAGGAACTTCAGGCAGAAATTCCTGATCCACCAGTCGGTCAATCTGGTAATTCCGACCTTTCAAAAGACAAAGATGAGATGCTAAAGCTCATCCAAAGGAGTGAATATAACATTGTTGATCAACTGTTACAGACTCCTTCAAAGATCTCAGTATTATCACTGTTACTCAGTTCAGAAGCCCACAGGGAGGCTCTACAGAAAGTCTTGGAGCAAGCCTTTGTAGAATAGGATGTAATAATCAGACAGTTCGATAGTATTGTCTCTAACATCACTTCCTGCAATAATTTGGGATTTAGTGATAAAGAATTACCTGAAGAGGGTCGCCGTCATAACATGGCGCTCAACATTACAGTTAACTGCCAGGGCGATGCTTTAGCCAACGTACTGGTAGACACAGGGTCAGCCCTGAATGTTATGCCGAAGTCCACTTTGATGCAATTATCATTCGAGGGCCCTCCGATGAGAGTCAGCGAGGTCGTCGTCAAAGCATTCAACGGATCCAGAAAAACAGTTATCGGCGAAGTGGATCTTCCCATAACTATTGGTCCTCACACTTTCCAAATCACTTTCCAGGTCATGGACATCCGGGCAACATACAGTTGTTTATTAGGAAGACCTTGGATACATCAGGCTGGAGCGGTTACTTCAAACCTCCACCAGAAGCTAAAGTTCGTCGAGAATGATCAACTTGTCACGGTTTGTAGGGAATAAGCCTTGCTTGTGAGCAACTTATCATCATCTACTTGTGTGGAACCCGAGGAGGTTATTGGAACTCAGTTCCAAGCACTATCGGTGAGCAAGGACAATCAGTCCAAAGAAGGAACTTCAATTTCTTCATACAAAGATGCGATCAAAGCGGTCGAGAGTACCGATACGACAGGATGGGGACGGCTTGTCATTCCCATTGACAATAAAACAAAGAAGGGTCTTGGTTTTTCTGCAACCTGTACCCAGACAGCCGCCAACGATGAAAGTCTTCATCCCCTTCAAAACTTCTTCCACAGTGGAGGTTTTCTTCACCCAGTGTCTCAGACAGTTCATGCTATCAATGAGGAAGATCCCTCTGACACAGATGAAGAATGGAAGTCCTACCTTAACAAGGACGGTTATATGTCTCAGGAAGAGGTGCCTATGCCTTTTTGCTTTCCTACAGAAAGTCCGAGATTTATACCAAGATCAGATGTCGAAATGATCTATGGAGATTGTGATCCGGAAGGATGCCGTGCTCCACCAAATTCATTAGAGGAAGACACTCCGATGAAAGATAACTTTGATCACAATTACTATGGCCCGATGGATGGCCTGCCAATGTGGCAGCCTTACCCAGGAAACTTGGGGCAAGAAAGTCAGCCGAGTAATGAAGCTCAGCTGAGCGTCATTGAACAGAATACCTGTGTCCCCACTATGTCATGGGATCAACACTCAGGTCATTCAGAAACTACTCAACATGAAGATGAATTCGCAACGTTTGCAGGACTTGAATTCATCAACTATGCTTTTCCCGAGGTCAACGTCATCGAGAGGGATGATTCCTCCAGTTCCACAGAAGTGTGGGACACCCTGGGACAACCAAGTGGAAAATACGACTATATGGTCAGGTACACTGTTCCCGAAAGTTCTCGTATCAGGCTCGAAGACATCCAGCCGACTGGATGGGGAGATACATCTGAGAGCACAAATGCTATGCAAAATGCAACAGAGGAATCCTCCTACGACAATTCTGCCTGGGAGACAGATTCCAATGATCCTGCTCCACTAGAAATCAGCGTCATTTCTGAAGACAAATCAAGGAAGGTGCCAGACTTTGTGATTCACCAAGGAGTTCGCCGCCAATGGGTTGCCGTCGATGTTCCGAAGGTCGTTCGTCAGTCAAAGTAATTGCCATCTTTAACCTTTCACCCTGCCCAGGTGAAACGGATATTTTGATAGGGCTCGCTTTCTGTAAATTTCCCTCTTCGCTTTGCCCGAAGCGACAGAGTTTTGTTTTATAGGGCTGTAGTTTCAAGATTCGACTTGTTCATTAATAAAATAACGTCGTTCTGTAATTTCCGCATTAATTGCTGTTTTCTCTTTTTGCTTTTTCAGAAAATGGTAATCCTAAAAAACATTCAATAATAAAAACAAGCAGTAAAATCAAAACACTGCACACACTTACATTTTCTCTATCTCTTCTAAACACGAATCATCACGTCACGCAGATTGCTTGTTTTATACCCCGTTGAAACATACGATCCGATGCCTTCTTTCAACTTTGAGTTCCCGGTATTCGAGGCTGAAGAAGAAAATGACGACCAAATTCCAGAAGAGATCTCCCGACTACTCAGACAAGAGGAAAGGTCCATTGAACCTCACAAAGAGCCGTTGGAAACGGTAAACTTGGGTTCAGAAAAAGAGAGAAAAGAAATCAGGATCGGAGCATTGCTCAGTCTAACTGCCAGAGAGGGATTGATAAAGCTTCTCAAAGAATTTCCCGATGTATTCGCTTGGTCCTATCAGGATATGCCAGGGTTGGATACCAGCATCGTGGAACATCACTTACCGTTGAGATCGGAATGTCCGCCAGTAAAGCAAAGGTTGAGACGGACTCACCCAGACATGGCCATCAAAATCAAAGAGGAGGTGCAGAAACAGATTGACGCGGGTTTCCTCGCTACATCTGAATATCCTCAATGGTTAGCCAACATCGTGCCCGTTCCCAAAAAGGACGAAAGGGTTAGGATGTGTGTCGATTACAGAGATCTGAACAAGGCGAGTCCAAAGGACGACTTTCCTTTACCACACATTGACATGCTGGTTGACAACACAGCAAAGTTCAAAGTATTCTCCTTCATGGATGGATTCTCGGGCTATAATCAGATCAAAATGGCGCCGAAAGACATGGAGAAAACTTCGTTCATTACCCCATGGGGTACCTTTTGTTACAAGGTAATTCCGTTCGGTTTGAAGAATGCCGGGGCAACCTATCAAAGGGCCATGACTACTCTGTTTCATGACATGATACACAAAGAAATCGAGGTATATGTCGATGATTTGATTGCAAAATCAAGAACAGAGGATGAGCACGTTGAACATCTGTCAAAATTGTTCGAACGTCTAAGAAAATTCAAGCTCCGCTTGAATCCCAACAAGTGCACCTTCGGTGTCCGTTCGGGGAAATTACTAGGGTTCATCGTCAGCCAGAAAGGAATTAAAGTTGATCCTGACAAGGTCAAGGCCATTCAAGAAATGCCTTCTCCGAAAACTGAAAAACAAGTCAGAGGATTCCTGGGACGTTTGAACTACATCTCCAGATTCATATTCCTTATGACCGCCACGTGTGCGCCGATTTTCAAATTACTCAAAAAGAACCAGGATTGCGTTTGGTCAGAAGATTGCTAAAACGCCTTCGACAGTATTAAGGAATATCTGTTGAATCCTCCGATTCTATCACCTCCAGTGGAAGGAAGACCACTGATCATTTACCTCACAGTCCTAGAGGACTCAATGGGATGTGTACTTGGCCAACAAGACGAAACTAAACGGAAAGAGTCTGCCATTTACTATCTAAGCAAGAAATTCACCGACTGCGAGACTCGGTACACAATGCTTGAGAAAAACTTGTTGCGCTTTGGCTTGGGCAGCCAAACGTCTTCGCCAGTACATGATTCGTCATACTACTTGGTTGGTCTCCGAAATGGATCCAATCAAGTACGTTTTCGAAAAACCTGCTCTCACGGGAAGGATTGCCCGTTGGCAGATGTTACTATCAGAATATGACATAGAGTACCACGCTCAAAAAGCCGTTAAAGGAAGTATTTTAGCCGATCATTTGGCTCATCAACCGGTTGACAATCAAGAATCAATCGGGTTTGACTTCCCAGACGAAGATGTCATGTATCTAAAGATGAAAGATTGCGATAAACCGCTACCCAGTGAAGGGCCAGAACCAGGTTCCCAGTGGGGACTTATCTTTGACGGAGCAGTCAATCATTATGGAAACGGAATTGGGGCAATCATTGTTACCCCTCAGGGTTCCCACATTCCTTTCACTTCCAGACTTACGTTCAAATGTACGAACAACGAGGCCGAATACGAAGCATGTATCATGGGTCTCGAAGAAGCGATTGATTTAAGGATCAAAAACTTGGACGTATATGGCGACTCAGCCTTGGTTATTAACCAGATAAAAGGAGATTGGAACACATACCAATCAGGATTGATTCCTTACAAAGACTATGCAAGAAGGTTGTTACCCTTCTTCAACAGAGTCGACTTTCATCACATCCCTCGTGATGAGAATCACATGGCTGAAGCATTAGCCACTCTCTCTTCCATGATTAGTGTAGGTCGATGGAATGACATACCTAAGATCGACATCATGCGCCTTGAACGACCCGCTTACATCTTCGCGATTGAAGCAGTCATAGACGACAGACCTTGGTATCACGATATCAAATGCTTCCTTCAGAAACAAGAGTACCCATCTGGGGCACTCAGAAAAGACAGGAAAACCCTCAGAAGATTGGCTGGAAACTTCTTCCTGAGCGGTGACACTCTCTATAAGAGAAATTTTGACATGGTCTTGCTCCGATGCGTCGACAAACCCGAAGCAGACATACTTATGAAAGAAATTCATGAAGGATCCTTTGGCACTCATGCCAACGGACACGCAATGGAGAGAAAAATTCTAAGAGCAGGGTATTATTGGTTGACAATGGAATCCGACTGCTACAAGTACATGAGGAGGTGTCACAAGTGTCAGATATACTCCGACAAAATTCATGTACCACCATCACGTCTCAAAGTTCTCTCTTCCACATGGCCTTTTTCTATATGGGGAATCGATATGATTGGTATGATTGAACCTAAGGCTTCAAACGGACATCGGTTCATCCTGGTAGCCATTGACTATTTCACCAAGTGGGTCGAAGCAGCGTCATTCGCCAATGTAACCCGACAAGTGGTGGTCCGATTTATCAAAAACAATATCATCTGCCGATATGGTGTTCCAAGTGAGATCATTACTGATAATGGATCTAACTTGAACAATAAGATGATGAAAGAGTTGTGCGCTGAATTCAAGATCGAACACCATAACTCATCTCCCTACCGACCCAAGATGAACGGAGCGGTAGAAGCGGCTAACAAGAACATCAAGAAGATCGTTCAAAAGATGGTTGTAACCTACAAAGATTGGCATGAGATGCTACCCTTTGCGCTTCACGGTTATCGTACATCTGTCCGCACTTCAACAGGGGCAACCCCTTTCTCTCTAGTATACGACATGGAGGCAGTTCTCCCCATAGAAATAGAGATCCCATCAATCCGGGTATTGATGGAAGCTAAGCTCACCGAAGCTGAATGGTGTCAAGGTCGACACGACAAACTGAACCTGATAGAGGAAAAACGAGTCACGGCATTATGCCACGGTCAGTTGTACCAACAGAGAATGAAGAGGGCGTTCGACAAAAAGGTCCGACCTCGTGTTTTCAGGAAAGGAGACCTTGTGCTCAAGAAGATACAATCATTTCTCACTTATTCTCGGGGCAAATGGACCCCAAATTATGATGGCCCCTATGTGGTCACGAAAGCTTTCTCAGGCGGCGCCTTGAGACTTGCAACCATGGACGGAGAAGAATTTGCCTACCCCACGAATGTTGATATAGTCAAGAAATACTTCGTCTAAACTAAAAAAAAAAAGGTCTCGGTGGATTGAAAACCCGAAAGGGCGGTCCAGGCAAAAGTTAGAGACATGAAAAAAAAATCATCATCCTGATGGATTGGAAATCTCATAGTACAATCCAGGCAAAAATTAGGGATAATGGCAAGTAACTATGTTCAACAGAGGCAAGTCCCTCAGCAGTAGTTACATCATCTATCGGAGGAAATCTCCAGTCAAGGTCATCTTCAACGGAAGCTCAGGATGTCCCGAACTCAAAGTTGGTAGAAGGATAGTGGTCCTTATGTTTCAACGTAGCCCTTTTCCCTGTAAATTACCATTTTCTAACTTTGTATGTACTCTTTGGAATCACGCGTTTGGCTGATCTCCATCTTATCAATAAAATTTGAGTCATTGTGCTTTTGTTTGTAATTCTTTACTTGTTTTAGCTTTACAGAACGACGTTGTTTAAACTTAATCAGCGATTCTTGAAATAAAACAAAAAAATGAATTTACTTGTTAAAACTTTTTTTGCTTTTAAAATAAAGATGGCAATTTCTTTTGACTGTTGAACATCAGAAGAACATCGATCGCTTGTCCCGAAGTAAGCAAACTTCAAAGTGCATAATCAAAGTACTCCTTCTAAGCTAGTATGCCTAAATGAAGGGATCAACTGTGTTAGAGACCTTGTTTCGTCTGACACGCCTCGGCCGAGTTCTCATCTCCTAAGCCCGATCAACATAGCTCCTAACGGGGCTATCTCTCCTAAGCAAGGTGGAATTGCTATTTTGAATCAACGGTACTTCTTCGCCCCGCGATGGCCGAGTATCCAATTGTGTTCATCCATTAGTCTGTATGTCGCGTCTGTTTTGTCAGCATATACATACATACATCATGCATTTTTTATTTGCGTTCGCATTTCATAGTGCATCACTATCACTCTAGTCGGTCTTGTCCCCTAGTGATGACAGTTTTCTCAATCGAGTTTGTCAGCTCTTTCCTCGTCAGGAAACGTTGTGTCTGAACAATCTCGCCACCAGTGTATCGTTAGATCAGAGTCGGCACTTTGATAACTTGAACCTCTGAAAAGCCAGAGAAAACTTTCAATAAACATCACTCTTCGCCATTGAAGATGATATCCTTGCTTTCCTGGATTAAGGAAAATCCACAGAGAAAGCCTCGTGATCAGAGATTCGGCAGCACGCCAGTTTTGCTCCGAAAAACCACTGATGAGAAGGTCATTGGCACCTCAAAATTGGATCCAAACATATGGCATTTCTCCGGGAAGATCCCGAGAAAAGTATGATGTAACCCCAAACGAAAACAGTCTCCCAAGAGACTCGCTTTCCCCAGTAAAATCGACAAATGGCATCTCTCCAGGAAAATTCGGCGAGAATTTTGAAGGAAAACCGCTACGAATAGCGTCCCTTGTCAGTAAAGTTTATTGACAAAAGAAACTAAGACCAGTTCCTTGGTAGGAAACCAGGATCGAGGGGAAGTTTAAATCAGAAACTAAGGCCAGTTCCTTGGTAGGAAACCAGGATCGAGGGGAAGTTTAAATCAGAAACGAAGACCAGTTCCTTGGTAGGAAACCAGGATCGAGGGGAAGTTTAAATCAGAAACTAAGACCAGTTCTTGGTAGGAAACCAGGATCGAGGGGAAGTTTAAATCAGAAACTAAGACCAGTTCCTTGGTAGGAAACCAAGAACGAGGGGAGGTTTATTTCAAAAGAAAACTAAGACCAGTTCCTTGGCTGAAGACCAGGATCGAGGGGAAGTTTACCTTTTCTAAGCATCATTGCTTAGCTAAAGAAGATGAATGCGTAAGCTACCATTCATAACCACCATCAAAATTTCGGGTATTCCGATATTTAATCCTCTTGCACCCCGAATGCTCGAATCCCTTCGTCATTCATACCTTCGGGTCCAAGAAGATTAAATAGGGGCATCTGTAATACCCCAAATTTTGACCACTTAGATTTCCCATCATTGTGAAAATCATCATCACAATATGGATATACCTTTATGCTTCATTAGTCTCCCCAAAGATGGGTGAGCATCCAATACAATCAAAATTAGGGTTTCAAGCCCTCTCTGAGTGCTTAGACAAAGGATCAATCAAGAAATGACATGATCTTCAACTTGTCTAATCTCTCAAACATCCACAATGGATCAAAAAGGACTCCCACTTCAAGGATTAAGCACAAGGCTGCTCCCTTCTAGGTGGATCAAGTCTCAAGATCGACAGTATCACCAAATTAGGGTTTTGGTCGACCAGGGCCTCCAGATGGAAATTTTCATCTGGGCACAAGGCAATGATCCAAAACATAACCTAATGTGCTTCATGGAACCTCATGAACCCATGCATCAAGTCAATTTTGCCTCAGGGGATGCATTCATAAAAAATCAGGAATTAGGGTTTCTTGACCTAATTCACCCCTAAGTTGACTTTTGGGATAAACCATGAGCCAAAACCTCAAGAGATGATTTGAGGGTCTCTAATATACCATATTTATCCATTTGGAACAATGGATTGATCCAAGAAGCTTGAGCAACAAGTCTCATTTTCATCTGCACCACAATTAGGGTTTTAAGGGAAAAGTCAACTGTAACTTTGACTTTTGACCAGGACATGCTCCCAAACCCTAATACATGATTGAATATATCCTATGACACCCATGGAACATGTCCATCAAGTTTGATTTAGGTCAAGGACATGATTTCCTGAAGAATTGCACAGTTTGGAATTCATCTGATAAAAAGTCAACTGTGCACAAAAAGTCAACTTTGACTTTTTGAGATTTTTCACCAAAATGGATTTTTAACCCTAAAATGATGTTAATGTATGATTTGAATCATCATTCATCAAGAAAAATCAAGAAAAGTGAGATAACTTGTAAAAGGGGTAACCATAAAACTTAGAAAATTTTCTAAGTTAAAAACAAAGTGGCAAAGGTACCAACTTTGGAGGACCATAACTCCTAAACCACAAGGCCATTTTTTCTCATCCAAAGATGGATTTGTAACCCTCATTATCACCTACAGAAACTTCAACTACAAGTCATTCCAATTCATTAAGGATTTTGAGTTATGGAGTGATCAAAGTGGCTAAAAAGTGAAAATGTCACTTTTTCCAACACTTAGTGAAATTTTCACTAAGTCAGATTCTGCCTCACTTTTTGCCAAATGTAGGGGGATTTTTTTACTTGGAATCAAAAGAGATCAAAACCAAACTTGTTCAAACAGTTGTTGTATCATGTAAGAGCTTTCTAAAATGGCCAAGAACATTGCCAAATTCAACCTACACCATGAGATACAACATTGCCAAGTTGCCTTGCTGAAATCTGTCAAGGCAAGGCAGAATTTGCAACTTTGGTCGATTTTCCAAAATTAGCCAAATTCAATTGCTCCTATCCACTTGGACACCTCAGAGGATTGAATCTAAAGGGGACAATCACTGAGCCAAGCCTCCAAAGTCCATGGAACAAGAAATAACATGTTGAACCTAGAATGGCCAAAATAGGGACAAGACTTCAAATTTGGAATAAGGCATTCAATGGAACCATCAAGGTGGCATGGACTAAGCCATTCTCATCTGAAATCAGTCAAGACTTATCCAAGACCAAGGGGACCAAAGCTCTGTGCCCTAACCTCTAGTCAATGGCTAGAGGAGACTTGGATTTTCATTTGCCAACATTGGCCAAACCTACTTACCAGCTGCCATGCACTATTCCTTGCAAAACAAACTTGCTCTACTATAAATAGAGCTCAATTGTGGTCAGTTTGAGTACACCAAAGCCATCTAACAGATGCTTTCCTCAAAATCTATTTTTCTTGGCAAAAATTCCTTTCTTAGCAAGGTAGCTATCGGGTTTTGAGTTTGAGAGCAATTCTGCACAAACCAATCACTCACACACCTCACATACATCACATATGAGCTGATCAAACACTCACATAACATCTGGAGCATCAAAATCTCAAAATCACTTGCCATCGACACAAGTTTGAAGTGAAGTTGCAGCTGAGATGCCATAAACTGATCCAGTCTATTTCAATTCAATCCAAGTGTTCAAACACACTCCATATGGTGTAGGGAAGCTGTCCAGATCATCACAACTTGTCTGTAACACCTCCAACTCAAAATCACATATGCTCTTGCTGTCACGACTTGGAGGTAAGCCTAAACTTGGGCATCTCTCAATCTATGCATATTTTCTCGCACAATAATTTTGCCATATGTTCATAATCATGCATGGAATGTTTTCCCTAAATTAATTGCATTGTTTGAATCGTGTATCAAAAATCCTATCCTTCATGTAGAAATTAGGGTTCTTGAGGTCTCTTCGTGATTTCTTGTTGTATGTTTAATTTAAATGAAATTAAAGTATATAGACATGATCGTGAGGTTGAGACGAGCATAATGATATGTGGATTGCATGATATGATTACGTATTCATGGAGATTGGATAGAAAATGCAAATCTGAGAAACCCAGAAAAACGCGCGTGTTCTTGGTGTTGTTCTTGGCGCCATTTTCATAAATTCAAATATTTGAATTTTGTGATTTTGTTTAATTGATTCAAAAATTAATTTCTCTCTGAGTTTTAATGATTTTGAGTTGATTCTTTTTTTAATAATTCACAAAAATGTTAAAATATTTTATTTTATCAAAAAATCCCAAAAATATTATTTATTTCATATAATTGATATTTTTGCAAAGAATTAATATTTTCATTGTTTTTGGCATTTTAAATATTTTTTCTACATTGATTTTGCAATTTTTAATGCTTTCTAATTATTTTGTAGGTCAATACTTAATTTTGGAAGCATTAATCCAAGGTCACAATTTGTTTTCCATGTGTTAAACAATTTTTGATCATTTTAATTGATTTTTTATTCAATTAAATACATTTTGAAAACAAATTAGGGTTTTGGATTAATTTAACCTTCATAAATCATTTTCAAAACCTCTTTGGGCCTCTTGAGAGAGTGTAAGACCCATCCCCCCTTGTACAAAAACTTTTTGGGCCTCACTCATTGTATAAGTCCCTCTGTACAAGTAAACGGCACGATCGTCGCCCGTTTAAAAATAAAAATCATCTGGGCCTCTCCTTGAGCTATAAGACCTATTTAAAACACTTTGGGCCTCTATTAGAGTGTAAGACCCAATCTCCCTTTTAACCAAAACATTTTGGGCCTCACTTATTGTATAAGTCCCTCTGCGTTAAAAGAAAACCTCGGCGCGATCGCCATTTTTAAACGAAAAATCATTTGGGCCTACCCTCGTGTTATAAGCCCCACTATTTTCTTTAAACCTTTTTGGGCCTCTTGAGAGAGTGTAAGACCCATCCCTTTGTACAGAAAACCATTTTTGGGCCCCAGTCACTTGTATAAGTCCCGCTGTACAAAGTCAAACAGTGCGCTCACTGATAAAACCCTGGGCCTCTCCTTGAGCTGTAAGCCCCAAATCTTTCTTTTTCAAAGCACTTTCTCCTTTGATTTTGAACATACTGTTGTTTTTAATCTTTCTTTGTTGAACAACTAACCAAACAGCATGGAAGCACTCCAACCGAGTAAGTGGTTATCGCTTTCATTTACTGCTTTCATATTATAAACTGTATTGTGGGGCTGCTCACTGTAAGTCTCCTTTCATAAACTCATATCTACTGTGTAATAATAGTATAGATATTTCGAGTTTCCCCGGCTACTACGTCTAGAACTAGGTGACGCCGTTTCACTTATTCGTAGAAATAGACTCCTAGATCCCCAAAAGGAGCACCAGATACAGTCTTCTCTTCGGCTGTCCTCCTTAGGAATCGTCAAGAAGCTCTACTCCCCAAGATGAATGTATTCTCCGTGAATGGCATCTTTGAGTTTCTCCCAAATTCTCGAACTTTCCTGACTTGATCTATTCCTTGTGGATAGCTTGCCTTGAATGTCTCGGGGTTTGGGTACCCACTACGGTCATAATCTTGGACCTTAACTAAGGAACCCTCTTTAAAGGTTAAAAGTCGCTGGATAGTAAACCTCGCACGTTTACCAGTGGTTTTTATCTTTAAAAGAGTTATCTCTCCTAGTGGAAAGGAGATGATAAGACCCACGGGCTTCTTAAAAGCATCGGCCTCCTCTTGGGCATTATTCAAGGACACTACGGCTTCTTAGAAGTATTCACAGCCTCCTCTTAGGCTTCGTATAATGATCTCTTCCCCCCGGGAATGATAGCCTCCTCTTGGGCTTCGTACAAGGACCCGTCGGCTTCTTAAAAGTTTCCAGCCTCCTCTTGGGCTTCGTACAAATTGTCCCGACGACCTCCTAGAGGTATAAGAACAGAACCTAGTCATCCTCATAGAACAGTCCTTTCATAGAGTCTACTACTGTTTCTCACAGCATAGTACAAAAGATAAAACTCTAGACACAGACAGTCTAACTTCCTTGAGTCTCAAAGACATTCTCAAGCACCCTTCGTTAAATAGGAAGGAAACCCGCAAACTTGGACAGTCTCGACACCCCTTTGGATTTCCTGTTTCCTCAAAGAGAAGGAAATATCCCTGATCCTCAAATCAAACCCCTGGGTACAGTATTACTCATATAAGAACTGATTTTCTCTTTTAAAAGCAGTATATTGGATCTGTCACTCAACTAAAACAGTTACAATAGCCTCCATCTCGGGCTTCGTACGAGATACCAAAATTCTCCCCAGTGGAGTCAAAACAACCTTTTCGCCTCTCTCTCGGGCTTTGTACGAGATACAAAAACACTCTCTTACTGAGTATAAAAGATTCTCCAACTGAGTCAACTCTTTGCTAGCCTCCTCTTAGGCTTTGTATAACGATATGCCCCACTGGGTCGAACCCTTTTAGCCTCTCTCTCGGGCTTTGTACGAGACATAAAATAGCCTCCTCTTAGGCTTTGTATAATGATTTTCCTAGCGGAAATTAGCCTCCTCTTAGGCTTTGTATAAGAAAACCACTGGTTAATCGAATTAACCTTTTAGAATCAAAGTAGTGCCTCGTTCACAGTGTACAAACATCAACAACTCCTTTCCCTTCATCTAATCGCTGTAAGCGGCAAGCCTCTGGATCATCTACATCCATGCCACTGTCCCTCTTTTAGCATGAGAAATTCCTAAGGAAAGATGGCATTGCTCTATACTGAGTTAAAGTCTTCTCCTTCAGGTTAAAACCCTTTCTTCGGAAATTATGGCATTGCTCGGATCCGCGTATCCCAGTTAAAGTAATTCTCCTTCTCCCCTCTTTAGAGATGACAAATTCTCTCTAAAGTCGAGGTTTTTCAGCTTCACATCTTGGGCTTTAAACAAGATACAAATCACCTTTTGCTTCACGTCTTGGGCTTTGAACAAGACACCAAAAACACCCATTTCCTCCCATAGAATAGGAGGAACTACGAACGCTCTGATTTCCCTGTTTCGGTAAACGGGAATATGTAGGCATAAGATCGAAAGAAAAGATCTTAGCGAGCGCAATCAACAAAAAACCCAAATCCCATATCTCAGTCAATCAAAAGCAGTAATTCAAAAACATCAGTCCTAACATCCTAATCCTTGTTCCCTGCCAGAAACCTTCTACCTAGGTAAAAGAAAGAAAGAAAACAGTATTGGTGAAAATACAAATAACCAGTACAAAGGGCCCCCCACACTGATAGCATCCGTAACCTAACAGACCGCTGTTTAAACTCAGTATGCAAAGCAGGGTTAATTGGAGACATCTATTTCCCTTCCTTATTCAGCTCACAATAGGATAAAAAATGAATCGACCTGTAGTTTTAAGCTCAAACCGCAGAGAGCGACCAGCGCTTAAGAACCGCGTCCAAAATCGCTCGCTACATTCACTTGATACATTGATAACAACGTTGCCAACGCATCAGCCATCTGATTCTCAACCCTGGGAATGTGATGGAAGTCTACTCTGTCAAAGAAAGGTAACAAACTTCTGGCATAGTTGTTATACGGAACAAGATTTGCTTGACGGGTCTCCCATTCACCTGTAATCTGATTAACCACCAACGCAGAATCACCATAAACATCGAGGTTCTTGATTCTCAAATCAATTGCTTCTTCTAACCCCATGATGCATGCTTCATACTCCGCCTCATTGTTGGTGCATATGAATGCCAATCGGGTAGTGAAGGGTATATGAGAACCCTGTGGAGTCGTAATGATTGCCCCGATTCCGTTACCATATGAATTAACAGCTCCATCAAATACCATCTTCCATTGAGATCCAATCTTAGGTCCCCATCAGGCAAAGGCTCTTCACAATCCTTCATCTTCAGATACATGATATGCTCATCCGGAAATTCAAACTTCATCGGTTGATAATCCTCAATTGGCTGTTCGGCAAGATATTCTGACAAAACACTTCCCTTAATGGCTTTTTGGGAAACATACTGAATATCGTATTTTGTCAAAACCATCTGCCAACGGGCTATTCTACCAGAAAGTGCTTTCTTCTCAAACACATACTTGATCAGATCCATCTTCAAAATCAAAAGGGTTGTATGGTTTAACATATACTGCCTCAAACGCTTAGCGGCCCAAGCGAGTGCACAACATGTTTTCTCCTTGACTCACAATCAGTAAACTATTTACTCAAGTAGTAGATGGCATGCTCTTTTCTACCTGACTCGTCTTGTTGACCGAGCACACAACCCATTGAATTCTCAAGAACCGTGAGATACATAATCAAAGGCCTTCCTGGCACTGGTGGCATAAGGACCAAAGGTTCCTGCAAGTATTCTTTAATCTTTTCAAACGCCTTTTGACAATTTTCATTCCACCTGACCGCTTGATCTTTTCTTAACAACTTGAAGATTGGTTCGCACGTGGCTGTGAGATGCGAGATGAACCTAGCAATGTAGTTTAATCTCCCCAAGAAACCACGAACCTCTTTTTCTGTTTTCGGCACAAGCATTTCTTGTATGGCTTTTACCTTCGCAGGATCAACCTCAATACCCTTTTCACTAATAATAAACCCCAGCAATTTTCCTGATCTCACCCCGAAGGTGCACTTGTTTGGATTCAACCTCAGTCTGAACTTTCTTAACCTTTCAAATAACTTCTGAAGATTCACCAGATGTTCTTCTTCCGTCTGTGACTTCGCAATCATGTCATCAACATAGACCTCAATCTCTTTGTGAATCATATCATGAAAGAGAGTCACCATCGCCCGCTGATAAGTTGCCCCTGCATTTTTCAATCCAAAGGGCATCACTTTGTAGCAGAAAGTTCCCCACGGTGTTATGAATGTTGTCTTCTCCATGTCCTCTGGGGCCATTTTGATTTGGTTATACCCAGAGAAGCCATCCATGAAGGAAAACACAGAATACTGAGCAGTATTGTCAACTAACACGTCAATGTGAGGGAGCGGGAAATCATCCTTTGGGCTTGCTCTGTTCAAATCCCTGTAATCAACACACATCCTGACCTTCCCATCCTTCTTAGGTACAGGCACTATGTTAGCAACCCATGGAGGATAATTTGTTACGGCAAGAAAACCGGCATCTAGCTGTTTCTGAACCTCTTCCTTGATTTTGACAGACATCTCCGATTTAGTTCTTCTCAACTTTTGCTTGACCGGAGCACAACCTTCTTTAAGTGGTAGCCGGTGTACAACAATATCAGTATCGAGCCCAGGCATGTCTTGGTAAGACCAGGCGAAGATGTCCACATACTCACGGAGCATTTCAATCAATCTTCCCTTGACACTGTCTTCCAATGCAGCCCCTATCCTTACTTCCTTTCTGGCGTCCTCGGTTCCCAGATTCACAATCTCAATTTCCTCCTGATGAGGTAGGATGACTCTCTCCTCTCACTTCAACAATCTGGCTAACTCTTCGGGCAGTTCACAATCTTTGTCAGTCTCTTCTTCAGCCTGATAGATTGGATTGTCAAAGTCATACCGAGCTATAGCTGAGTCATGAACGCTGTCATCTGAACAAAAAGACCTGCATGATTGATGAGGTATATTTTATTATGTATGTAACAAAGAAACACATTGCCATCTTGATGTGGGTTTTTAATGCATAAAAATAAAACAGAAAGACAGAGATCAAAATATTTGAGTGTGAAAAGTCCTTTATTAATGATAAAGCAAAACATGCAACAGTTAAAGCCCTACAAACAAAATCACTATGTCTTGGGCAGGATGCAGGATTAGCATAATAGGAAAACAAAGAAATTACTTGAAGCTAGTCACTTGAATGACTTTCTTGGAAGACCAGTTGCACAAACTTTCTCCTGGGACACAAGGGCGGATCCAGCTATCCATGTCACAATCACTGTCCCCTTCTTCCTCAATGGCATTAACTCTATCGAAGAAAACACCGGCCCTAGTGAAACGGATTGGGCCATAGAATTTGGGAGGATCCTCATCTCTTCTGGATGGCTTATATCCCAATCCATATGTATTCCTCTTCTCCTGAACTTCAACCACTTGGCCCAACCTCTGTGAGCTACCAGCTTCAACCACAACTTTGGCGTCTTTAAACGAAGACATAGAAACCTCAGGTTGAACTGCCATTGCAGGCTGCTCTGTAGTCTCAGACTGGGCAACCTCTTTAGAAATCTTCACCTTCTCAAACCCCTGACACAATGTCTCATGGATTTCACCATCCACTTCCACGTATTTGAAGGTTGACAGCTGACTAATCATTATGTCTTCTTCTCCGCACACTGTCACTACATGACCATCAACCATGTATTTCAGCTTTTGATGCAAAGTGGAGGTTACAGCGCCTGCACCATGGATCTAAGGACGACCCAACAAACAGCTGTACGCTGGCTGAATATCCATTATATAAAATATTGCATCAAAGATTTCCGGTCCAACCTTGATCGGAAGCACAATCTCACCAAAGACAGATCTCTTCGAGTCATCAAAAGCTTGCACTACCAAGTCGCTTGGTGTACAAATAAGTCCCCTGGTGTCTAACTTCATTAGTGCTTTCTTTGGAAATACGTTCAACGATGATCCAGTATCAACCAATACATGTGACATCAGCGAGCCACGGCACTCAATCGAAATATACAGGGCATGGTTATGATTCCTCCCAGTAGGAGTCAAATCAAGATCTGTGAAACCCAAGCCATTACCCGCATTCACGTGTGTTACAACCCCTTCCAGCTGGTTAACAGAAATCTCTTGAGGAACGTAGGCTACATTCAAAACCTTCAGAAGAGCATTCATGTGAGCATCAGAACACAATAGCAAAGATAGAATAAAGATCTTGGACGGGGTCTGATGTAACTGGTCCACGATCTTGTAATCACTTTTTCGGATGAGTCTCATAAACTCCTCTACATTTTCAGAAAAAGCATCATCAACCAGCTTTACCGTAGAATCAATAACCACTAGAGGCTGAACAAAACCATCCATTGCCTGTTTTCACCTTTCTTGCCTAGAAGTACTGGGTTGATCATTAACAGGAGTAAGCACTCTACCACTTCTCGTTATAGCATCAGCTTCAACCTTAACCTCAGGACTAGAACTCACTGGTGAAGTAGTCAATAATTCCTGCTTTTGTCCATTGACAAACACCTCTACACCGTAATTCCAAGGAATAGCCTTAGTGCTTTCATACGGAATGGGCCCAGCCCTTGTGATAATAACTGGAGGTGACCTTGCCGGACCAGAAATAGTAATCGTTTTGAACGGAATGGTGATAGTAGCAACCTTCTCACTAACAACCTCTTCTTGCTGATTACCTCTATCAAACTGTAAACAACCCTCATCAATCATACTCTGGATACCCATCTTCAACGAATCACAACCATTAACCTTCGTCAAACAATCTGAGCAGTTCTCATCACAACCCGGATAGACGCCACCCTTCAATAACCTATTTTTAACCACAGCCAACAGAGTCTTCAGCTCCTCAACATCCATGATCAAATTCAAAGCTTCACCTTCCTCAATTATCGCATTCACCCTCGGCCCATTATGATCAGGCATAGGGTTTTGAATAACATTGGGCCCAACATTCGAGAAATTGATAGCCTTGGAGTCCACAAGGTCTTGCACCTTGTGATGAAATGCCCTACACTTCTCCACAGTGTGCCCCGGAGCACCAGAGTGAAAATCGCAGTGTACGTTAGCATCGTAGCCTCATGGGAGTTCCCCTGTTGGTGGAGCCAGGGTACGGAGCTCAACTAGACGCAACTGCAGTAAATGTTGCAACAACTGTGCATATGACATTGGTGGTTGATCAAAATGCCTCTCTGCATTCCTCTGTCTGTTCTGATACTGGCCCTGCTGCCTGTTCTGATTAGCATTATTCCTCTGTTGCTATGGTGGAGGTAACGTTGCTGGGATAGTTACCGATGCTACTTGTTGATTATTTCCCTGACGCTGTTTCCCTTTCCCCTGTGAGATGATACAACGTTGGCCTCTCCTTTCTTCTTATAACTATCAAATGGCTTCTTTCCATGCCCGGAGGACGATCCGTCACCACTAGAAACTTTTCCAGCCTTAATTCCAACCTCTACCTTCTGTTCGATAACAATCACATCTGCAAACTTGCCTAGAGAACAAGGCAATAACTTCTCATAATAATGCTTAGGTAGTGTGTCCATAAACATATCCAACATCTCTTTTTCCAGCATTGGTGGTTGTACCCTAGCCGCCAATTCACGCCACCTTTGCGCGTATTCTTTGAAACTTTCATCACTTTTCTGGGACATGCTCAACAACTGAGTTCTGTTGGGAGCCATGTCTATGTTGTACTGGTAATGCTTAATAAAGGCCGCAACTAGCTCTCTCCAAGTATGAGCATCTCTACTCTTCAGCGCCATGTACCATTCCAAAAATACGCCAGACAGGCTGTCTTGGAAAAAGTGCATCATTAGTTTTTCATCTTTGGCATGAGCAGCCATCTTCCTGGTATAAGCCTTTACATGAGTTCTCGGGCAGGTAGAACCATTATACTTCTTTAGTGTAGGAATCTGAATCTTGTGCGGAATGACAATATTAGGGACCAACCCTAGGTCGTCCAAATCTATTCCCAGATCATCCTGTTTCACAACCCCCTTCAATTGCGCCTCAATTAAATGGATTCTCTCATCACTGACCACAGGTAAGCCAGCGTCCAAGCTTCTGACTGAAAAACATCATCCTGTTGATCATCAATACGATGGCCATGGATAGCTCAAACAGTACTTCCTTCCCCAACAACTGAAGGAATCCCACCCTGTCCACCAGCGCCAGGAATAGGAATATTGATACCAGCACCACCTCCGCCCGGAGGAATAACACAATTAAGAAAACCACCGTGTAAGATACCATTTTCATCAACCTGCGACACCAAAGGCTGAACTAGAGTTCTGAATTCATTATGACTTTGCACCACAACTTGCATCATTTCCATGAATTGATCGATGCGAGCTTGCATAGCTGCCATATCTTCCTGAACTTTGTCCATCACTCTGCTTTGATTAAGCCTGGTAGAATACCGATGAGTTGGTTGATCAATCCTGACTGATAAAAAGAGAGAGCATAAGAAAACCAGAGAATCCGAGATAACCTGCTATGCAAAAATGATGATTATGAGATGCAAATGCAAACAAACGTATTCAAACATTTCCAAGGTATATCCTTTGATTCCAATCTTTGAAACCGGGCCAGGGATTGGACACCTCATCGAAAAATAAATCCGAACTCAGCAATACCGCAACATTAAACCAAAGAAACAAACCACAATCCAAATAAAAACTACCAAGGCACAAATATCTGAATCAAACATTCTATTATCAAGATGGAAGAATTCATACAAGCAAAGCCAATTGTAACCAACGGTGATTCCATCAACAATCCTGATGGTAACCATAAAAAACAGATACACAACAACTACAATTCTACCCCAAACAGACTAGCCTCCACTTCTTCCAGAAGATTCAAAGTGTCAGGATGTGCCGGTCGCGTGATTAGCCCTTTGATTAACCTGCTTCTCTTTGCAATCTCTTGGTTCAGCGTTGCAATCTGCTCTTCAGCGTTGCTACCTTCATGTCTCACCTTCTTGATTCCAGCTTGTAATTTGAGCTCTTCAATCTCCTTTTGGGATTCTTTCCACTTGTTGAAGAAATGCTTTCTTTTTTCTTTCGCCTTTTGCAACTCTTTGTTTAATCCCTCGTTTTCGACTTGGACCTCACTCCACATCTCTTGATAAGCATCAAGTTCGGTTTCAGTCTTAGCCAAAAGCTTCTTAGTCGTCCTGGTGGTTTTGCTTGATGTCTCTGCTGCCATGCTAATCTTCTTGAAATGCTGAATTATGTTATCCAGATCATTTCCTGCCTTCATCAAACGCTCAGTCGACTCTTTAACTTGCCACTTCAGCTCTAAGTTGTCCTACAAAACTCCTTGCAACTGACTACTCATACCAGAATTCTCTGCTCTCAATTCGTGCACCAACTTCTGTTGCTTGTTGAACTCTTCAATAGGCACAGTAAGTCTTTCCTCCACACTTTCTGGGTACAACATAGGTGCTCGATCAAAAGGCAAGTAGCACTCCTCAACTCTCTATTTTATCCAATCCACATAAGGAAGGAAAGCCTGATTGTTAGGTTTGCCCAGAACGGCCTTTCCTTTCTTCAGTATACTACCCCAAGCTTCAGAAGCTCTCTGCTCCTCCTCCAAACCTTCAGATGAGTGGAAATACAATGATTCTTCTACATCTCTCTTAACAGGCGGACCTACTAGAGCGTAACCAAACTGTCTGACGGCCAAAGAAGGGTTATAGTTAATTCCTCCCTTCCTCCCTATCAATGGAACATTAGGGTACTTACCACAACTATGAATGATATCTTTGCCAAGCAATCCTTGATTTATCCACACGATGTTTTTACTGACCAATCCCATCAGGCGCTGACTCCACTCTAGAGAATCCTTAGAATCAACAAAAGCACCAGATTGAGGTAGACGACTTGCGAACCATTTATAAAACAATGGAGCGCAGCAATGAACCATCCTTCCTCTCTTCTCTTCATTCCTGTTGTATAAGGCATAATGGAGATCTCCCAATAGGGTTGGCACATGATTCCTCATCATGAATATCCTGATAGCATCTTCATCAACAAAATCAGGCTCATTGGGGAACAATACAATACCATAAACACAAAGAGCTAGCAGTGCGTTGAAAACAATCCATTCTTTATCTTCTGCTGCTTTCTGAGCCTTCTTTGTTAGATACCCCAACTTGAAACCATAGATCTTTCCTTTGTTAGAAATGTTGGCTTCTAACTCTGACTTGCTCAAATAAAGAGCACCGACCAATTTCCCACAATCTAGATCTCCTTTTGAACCAAATAAGGGAGGAACTTCCTTGATAGCAATCCCTAGCATGTTAGAATATTCCTCCAAATTAGGCACCAACAAATAATCCGGGAACAAAAAACATCTCAGTGGAGGGTCATAGAACTGCATCAGAGTATGAAGACCCCGAAACTCGTAATCGTCGATGTTGCGAACTAAAGACAGAATCCACCCATACTTCTCCCGTGAAAGCATTCAATACTTCAGGACTCGCCATTCCCTTCAGGATAGTGAGATGACCTATTGCTGGCTTGAGAAACTTGTAGATAACAATATCCTTCTTACCTCTTGGAACATCCATCCCTAATACTGCCCTCTGACTGGAATCATAGATTCGGATACAACCTGGAAATGCAAAATTATGAATGTCAGAGAAAAAATAAAATGCAATGCAAAACATGGGATCAAGGCATTAAGCATCTGTGCTGAACTGGCTGGACAATCTTGAGGCTCTGTACAAACTCTCGAGTCAAGCCGGGATAACAGAATAACCACACTGATACGGCTGTAGAGACAAAGAATCCAAAAACACCGGGTAGGTAGAAAGTCACGGTTACTTGTAAACTTGTAAACAAACCCGCCCCTCTCACATGTGGGTACTAGGATCCTCAGTATCCCGGGCTCTCAGGTCGAGAAATGATGATACGTTCACCACTTCTGGTTTGGCATGATCACCAATCGAGGAGGCCTCAACTGATTCACAAAAACGAAAGATCCTCAGCTTCAGAGGTTTGAGAAGTAATAGCACATTCAGCCCGAAGGATACAATGCTACCGCCAATCAAAGAGGTCGTCCGCTGATTCACCTCAAAAGGAAATCCTATAGCAAGTTCCCAGCATTGGGTCCTCGGATCGAGAATGTGCAATGGGTTTGCCACAGAACATGGTCTGCCACTGTCACATCCCGGGAGGAGTGCCGCGACTGAGTCCTCGGGAATGGTCTCCAGAGTCGACAATCCCTCAAGAGAATACCTACTGGCCTGTACCAACGCATAGTAGCAGGTAGCTCCTGATAGAACCCCGTCTGGTTGTGGGTCTCATGAACGACAATACATGGCCACCCCCATGCAAGCATCACGACTATCCACTCTAAAACCTGTGTGTATACTCAAGCCTGGGTAGTGGGCTTATCTCTTAGAACATCCCAACCCGCCAAACAGAAAACCATCCAGCACAACACAGAATATCCAGTATGACAGTAATAAAATGAAATGCAATGCAATAAAAGCTATAAATACAGTAAAAACAAGTAAAACAGCAATACAGTAATATACAACAAAACAAAGCACCACAAAAACACCCAATGAAATGAAACAGACAAGCGCTAGGATTGACTCGCTAAAGGGGATGGACCAGCAAGAGGTCAACCAGAGTCCCCAGCAGAGTCGCCAGCTGTCGCTCCCGAAAGATTCGCATCCAACGGTACAAACGCGAGAGTGGCGAGGAAAACACAAAGTCGCCAGCAATGTGTATTTATCCCAAGAGAGGGAAAGGAAACACTGCATAAACCTGAGGGAAGGGAAATAATATGGTCTCACGACCAAGAGAAACGGGTACGGGAGTCGGTTACGCGAAGGGAAGGTGTTAGCACCCAACACGTCCATCGTACTCGATGAGATCCACGCTTGTTGTTTGCATCAAAGGGTGTCGTCGTCTGGAGCTCCACTGCTACTGGACCGGATAAGAAACGAGAACGGAAAGAACGAAGAAACGAAGGAGAAAAGAAAAAAATAAGTGACTCGATAGGACGTTATCGTTGTCCTAGGCCTACGTACTCCCTCAGTGCAATGGGAAAGTCAGAGTCAACGTAGTTCGGACGGGAACTGTGGGGGAAGGTTGCTCGACAAGACAATCGCTGTCTTGTGCCTACATATCCTCAATCGGACGAGAGAGAGAGGAATCAGAGCTGATGTAGTTCATGGGTACGACCACGGATGGGTAAGTGTTTTTTACGTGAGCGATGAGCTATTTTCTGAAAATGAAAAGTTTGAAACCCAAAAATCCCGAAGGATAAAAAGATTTGAATTTGTTTGGTGTTTTTTAGACAGAAGTGTCTTTTAAGTTGTTTCGTAACTTGCATTGAACCCAAGTCTTAAATATAGGAACGGATACTTCGCGCATCGTCCCCAACAGGACGTACACTAGGTATCCTAGAATAATGAGGGGAAGCCCCCTCACTCCCCACTTCCCACATAGAAGGCTCAAGCGCAATACACGTTAACTTTTATTACGTGTTTTCAAGAAGTTTTGAGATGAGAAGAGAGACGACCCAAAGGAAACTCTAAAGGGAAACTACGAGTCCTAATGTTATCATGCATGGATGACCTATGGTTAGTGAGGCTTAGGAGAGACGTCTACCTAAAACCTAATGCTAATCCTACTCCAAGCTTAATAAAAAATTAAGTTGGACTAGGTAGCTCTAAGGGAAAAGAATCCAAGACTTCATCAAGTCTTGAGATTCATGGGATGAGAAAGAGTGAGAGAGAAGAAAGAAGCATCTTAAATGCTAAAGTAAACACAAGTATAAAAGCTTAAAATAGAAAGGAGAAGTTAGAATGTGGACGACTATCCACATCCCATTCACTTACCATTAGCCCCTACATGGTTAGCAAAAACAAACATAAGCAACAATAAGACAAATGAAACCCAAACAAGTCACAACCCAAAGAGAAATGGTTACAAACCAAATGAAATTCATCCAAGTCAGAATGTACACCTCAAAGGTAACCCATAATGTTTACCAAACAAGATCAAGCAAAGAGAATGCAAACAAGTGGCAGGACATACAAGAAAGTCATCAAAGAAGGAGTAGAAGAAAAATGAGTGGTATGCAAGGTGATCATGCAAGAATGCTTCAAATAACATCAAAGTCAGAATATGGATGACCTAAACATGTGCCTAAACATGCTATACAAGTGTCACATAAGGCATACAAGCAAGTATCCAAGCATTAAGAATCATTAGAAGAAGGAGAAGGAAGCATGTAAGTGAAACATGTTAAAGGATGCAAAATGAAACATGAATAGCATATGACATGAATACAAAGCTCCAAGGTCAGAAACATACATCATATGAAGTGAAAAGGAATGATATGGCATGGCATACACAAACCAAACACAAACCAAGAAGAGGCATAGATGAGAAGAAGTGAGAAGATAAGTCAAAAGAGGCATGTAAATCAAACATTGAACATGTGCACAAAATATGCAAAATCTTCACACCAATGACCTATAATTGCAATCAAATGACCTATAATGATTCAAACATGGTTCATGAAGTCAAAGAAACAATCCCAAACAATGGCACAAGTGCCTTCTCAAACAAGTAATCAAACATGGTCAAGGATGTGCATAAAAGAAGACCTCAAACAAAGAGCAATCAAACAATTAGCAAACATGATTCAAAAATCACCAAATTAATCCTTAAGACTCCTCAACCAGGGGCAAACAATATATCAAAAACTCAAGTAAAAATTCACAAGATAAGTCCTTCAATCAATCATGCAAATTCACATGGGAATTATGAACTAATATGTAAAAGAGAGGGACCAAAATGCAATATGAAAAGAGTTTAAAAATATGAGAAAAATGTTTTTATTCACTTCAATATGTTTGTGAAACAATGAAAAAAGAATGGGTTCAAAATGTTTTGTAGATGATGAGAAATAAAATTAGCAAAGTTAAGTGTGCACAATTGAAACAAATTAAAAAAGAAATTCACACAACAATTAATTCAGATGCCAAAAATAAAATAAAAATGGAAAATAAAATTTGGAAAATTTTATAAAATGCCAAAGATGATCCATGATTTTTTTCATAATTTTTGGATGCATTAAACTATTTTTAAAAATTAAAAATGGAAATGCAACAATTAATGAGAATAAAAATAATTGAAATAAACATGGGAGGTGCAAACAGCATGCAATCACGTTGGAAAAGCCAAAGGGCCCAAAAGGAGGGGTACGAAAAGCAAAGCCCAAGTCCAAAGATCCATCAACGCAATTCAACAATCCCATACAAATCCAGTCAATTATCTTGACCCCACACACACCATCAGATTCATCCAAAGACCCACACGCAGTCAACAAAACCAAGAAGTAAACAAGATCAACGCTCAAGATCGCAAGGCACACAATGATAACTATACACACGTGCACATTAAATCATTCAGAAGTTAAAAAGTAACACGTGAAAGGCACATGACAAATTTAATGCACTGCCACCTTACAAACCATTAGATCAAATCATCGTCCAAGATCAATCAATCAAAACCAAAAGTAAACGTGATGAGTCGTTCAGATTAAAAGTACACAATAATAAGCATGGAATACTACACACGCAAACAATGAAATAAAAACACATTTTAAAAAACGTGGCAACATGTGAACCACCAGATCTGGACCACCAACGGTCCAGATTTCATCTCCTTCCTCCAGCCTCCGGCCACCTGAAAAACAACCAGACGCCGGAGCCCTAGCTCCGGTCGTCTCCTCCGACAAGCTGCATCTCAAAAAATTCCAAAAAAAGCAAACAAGTATACCATTCCAACCAGAATTCAACAAGGATCACAAATATGCAATTTATTTTCATAGATCATTAACACACAAGCCAAATCGAAGAAGAAAAGTTTAGATCCAAAACCTTCAAACTCAAAATACACACATGTTACACGTCCAAAATCAAAACAAAATAGATCAGCATCATCAGTGAATATCATAGATCATTATGCACACCATAAAAACAAAATCTATAATGGTGAAAATCACACTAACCTGAAAGTTGCAGAGCTCGAATTACACCAAGAACTCCTTCCAAAAGCTGCAGATCTTCCTCTTTTGAGCTCTATTTGCAAAATAAATGCAAATACAGGCTTGAAATGGACTGGATCTAGGGTTTTGAACTTGAACCAACTTGAAGTGCACTTGCTGAAAACCTTGCTCTCAGCTCAAAACAATGGTGGATTCTTACTCTGCTCTCTTCACTGATCAAGAATGTGGAAAAAAATCTCAAGGAAACCTTGTGAGGAGTGGGATTCGAAGGAGAGAAAGTGAGAGTGAAATTTGGAATTCTGAGCAAGAATGAGTGCATGACCTAGCAATGAGGGCGTGAGTTAGCTTATATACACTTGGTTATTCCCCTGACTATGATTAAGGTCTTGTTAATTCCTTGATTAATGAGTTTTGGATGATTTTGCAAATTTGCACTTTGAGTTATACACCCTCCTCCACGCGTGTATTGGCAAGCTTTTCATGATGGATCACTCACAAATCTCGTACTTACCAGAATTGGATTGGAAATGGGCCTTGAAATCACTTGGTTTGTGAGTTTTGAAACATCTTGCCATTTTTTAATAATGTGAAATAAATGATGAATATGGCATGAGATGAATTGATTCAAAGGCCAAACTTGTGCCAAATGAAGTGTACTTGGATGTGGAAATGTGAATTCAATTATTAGAGGTCATCATTCTTCAATTTGAACCAATTTGCAAAAGGTGGAAAAAGTGGTACATGTGAAAACCCTTAAAAACACCTTGCATTGTTTTGACCATAACTTGAGTTCTACAAATGATATGAAAACCATCTAGTACTTTTTGGAAATGGGAGAGAAAGATCTTAAACTTTCATGTTGGAGGAAAATTCATTTGAAGCTTCCTTGATGATGAAAAGTCAAGTTGAATGTGGTGGAAAAACTGCCAAAAATGGAATGTTCTCATTATAGGTCATTTTCCAAATTTAGTAACTTTTGTACAAACTCTTGATTCTTGAAGAATGATGTCATCCATGATATTCCTTGACCAAATAAAGGTACATGGACTTGGGAAACATGATTTGAACCCTTGAAAACCCATGGTTGACTTTCCTTTTGAACTGTTGACTTTTGCTTACTTCACAAGTAACTGATCCACTGAAAATCCTCCACAATGAATCACTAGCCAAGTCTTCCTCCATGAGCACTTGTGAGCATATGGAATACCATAAGAACATGATTGAATCCACAAAGCCCTTCAAGAAGTCTTTTGGGTCAAAAATCCTAATTTGGACCATCTGATTTGGAGAGGAAGATTCACTTGAAATCCTTTGCCATTCTTGATCTTATGAGGATGTGATGAACCCCTCAAACCACCTTGAGGCTTGAGACTCCATTGAAATGAACCAAGTACCTTGATCCCATGCTAAGAACCAATGCTATGCACAAATGCTAATGCAAGAAATGCAAAGAAACATAAGCCAGTTAGCTAAAAACAACAAGGCAAATTTTGGGGTGTTAGAATAGGGTCTATACACCGACAGGAATATACGTTACAATCTAACCAACATGGGAAATTCTTTAACGGCATGTTACATATTAAACAAGAATCAAGGGTATCATGGCTTACTACAATTATCAAAGTCTCAAGGGTCAGGGAGTCAGGACGTTATGGAAAGTATTATTTCAGACAAAGACATACATTGCACTACATAAAAAGAGGCGTTAACCCAAATAATGCATCATACATAAGAGCACGCATACATGCACTCATATACGCAAACATGCATACATGCATAGGGTTCATAATCACCATTAAGGATTTAATTCTCGACTATATCGCGAAAACAACACTTCAGTAAAGGATTTTTCAGGATTATCATCTATTAGTGAGTAGGTCTTCACCTTTCACTTAAGCAACTTATCTCACCCACGGAGGGTGTGCCATCAAACATATTAGGGTTATTATTAGGAGTTATACTAAAGGATTGTCATCAAAGGATTCTATCAAGGGGTGTCACTATATTTCATCAATAGGTTTTATCAAGGGGTTCTATCGGATTTTCATCCAAGAGATTTATCAAGGGGTTCTATCAGATTTTTATCCAAGGGATTTATCAAGGGGTTCTATCAGATTTTTTTTCTAAGGGATTTATCAAGGGGTTTTGATTAGGGTTTTTAAAAGGGGTTCCATCCAGGGGTTTCATCAAGAGTGAATAGGATATCACTAAAGTTCTACTTGATTCCAGTAATATGATCGGATAATCATAGGAATCATAGACAAGATCCACTTGAAAGGGTCGAAACGGATTGTCTAAGGGGTTCCACCGGGTTTTACAACCTCGTCAAGGTTTATTAGGCGTTCCACCGATAAGCGTTACAGGGGTTATATCAAATTCAGGATTTCATCAGGGTTCTATAAGGGTTTATTACTACGGAATTGGAAGATTGTCATAATCTTACTTAACTTCTATACTCAGGGATATTACATAAGGGATAATGGGATATTAACGGAATACTAATGACGGAGTCATGTCAACACTATACTTGTCAAAGGATCCATGGTCAAAATTAGGGGTCCTTTTGTATTTAATCGTCTCCTTCTCAAAAGGATAAAGGCTCGTCGACATCATCATTCTGAATCGAAGCCGATTAAATAGGGGCAGCTGTCGTACCCTAAAATTTTGACCACTCCCTTTTTTCTGTAGAGCTGAGATCACTAACATGTCCCGTACAATAAGGGCTTGGTTACTATTCTAGGATCTATAATTTTCTAATAATTTAACATGTGATTTTAATTAGAAAGAAATGTAAGACTAATTTACTAAGGAAATATTAAGAGGCCTACTATTAATATTTGAAGGGTATAACTTCTATCATTATGACTAATTTTAGAAATTGGGGTTTTTAAAATTATTATTAAGTTATATCTTTTAGTTAAAGGAATTATTGGTATTATTATTATTATTAGTGGCATTTTATCTTGAATGATTAGAATGCTCCATTTGGTAAGGACTTATTGTTAGGAGTTGGGAGCCTAAGAGGTCATGAGTTCAAGTCTCACCTTTGCCTATTTATTTCTTCTCTCTTTTATTCATTTTGCATTTATTTCTAACTTTTCGCATTATATGAATTAAATATTACATTTTTAAATTATTTTTTTTAAGGCATTTTTTTTAAAAATAATTAATTTTCACTTTTTCTTTTTTTATTAAAAAATAGTCAAAAAATCATAAAATAAAAAAAGATTTGAAAAGATTTAATTCATATTTTTAAATATTGCATTTTTGGGATGATATTCTTATTTTTAGAAAAAATTAATATAATTAGCTAAATATGTCCATAACCGAAATCAAATCAGATATGATTTAGAATTTTAATTATATTAATTAATTCTTAAATTTTTGCTATTTTTATTGACCTAATTTACTAGTATAAATAGACACCTAATTTTACACTTTGAAAAAAACAAACAATCCCACCTTCCTCACTTTTAATGTTTTATTTGTTTTTCCTTTATTACTAACTTTTTTCTATTTTATTTTTTTTTAATAAAAATCACAAAAATATTATTTTTTAATATTTAATTTTTAATTTTCGTATTTTTATTTAATGAATTTTTGAAAATATGATTTTTTCATTAAAATCAAATTTTTATGGAAAAAATCTCAAAAAATAATAAAAATAAATAAAAATCAAATCTTATGGGATTCATATCAATTATCAATCAAATTAAAATCTTTCCAGATTAGTTCAATCACATTTAATTGTCTTTGATATAATTTTATCTATAAATAGGACTTATTTTCATACTTTTGTGGGGACCCACAATTTACATACTCACAACCCCAAAAGTTGTTGTTCTTCACATTGAAGAACAACAACAACTTAAAAAACCTATAGGTGGAAAGTACTAGAAAGCAAAAGAATGAGAAAGGTGTAAAGCAATAGAAAGCGAAAGAATGAGAAAGGAGCAAAGAGAAGCTGTAGCTGGAATTAAACCATAGAAAACGAAGGAAGGAGAAAGGGGAAAAAGAAAAGTTGTAGCTGAAATTAAACCAGAGAAATCCTCCTCTCTGTAGGTTAGTCTTCCGGTTATATTTATCTCCTTGTTATTATCGAATTTTGCTCTATTGTTGATGATTGGGTTTATTGCTTGGGTTTATTGTATGATCAGATTTATTGTTTGATTAGATGGTTTATTGCTTGGGTTTAATGATACTTAGGATTATTTTCTAATCAATTCAAATAAAAATCATTAACCTTTTAACTAAACTAATGTCATAAAACTGTAAAAAAAATCAATTTTCTTTATAAAAGAAAAATTATTAATATATATATATATATATATATATATATATATATATATATATATATATATATATATATATATATATATATATATATATATATATATATATATAATCACTTTTTTAAAATTCACGTGTGAATATTCCATGAATCCTTTTTTTAAGAAAATATTATTTCTAAACAAATAGAATAAAATGATTAAAAACAATGATCAGTCTTTAAACATCTTAAAACTACTCTGTTCAGATAGGTTCTCTTGTTAATGAGCACACGCCCATTGCTATTTACACCCCTTTTTGTAGTCCAATTGCTACTTTAACATGATATACACCCCCACCAGATTTAGAGAAAAAATAATAAATATCTTTATTATTTTTTTAGGATTTAGGATTTAAACTTTTAATTTAATAAATTATCAGGGTTCTTAACAATAAAATGAATATTTTATTATTGGAGCAAATCTTATTTTAATAATTAATATGGATTTTGGAATTAATATGTTTTGGGTTTTTTATGAATATTTAGGAATAAATTTATTTTTTTAAGAAATAAGTTTCTTTTTGGGAATTAATATTTGAGAAAAGTGGAATATTTGTCACAATTTATTTTTGGGACTTTTACATGGGAAAAATTAATAATTTGGGTTATCGTATAAATGTTTTAGGATTTGTAAAATATGAGTTACATTTGTTTTATAAATAATGGGGTTATCACTATTTCAACAATTTGGGTTTAATTTAAAAATTGGGAGTTTTTTATTAGGGTTTTTTATTTTGTGAAAGGAAATTAAATTTATTTTTTAATTGGAGTTTATTTACTTTTGGGATTGAATTTTATCTTATTTTTTAAGATATTCTAAGGAGTTTTTTTAAGGGATATTATTAAGGATTTAAGGGTTATAAAAGGATATTTAAGAAATTAAAACATGGGATAGAACTCTTCATCCGAGAGTATAAATAATGGATAAGGAATTGAGATAGAACTCTTGATATTCAAGAGTATAAATAAATGGATTAGGAATTGGGATAGAACTCTTGATATCCGAGAGTATAAATAAATGGATTAGGAATTGGGATGGAACTCTTGATATCCGAGAGTATAAATAAATGGATTAGAAATTGGGATAGAACTCTTCATCCGAGAGTATAAATAATGAATAAGGTATTGGGATAGAACTCTTCATCCGAGAGTATAAATAAATGGATTAGGAATTGGGATAGAACTCTTGATATCCGAGAGTATAAATAAATGGATTAGGAATTGGGATAGAACTCTTGATATCCGAGAGTATAAATAAATGCACTAGGAATTGGGATAAAACTCTTGATATCCTAGAGCATAAATAAATGGATTAGGATTTGGGATATAACTCTTCATCTAGAGTATAAATAATGGATTAGGAATTGGGATAGAACTCTTGATATCCGAGAGTATAAATAAATGGATTAGGAATTGGGATAGAACTCTTGATATCCGAGAGTATAAATAAATGGATTAGGATTTGGGATAGAACTCTTCCTCCGAGAGTATAAATAATGGATAAGGAATTGGGATATAACTCTTTCTCCGAGAATATAAATAATGGATAAGGAATTGGGATAGAACTCTTCCTCCGAGAGTATAAATAATGGATAAGGAATTGGGATAGAACTCTTAATCCAAGAGTATAAATAAAGGATTAGAATTAGGATTAGGAATGGGAATAGGAATAGGAATAGGAATAGGGATAGGGATAGGGGTTAGGGGAGGTGAACTACGGATACTCTGATCCTTCAAACTGAAGGTACATAGGCATAGGGTTGTAAACCCTAGCGAGTACAATAATAATAAAAACTTAGGGTCCCCCTCTTACATTTAAGTCTTCTCTCTATAATAATAGGATTTTTTGTAAATAAAAATAACCCGTCAAACATTCAAGTAACAAGCAAACATACCCTAGAACTTAAGGAGGATCCCATTGAGTACAATGGAGGTGAGGGGTGCCTAACACCTTGCCCTCGCTTAACCGACTCCCGAACCTCAGTGTCTTACCCTTAGGATTTAGGTTTTATCATTATTTTCCTGTTCTTAGGACAAATAAAGGATGATGGCGACTCGATATTTTTGTCGGCCGCGACAGTAGGGAACTTGAGAATGTCTTTGAGATCTAAGAGGATATTAGACTGTCCGAGTCTACTGGTATGGAAGAGTGTATCTTTGTATGATGCCCAAGAGGAGGCTGGTGTTTTAAGGAATAAGAATCAACCCTAAATTGGTCTGAGGTTTTGACTCTGGAAAGACTGCTCTAGCAAAGGATGACTAAGTTATGTCTTATACCTTTAGGAGGTCTTTAGGGTCCTTGTATTAAGCCCAAGAGAAGGCATGAGAACTTCTAAGAAGCCAGAGGGTCCTTGTACAAAGCCCAAGAGGAGGCGGGGATGCTTTTTAGGAAGCCTGTGGGTCCAAACTTAAGAAAAGTTCGAGAAAAGTTTCACAAGGAATAATCTTTTCTTTAGTGAACAGTTCTAGGGTTTGAAGATATTCAAGAGAGGTTTCACCGGGAATTAATCCTCTCTGGGGAAATGAACTTCTTTGACAATTTCTAATAGTGACAGTCTAAGAAAAGTTTCATCGGGAATAATATCTTTCTCTTTGTTCCATATTACTTAAGCCCAAGAGAAGGCAAGACTGTATCTGGAGTTCCTATGGGGAACGAGTTTTGACTGTATTTAAGAGTGACCAACTGGCTTTGCCTAATTCTAGACTTAGTTGCCGGGGAAAACTCTAAGCAGATATACGAGTATATATATAGTTGATATATGACAAGTATTTAAAAGGATATGAAAGAAGGACTTACAGGTTGGCAAGCTTCCAGCAATATAGCTATATATATATATATATATGAAAGCATGTAAAGAAAGCTGTCAAAAACTTACAGGCGAGCAAGCTTCCATTGTAACAGCTGTATGGTTAGTTGTTCAAGAAATTAAAGAAAGTTTTGATAACAACTATGGATTTGAACCTAAATCAAAAGGGAAGTTGTTTTTGAAAAGAAGATTGGGGCTTACACTCAAGGAGAGGCCCAGATATAACAGTTATCGCACCGTTGTTCTGAAAATTGTACCGGGACTTGTACAATAACTGAGGCCCATATTATTGTATCTACAAAGAGGGTTGGGTCTTACAACTCAAGGAGAGGTCCAAAGTTTATTTTTGTACAAGTGATGGGGCTTACAACTCCTAGGAGAGGCCCAAATTATTTTGTTGAAAAGGCGACGACCGTGTCGAGATTTTAAAATTGCAGTGGGACTTATACAATGACTGAGGCCCGAAGAGGTTTATATTTACAAAGGGGTGGGACTTACACTCTATCAAGAGGCCCAAAAATGTTTGAAAAGATTTATTAAGGTGATAATGATCAAAACTCTAATTTTTTGATTTAAAATGTATTTTAATTCAAATAAAATAATAAAACATGTAAAAAAAAGGTTATGATCTTGGATTTATATTTGGAAAATCATGTTTCATTCATGGGATGATTTAAAAATCATTTGAATTTTGCAAAACCAAGAGAAAGAAATATTTTTAATGTTTAAAAACAAATAAAAATATTAATCTTTACAAAAATATCAAATATATGAAATAAATAATATTTTTGTAAAATTTTCATGGAATCAAATATTTTAATATTTTTGTGAATTAAAAAAAAAAGAATCAATAAAAAATAATTAAAATTGAGAGAGAAACTAATTTTTGAATTAATTAACAAAAACACTAAAATATTGAAAAAATAGCAAAAATGAGAGAGTAGTAAAAAAGGTCTGGGTGAGGTTTGAACCCACGACCTCATACACAAACACACATGCACGCTACCACTGGGGTGGTGATACTTCCGTGTATCAAAACCACCCCATGTGCATATATGGGGTGCCTTGTTTTCATGCCTGGCCAATGCCAAGGCAAGACAAGTTTTGACAATTTACGTGAAGCCTCTAACTTTCTCATTTCTCCATGGATTTAGACAAAATTTAGGTGCATCTGGCCTAGAATTTCATGAGGAATCCAATGGTGCTTTTGGAATTTTTAAAAAGTGTCCTTATTTTAAAACGCGATAGTGGGTTCAAAATAGGCCTAGATTTGCATGTTCTATGCTATCTCACTACTCAATTAACAACAGCAGGGCAAATTGGTTCAAACACAACATATACAATTCAACGCCCCAAATTTCGTAAGAATATTTATTTAATTTATTTAAATATTATATTCGTGGTTTTCTGTGAATTTTGGTGGTTTGTGTCGATGTCGGTGAATTTGTGAAGTTTTGGTTATTTAATTAAATAATAGTATATATTACGGAATATATTGTATTATTATTTATTTTAAATAATATTAGAGGAATTAAGGGTATAGTGGACATTTGAGGAGGATTAGTTAGGGCATTATGGATAAAGCCCATATTTGAGGCCCAAGAGTTAAATTAACCAAAAAGGAGGAATTGAGGAGAATTGGGATTCATTTGTGGAGATCGTGAAAATAAAGAGAAAGTACAGAGCTCTGAAGAAAAAGGGAAGAGGCGAGGATTTTTGTGAAGGTTTCCAAAGGCTCAAGAGAGAACTCATCGGATCGACAATCTAAGGTATGGGGAGTATCACCTTGCAATATATTTGATATAAAGATTAGGTGTTGGTGCGTAATTGGGGTTTTGGGGGAAAACCTAGGAATTGGAGGTTAGGGATGATGGATTTTGATGATTTGCTATGTGATGATTGTTGTTATTGACGTATATGTGATAGTTATAAGTTATAATAACATAATCTATGGTAATTTAAGGATAAAATCAGGTTTAGGAGTGTTGAATCGCCGATGGAGAAGTGCTGTTATCGCAGGGTTTTCTGCCAAAATCGCAGAGCCCGCTTAGCGCGGCCTAGCGCGCTTAGCGCGGTCTGGAGAAATTCCCCTCCTCGAGGCAGTGAGTAGCGCACTTAGCACGGGTGGGGCCCGCTTAGTGCGAACTGGGAACTGAAAAACATTATTTTTATTGACGTAAAATTCCCAAAAAAATATCTGTTTCATATTATATTAATACTGTGACGTTGCTGTGAATTTTTGCTATGTGTTGACGTGTTATATGATGAATTATTTAGTGATGAAAATGATGACCTGATATGATTGATGTATTGTGAGATGTCCATACATGTGATGTCTTATGATTAGATGATGATATGATATTATTGATGATTATTAGATGTTTATGTGTGATGTTTGATGATAAAATGACGACGTGAAGTACCATGAGTATATTGATGATTATGAGGCGACGATTCATGATGTTTTGATGATTAAATGATGATATGGATTAACATGAGATTTTGATGAATGATGATGCAAACGATGATTTTAATTTTGATGATTTTATGACGATGATACATTTTGATGCGAATTACTATGAGTTATATTGATGATTACGAGATGCTAATTAATGATGTTTTGATGACGTAATTGGTGATATGATGAATATGTGAGTTTGATGGATGATGATGCACGTAATGACTTTTGTTGATGATGATGATGATTAGGACATTGTGCATCATGCATTCATAGCATTTGGACTTCGGTCTATTGATGATGTTAGGACTTCGGTCCAGTGACGATGTTAGGACTTCGGTCCAGTGGTGGCTTCAATCCCATTGTGTGGATTGAGGTGTTTATGACGTGCTCCCTTGTGGAGGGTTGATGGCCTAGTGTCCATTACTATGACGATTTGGTACCACATGCATTTTATGACGTTGCATTTCATTCTTGGTGGCATTGCATGATTGCATATGAGTGATATTGGTGATGTGATGTCTTATATGATGTTTTGGGTGAGTTGTTGCAGTATTTGATAAAAACAACTATTGCCCTGTTAATGTCTTTTCTTTATATGATTTATATTGAATGGTGATTACTCACCCTGCCTGTTTGAATGTTGCCTTCATGTGGGTAACGTGCAGGTGATCAGGTTTAGCTGTGGATGCTTTCGAGGACCTTGAAGTCTATTTGCTTTTGGTCGATTTAGAGGGTCTTGCTCTGATAGTGTAGCATTGGGTTGGGGTCCTCTGAGTCGAACTATGTTGTTTCCTTATTTTTCCGTTATTTGATGATGTGGTTTTATTTGGATTATTATGACGGTTGTTGAAAACCTTTTTAATTGAAAGTTTTGAGTTCCGCTGCCATGTGAAGGCTTTTGACTATATTTGAGGAAGACCCTTTGTTTATAGGGCAATTGTATTTATTTTGAATTAAATGAGAAATGTGCACCCTTTGAGGGAATTTTTATGCCTTACTCTGATATATGAGTTGTTTCTGCTGCAACATTATTTGGGGGTAGAAAAGGGTGTTACATTAGTGGTATCAGAGCAAGTCGGTCTGTCCGGCCAGGTTGTCTAATGTTGTCTATTCCCTAGTGTGCGACATGTGTGTGAAAACACTGTCGATACTTGTTTTGTTTCCTTTTGCAGGTTGGGAATGAAACAAGTGGGGGAGAAGATGGTGCTTCTCCAAGTTGATTCCAGTGTGGAGCGTTGGCTAAGTGTGGTGTTGAACGCTGTGATAGTTGGTGGAGATAGTTTATACCGCCTCATGATATCGGCTGTTATTGACAAATTGATGAACTGATCACCCTTAATCTCTTGTTTATAATAGACGGGGTCATGTTGGATGGGATAGACGTGTCCTGCGAGCTTGAGTAGTGTACGCAGTGGATTGTTGGGGTTAAGCCTAGTGCTTAAGGATTGTTTTGATGAGTCGGTGCAGACTAGTAGACTTAAAGATGAGGCAAATTAGAGTTTCTTGCCTGTCGATCAAGTTGGAAATATCTTGAGGAGAATAATCAGGTATTGTTAATGTCTGCTTTTGAGGGATAGAGAACAGGGTGGTGGCTGGTGATATGCCGATGGTGTAATTCCTGACGATCACCTAAATCTACTTTCGACAAAGGTGAAGAGTTGTTTTTTCTGTGAAGCAAGTGAGTGAGTCTGTGAAAGATGGTGCAAAGGTGTTATGATGTTGGGCTTTTGGGAAGGCATAAGGGATGCAATGGTGTGTGACTATTTGGAGGTGTTCCCATGAGATGTCAGTAATTTACCACTGTAGTGTGGAGTGTAACTTGCTATCGACCTGGTACTCGATGCAAGCTCGATGTCGGTGGTTGCATACAGAATGTATGTTTCTGAATAAGCGAATTGAAGGAATAGCTGGAAGAATTGGATGAGAGGAAGTTGTTCGGCCGAATGTTTTCTGTGAGGTGCCCCTGTGGTGTAGGTGAAGAAGAGAGATGGAAGTATGAGGTTGTGTGTTGATTATCGGCAGTTGAATAGAGTGACGATCTAGAATGAGTGTCTGCTTCCGAGGATTGAGGAATTGATGGATTAGTTAGTAGATGCCTGTGTGTTTATCAAGATTAATTTGAGGTCGGGTTATCATCAAATTCGAGTTAAGCTTGATGATATTCCGAAGACGGCTTTCAGGACGAGATATGGACACTATGAATACACTATGATGTCGTTTGGTGTATCTAATGCACCTGGTGTGTTCATGGAGTACATGAATCAGATTTTTCATGAGTATTTGGATAAGTTTGTGGTGGTGTTTATCGATGACATCTTGATATATTCTAGATCTGAAGAAGAGCATGCTGAGCATTTGAGGACTGTGTTGCAAGTGTTGAAAGAGAAGAAGTTGTATGCAAAGTTGTCGAAGTGTGAGTTCTGGTTGAAGGAAGTGAGCTTCCTTGGCCATGTGATTTCAAGTGGCGGGATTGCTGTTGATCCTTCTAAGATTGATGCCGTGTTGCAGTGGGATACTCCGAAGTGTACTTCTGAGATACAGAGTTTTCTGGGTTTAGCGGGTTATTACCGCAAGTTTATTGAAGGCTTTTCTAAGTTAGCATTACCGTTGACTCAGTTGACTCGAAAGGGTCAAGCTTTTGTGTGGGATGTAACTTGTGAAGAGAGTTTTGTGGAATTGAAGAAGAGATTGACTAATGCCCTAGTGTTGATTTTGCCTAATCCGAGCGGATCTTTTGTGGTGTATTGTGATGCGTCGAAGATGGGTCTTGGTGGAGTGTTGATGCAGAATGCACAAGTTGTTGCCTATGCTTTAAGACAATCGCCAGTTCCTGAAGGGAATTATCCTACACATGACTTGGAGTTAGCTGCGGTGGTGTTTGTGTTGAAGATTTGGAGACATTATCTATTTGGCTCTAAATTCGAAGTGTCCAGTGATCATAAGAGTTTGAAGTGTTTATTTGATCTGAAGGAATTGAATATGAGGCAGAGAAGGTGGTTAGGGCTGTTGAAGGATTTCGATTTTGATTTGAGTTATCATCTGGGCAAAGTAAATGTAGTGGCTGATGCGTTGAGCAGAAAGTCATTGTATATGTCGATGCTTATGGTGAAAGAGTTAGAATTAATTGGACAATTCAGAGATTTGAGTTGGTTTGTGAGAAGACTCATGACAGTGTGAAGTTGGGAATGTTGAAATTGTCGAGTGGTATTCGGGAAGAAATCCGAATGGGACAACAATCTGACTTAAAGTTGGTTGACCAGTTGACTTTGATTAACCAAGGTAGCGGAGGAGAATTCCGGATTGATGAGAATGGTGTGATGAGATTTCGGGATATAGTGTGTGTTCCAGATGTTCTAGAAATCAAGAAGAGTATTTTAGAAAAAGGACATCGAAGTGGGTTAAGTATTCATCCCGGTGCTGCGAAGATGTACCAGGATCTGAAGAAGTTGTTTTGGTGACCAAGTATGAAGAAGAATGTTGCAGAGTTTGTTTATGTGTGTTTGACTTGCCAGAAGTCGAAAGTTGAGCATCAGAGGCCTTTAGGTATGATGCAGCCGGTGAGGATTTCAGAATGGAAATGGGATAGTATTTCCATGGATTTTGTGGTGGGATTGCCAAAGACTTCCAAGGGAAATGATTCAATTTAGGTGATCATGGATAGATTGACTAAGTCGGCTCATTTCTTGCCGATGAAGATTAATCATTCTATGCAGAAGCTAGCCGAGATATATATTGAGGAGATTGTGAAGTTACATGGGGTACCTTCGAGTATTGTGTCGGATAGAGATCAGAGGTTTACATCAAGGTTTTGGAAGAGTTTGCAAGATGCTTTGGGTACTAAGTTGAGGATGAGTTCTGCCTATCATCCGCAGACGGACGGTCAGACAGAAAGGACTATCCAATCTTTAGAAGATTTGCTGAGGGCTTGTGTGTTGGATCATGGAGGATCGTGGGATAGCCATTTACCGTTGATTGAGTTCACGTACAATAATAGTTTTCATGCTAGTATTGGAATGGCGCCTTATGCAACTTTGTATAGGAGAAGGTGTAGGAATCCGTTGTGTTGGTATGAGTCAGGCGAGAGTGTTGTACTCTGACCTGAGATTGTGCAAGAGACTACTGAGAAGATTAAGATGATACAAGAGGTAATGAAAGCTTCACAGAGTCATCATAAGAGCTACCATGATAAGGGAAGGAAGGCACTTGAATTCCAAGAGGGGGATCACGTGTTTCTGAAAGTGACGCTAGTGACTGGTGTGGGTCGAGCTTTGAAGTCTAGGAAGCTCACTCCACATTTTGTTGGTCCATATCAGATATCGCAGAGGATATGAGAGGTAGGCTATCGAATAGCTTTACTGCCGTGGCTTGCGAATTTGCATGACGTGTTCCATGTGTCTCAGTTGAGGAAGTGCATTCTGGATCTGTCGCATGTGACTCAGATGGATGAGGTACAAGTGAGGGATAACCGGACTGTGGAAGCATTGCCTGTGCGTGTCGATGGTCGAGAGACGAAGCAACTGCGAGGTAAAGACATAACTTTGGTAAAGGTGTTGTGGGGTGGACCAGCTGGTGAGAGTTGGACTTGGGAACGTGAAGATCAGATGAGGGAGTCGTATCCGACTCTGTTTCCTTGAGGTAATTTTCGAGGGCGAAAATTCTTTAAGTGGGGGAGAGTTGTAAAGCCCCAAATTTCGTAAGAATATTTATTTAATTTATTTAAATATTATATTCGTGGTTTTCTGTGAATTTTGGTGGTTTGTGTCGATGTCGGTGAATTTGTGAAGTTTTGGTTATTTAATTAAATAATAGTATATATTACGGAATATATTGTATTATTATTTATTTTAAATAATATTAGAGGAATTAAGGGTAAAGTGGACATTTGAGGAGGATTAGTGAGGGCATTATGGAGAAAGCCCATATTTGAGGCCCAAGAGTTAAATTAACCAAAAAGGAGGAATTGAGGAGAATTAGGATTCATTTGTGGAGATCGTGAAAATAAGGAGAAAGTACAAAGTTCTGAAGAAAAAGGGAAGAGGCGAGGATTTTCGTGAAGGTTTCCAAAGGCTCAAGAGAGAACTCATCGGATCGACAATCTAAGGTATGGGAAGTATCACCTTGCAATATATTTGATATAAAGATTAGGTGTTGGTGGGTAATTGGGGTTTTGGGGGAAAACCTAGGAATTGGAGGTTAGGGATGATGGATTTTGATGATTTGCTATGTGATGATTGTTGTTATTGACGTATATGTGATAGTTATAAGTTATAATAACATAATCTGTGGTAATTTAAGGATAAAATCTGGTTTAGGAGTGTTGAATCGCAGATGGAGAAGTGTTGTTATCACAGAGTTTTTTGCCAAAATCGCAGAGCCCGCTTAGTGCGGCCTAGCGCGCTTAGCGCGGTCTGGAGAAATTTCGCCTCTTCGAGGCAGTGAGTAGCGCGCTTAGCGCGGGTGGGGCCCGCTTAGCGTGAACTGGGACTAAAAAACATTATTTTTATTGACGTAAAATTCCCGGAAAAAAATATTTGTTTCATATTATATTAATGCTGTGACGTTGTTGTGAATTTCTGCTATGCGTTGACGTGTTATATGATGAATTATTTAGTGATGAAAATGATGACCTGATATGATTGATGTATTGTGAGATGTCCATACATGTGATGTCTTGTGATTAGTGTCATACCCCAAATTTTGACCACTAAGATTTCCCATCATTGTGTAAATCATCATCACAACATAGAGAAACCTTCATACCTCATCAGTCTCCCCAAAGATGGGTGAGCGTCCACTACAATCAAATTTAGGGTATCAAGCCCTCTCTGAGCTTTAGACAAAGGATCAATCAAGAATTAACATGATCTTCAACTTGTCTAACCTCTCAAACATCCACAAAGGATCAAAAGGACTCCAACTTCAGGGATTAAGCACAAGGCTGCAACATTCTAAGTGGATCAAGCCTCAAGATCAACAGTGTCACCAAATTAGGGGTTTGGTCGACCAGGGCCTCCAGATGGAAATTTTCCTCTGGGCATGAGCCAATGCTTCAAAGCATAACCTAAGATGCTCCATGGGACATCATAAACACAATTATCAAGTCAATTTAGCCTCAGGGGATGCATTCATCAAAAATCAAGAATTAGGGTTTCTTGACCTAATTCACCCCTAAGTTGACTTTTGGGAGAAAACATGAGCCAAGACCTTAAAAGATGGTTTGCGGGTCTCTAACATACTAAATTGATCCATTTGCAACAATGGATTAATCCAAGAAGCTTGAGCAACAAGTTTCAATTTCATCTGAACCACCGTTAGAGTTTCGCGGGAAAAGTCAACTGTAGCTTTGACTTTTGACCAGGACATGCTCCCAACCCTAGTACATGATTCAATACACCCTATAACACCTATGAAATCAATCCATCAAGTTTGATTTAGGTCAAGGACTTGATTTCATCGAGGATCGCACAGTTTGGAATTCATATGACAAAAAGTCAACTGTGCACAAAAGTCAAACTTTGACTTTTTGAGATTTTTCACAACTATGGTTCTTTGACCTTAAAATGATGTTAATGTGTGATTTTAATCAACATTCATCAAGAAAAATCAAGAAAAGTGGGATAACTTGTAAAAGGGGTAACCATAAAAACTTAGAAATTTTTCTAAGTTATGGAATAAAGTGGCTAGGGTACCAACTTTGGAGGATTATAACTCCTAAACCACAAGGCTATTTTTTCCCATTCAAAGCAGGATTTGTAGCTCTCATGGCCCTCTACAAAAGCTTCAACTACACCTTATTCCAATTCATCATGGATTTTGAGTTATGGAATGATCAAAATGGCTGAAAACATGAAATGTCATTTTTTCCAACAATTAGTGAAATTTTCACTAAGTCAGAATTTGCCTTCACTTTTTTCCAAATGTAGGGGGCATTTTTCACTTGGATCCCAAAAGTATCAAAACCAATTATGATCAAACAGTTGTTGTATCATATAAGGGCTTTCCAAAATGGCCAAGAACTCCATCAAATTCCACTTGAGCCATGAGATATGACAATGCCAATATGCCTTGCTACAAACTGTCATGGTAAGGAAGATTTTGGATTTTTGCTCGATTTGCCCAAATTTTGCAAAGGGAAAGCAACTCTATCCATTTGAACACCTCAAGGGGGGACCAAGGAGGAACCAACTCTGATCCCAAGCCTCCCAAGTCTTTGGAACCAAAAATAGCATGCCAAACCTGGAAATCCCTAAAAGAGGGACAAGACTCCAATTTTGGATTGGCGCATTCAATGCATACATCAAGGTGGCATGGACTGAGCCCTTCCCAACTGAATTCAGTCAAGACTTTTCCAAGACTAAGGGAACCAGCAGCCTGTGCCCTAACCTCTAGTCAATGGCTAGAGGAGACTTGGATTCTCATTGCTCAACATTGGCCAAACCTCTGCTGCAGTTGACATTCACTATTGCAGCAAAAAAAAACTTGCTCTACTATAAATAGAGCTCAATTGTGTTCAGTTTGAGTACACCAAAGCACTACAACACTTGCTTTCCTCAAAATCTCTTTCTCTAGGCAAAAATACATTCTTTAGCAAGGTAACTCTGAGTTTTTGAGTTAGAGAGCAATTCCACCACAGCTCATGATCCAAACACATCCAATATATCATATCTAAGTTGTCCAAACTCTCACAAGTGACCTGTAACACCAAAATCACAAAGTCACCTCTCAAAACCTCAAAAAAGGCCTTTTGTGCATTTTTCAAGCCATGTATTGATTCAGTCACTTTCCAAGCCAGATAAAACCTCAAACACACTCCAAATATCATCCTTGAACTGTCCCAAATGGTTCCCCCCATCTAGAACATCATTTAAGAGAGTTGTTATTTTGGTCACTTTTGCCCCTTTTGTAAGAAAGAGCTCTAACTTGCTCCTGAGGTTTCCAGATGATTCCAACCATCCTAAAAGCTTCTAAGAGATCATTTGAGGGTGTCCAAAGCATCAAATCATTTCTGGAATAAGTGGCTTGGCAGATTGCACGAAAGCTCCAAAAAGAGGTAGGCATCACAACTTGGATTCTTTGAATCATGCTTTCTTTTGATGTCCACTGATCATGCATCTCTTATACATATTATATGTGTTGTGTTTGCACCAATTTATCATTTAATTCATGCTTGTACCAAGAGATGGCATAGAAAATGCAAATTGTGGCCTATTTCAAAACCACTATCGGGTTTTTCAATAGGAGCATGATCTAAAAAAACACCACCACCATTGGATTCCTTGTGAAATTCTAGGCAGGATAAACCTAAATTTTGTCCCAATCCAAGGAGAAATGAGAAAGTTATGGCCTTCACGTTTTCAACCAAAATCTTGCCTTGCCTTGCCTTGGGGCGGGCCAAAAACAAGGCAAGCCTTGTATATTTATGGTTGTGTTTCAATCAACGGATGTATCACCACCCCAGTGGTAAGGTGCGCGCCCTATACACAAGAGGTCTGGGGTTCGAATCCCCCTCGCCCAGATCCTCTTTTGGCTATTTTTTTTTCACTTTTTATAGTTTTTCTTATTATTTTTAATGATTTGAAAAAAATTATTAACTCCCTCAATTTTAATTATTTTTTATTGGTTCTTTTTGCAAAAAATCACAAAAATGTAGAAATATTTTATTCCACAAAAAAATTAAGTTTATATGATTTATTTAATATAATTAGCATTTTTGTGAATGAATTCGTTTTTAATTGTTTTTAAACATTTAAAAGTGAATATTTATCTTGAAAATCAAAACCAAATGAGTTTTAATTCATCTTGTGATTAAAACCTCATTTTTCAAACCTTAAACAAAAATCACAAGTAGTTTATTCAAACTTATTTGGTATTTTTATCATTTTATTTGATTTTCTTTAAATATTTACTTTTAAAGGAGAACAAAATTAGGGTTTCTTTGATTTTCACTCTCACAAATCATTTTCAAACACTCATGGGCCTCTATTAGAGTGTAAGACCCATCCCCTTTGTAAATACATAACCTCTTTGGGCCTCAGTCATTGTATAACTCCCACTGTATTTTCAAAACCCTGGCGTGATCGTCGTCTTTTTAGACAATAAACCTTGGGCCTCTCCTTGAGCTGTAAGCCCCATCATTTGTACAAAAACCCACATGGGCCTCTAATAGAATGTAAGACCCAATCCCCTTTTAACCAAAACAATTTTGGGCCTCAGACATTGTATAAGTCCCTCTGCGTTAAAAGAAAATCTTGGCGCTATCGCCATTTCAAAACAAAAAACCCTGGGCCTCTCCTTGAGCTGTAATCCCCACCACTTGTATAAAAATAAACCTTTGGGCCTCTTGAGAGAGTGTAAGACCCATCCCTTTGTACAGAAAACCTTTTTGGGCCTCAGACACTTGTATAAGTCCCTGTACAATTTCAAAACAACGATGCAATCATCGTTAAAACCTTGGGCCTCTCCTTGAGCTGTACGCCCCAAAAATCTTTTCAAAGCACTTTCTCCTTTGATTTTGAATATAATATTGTTATCAAAGCTTTCTTTGTTGAACAACTAACTAAACAGCATGGAAGCTCTACAACCGAGTATGTGTTTACCCGCTTTCTTTATCCGCTTTCATACATAAATAACTGTATTGTGGGGCTGCTCACTATAAGTCTTCCTTCACAAACTCTTATATACCTGTCAAATATCCACTGTGTAATACTAGTATAGTTATTTAGAGTTTTCCCCGGCAACTACTTCTAGCACTACGTAAAGCCCCGTTGGTCACTCTTAAATACAAATAAAACTAGATCCCCATAGGATTACCAGACACAGTCTTCCCTCCTCTTGGGGTTAAAAAATATGGAGACGTGAAAGGCAACATTCTCGGTGAAACCTTTCTCAGACTGTCACCCTTAGAAATTATCAAAGAAACTTTACTCCCCATAGATGATCTTTTCTCCGTGAATGGCATCTCTTGATTTTCTTCCAAATTCTCGGACTTTCCTGGCTTGATCTATTCTCTGTGAATAGCATGTCTTGAACTTCTCGGGGTTTGGGGACCCACAGGCTTCTTAAAAGCATCCCCGCCTCTTCTTGGGCGTTGTACAAGGACCCTTCGGCTTCTTAAAAGCTCTCATGCCTCCACTTGGGCTTAGTACAAGGACCCAGAGACCTCTGCAGGTATAGGAACAGAACCTAGACATCAATTTGCTAGAGCTATCTTTCTGAGTCAAGTATCAGACCTGTTAATGGGTTGACCTTCATCCCTTAACATACCAGCCTTCTCTTGGGCATTATACAAAGATTATTCACTACTTGAGAATCGATTTCTCAAAACACCCGTAGACTTGGACAGTCTCAATACCCTTTGGATTTCCTATTTCCTTAAAGAACAGGAAATAACCCTGATCCTATGATCAATCCTAAGCACAACCATACCTTTAATCAGTCCCTCTATAAGAACTGATTTTCTCTTTCATACTGGACCTGTCACTAAACTGAAACAGTCACCAGCATGGTTAGCCTCCTCTTAGGCTTTGTATAATGATCCTTTCCTCAGGAAAGTCAGCCTCCTCTTGGGCTTTGTATAAATGATTCTCCCCAGCAGAGCTAACCTTTTGAGACTCTCTTGTTGAGCTAAATCTTTTAGCCTCCATCTCGGGCTTCGTGCGAGATACAAAACACTCTCTTGTTGAGTATAAAAGACTCTCTTGTTAGGTCACTTCCATTTTTAGCCTCCATCTCAGGCTTCATACGAGATACAAAAGCACTCTCTTGTTGAGTATAAAAGACTCTCTTGTTTAGTCAATCTCCCATTAGCCTCCATCCCGATCTTCATACAAGATACTGAATCACTCTCTTGTTGAGTATAAAATACTCTCTTGTTGAGTCAATCCCTTTTAGCCTCCGTCTTGGGCTTCGTACAAGACACATGCAAAAGGACTCTCTTGTTGAGTCAATCCCTTTTAGCCTCTCCCTCGGGCTTCGTACGAGACATATAAAAGCACCTTCTTGTTGGGTCAATAGCCTCCACTTAGGCTTTGTATAAAGAAAACCCCGGTTGAGTCAATCAACCTTTTAGCATCAAAGTTGTGCCTTGTTCATAGCATACAAACACCAACAACTCCCCTTTAGAGATGACAAATTCTCTCTAAAGTCAAAACCCTTTAGCTTCACATCTTGGGCTTCGAACAAGATACAAATAGACCCTTCAGCTTCACATCTTGGGCTTTAAACAAGATACAAACCACCTTTAGCTTCACGTCTTGGGCTTTGAACAAGACACCAAAAACAACCTCTTTCCTCCCATAGAATAGGAGGAGCTACGATTGCTCTGATTTCCCTGTTTTGTCAAACGGGAATACGTAGGCATAAGATTGGAAAAAATCTTAGCGAGCACACTAATCAAAAAACCCAAAATCCCATACCTTCACACATTAATAAAAAAACATCAGTCCTAACATCCTACAAATAGCATAATCCCGTCATACTGTGTTTTTAGCAAAATAAGCAGAGAGATAAACCGCATCTGTAAACCAACAGTCATCTGTTTAAACTCAGTATGCAAGCAGGGTTAATTGGAGACATCTATTTCCCTTCCTTCATCAGCTTCAATAGGATAAAAAATGAATCGACCTGTAGTACCCCAGAGCGATAGTGCTTAAGAACCACGTCCAAAATCGCTTGCTACAATTAGATGATGATATGATGTTATTGATGATTATTAGATGTTTATGTGTGAGGTTTGATGATAAAATGACGACGTGAAGTACCATGAGTATATTGATGATTATAAGGTGACGATTCATGATGTTTTGATGATTAAATGATGATATGGATTAACATGAGATTTTGATGAATGATGATGTAAACGATGATTTTAATGTTGATGATTTTATGACGATGATACATTTTGATGCGAATTACTATGAGTTATATTGATGATTACGAGATGCTAATTAATGATGTTTTGATGACGTATTTGGTGATATGATGAATATGTGAGTTTGATGGATGATGATGCACGTAATGACTTTTGTTGATGATGATGATTAGGACGTTGTGCATCATGCATTCATAGCATTTGGACTTCGGTCTATTGATGATGTTAGGACTTTGGTCCAGTGACAATGTTAGGACTTCGGTCCAGTGGTGACTTCAATCCCATTGTGTGGATTGAGGTGTTTATGACGTGCTCCCTTGTGGAGGGTTGATGGTCTAGTGTCCATTACTATGACGATTTGGTACCACATGCATTTTATGACGTTGCATTTCATTCTTGGTGGCATTGCATGATTGTATATGAGTGATATTGGTGATGTGATGTCTTATATGATGTTTTAGGTGAGTTGTTGTAGTATTTGATAAAAAAAACGGTTGCCCTATTAATGTCTTTTCTTTATATGATTTATATTGAATGGTGATTACTCACCCTGCCTGTTTGAATGTTGCCTCCACGTGGGTAACGTGCAGGTGATCAGGTTTAGCTGTGGATGCTTTCGAGGACCTTGAAGTCTATTTACTTTTGGTCGATTTAGAGGGTCTTGCTCTGATAGTGTAACATCGGGTTGGGGTCCTCTGAGTCAAACTATGTTGTTTCCTTATTTTGCCGTTATTTGATGATGTGGTTTTATTTGGATTATTATGACGGTTGTTGAAAACCTTTTTAATTGAAAGTTTTGAGTTCCGCTGCCATGTAAAGGCTTTTGATTTGATTTGAGAAAGACCCTTTGTTTATAGGGCAATTGTATTTATTTTGAAATAAATGAGAAATGTGCACCCTTTGAGGGAATTTTTATGCCTTACTCTGATATATGAGTTGTTTCTGCTGCAACATTATTTGGGGGTAGAAAAGGGTGTTACATACAACATGTATGATATGTTTATGATCAATGGACATCAAAGGAATGCATAATTCAAAGAGTTCAAGTTGTGATGCACTTACCTCTTGGAGCTTCTTGTGCTAACTGTCAAGATCCTTGTGCCAGAAGTAATCCAATGCTTTGGACACTCTTGATTGATCCCTTAGAAGCTTTTAGGATGATCAAAACTAGCTGGAATCCCTAGGAACAAGTTTTACCTATTTCTTGCAAAAGGGGCAAAAGTGACCAATATGGAAACTCTCTCAAATGGTGTTCCAGATGAGGGAAACCAATTGGGACAGTTTGAGGATGATATTTGGAGTGTGTTTGAGGCCTTGTTTGGTTTTGGAAGTGATTGAATCAAGGCATGGCTTGGAAAATGCAGAAAAGTCCAATTTTGAGGTTTTGGAAGTGAATTTTATGATTTTGGTGTTTCAGGTCACAAGTGAGTGTTTGGATAACTTAGATATAACATATTGGATGTGTTTGGATCATGAGCTGTGGTGGAATTGCTCTCTAACTCAAAAACTCAGAGATGACTTGCAAAAGAAGGCATTTTGGCCTAAAGAGAGAGATTTTGAGGAAAGCATCAGTTGTAGTGCTTTGGTGTACTCAAACTAAGCACAAATGAGCTCTATTTATAGTAGAGCAAGTTTGTTTTGCAAGCAATAGTGAATGGCAGCTGGTACAGGCCTTTGGCCAGTGTTGATCCAAGGGAATATTTAGTCTCATATTTCCATTGACTTGAGGTTAGGGCACACGCATATGGTTCTTTGATTTAGTGTTGATTCTTAACTCATTCAGTTAGGAATGTGTCAGTCCATGCCACCTTGGTGCATCCATTGAATGCTTGGAAACAAAATTGGAGTCTTGGCACCTTTTTAGCCTTTTTAGGTTTGTTATGGCTCAATGTAGATTCTTGGAATTTGGAGGCTTGGGAATTAGATCATTCTCCTTTTGTTTTATCCTCAGATGTGTCCAAATAGATGACAAGGCTTGGAGTTGTCCAATTTTGCCAAATCGAGCAAATGCACAAAATCTGCCTTGTACAAGGAAGTTGGAAATAGTGATTTTGAGGGGATCATATCTCCCTGCTCAGGTTGAGTTATGGGAGGCTCTTGTGCTTTTTAGAAAGCCCTTATATGATACAAAACATGTGTGATCATAGTTTGTTTTGAAACTATTTGGATCCAACTGAAAAATCCTCATGAACATTGATGTTCAAGGCTGGTAACTTAGGCAGATTTTCACTAAGTGTTGGAAAAAGTGTCATTTTCATATTTTTTTTTTTATTTTGATCAATCCATAACTCAAAATCCATGAAGAATTGGAGTATGAGGTAGTTGAAGATTTTGTAGAGTGTAGCAAAACCTACAAATCCAGCTTTGGATCACCCAAAATGGTTGCTTGGATAAGAAGTTATGGTCCTTGGAAGTCGGTACCAAAACCATTTTTATTCCATAACTTAGAAAAATTTTGGTTTCTTATAGTTGCCCCTTTTGCAAGAAACCTCACTTTTCTTGATTTTTCTTAATGAATGATGATCAATACCATACATTAACATTATTTTTGACTTAGGGGAACCTTATTTGTGAAAAATTTCAAAAAGTCAAACTTGATTTTGTGCACAGTTGACTTTTTATCGGATGAAATCCAAACTATGCGATCCTTTGTGAAATTAAGTCCTTGACCTAAATCAAACCTAATGGATGGATTGTATAAGTGTTATAGTGTGTATTGAATCATGTCCCAAGGTTTGGGAGCATGTCTTGGTCAAAAGTCAAAGTCACAATTGACTTTTTCCTCAAAACCCTAATTGTGGTCCTGGTGAAATTGAAACTTGTAAGCCAAGCTTCTTAGGCCAACCCACTGTTCTAAATGGATCAATGTGGTGTATTTGAGGTCCTCAAATCATGTCTTGAGGTCTTGGCTCAGGCTTTCTCCCAAAAGTCAACTTAGGGGTGGATTAGGTCAAGAAATCCTAATTCCTAATTTTTGGTAAATGCATCCCCTGAGGTTAATTGACTTGATGATTGAGTCCATGAGGTCCCTTGGAGTATATTGGGTTGTTCTTTGAAGCATTGGCTCATGCCCAGATGAAGATTCCCATCTGGAGTCCCTGGTCGACCAAAACCCTAATTTGGTGACACTGTCGATCTTGAGGCTTGATCCACTTGGAATGTTGCAACTTTGTGCTTGATTCTTAATGTGGGAGTCCTCTTGATCCTTTATAGGTGTTTGAGAGGTTAGACAAGTTGAATATCATGTCATTTCTTAATTGATCCTTTGTCTAAGTGCTCTGAGAGGGCTTGAAACCCTAATTCTTGGTTATAGTGAAAGCTCAACAATCCTTGAGGAGATTGATGAGGCATGAAGGTACATCCATATTGTGATGATGATTTGCACAATGATGGGAAATCTTAGTGGTCAAAATTTGGGGTATGACAGATGCCCCTATTTAATCTTCTTGGACCCGAAGGTGTGAATGGCGAAGGTATTCGGGCATTCGGGGTGCAAGAGGATTAAATATCGGAATACCCAAAATTTTGACGGTGGTTATGAATGGATGTTTGGTCATTCATCTTCTTTTACTAAGCAATGATACTTAGAAAAGGGTTAAAACTTCCCCTCGATCCTGGTCTTTAGCCATGGAACTGGTCTTAGTTTCTTTTGTTAATAAACTTCCCCTAGATCCTGGTCTTCTGCCACGGAACTGGTCTCAGTTTCTGATATAAACTTCCCCTCCATCTTGGTCTTCAGCCACGGAACTGGTCTCAGTTTCTGATATAAACTTCCTCTCGATCCTGGTCTTCAGCCACGAAACTGGTCTCAGTTTCTGATATAAACTTCCCCTCGATCCTGGTCTTCAGCCACAGAACTGGTCTCAGTTTCTGATATAAACTTCCCCTCGATCCTGGTCTTCAGCCACAGAACTGGTCTTAGTTTCTTTTGTTTTTTTAGGTTTTTATTTATTTATTTTTAGTTCCTTCCTTGACAGGGGGCGCTATGTGTAGCGGTTTTCATCAAACTTCTCGTCGAGTTTACTGGGGGAGATGCCATTTGATGGGAAAAAGGTTCTGATGTCAGACTTGCTAGGGAAACCCATTCGTCTGAGCTGTAGAGGTGCTCAAACTTCTCTGTTGGAGACACCATTTGTTGAATCTACTGGGGGAAACAAATCTCTTGAGAGGTTGTTTCCTGCTTGGGGATATTACATCATACTTTTCTTCGAGATCTTTTCGGAGAAATGCCATGTGATGTAATCCAATTTTGAGGTGCTGGTGACTTCATTAACATTGAATTTCTGGAGAGAAAAACCAATGTGTTGCTGAGAGTCTTTAGTTGCGAGGCTTTCCCTGGGGATTTTCCTTAATTCGGGAAAGCGTAAATATCATCTTCAATGGTGAAGAGTGACGTTTGTTGAATGTCTTCTTGCCTTTTAGAGGTTCAAGTTATCAAAGTGGTCGAGGACCGTCTCCAATCCAGAAATAAACTGGGGAGAAATTGCTCAGACACTGCATTTCCTAACAAGTAAAGGACTGACAACTCAATTGAGAGTACTTTCATCACTTGGGGATAAGACTGACCAGAGTGATAGTGATGCAATATGAATATGAGTATGAATCAATAATGCATGATGTATGTATGTTTATGCTGACAAAACTGACGCGACATACAGACTAATAGATGAACACGAAGGGATACTCAGCCACGGTGGGGATGAAAAGTATCACTGGTCAAAAATAGCAATTCTGCCTTGCTTAAGAAAGACGGTCCCTGTGGGAGAAAGATTTTCTCAATCGATCTTAAGAGGTACGAACTCTGCCGGGGATATCAGATGGGAAAATCTCATCTAAAACAATTTGATCCTTCATTCAGGTGCACTGGTTCAGAAAGAATACTTTGATTCTGCACTTTGAGGTTCAATCACCTTTGGAGAAGCGATCGATGTTCTTTCGATGTTTAACAGTAAAAAAAATTGATATCATTTTTTTAAAAGCAGAAAAATTTTGACAAGTTGAAATTCTGGTATCAGATATGTGATGTCGAAGGAGATGTTACGACATAAATATCCGAGAACTGATCAACATAGAAATAAGGTAACAAATGCAGCAAACGAAAAGTAAAGAGAACACAAATAATTGTTAACCCAGTTCGTTGCAATCACACCTACGTCTGGGGGCTACCAAGCCAAGAGGGAAATTCACTAAACAGAATTAGTTTGAAGATTCTCAACACACAACCTCTGGTTTACAATCTTCTCACCTAATCTCTACCCGTGCAATTTCTACCTAAGACACTCTTAGATATGAGACCCTTCTCACTCCCCCTCAATCACACACAGTGACAAAGAGAGAAAGCACAAGGATTAGAAGACACACTTCAAAGACACATAATCATACTTGCTTAAAAGCTTATAGATGATTAACAAATTACAACTCAACTAACGGTCCAACACTAGTATTAGAACAATACAAGAGTGGCTAACAAATCACAAAAGACAGAAACCCTAATCCTTAAAAACAATGCACACGCCCCACCTTCTTCTATATCTTCTGCAAATAGGGTTAACAGGTCTTTATATAGAAACAAGCAGCATGGGCTTGGGCCAAATCAATTCAATTAATGTTTTAAACTTCCCATAATTTTCTCCATAAAAGTAGAACAGAAGATCTCCAAAATATCGTAACAGAACTACTTATGGACTTAGAAAATCTCCTCCTTATTTTGCGCCAGCATAGAATCAATTAAATATTCCAAAATAAGTAACAAACAACGCACATTTTTTTCTAAACAGAAACACGTTCAGTTCTGGAATCACATGTTAAGATATCTGCTTTGACATCCATAAACCCTGCAGAGATGTTCTACTCACATGTCAAAGCATCATTCATAACATTTAATAGAGCAGTATATTTTACCAAAATTGCTGCCAACACAGAACTTACAAACTCCCCCTTGGAAAATTTTGGCTAAAACATTCTTTGAACATTGAAACAAATAAACAACATCATATCAGAAAGAAGATGTTAGAACATCTGATCAGACATTATACACAATCATAAAGGAAGGAAAAAACTCCCCCCTCAAGCCAAAACTCCCCCTCAATCTCCAGAGTTAAGCACATACATTCTCTCCCCCCTTTTTAGCCATAATATGACAAGTCATCGCAAGAAACATGCAATAGGTCAGCAAGAAATAAAAAGCAGATTTCAACCATCAAGATCCAAGGAGAAGTGCAGTACAGGCCAAGCACACTTAGGTGCCAATGAAAATCCAGAATAGAACCCAAAAACAACAAAAACGAACAAAAAGTCTTCAAGAACAGAACACTCAATTGTCTTCAGGACCAATAGAGTCATCAGTCTTAGAACTTCCTTCTTCACCATCAGCATCTCCATCAGAGTCATGCTCCTCAGTGTCATACCCCAAATTTTGACCACTAAGATTTCCCATCATTGGGCAAATCATCATCACAATATGGATGAACCATTATGCCTCATCAGTCTCCCCAAAGATGGGTGAGCTTCCACTACTATCAAAAATTAGGGTTTCAAGCCCTCTCTGAGCCTTAGACAAAGGATCAATCAAGAATTGACATGATCTTCAACTTGGCTAACCTCTCAAACATCCATAATGGATCAAGAGGACTCCCACAGCAAGAATCAAGCACAAGGTTGCAACATTCTAAGTGGATCAAGCCTCAAGATCGCCAGTGTCACCAAATTAGGGTTTGGTCGACCAGGGCCTCAAGATGGAAATTTTCCTCTGGTATGAGCCAATGCTTCAAAGCATAACCTAATATACTCCATGGAACATCATGGACCCAATCACCAATTCAATTTAGCCTCAGGGGATGCATTCATCAAAAATCAGGAATTAGGGTTTCTTGACCTAGTTCACCCCTAAGTTGACTTTTGGGACAAATCATGAGCCAAGACCTCAAGACATGATTTGAGGGTCTCTAATACACCACATTGATCCATTTGTAACAATGGATTGGTCCAAGAAGCTTGATCAACAAGTTTCAAATTCATCAGAACCACAATTAAGGTTTTGAGGAAAAAGTCAACTGTACCTTTGACTTTTGACCCAGGCATGCTCCTAAACCCTAGGACATGATTCAATACACCCTATAACACCTATGAAATCAATCCATCAAGTTTGATTTAGGTCAAAGACTTGATTTCATAGAGGATCGCACGGTTTGGAATTCATCTGACAAAAAGTCAACTGTGCACAAAAGTCAACTTTGACTTTTTGAGATTTTTCGCAATTATGGTTCTTTGACCCTAAAATGATGTTAATGTGTGATTGGAATCATCATTCATCAAGGAAAATCAAGAAAAGTGGGATAACTTGTAAAAGGGGTAACCATAAAAAACTTAGAAATTTTCTAAGTTATGGAACAAAGTGGCTAGGGTACCAACTTCCAAGGATCATAACTTGAGATCTAAGCAACCATTTGGGCTGATCCAAAGATGGATTTGTAGCTCTCATGGCATACTTTAAAAGTGTCAACTAGACCTCATTCCAATTCCTCATGGATTTCAAGTTATGGAATGGCCAAAATCACAAAAAGTGAAAATGTCACTTTTTTCCAACACTTAGTGAAATTTTCACTAAGTCAGAATCTGCCTTCACTTTTTTCCAAAATGTAGGGGCATTTTTCACTTGGATCCAAAAGGTATCAAAATAAAATATGATCACACATATGTTGTATCATATGAGAGCTTTCCAATATGGCCAAGAACTCCATGAAAATCCACTTGAGCCATGAGATATGACCATGCCAATGTGCCTTGCTGCAAACTGTCATGGTAAGGCAGATTTGTGAATTTTGCTCGATTTTCCAAATTTGTGCAAATAACAAACATGTCTATCCATCTGGACACCTCATGGGGAGACCAAGGAGGGACAAACACTGACCCATCAGCCTCCCAAGTCCTTGGAACCAAAAGTAGCATGCCAAACCTAGAAATCCCTAAAGAGGGGACAAGACTCCAATTTTGTTTTGGAGAATTCAATGGATGCACCAAGGTGGCATGGACTGAGCCATTTCTAACTGAATTCAGTCAAGACATATCCAAGACCAAGGGAACCAGCAGCCTGTGCTCTAACCTCTAGTCAATGGCTGGAGGAGACTTGGATTCGCATTGATCAACATTGGCCAAACCTCTGCTGCAGTTGCCATTCACTATTGCAGCCAAAACAAACTTACTCTACTATAAATAGAACTCATTTGTGATCAGTTTGAGTACACCAAAGCCATCAAACATATATTTTCCTCAAAATCACCTTCTCACTTCCAAATTTGCCTTCCAAAGTAAGTCACTATCGGGTTTTGAGTTTGAGAGCAATTCCAACCAAACCAATCACACACACACACACACCTCTCATAAACATCATATAGAAGTGATCCAAACTCTCACAAGTGACCTGTAACACCAAAATCACAAAGTCCCATCTCAAAACCTCAAAATAGGGCCTTTTTGCATTTTTCAAGCCATGTCTTGATTCAGTCACTTTCCAAACCAGATAAAACCTCAAACACACTCCAAATATCATCCTTGAATTGTCCCAAATGGTTTCACACATCTGGAACACCATTTGAGAGAGTTGCTATTTTGGCCACTTTTGCCCCTTTTGCAAGAAAGGGCCAGTTTCAATTCCTGAGGTTTCCAGCTAGTTCCAATCATCCTAAAAGCTTCTAAGGGATCATTTGAGATTGTTCAAAGCATCAAAACGTTTATGGAACAAGGCACTTGACAGATTGCCCAAAAAGCTCCTAAAGAGGTAAGCATCTCAACTTGAACTCTTTAAAATATGCATTGCTTTGAGGTCCACTGATCATGCACATCTCATACATGTTATATTTGTTGTGTTTGAACCAATTCATCATGTAATTCATGCCTATAACAAGAGATAGCACAGAAAATGCAAAATATGGCCTATTTCAAAACCACTATCGGGTTTTGAGGAGGATTTGTTTTCTGAAAAAACTACCACCGCCATTGGATTTCTTGTAAAATTCTAGGCCAAATGCCTATAAATTTTGTCTCCATCCATGGAGAAATGAGAAAGTTATGGCCTTCACGTTTCTGACCAAAATCTTGCCTTGCCTTGCCTTGGGCCAGGCCAAAAAAAACAAGGCAAGCCTTGTATATTTGTGGTTGTGTTCCAATACACGGATGTATCACTACCCCAGTGGTAAGACGCGCATGCTGCACACAAGAGGTCTGGGGTTCGAATCCCCCTCGCCCCAGGTCCTCTTTTTTTTTACCACTTTTTCATATTTTATTCTTTATGATTTGAAAAATTAATAACTCCCTCAATTTTAATTATTTTTTATTGGTTGTTTTTGCAAAAAATCACAAAAATGTTGAAATATTTTATTCCACAAAAAAATAAAATTTATATTATTTATTTAATGTAATTAGTATTTTTGTGAATAAATTCATTTTTAATTGTTTTTAAACATTTTAAAAGTGAATATTTACCTTGAAAATCAAAACCAAGTGAGTTTTAATACATCTTGTGATTAAAACCTCATTTTTCAAACCTTAAACAAAAATCACAAGTGGTTTATTCAAACTCATTTGGTATTTTTATCATTTTATTGATTTTCTTTGAATATTTACTTTTAAAGAAAAACAAAATTAGGGTTTCTTTGATTTCAACCCTCATCAATCATTTTCAAAACACTTGGGCCTCTTATTAGAGTGTAAGACCCAATCCTTTGTATATACAACCCATTTTGGGCCTCAGATATTGTATAAGTCCCGTTGTATTTTCAAAATCACGGCACGATCGCCACCTTTTAAAACAAAACCCTGGGCTTCTTATTGAGCTATAAAACCCATTCATTTTCTTAAAATAAAACACTTTAGGCCTTTAATAGAGTGTAAGACCCAATCCCCTTTGAAAACCAAAACATTTTTGGGCCTCAGTCATTGTATAAGACCCACTGTGTTTTCAAAAAACTCGGCGCGATTGCCATTTTAAAACGGAAAAACTTTTGGGCCTACCCTCGTGTTATAAGCCCCATTTCCTTTCTTTAAAACCTTTGGGCCTCTCCTTGACTTGTAAGTCCCATCTCTTGTACAAAAATAACTCTATGGGCCTCCAATAGAGTGTAAGACCCAATCCACTTTTAACCAAAATCTTTTTGGGCCTCAGATGTTGTATAAGTCCCTCTGTGTTAAAAGAAAAAACCTCGGCACGATCGCCTGTTCAAAATAAAACCCTGGGCCTCTGCTTGAGCTGTAAGCTCGATCACTGGCACAAAAACACGTTGGGCCTCTAATAGAGTGTAAGACCCAATCCCTTGTACATAAAAACTTTGTGGGCCTCACATATTGTATAAGTCCCTCTGTACAGTTTTCAAAACAGCGGTGCGTTCATCGTTAAAACTTGGGCCTCTCCTTGAGCTGTAAGCCCCAACAATCTTTTCAAAGCACTTTCTCCTTTGATTTTGAATACAATATTGTTATCAAAGCTTTCTTTGTTGAGCAACTAACAAAACAGCATGGAAGCTCTACAACGGGTAAGTGTTTATCCGCTTTCATTTATCGCTTTCATAAGTATATAACTGTATTGTGGGGTTGTTTCACTGTAAGTCTCCTTTCACATCCTCTTATATACTTGTCAAATATCAACTGTGTAATACTAGTATAGTTATTTAGAGTTTTCCCCGGCAACTACGTCTAGAACTAGGTAAAGCCTTGTTGGTCGCTCTTAAATACAGTCAAAACTAGATCCCCCGTAGGATTCCAGATATAGTCTTCCCTTCTCTTGGGGTTAAACAATATGGAACAAAGAGAAAAGCAGTATTCTCGGTGAACCTTTTCTCAGACTGTCACTCTTAGAAATTGGCAAAGAAACTCTACTCCCCAGAGTTGATCTATTTTCCGTGAATAACATCTCTTGAGTTTCTTCCAAATTCAAGAACCTTCCTGGCTTGATCTATTCTCTGTGAATAGCATATCTTGAACTTCTCTTGGTTTGGGGACCCACAGGCTTCCTAAAAGCATCCCCGCCTCCTCTTGGGTGTTGTACAAGGACCCTTCGGCTTCTTAGAAGTTCTCATGCCTTCTCTTGGGATTAATACAAGGACCCTGACGACCTCTTAAAGGTATAAGACAAAACTTAGTCATCCTTTGCTAGAGCAGTCTTTCCAGCGTCAAAACTCCGGCCGTTGTGGGGTTGATACCCATCCCTTAATACCCGTGCCTCCTCTTGGGCATTGTACAAAAGATAAAACTCTAGACTTGGACAGTCTAAGACCCTTAAGTCTCAAAGACATTCTCAAGTTCCCTTCAAACATAGGCAGAAACTCGGTCTCTCTCATGAGAGTTCCCTATACTTGGACTCACTTCAGGATCTCTAGAATCCACGGCGGTAAGGCAGCCTCCTCTTGGGCTTTGTACAATGACTCTCCCCAGCGGAGTTAACATTTTCAGACTCTCTTGTTAAGTCAGTCTCCCCTTTAGCCTCCGTCTTGGGCTTCGTACAGGACACAAAGAAAAGAACACTCTCTTGTTTAGTATAAAAGACTTTCTTGTTGAGTCAAAGCCCTTTTTAGCCTCCGTCTTAGGCTTCGTATAAGACAGATAAAAACCACTCTCTTGTTGAGTATAAAAGACTCTCTTGGTAAGTCAATTTCCTTTTAGCCTCTATCTCGGGCTTCGTACGAGACACCAAAGCACTCTCTTGTTGAGTATAAAAGACTCTCTTGTTGAGTCACTTCCCCTTTAGGCTCTATCTCGGGCTTGGTACGAGACATCAAATCACTCTCTTGTTGAGTATAAAAGACTCTCTTATTGAGTCAAACCTTTTTAGCCTCCGTATTGGGCTTCATATAAGACAGATAAAAGACTCTCTTGTTGAGTCAAAACCTTTTAGCCTCCGTCTTGGGCTTCGTACAAGACACACAAAAGCACCCTCTTGTTGGGTCAGTCACTTGTTAGCACTATCTTGTTTAGTCGACCCTTTTAGCCTCTATCTCGGGCTTCGTACGAGACAACAAACAAAGAAAAAGCACCCTCTTGTTGGGTCAATCACCTCCTCTTAGGCTTTGTATAAGGAAAACCTCGGTTGAGTCAATTAACCTTTTGGCATCCAATCTGTGCCTTGCTCACAGCATACAAACATCAACAACTCCTATTTAGAGATGACAAATTCTCTCTCATCCAAACCCTTTAGCTTCACATCTTGGACTTTGAACAAGATACAAATCACCTTTAGCTTCATGTCTTGGGCTTTGAACAAGACACCAAAATAACCTTTTTCCTCGAACTACGATCGCTCTGATTTCCCTGTTTCGTTAAACGGGAATACATAGGCCTAAGATTGCAAAATCTTAGCGAGCATACTAATCATAAACCCAAAATCCAGTACCTTCATATATCAATCAAAAGCATCCGACCTAATCCCTTACCAAAAACCTCGCAAATAGTCCAGACATTCTAATCTTAAAAAAATAACTGAAGAGGGGCCCACATCTTAATAGCATTTGTAAACCGACAGTTTTGACTGTTTAAACTCAGTTTGCAAGCAGGGTTAATTGGAGACATCTATTTCCCTTCCTTAATCAGCTCAATAGGATAAAAAATGAATCGAACTGTAGTGCCCAAGCGATCGTGATTCATGACCACAAAAATCGCGCTACAAAAAAAATGGAGGCCCCCGTGGGGCCCTTCTCTTTCTTACAATCTTCGGTAGAAACCTTAAGTTTAGAAAACGCCACAGAAAGATGGCGACTCCACTGGGGAAAATGAGATCTTGTTCTCTTCCCATCTCTTAGGTAGAAAATCCTAAGTTCACAAAGTATCACAGAAATGGCGACTCTGCCTGGGAGTCATTGTCTGTATAGGATCATAAGACTAAAGGTCTAGGATGATTAAGAAAAATATATATACTGCTTTTCCTAATTGATATCTGTGTTTATTTTTCTGCTAATGGGAATGCGTGTGATGTCGCATGTGGAAAGATTGAGTATACACCTGAGATAGGTGATGGCAATACGGGTAATCTTACTGGGAGTGAATTCCAGCTAAGAGTCCCCGGTCGACCATCAAACTCAGTGGAGACTCCCTTTGCAGATACATTGCCTATACGACTTCGATTTTTGAAAGTTGTGTGGTCGACTGGGTTATCTGAGAAGTTGAGGTTCTTAGTAGACTGAAACCATTTTGTAGTGCGGAAGCTATCGAAAATAGTTGTCACGCTATACTACCCTCATTTGAGATCACTCTAGGATACATCAGCTCGCTGGCGATCCGCTTGTTGTTGTTATCCCAAGAGGGATCAATGATTTTGCGAACAGGTACAAAAAATCATCAGTATAAACCTTTGGGGGGGGGGGGGGTAGAGCCTTGACTTCATGACACCGACCCTTTGACCCCATGTTTTTTCTATGTCTTTGTGTGCTGCATTCATACATTCATTTAAAAAACATCAAAAAAGAAAATCTTCTCTTCTAGTCTCTCTCTTTTTCAAATTAAACTAAGACAATGATTGCAAATGTCAGATAAAGAGATTGCGTTATGGATTTCGGTAGAAGAAAAACTCACAAGTATACCTTTAAGGTTCCAAAGTTGGAGGATTTGAGAGGGTTGGCAAGGATGATCACCAATCCTGAGGCTTTCAGAGCCAAGTATGGAGGACTGCTATCTCTGTTAAGGGTCCATGTAATTGAAGGAATCCTGTCTACGCTCATTCAGTTCTATGATCCGGTCTTTCACTGTTTCACATTCCCGGATTATCAGCTAGCACCAACATTGGAGGAGTATTCTCACCTGACTGATCTGCATATCACTGATCAAGCTCCCTTTTCTGGACTGGAAGAAATTCCAAAAGATCAAATCTTTGCAAGAACAATTTATTTGGACGAGTCAGAAGTCAGGACTCACATGATCACTAAGAGTGGCATCCAAGGTTTTCCAGCCCAATTCTTGATACAGAAAGCCCTGTACTTTTCCAGTATAGGAAACATGGCCGCTTACGAGAGCATCTTTGTTTTGCTCACCTACGGGTTATTTTTATTTTCCAACATCGATAACTTTGTAGATATCAATGCCATTAAGATATGTCTGATTGGCAATCCTGTACCGACCTTACTCGCAGATGCGTATCATTCGGTACACTTAAGGAATTTATACAGCGGAGGAATGATCACGTGATGTGTACCCTTGCTGTACAAATGGTTCATTTCCCATTTGCCCAAGTCTGTTGCATTTTGGGATCAAAAGAATACTTTACGTTGGTCGCAGAGAATCATGTCTCTTACCAACTCTGACATCGATTGGTACAATCGAGTCTACGACGGGATCAGAATCATTGACCGTTGTGGAAATTTCCCAAATGTACCCCTTATAGGAACTAAGAGGGGAATAAACTATTATCCAATTCTCGTCCATCGTCAATTTGGATACCCAATGAGGCATGTCCCGCGGAGTGCTCATCTAGAAGGTCTTTTCTTCAAGGAAGGAGAAAATGACAGGGCACTAAACACAGAAATAGTGCATGCTTGGAAACACGTTCATAGGAAAGGAATAGAGTCTCTAGGAAAACCAGGCCATGTCTCGGTGGAGCCTTATCTCCACTGGGTACAAACTAGAGCTCTCAAGCTGAGGATGCCTTACCCTCGTCAGGAAGTTCTTCCGTTAAGGGACTCTGTCCTTTATTTCATGTCTGAGACGGAAAAACTTCAGGTGACTCTCAACAAAGTTCAACAGGAGAGGAGGTCTTGGAGGAACAAGTACCGTATTCTCAATGTAAAGCGTAAGAAACTACAGCAGCTATTGAAAGAAAAGGATGCTCTGATTGAGATTTTAGAGCAACATGATGTAGAGAATCAGGATGACCAAAGGAAGTTGCTCGCTCCTTTCACTTAGCAAAGGAATGACAACCCGACAACGGCTGAAGAGCCCCGGTCAAAGAAAAGGAAAACACCAGAACCAGCACTTGAGTTCTCTTCAGAGAGGACTCAGGATCCATTAGTTTAGACATTTCCTTTTTCGGAACTTTGTAATCTACTGTATTTCCATTTCCGCAATCTTTGAATTCAATAAAATGGGGTTTCCCCACTGTTTGATATTTGCAATCTAATTGTCGAAGTTTACTTTGAATAAACAAAAAAATAATTAATAAAATCATTGCATATCATTCTCGCATAAACACATTCTTCTTCCTTACGAATCTCACGTTTGTGTCTCGGTTCTAGAATCAAATTGTCTCATTCGTACAATACTCGGGCCAATCGACAGAAAAAGATGGATGATCTCGAGGAAGAGAACTGAGAGTTGAGAGAAGACATCGACACTCTGAAAGAAGATCTGAGAAAGCTTCATGACAGCATGCAAGCTCTAGCAGAAGATCAGATGCAACAACAACGGACTGTGATCTCAGAGACCACATCAACTCCCATAGTGGAGAAGTCTAATCCTAGGTACAAAATGCCGAAAGATCGTCCCTGGGACATGCCACTCAACTATATCCCAGAAGGATATATCCCGCCGATCATGGAAGATTTGGAAAACGCAGCAGGAACCGCTGGGCCTGAAGGTTACAAACTTCGGGAAAGCGAAGATGCCAGGGGCATGACAACAACTCCTGAAGGTTACAAACTTCGGGAGACACCAAGAGTCTCTGCCATGATGACTATACCACCGCCTATGGTGCACACTGTCCCGAAAGGACAGATTCCACATATACCTTCTGGTGGAAACAAAAGTATGTTCGACAGAATGAATGAGTTCCAGGAACAGTTCCTGGAGATGCAGAAAGAGCTGCAAGCCATTCGCGGTCAGGACCTATTTGGAAAAGATGCCGCAGACGTTTGTTTGGTCCCCAATGTGAAAGTTCTGCACAAGTTCCAAGTGCCCGATTTTGAAAAGTACAAGGGTAACTCTTGCCCTCAAAGTCATTTAGTGATGTACGCTCGGCGAATGTCAGCTCAGACAAAGAACCAGGAGCTACTGATTCACTACTTTCAGGATAGTTTAACCGGTGCCGCACTCAAATGATACATGGTTTTAAACCGTACTAAGATCGCTACTTTCAGAGATCTTGGCACTACCTTCGTTCAGCAGTATAAGTATAACCTGAACATGGCACCAGACAGAGATCAACTCAGATCGATGTCGCAAAAGGACAAGGAAACCTTTAAAGAGTACGCTCAGAGTTGGAGTGAAATCGCCGCCCAGATTTGTCCACCTCTTGAGGAAAAAGAGATGACAAAGATCTTCTTGAAAACCTTGAGCTCATTTTACTACGACCGAATGGTTGCCAGTACGCCCAGTGACTTCACCGAGATGGTGGGCATAGGAGTTTGTCTTGAGGAAGTCGTCCGAGAAGGACGTTTAGTTAAAGACGCTGGATCATCAAGTAATACAAAAAGATACGGTAGTGCTCTCCCTAAGAAAAAAGAGCAGGATATTGGGAATATCTCTCTCGGAAAGCAAAGGCAACGTTACCAACCAGTAGCAGCTGTAACTCCTGCTATTAACATTGTGCCTGTTCCTACGTATCAACCTCAGGTTGCGCAGAGCCAACCTAATCAACACCAATATTAGCAAAGGATACAATAGCCTCTTCAGCAGGCTCATCCTCCGTACAAAAATAACCGTACAACGCGACCACCAGGGTTCGACCCTATACCAATGTTGTACGCAGAACTGCTTTCGGTACTATTGGTCAAGGGGCATGTCCAAACCAAGTCTCCTCTTATAGTACCGGAAAATCTGCCTTTTTGGTTCAAAGCGGATCAGACTTGTCCTTACCATCAAGGAGGACCAGGGCATAACATAGAAAATTATCTCAGTTTCAAATCCAACGTATAAAAGCTTGTTAGGAGCGGGGTCTTATCTTTCAAAGATACGAATCCAAATGTTCTCACGAACCCGTTGTCTCAACATGAGAAAGCTACAGTCAATTTGATAGAGGGAGAGTCTAACGATAGCTATTAAATTCATGATGTACTCTTATTGAGGACCAATCTGGTCAAGATGCATCGGAGACAGAGCGGGTATGGCCATATACCACCTCATAATTATCACCAGTGTGATATCCGCTCTAAGGACAATCAAGGATGTTCTGTGGTGCAATCAACTCTACAGGAACAATTGGATCTCGGATGGATCCAAGAGCACCGAATTCGTGGGGTCAACATGACTTGTACAAATTCCAACATCATTCAGAGCCATGACATCCGTGCGATGAATGTCAACCTGGTGGCAATGCACTCAAGGCAAAGCCAACATCATGATCTGCCACGACACAATTATGATTCCTGTCTAATTTGCTCGGTAAACAATCAGGGATGCTCTTTTGTACAAGAGGCCCTCCAGTGTCAGATGGATCTAGGATGAATCCAGGACTACCATGATAAAAATATTTATTAGATCAACGTGATTCAAATCTTCGATATTCACTTAATGAATACCAGCTTGGTGGAATTACACGCTAAGCAAGTCCAGCTCGGTTTCCTGACTTCGCATAGTTATCAGAACTGTAAAGGATGTTGTGAAAGTGACCAGGGATGTGCTCTCGTTCAAAGAACTTTACAACACTTGTTAAACCACTGGTGGCTTCCGATCTATATGGACGAAGACACGCAACAAGTTAGTATGATCGATGGGAACCCTAGTAGGCATCACAGTCAGGATGTTCGATCAATGGAAACAGACCTAGTGAGGTTGCACTGTATTCAAAGCGGACGTGGCCAGGTGCCACCACATAACTATGAACGCTGTAGAGTCTGCTCGGAAAATAACCAAGGATGTTACCTCGTGCGAGCATCCCTTCAAGGTCAGTTGGACCGCAAAGAGATTCACCCATACCCAGCTTCGGGGTCCGTTGACTGGATGCCAGACTATTTCACTGATCAAATCAAATATGTGGTTGTAATCTCTGACCCTGAGAGGACCATGGATGTTTGTGCCATCATCCCTCTACTGGACGAATCAAAGGTTCTTAGCCAAGAACTGATTGACGTTACTTACGACAGTCAGAAAAATCAGAAGGCTCCTGTAGTTATCTATCTACTGGGACCGTTACTATATGAAATAGCTAAGGCGATCCCTTACAAATACGGTGCAACAATAATTAAGAACAGAAAGGAAGTTCCGTTACCCTCCGTCGTGAATATTGCAGACATCAGTCGAGTAACACGGAGAGGTCAAATCTTCAACCGAGGATATGGAGGACCTAACAAAGAAAAGGAACTTCAGACGGAAGCTCCCAATCCACCGGTCGGTCAGACCAGTGATCCCGACCTTTCAAAAAACAATGATGAGATGTTGAAGCTCATCCAAAGGAGTGAATACAATACTATTGATCAGCTGTTACAAACTCCTTCAAAGATCTCTGTGTTATCACTTTTACTCATTTCCGAAGCCCACAGAGAGGCTCTACAGAAAGTCTTAGAGCAGGCCTTTGTGGAACAGGATGTGTCAATATGACAGTTCGATAGTATCATCTCTAACATCACTTCTTGCAACAACTTAGGATTCAGTGATGAGGATTTGCCAGAAGAAGGCAAAAGTCACAACATGGCGCTCAACATCACAATTAACTGCCAGGATGATGCTTTAGCCAGTGTACTGGTAGACACAGGATCGGCCATCAAAGTTATGCCAAAGTCCACTTTAATGAGACTATCATTCAAAGGATCCCCGATGAGGGGCAGTGAGGTCATCGTCAAAGTCTTTGACAGATCTTGGAAAGCAGTTATCGGCGAAGTCGACTTTCCCATAATTATCGGTCCTCACACTTTCCTAATCACTTTCCAGGTCATGGACGTTCGGGCAACATACAGCTGTTTATTAGGAAGACCTTGGATACACCAGGATGGGGCAGTCACTTCGACGCTACACCAGAAACTGAAGTTTGTCAAGAACGATCAACTCGTCACGGTCTGTAGAGAACAAGCCTTTCTCGTGAGTAACTTGTCATTATCTACTTGTGTAGAACCCGAGGAGGTTGTTAGAACTCAGTTCCAAGCACCTTCGGTGAGCAATGAGAGTCAATCAGAGAAAGGAACCTCAATTTCCTCATACAGAGATGCTCTCGAAGTGATTAAAAATAACAATACAAAAGGATGGGGACAACTTGCCATTCCTACCGATAACAAAACAAAGAAGGGTCTTGGTTTTTCTTCAACCTATACCCAGACAGCTGCTAACAATGAAAGTCTTCATCCCATTCAGGATTTCTTCCACAGTGGAGGTTTCCTTCACCCAATATCTCAAGCAGTCCATACCATCAACGAGGAAGATCCCTCTGATACAGATGAGGAGTGGAAGTCCTATCTTAACGAGGACGGTTATATGTCTCAGGAAGAGGTGCCTATGCCATTTTGCTATCTCGCACAGAGTCTGAGATTTATACCCAGGTCAGATGTAAGAATAATATACAGAGATTGTGATCTGGAAGGATGTTGTGCTCCACCGAACTCATTAGAGGAGGACACTCTAATGAAAGACAACTTTGACCACGACTATTATGGCCCAATGGATGGCCTGCCTATCTGGCAGCCGTACCCATGAGACTTGGGGCAAGAAAATCAACCGAATAATGAAAATCAGCTGAGCATTATTGAACAGAATACCTGTGTCCCCGCCATGTCATTGGATCAAAACTCAGGTTATTCAGAAAATATCCCGTACGACGATGAATTGGCAAAGCTTGCTGGACTTGAATTCATCAATTATGCTTTTCTTGAGGTCAACGTCATCGAGAGAGATGACTCCTCCGGTTCCAAAGAAGGGTGGGACACCTTAGGACAACCAAGTGGAAAATACGACTATATGGTCAAGTACACTGCTCCTGAGAGCTCTCGTATCAGGCTTGAAGGCATCTAGCCAACTGGATAGGGAGATCTGCCTGAGAGCACGAATACTATGCAAAATACAAACGAGGAATCCTCATACGACAACTCTGCCTGGGAGACAGATTCCAATGATCCTGCTCCACCAAAAATCAACGTTATTTCTGAATACAAATCAAAGAAGGTAGTAGACTTTGTGATTCACCGAGGAGTTCACCGCCAATGGGTTGTTGTCGATGTTCCGAAGATTGTTCATAAGTCAAAGTAATTGTCGTCTTTAACCTTTCACCCTGCCCAGGTGAAACGGATGTTTTGATAGGGCTCGGTTTCTGTAATTATCCCTCTTCGTTTTGCCCAAAGCGACAGAGTTTTGTTTTATAGGGCTGTAGTTTCAAGAATCGACTTGTTCATAAGTAAAATAACGTCGTTCTATAATTTCCGCATTTATTGCTGTTTTCTCTTTTTGATTTTTCTGAAAATGGTAATCCTAAAAAACAATTCAAATAATAAAAACAAGCAGTTATCAGAAAATACACTGCACACACTCTTGCATTCTCTCTATCTCTTCTAAAACAAATCATCACGTCATGCAGATTGCTTGTTTTAAACCCCGTTGAAACATACGACACGGTGTCTTCTCCCAACTTTGAATTCCCGATATTTGGGGCTGAAGAAGAAGTTGACAACGAAATTCCAGAAGAGATCTCCCTACTACTCAAACAGGAGGAAAGGTCCATCGAACCTCAGAAAGATCTGTTGGAAACGGTAAACTTGGGTTTGGAAAAAGAGAGAAAAGAGGTCAGGATTAGGGCATTGCTCAGTCCAACTGCCAAAGAGGGTTTGACAAAGCTTCTCAAAGAGTTTCCCGATGTATTCGCTTGGTCCTATCAGGACATGCCAGGGTTGGATACCAGCATCGTTGAACATCATCTACCGTTAAGGTCAGAATGTCCGCCAGTAAAACAAAGGTTGAGACGGACTCACCCGGACATGGCCATCAAAATCAAGGAGGAAGTACAGAAACAGATTGACGCTGGTTTCCTCGCCACGTCAGAATATCCTCAATGGTTAGCCAACATCGTACCCATTCCAAAAAAGGAAGGAAATGTCAGAATGTGTGTGGACTACAGAGATCTAAACAAGGCTAGTCGAAAGGACGACTTTCCTTTGCCACACATTGACATGCTGGTAGACAGTACAACAAAGTTCAAAACTTTCTCCTTCATGGATGGATTCTCGGGCTATAATCAGATTAAAATGGCACAGGAGGATATGGAGAAAACTTCATTCATTACCCCATGGGGTAGCTTTTGTTACAAGGTAATGTCGTTCGGTTTGAAGAACGCCGGGGCAACCTATCAAAGGGCCATGACTACTCTCTTTCATGACATGATACACAAGGAAATCGAGGTATATGTCGATGATATGATTGCTAAATCTAAAACAGAAGAAAAGCATGTGACCCACCTATAAAAACTATTCGAGCGGTTGAGAAAGTATAAACTCCGCTTGAATCCCAATAACTGCACATTCGGTGTCCGCTCAGGGAAACTCTTAGGGTTCATCATCAGCCAGAAAGGAATTGAGGTTGATCCTGACAAGGTTAAGGCCATTCAAGAAATGCCTTCTCTGAAAACTGAAAAACAAGTCAGAGGATTCCTGGGACGTTTGAACTACATCTCCAGATTCATATTCCTCATGACCGCGACATGCGCACCAATTTTGAAATTACTTAAAAAAAACCAGGACTGCGTTTGGACAGAAGATTGTCAAACTGCCTTCGACAGTATTAAGGAGTATCTGTTGAATCCACGGATTCTATCACCTCCAGTGGAAGGAAGAACACTGATCATCTACCTAACAGTCCTAGAGGACTCGATGGGTTGTGTACTTGGCCAACAAGACGAAACCAAAAGGAAAGAGTCTACCATCTACTATCTGAGCAAGAAATTCACCGACTGCGAGACTCGGTACACTATGCTTGAGAAAACTTGCTGTTCTCTGGCTTGGGCAGCCAAACGTCTTCTCCAGTACATTATTCGTCACACTACTTGGTTGGTCTCCGAAATGGATCAAATCAATTATGTATTTGAAAAACCTGCTCTCACGGGAAGAATCGCCCGTTGGAAGATGTTGTTATCAGAATACGACATCGAATACCACACTTAGAAAGCCGTCAAAGGGAGTATTTTAGCCGATCATTTGGCTCATCAACCAATTGATGATTAGGAATCAATCAGGTTTGATTTTCCAGACGAAGATGTCATGTATTTGAAAATGAAAGATTGCGATGAACCGCTACCCAGTGAAGGGCCAGAACCAGGTTCCCAATGGGGACTTATCTTTGATGGAGCCGTCAATCATTATGGAAACGGAATTGGGGCAATCATCATAACACCTCAGGGTACCCACATTCCTTTCACTGCAAGACTTACGTTCAAGTGCACGAACAACGAGGCCTAATACGAAGCTTGCATTATGGGTCTCGAAGAAGCGATCGACTTAAGGATCAAGGACTTGGATGTATATGGCGACTCAGCCCTGGTTATCAATCATATCAAAGGAGATTGGAACACATACCAATCAGGACTAATTCCTTACAAAGATTACGCGAGAAGGTTGTTACCCTTCTTCAATAGAATCAAGTTTCACCACATCCCTCGTGAAGTGAATCGCATGGCTGATGCGTAAGCCACTCTCTCTTCCATGATTAGTGTAGGTCAATGGAATGACCTACCTAAGATCGACATAATGCACCTTGAAAGGTCCGCTTACATCTTCGCAATTGAAGCAGTCATAGACGACAAACCTTGGTATCATGATATCAAATGCTTCCTTCAGAAACAAGAGTACCCACTTGGGGCATCCAGGAGAGACAGAAAGACCCTTAGAAGACTGGCTGGTAGCTTCTTTCAGCGGTGATACACTCTATAAGAGAAATTTCGACATGGTCTTGCTCCGATGCATAGACAGACCAGAAGCAAACATGCTGATAAAAGAAATTCATGAAGGATCCTTTGGCACTTATGCCAACGGACATACAATGGCGAGAAAAATTCTAAGAGCAGGATACTATTGGTTGACCATGGAATTCGACTGCTACAAGTACATGAGGAAGTGTCACAAGTGTCAGATATACGTAGACAAGATCCATGTACCGCCAACGTATCTCAAAGTTCTTTCTTCTCCGTGGCTTTTTTCCATATGGGGAATCGACATGATTGGTATGATTGAACCCAAGGCTTCAAACGGACATCGGTTCATTCTGGTAGCCATTGACTACTTCACCAAGTGGGTCGAAGCAGCATTGTACGCCAATGTAACCCGACAAGTGGTGGTCCGATTTATCAAAACCAATATCACCTGCCGTTATGGTGTTCCAAGCTAGATCATTACATATAATGGATCTAACTTGAACAATAAGATGGTGAAAGAGTTGTGCGCCGAGTTCAAGATAGAACACCATAACTCATCTCCCTACTAACCCAGGATGAATGGGGCGGTAGAAGCGGCTAACAAGAACATCAAGAAGATTGTTCAAAAGATGGTTGTAACCTACAAAGACTGGCACGAGATGTTACCCTTTGCTCTTCACGGTTATCGCACATCTGTCCGCACTTCAACAGGGGCAACTCCTTTATCTCTAGTATATGGCATGGAGGCAGTGTTCCCCATAGAAATAGAGATCCCATCAATCTGGATATTGATGGAAGCTAAGCTTACAGAAGCTGAGTGGTGTCAAAGTCGACACGACGAACTGAATCTGATCGAAGAAAAGCGAATAACGGCTCTATGCCATGGTCAGTTGTATCAGCAAAGAATAAAGAGGGCGTTTGACAAAAAGGTCCGACCTCGCGTCTTCAGGAAAGGATACCTTGTGCTCAAGAAGATACAATCATTTCTCACTGATTCCTGGGGCAAATGGACTTCGAATTATGACGGCCCTTATGTGGTCAAGAAAGCTTTCTCAGGCGGCGCCTTGAGACTTGCAACCATGGATGGAGAAGAATTTTCCTACCCCACAAATGTTGATGTAGTCAAGAAATACTTCGCCTAAAAAAAATAATAATAAAAAAAAACGTCTCGGTGGATTGAAAACCCGAAAGGGCGGTCCAGGCAAAAATTAGAGACATGATCAAAAATCATCCCGGTGGATTGGAAATCTCAAAGTACAATCCAGGAACAAGTTAGGGATTCTTGGCAAGTAACTACGTCTGACACAGGTAAATCCTTAGCAGCAGTAATGCCATCCATCAGAAAACTCCAGTCAAGGTCATCTTCGACCGAAGCTCAGGATGCCCAGAATTCAAAGTTGGTAGAATGATAGTGGTCGTTATGTTTCAATGTAGCCCTTTTCCCTTAAATTACCATTTTCAAACTTTGTAAATACTCTATGGAATCCCGCGCTTGGCTGATTTCCATCCTATCAATAAAATTTAAGCCCTTGTGCTTTTGTTTGCAATTCTTTTTTGTTTTAGCTTTACAGAATGACGTTTTAATATGATTAACGATTCTTGAAACGAAACAAAAATGAATTTACTTGTTCAAACTTTTCTGCTTTTAAAATAAAGAGGGTAATTTCTTTTGACTGTTGAACATCGAAAGAACATCGATCGCTTCTCCAGAAGTAAGCGAACTTCAAAGTGCAGAATCAAAGTACTCCTTCTAAACCAGCACGCCTGAATGAAGAATCAGCTGTGTCAGATGTGAATGTTTTGTCTGACACCCCCCGGCCGAGTTCTCATCTCTTAAGTCTGACCAACGGTTGTTCCCCACAGGGACTACTTCTCCTAAGCAAGGCAGAATTGCTATCGTGAACCACTGATACTATACATCCCCCACTGTGGCCGAGTATCCAGTCGTGTTCATCCGTCAGTTTATATGTCGTGTCAGTTTTGTCAGCATAAACATACATACATCATGCATTATTGATTTACATTCGCATTCATATTGCATCACTATCTCTTTAGTCAGTCTTATCCCCTAGTGATAACCGTCCTCTCAATTGAGTTGTCTGTTCTTTCCTCGTCAGGAAATGTTGCGTATGAACAATCTCTCTCTTCCAGTTTATTTCTGGATTAGAGTTGGTCCTCGGCCACTTTGATTACTTGAACCTCTGAAGGACCAGAAAATGTCCGACAAACGTCACTCTTCACCATTGAAGATGATATTTTTGCTTTCCCGGATTAAGGAAAATCCCCAGAGAAAGCCTCTTAATCAAAGATTCGACAATACAACAGTTTTTCTCCAAAAAAACCGCTGACGAAAAGGTCATCAGCACCTCAAAATTGGATCACATCATATGGCATTTCTCCGAGAAGATCCCGAGAAAAGTACGATGTAACACCCCAAGCAGAAGACCGTCTCTCAAGAGACTCGTTTTCCCCGATAGAGTCTACAAATGGCGTCTCCAACAGAGAAGTTTGTACACCTCTGCAACTCAGATGAATGTTTCCCCAGCAAATCTGACATCAAATTTACATCAAATGGCATCTCCCAATAAAACTCGACGAGAAGTTTGATAAAAACCGCTACAGATAGCATCCCTTGTCAAGAAAGAAATTCGACAAGAAGAAACTGAGACCAGTTCCTTGGTAGGAAACCAGGATCGAGGGGAAGTTTACATTAGAAACTTAGACCAATTCCTTGGTAGGAAACCAGGATCGAGGGGGAAGTTTACATCAGAAACTTAGACCAGTTCCTTGGTAGGAAACCAGGATCGAGGGGAAGTTTATATCAGAAACTTAGACTAGTTCCTTGGTAGGAAACCAGAATCGAGGGGAAGTTTATTTCAGAAACTTAGACCAGTTCCTTGGTAGGAAACCAGGATCGATGGGAAGTTTATATCAGAAACTTAGACCAGTTCCTTGGTAGGAAACTAGGATCGAGGGGAAGTTTATTTTAGAAACTTAGACCAGTTCCTTGGTAGGAAACCAGGATCGAGGGGAAGTTTATTCCAGAAACTTAGACCAGTTCCTTGGTAGGAAACCAAGATCGAGGGGAAGATTATTTCAAAAGAAAACTGAGACCAGTTCCTTGGTTGAAGACTAGGATCGAGGGGAAGTGTTTACCTTTTCTAAGCATCCTTGCTTAGCAAAAGAAGAAGGATGCATGAACTACCATTCATAAACACCATCAAAATTTCGGGTATTCCGATATATAATCCTCTTACACCCCGAATGCCTGAATACCTTCGCCATTCACACCTTCGGGTCCAAGAAGATTAAATAGGGGCATCTGTAATACCCCAAATTTTGACCACTAAGATTTCCCATAATTGGGCAAATCATCATCACAATATGGATGAACCATTATGCCTCATCAGTCTCCCCAAAGATGGGTGAGCATCCACTACTATAAAAAATTAGGGTTTCAAGCCCTCTCTGAGCCTTATACAAAGGATCAATCAAGAATTGACATGATCTTCAACTTGGCTAACCTCTCAACCATCCACAATGGATCAAGAGGACTCCCACAACAAGAATTAAGCATAAGGCTGCAGCATTCTAAGTGGATCAGGCCTCAGGGCCTCCAGATGGAAATTTTCCTCTGGGCATGAGCCAATGCTTCAAATCATAACCTAATATACTCCATGGAACATCATGGACCCAATCATCACGTCAATTTAGCCTCAGGGGATGCATTCATCAAAAATCAAGAATTAGGGTTTCTTGACCTAATTCACCCCTAAGTTGACTTTTGGGACAAATCATGAGCCAAGACCATAAGACATGATTTTAGGGTCTCTAATACACCACATTGATCCATTTGCAACAATGGATTAGTCCAAGAAGCTTGATCAACAAGTTTCAAATTTATCATAACCATAATTAGGGTTTTGAGGAAAAAGTCAACTGTACCTTTGAATTTTGACCCAGACATGCTCCTAAACCATAAGACATGATTCAATACATCCTATAACACCTATGAAATCAATCCATAAAGTTTGATTTAGGTCAAGGACTTGATTTCATAGAGGATCACACAGTTTGGAATTCATCTGACAAAAAGTCAATTGTGTACAAAAGTCAACTTTGACTTTTTGAGAATTTTCACAATTATGGTTCTTTGACCCTAAAATGATGTTAATGTGTGATTAGAATTATCATTCATCAAGAAAAATCAAGAAAAGTGGGATAACTTGTAAAAGGGGTAACCATAAAAAACTTAGAAAATTTTCTAAGTTATGGAACAAAGTGGCTAGGGTACCAACTTTGGAGGATCATAACTCCTAAACCACAAGGCCATTTTTTCCCATCCAAAGCTGGATTTGTAGCTCTCATTACCCTATACAAAAGCTTCAACTACCATTCATTCCAATTCCCCATGGATTTCAAGTTATGGAATAATCAAATGTAGGGGCATTTTTCACTTGGATCCAAAACGTATCAAAACCAATTATGATCAAACAGTTATTGTATCATATGAGGGCTTTCCAAAATGGCCAAGAACTCCATCAAATTCCACTTGAGCCATGATATATGACAATGGCAATATGCCTTGCTGAAAACTACCAAGGCTAGGCAGAATTTTGTACCAACTTCCAACTTTCAAGGATCATAACTTGAGATCCAAGCAACCATTTGGGCTAATCCAAAGATGGATCTGTAGCTCTCATGGCATACTTTAAAAGTGTCAACTACACCTCATTCCAATTCCTCATGGATTTCAAGTTATGGAATGGCCAAAATCACAAAAAGTGAAAATGTCACTTTATTCCAACACTTAGTGAAATTTTCACTAAGTCAGAATATGCCTTCACTTTTTTCCAAATGTAGGGGCATTTTTCACTTGGATCCAAAAGGTGTCAAAACAAACTATGATCACACATATGTTGTATCATATGAGAGCTTTCCAAAATGGCCAAGAACTCCATGAAAATCCACTTGAGCCATGAGATATGACCATGCCAATGTGCCTTGCTGTAAACTGTCATTGCAAGACAGATTTGTGCATTTTGCTCGATTTTCCAAATTTGTGCAAATGACAAACATGTCTATCCATCTGAACACCTCAGGGGGAGACCAAGGAGGGACAAACACTGATCCATCAGCCTCCCAAGTCCTTGGAACCAAAAGTAGCATGCCAAACCTAGAAATCCCTAAAGAGGGGACAAGACTCCAGTTTTGTTTTGGAGCATTCACTGGATGCACCATGGTGGCATGGACTGAGCCATTTCCAACTTAATTCAGTCAAGACATATCCAAGACCAAGGGAACCAATAGCCTGTGCTCTAACCTCTAGTCAATGGCTAGAGGAGACTTGGATTCCCATTGATCAACATTGGCCAAACCTCTGCTGTAGTTGCCATTCACTATTGCAGCCAAAACAAACTTGCTCTACTATAAATAGATCTCATTTGTGATCAGTTTGAGTACACCAAAGCCATCAAATAGATGCTTTCCTCAAAATCACCTTCTCACTTCCAAATTTGCCTTCCAAAGCAAGTCACTATCAGGTTTTGAGTTTGAGAGCAATTGCAACCAAACTAATCACACACACACACACCTCATAAACATCATATAGAAGTGATCCAAACTCTCACAAGTGTCTTGTAACACCAAAATCACAAAGTCCCCTCTCAAAACCTCAAAATAGGGCCTTTTTGCATTTTTCAAGCCATGTCTTGATTCAGTCACTTTCCAAACCAGATAAAACCTCAGACACACTCCAAATATCATCCTTGAACTGTCCCAAATGGTTTCACACATCTGGAACACCATTTGAGAGAGTTGCTATTTTGGCCACTTTTGCCCCTTTTGCAAGAAAGGGCCAGTTTCCATTCCTGAGGTTTCCAGTTGGTTCCAATCATCATAAAAGCTTCTAAGGGATCATTTGAGATTGTTCAAAGCATCAAAACATTTTTGGAATAAGGCACTTGACAGATTGCCCAAAAAGCTCCTAAAGAGGTAAGCATCTCAACTTGAACTCTTTAAAATATGCATTGCTTTGAGGTCCACTAATCATGCACATCTCATTCATCATGTAATTCATGCCTATAACAAGAGATAACACAGAAAATGCAAAATATGGCCAATTTCAAAACAACTATCGAGTTTTGAGGAGGATTTGTTTTCTGAAAAAACCACCACCACCATTGGATTCCTTGTGAAATTCTAGGCCAGATGCATATAAATTTTGTCTCCATCCATGGATAAATGAGAAAGTTATGACCTTCACGTTTCTGACCAAAATCTTGCCTTGCCTTGCCTTGGGTCAGGTCAAAAAAAACAAGGCAAGCCTTGTATATTTGTGGATGTGTTCCAATACACGGATGTATCACCACCCCAGTGGTAAGGCGCGCATGCTGCACACAAGAGGTCTGGGGTTCGAATCCCCCTCGCCCCAGATCCTCTTTTTTTACCACTTTTTCATATTTTATTCTTTATGATTTGAAAAATTAATAACTCCCTTAATTTTAATTATTTTTTACTGGTTCTTTTTGCAAAAAAATCACAAAAATGTTGAAATATTTTATTCCACAAAAAAATCAAATTTATATTATTTATTTAATGTAATTAGTATTTTGTGAATAAATTCATTTTTAATTGTTTTTAAATATTTTAAAAGTGAATATTTACCTTGAAAATCAAAACCAAATGAGTTTTAATTCATCTTGTGATTAAAACATCATTTTTCAAACCTCAAACAAAAATCACAAGTGGTTTTTTCAAACTCATTTGGTATTTTTATCATTTTATTGATTTTCTTTGAATATTTACTTTTAAAGAAAAACAAAATTAGGGTTTCTTTGATTTCAACCCTCATCAATCATTTTCAAAACACTTGGGCCTCTTAGTAGAGTGTAAGACCCAATCCTTTGTAAATACAAACCATTTTGGGCCTCAGATGTTGTATAAGTCCCGTTGTATTTTCAAAATCACGGCGCGATCGCCGCCTTTTAAAACAAAACCCTGGGCCTCTTCTTGAGCTATAAGACCCATTCATTTTCTTAAAATAAAACACTTTGGGCCTCTAATAGAGTTTAAGACCCAATCCCCTTTGAAAACCAAAACATTTTTGGGCCTCAGTCATTGTATAAGACCCACTACGTTTTCAAAAATCTCGGCGTGATCGCCATTTCAAAACGGAAAAACTTTTGGGTCTACCCTCGTGTTATAAGCCCCATTTCCTTTCTTTAAAACCTTTGGGCCTCTCCTTGAGTTGTAAGCCCATCTCTTGTACAAAAATAACTCTATGGGCCTCTAATAGAGTGTAAGACCCAATCCAGTTTTAACCAAAACCTTTTTGGACCTCAGATGTTGTATAAGTCCCTCTGTGTTAATAGAAAAAACTTGGGCACGGTCGCCAGTTCAAAATAAAACCCTGGGCCTCTCCTTGAGCTGTAAACCCCATCACTGGTACAAAAACACTTTGGGCCTCTAATAGAGTGTAAGACCCAACCCCCTTGTACATAAAATCTTTGTGGGCCTCACATATTGTATAAGTCCCTCTGTACAGTTTTCAAAACAGCGGTGCGATCATCGTTAAAACTTGGGCCTCTCCTTGAGCTGTAAGCCCCAACAATCTTTTCAAAGCACTTTCTCCTTTGATTTTGAATACAATATTGTTATCAAAGCTTTCTTTGTTGAACAACTAACAAAACAGCATGGAAGCTCTACAACGGGTAAGTGTTTATCCGCTTTCATTTATCGCTTTCATATGTATATAACTATATTGTGGGGCTGTTTCACTGTAATTCTCCTTTCACATCCTTTTATATACTTGTCAAATATAAACTGTGTAATACTAGTATAGTTATTTAGAGTTTTCCCCAACAACTACGTCTAGAACTAGGTAAAGCCTTGTTTGTTGCTCTTAAATACAGTCAAAACTAGATCCCCCGTAGGATTCCAGATACAATCTTCCCTTCTCTTGGGGTTAAACAATATGGAACAAAGAGAAAGGCAGTATTCTCGGTGAACCTTTTCTCAGACTGTCACTCTTAGAAATTGTCAAAGAAACTCTACTCCCCAGAGTTAATCTATTCTCCGTGAATAGCATCTCTTGAGTTGCTTCCAAATTTAGGAACCTTCCTGGCTTGATCTATTCTCTGTGAATAGCATGTCTTGAGCTTCTCTTGGTTTGGGACCCTCAGGCTTCCTAAAAGCATCCCGTCTCCTCTTGGGCGTTGTACAAGGACCCTTCGACTTCTTAGAAGTTCTCATGCCTTCTCTTGGGCTTAATACAAGGACCCTGACGACCTCTTAAAGGTATAAGACAGAACTTAGTCATCCTTTGCTAGAGCAGTCTTTCCAGCGTCAAAACTCTGACGATTGCGGGGTTGATACCCATCCCTTAATACCCGTGCCTCCTCTTGGGCATTGTACAAAAGATAAAACTCTAGACTTGGACAGTCTAAGACCCTTGAGTCTCAAAGACATTCTCAAGTTCCCTTTAAACATAGGTAGAAACCCGGTCTCTCTCATGAGAGTTCCCTATACTTGGACTTGCTTCAGGATCTCCAGAATCCACGGCGGTAAGGCAGCCTCCTCTTGGGCTTTGTACAATGACTCTTCCCAGTGGAGTTAACCTTTTTAGACTCTCTTGTTGAGTCAGCCTCCCCTTTAGCCTCTGTCTTGGGCTTCGTACAGGACATAAAAACAAGAACACTCTCTTGTTGAGTATAAAAGACTCTCTTGTTGAGTCAAAGCCCTTTTTAGCCCCGGTCTTAGGCTTCGTATAAGACAGATAAAAATCACTCTCTTGTTGAGTATAAAAGACTCTCTTGTTGATTTAATTTCCTTTTAGCCTCTATCTCGGGCTTCGTACAAGATAGCAAAACACTCTCTTGTTGAGTATAAAAGACTCTCTTGTTGAGTCACTTCCCCTTTAGCCTCTATCTCGGGCTTCGTACGAGACATCAAATCGCTCTCTTGTTGAGTATAAAAGACTTTCTTGTTGAGTCAAACCTTTTTAGCCTTTGTCTTAGGCTTCATATAAGATAGATAAAAGACTCTCTTGTTGAGTCAAAACCTTTTAGCCTTCGTCTTGGGCTTCGTACAAGACACACAAAAGCACCCTCTTGTTGGGTCAATCACTTGTTAGCACTTTCTTGTTGAGTCGACCCTTTTAGCCTCTATCTCGGGCTTCGTACGAGACAACAAACAAAGAAAAAGCACCCTCTTGTTGGGTCAATCACCTCCTCTTAGGCTTTGTATAAGGAAAACCTCGGTTGAGTCAATTAACCTTTTGGCATCCAATCTGTGCCTTGCTCACAGCATACAAACATCAACAACTCCTCTTTAGAGATGACAAATTCTCTCTCATCCAAACCCTTTAGCTTCACATCTTGGGCTTTGAACAAGATACAAATCACCTTTAGCTTCATGTCTTGGGCTTTGAACAAGACACTAAAACAACCTTTTGCCTCCCATAGAATAGGAGGAACTACGATCGCTCTGATATCCCTGTTTCGTTAAACGGGAATATGTAGGCATAAGATTGCAAAATCTTAGCGAGCATACAAATCATAAACCCAAAATCCAGTACCTTCATATATCAATCAAAAGCATCCGACCTAATCCCTTACCAAAAACCTCGTAAATAGTCGAGACATTCTAATCTGAACAAAATAACCGAAGAGGGGCCCACATCTTAATAGCATCTGTAAACCAATAGTTTTGACTGTTTAAACTCAGTTTACAAGCAGATTTAATTGGAGACATCTATTTCCCTTCCTTAATCAGCTCAATAGGATAAAACATGAATCGAACTGTAGTACCCAAGCGATCGTGATTCAAGACCACAAAAATCGCGCTACACTCAGCACCTTCCTCCTCATTGTCATCACCAACACTACTACCTTCAGCCATTTTCAGAGTCTTGATCAATTTTTCAACTTGAGCTTCCTCTCAGTGCTAGCACGAATCACTTTATCAAGTTCTTTGCAAGCATCCATTAATTCAGAGATCACACCTGCCTTGGTTGTGGGCTTGTTTTCAGTAGAAGCAGATGTCAAAACAATGTATGGGACATGTTTTCATGCAAACAATTTATAATGGAGAGACATAGCAGATTCCCTTTTACATACAACATCAGCACTAGATAAGATCCCAGGATGCTGATTTAGGATAATACCACAGATCAGAGAGGGAAAGGCAATATGCATCTTCACTACACAAGTTTCAGCATGTTTCAAAGTTTGATAAAAAATGTAAGTGCCATAGTCAAATAGCTTCTTGGTTCCAACAACATAAATGAATTTTCCCAAACCAACAGAAATGGTTAAGGTATGATTGGTAAGTACCCAATTTACAGCTCCAATTCTATGCAAGATGGCATATTTGACACTAAGCCTTCCAGCAGATAACTTGTCTTTCATAGGCCATCCAACCACCTGGTTTGCAGTAATTTCTTTGCAAACCTGGTTATCAGTAACCTCCAACTCACCCTGCTCTTCTTCACTTCTTCCTAGGTACCTATTGATGATAGTAGGGGAGAATTCAACACATTTTCCTCTAACAAATACCTTCATAAAATCCTTACTTTTTCTGTCAGCACAATCCACATGAATATTGACAATAAATTCCTTCACAAGAACTTCATAGCACTTAGTAAACCTAGACACAGATTTCATTAAACCAGCAAAAGAAATAAGATCCATCACCTCTCTGCACTCCAAGGCATCATTTCCCAATTCTCTTTCAAGAGCAATCCTCCTTTGGTACAAATACTTACATCTCTCAACACTCTCAACATAATGAAATGAAATGTTATCCAGAGGAGCATCAGGCACTCTATCAGAGGGCTTCTTGATCACAAATTTCTTCACAGGAGTAATGTCCTGGACATCATCCTCAACATCATAATCTGACTCAGAATCAGACCTACCCTTCCTCTTTTTGGAGAAAGTAACCACTTTACTCCAGGACTTTAGGGGACCAACAACAACCTTCTTCTTAGTACTCTTCGTAGGAGTTTTGTCAATAACAGCCTTCCCTTTTCTTGTCTTAAGTCTCTTAGTAATACCAGGGTTCAGATTAGTGATCAAATCATTGTCAAACAAGTCATCAACATCCACAACATCTTCAGCATTTGCATTCTTCTTTTCTTTTGGGCCTGGAACATCATTCTTGGTAAGAGGACCTTTCCTTGTAGATGATGTCTCAACATCTGGCTCAACACCAGTTCCAGCTTCTTCCAACACAGAGGTAGCAAACTTGTGAAGATTCCCTTCTGTATCATCTTTCTCAGTCACAGATGGGTCAGTAGATTTTTCAATATCAACATCTTTGTTAGTCTCATAGGAGTGAGAGGCAGAAATTTAGGAAAGGGCTGTTGAAATCCCAGGAACAGCAAAGCCTTCATTCAAAACCCAAGAAACTAACCTTCTAATGCTTCTATCAACAGAAAATGCTTCTTCCTCTGCCCTATTTGCGAAAGCAGAGTCAAGAGAGGGCTTAGAAGAATTACCTATTGAAGCGTCTTTTGATCCTCTTGCATGGGGTGTTCTGGACTTCTTCAGCTCCATTTCAGTACAAGGAACCATATCCAACGGAGCAACATCAACTACATCATCAAAGGAGATATTGACAGAGTGAGCCCTAGATTTTGACGCAGAAGCATTTGCCTTACCAGATGAGTGTTTTGAAGGTGACGACGCAGGTTGTTGAGACATCTTGGGATTTTTGTAAAAGAGAATATTATGGGCAAAAGGATTCCTCTTTCTAAGATAGAAGATGAAAGAGCTATTGAAATCTGGCACAATGTATATGTAGCGTGTGAGACGGACAATAAGAGAATCTTGAAATGATTGCCTTTGATAGAGGCACTTTATTTGTTGGAAATATAAGGAAAATTGAATGACATTCCCCATGACATTAATTGGCACTTTAATTTTTGAAAACATAAGGAAATTTTCATGATATTCCCACATGCCATTGATTGCTACAAATCCTCATATATGCAAATCCCTAGTTTACCCCTCAAAATTTCAAATTGATTAGCATCCAAGGCCTTAGTGAAAATGTCAGCTAGTTGCATCTCAGTAGCTACATGTTCTAAGGCAACAATCTTGTCCTCAACAAGTTTTCTTATGAAATGATGACGAATATAAATGTGTTTGGTCATGCTGTGTTGAATAGGATTTTTGGAGATGTTTATAGCACTTAGGTTGTCACAATATAATGTCATGACATCTTGTGTGACATTGTATTCAATCAACATTTGTTTCATCCAAACCAGCTGAGAACAGCTGCTTCCTGCTGCTAAGTACTCAGCCTCAGCAGTAGACAAGGAGACACAATTTTGCTTCTTACTAAACCAGGATATAAGATTATTCCCCAAAAAGAAACATCCTCTTGATGTGTTTTTCCTATCATCAGCACTTCCTGCCCAATCTGCATCACAATATCCGATTAACATAGAGCCAGATCCATGAGAGTATAACATACCATTGTCACATGTCCCATTCACATACTTCAGTATCCTCTTCACTTGATTGATATGACTCACTTTGGGTTCAGCTTGATATCTAGCATACACCCCTACAGCGAAGGCAATGTCAGGTCTGCTTGCTGTAAGATATAACAAGCAACCTATCATACTTCTGTAGAGACTTTGATCCACATTCACACCCTTTTCATCTTTAGACAACTTTAGATGAGTGGTAGCAGGTGTCCTTTTGTGACTGGAATTCTCCATCCCAAACTTCTTTACTATATTCTTGGCATATTTACTCTGAGACAAAAATATAGAATCTTCCATTAGTTTGACTTGTAGACCAAGAAAATAGGTTAACTCACCAACAAGACTCATCTCAAATTCTGACTGCATTTGCTTGACAAAATGTTGAACCATCTCATCAGACATTCCACCAAACACAATATCATCAACATAAATTTGGGCAATCTTGAGTTTCCCTCCTTCTTCTTTGACAAATAGAGTCTTGTCTATACCACCTTTCCTGTATCCATTCTCAACAAGAAATTCTGTCAGTCTCTCATACCAAGCTCTTGGAGCTTGCTTCAACCCATAAAAGGCTTTCCTCAACTTGTACACATGGTTAGGAAAAGTTGGATCAATAAACCCCTTAGGTTGTTCCACATAAACCTCCTCATTTAAGTATCCATTTAAGAAGGCACTTTTTACATCCATCTGAAACAGCTTAAATTTCAGAATGCAAGCAACTCCTAAGAGTAATCTGATGGATTCAAGATGAGCTACAGGAGTAAAAGTTTCATCAAAATCAACCCCCTCAACTTGAGTATATCCTTGAGGAACCAATCTTGCTTTATTTCTGGTGACCACACCTTTTTCATCTGACTTATTCTTGTACACCCATTTTGTTCCAATCACATATGTTCCTTCATGTCTTGGAACCAGATCCCAGACTTCATTTCTCTTGAATTGCCCTAACTCTTCTTGCATAGAATTGATCCAGAACTCATCAGTTAAGGCTTCTTTAATATTCTTAGGCTAAATTTTTTGACACAAAACAGGAATTTGACATGACTTCTCTTGATCTAGTAATGACTCCTTCATTCAAATCTCCTATGATAAGTTCTTTAGGATGGTCTTTCTGAATTCTAATAGAGGGCCTCTTGTTGACTTGACCAGATTCAGATTCTGCATTAGTAGAATTAATATCAGTAATTCTTTCTGTATTTTCTGCTAGGATATCATTCAGAAATGTTCCAACATCCTCTAGGACATCAGCCTCCTCATTCAAACCTTTATCATCAACAACAACATTTATGGACTCCATCATGACTTTGGTTCTGGAGTTAAAAACTCTATAAGCTCTTCTGTTTGTTGAGTAACCTAGAAATATTCCCTCATCACTCTTTGGATCCATCTTTCTTCTTTGTTCACGATCTGCCAAGATGTAGCACTTATTTCCAAAAACATGAAAATATTTGACTGTAGGTTTTCTTCCCTTCCATGTTTCATATAAGTTAGCTGAGGTACCTTTTCTCAAGGTCGCTCTGTTATGAATATAACATGCAGTATTCATAGCTTCAGCCCAAAAGTGGTAAGGTAATTTCTTTGCATGAATCATAGCTCTAGCAGATTCATGGAGAGTTCTGTTTTTGCGTTCCACAACTCCATTTTGCTGAGGAGTAATGGGTGAGGAAAATTCATGACCAATTCCTTCAGATGAGAAAAATTCAGCAAATTTGTTGTTCTTAAATTCCTTCCCATGGTCATTTCTGATTCTAATAACATTACTTTCCTTTTCTCTTTGAAGTCTTTGACATAGATCTTTGAAAACATCAAACACTTCTGATTTATATCTGATGAAATTCACCCAAGTGTACCTAGAATAATCATCCACAACCACATAGGCATACTTCTTTCCACCTGCATAGGTCCCATCAAGTCCATGTGAAGGAGTTCTAACACTTTTGAGGTGGTGAGATGTTGGATCTTCTGATGTGACATCTTAGTCTGCTTTCCAATTTGGCATTCACCACATACCCTCACTTCTTCAATCTTGAGCTTTGGATTCCTTCTTACAGCTTCCATAGAGATGATCCTTTTCATCCCTTTCAGATGCAAATGTCCAAGTTTTTGGTGCCACAATTTGACTTCATCTTCTTTGGCTAGAGCATATGTGGAGGTGTAGCGCAAATTTTTGCGTGGTTGCGAAGCACTATCGCTTTGGGGTACTACAGTTCGATTCATTTTTTATCCTATTGAAACTGATTAAGGAAGGGAAATAGATATCTCTAATTAACCCTGCTTGCATACTAAGTTTAAATATATGACTGTTGGTTTACAGATGCTATTGAGATTGTGGGTCTCTCTTAGGTTATTTTGTTAAAAAATAGAGTGCCTGGACTATTTGTGAGATTTTTGGTAGGATGCTAGGACTTGGTGCTTTTGGGTTGATTTGGTGGAGATGCCGGATTTTGGGTTTTTGATTAGTGTGCTCGCTAATATTTTTTTCAATCTTATGCATACGTATTCCCGTTCAACGAAACATGGAAACCAGAGCGATCGTAGTTCCTCCTATTCTATGGGAGGGAAAAGGTGTTTTGGTGTCTTGTTCAAAGCCCAAGAGGTGAAGCTAAAGGGTTTGTTTGTATCTTGTTCAAAGCCCAAAATGTGAAGCTAAAGGGTTTTGGATGAGAGAGAATTTGTCATCTCTAAAGAGAGACATCTCGTCTGTTTATCACAACTGTTGGGTGACTGATTATTAAGGAGAATTACTTTAACTGGGATATGTGGATCCAGCAATGCCATAATTTCCTTTATAGGGGATTTTTAACCTGAAGGAGAAGACTTTAACTCAGTGTAGAGCAATGTCATCTTTCCTTAGGAATTTCTCATGCTAAAAGAGGGACAGTGGCATGGATGTAAATAATCCAGAGGCTTGCCGCTTACAGCAATTAGATGAAGGAAGAGGAGTTCTTGATGTTTGTATGCTATGAGCAAGACACAGGTTTGATGCTAAAAGGTTAATTAACTCAACCGGGGTTTTACTTATACAAAGCCTAAGAGGAGGCTATTGACCCAACAAGAGGGTGCTTTTTATCTGTCTCGTACGAAGCCCGAGATGGAGGCTAAAAGGGTTGACTCAATAAGAGAGTGCTAGCGAGTAACTGACTCAACAAGGGAGTGCTTTTTATGTGTCTTGTACGAAGCCCAAGACGGAGGCCAAAAGGTTTTGACTCAACAAGAAAGTTTTTTATCTGCCTTATATGAAGCCTAAGACGGAGGCTAAAAAGGTTTGACCCAACAAGAGAGTCTTTTATACTCAACAAGAGAGTGATTTGATGTCTCGTACGATGCCCGAGATAGAGGCTAAAGGGAGATTGACTCAACAAGAGAGTCTCTTATACTCAACAAGATAGTGTTTTAGTATCTCGTACAAAGCCCGAGATAGAGGCTAAAGAGGTCTGACTCAACAAGAGAGTCTTTTATACTCAACAAGAGAGTGATTTATATCTCGTACGAAGCCTGAGATAGAAGCTAAAAGGTTTTGACTCAACAAGAGAGTATTTTATACTCAACCAGAGAGTGTTTTTGTATCTCGTACGAAGCCCGAGATGGAGGCTACAAGTGGATTGACTCAACAAGAGAGTCTTTTATACTCAACAAGAGAGTGTTTTTGTATCTCGTACGAAGCCCGAGATGGAGGCTAAAAGGTAACCGACTCAATAAGAGAGTCTGAAAAAGGTTAGCACCGCTAGGGAGAATCATTTGTACAAAGCCCAAGAGGAGGCTAACTGTGATGGCGACTGTTTCAGTTTAGTGACAGGTCCAGTATGTTGGATAAAAGAGAAAATTAATTCTTATGAAGGGAACGATTAAAGATAAGGTTGTGCTTTGAGAAATCGATTCTCAGATAGTGAGTAATCTTTGTATGATGCCCAAGAGAAGGCTGGTATGTTCAGGGATGAAGGTCAGCCCATTAACTGGTCTGACACTTTACTCAGAAAGACAGCTCTAGCAAATCGATGACTAGGTTCTGTTCCTATACCTGTAGAGGTCTCTGGGCCCTTGTACTAAGCCCAAGAGAAGGCAAGAGAGCTTTTAAGAAGCCGAAGGGTCCTTGTACATTGCCCAAGAGGATGCAGGGATGCTTTTAGGAAGCCTGTGGGTCCCCAAACCCCGAGAAGTTCAAGACATGCTATTCACCGAGAATAGATCAAGCCAGGAAAGTCCGAGAATTTGGAAGAAACTCAAGAGATGCTATTCACGGAGAATAGATCAACTCTGGGGAGTAGAGTTTCTTTGACAATTTGTAAGAGTGACAGTCTGAGAATGGGTTCACCGAGAATGCTGCCTTTCACGTCTCCATATTGTTTAACCCCAAGAGGAGGGAAGACTGTATCTGGAAATCCTATGGGGATCTAGTTTTATTTGTATTTAAGAGTGACCAACAGGGCTTTACCTAGTGCTAGACGTAGTTGCCAGGGAAAACTCTAAATAACTATACTAGTATTACACAGTTAATATTTGACGAGTATATAAAAGTTTATGAAAGAAGACTTACAGTGAGCAGCCCCACAATACAGTTATATATATATGAAAGCAGATAAAGAAAGCGAGTAAAAACTTACTCGGTTGTAGAGCTTCCATGATGTTTGGTTAGTTGTTCAACAAAGAAAACTTTGATAACAATATTATATTCAAAATCAAATGAGAAAGTGCTTTGAAAAGATTGTTGGGGCTTACAGCTCAAGGAGAGGCCCAAGGTTTAACGATGATTGCACTGTGGTTTTGTAAACTGTACAGAGGGACTTATACAATAAGTGAGGCCGACAAGGTTCTTATGTACAAAGGGGGTTGGGTCTTACACTCCATTAGATGCCCAAAGATAATTTAAAGAAAAGGAATGGGGCTTATAACACGAGGGTAGGCCCAGATGGTTTGATTTTTGAACTGGCGATTATGCCGAGATTTCTTTTAACGCGGAGGGGCTTATACAATGTCTGAGGCCCAACAAGTTTTGGTTAAAAGTGGATTGGGTCTTAAACTCTATTAGAGGCCCAAAGATTATTTTAAGAAAATAAATGCGTCTTATAACACGAGGGTAGGCCCAAATGATTTTTGTTTGAAAACGGCGATCGCGTCGAGGTTTTTAAAAACACAGTGGGTCTTATACAACATCGGAGGCCCAAATCATTTTGGTTTGAAAAAGGGGTTGGATCTTAAACTCTATTAGAGGCCCAAAGTGTTTTATTTTAAGAAAATGTATGGGTCTTATAGCTCAAGGATAGACCCATTTGGTTTCGTTACAAAGGCGACGACCGCGCCGTACTTTTGAAAATATACAGAGGGACTTATAGAATATGTGAGGCCCTAAAAGGTTTATTTACAAAAGGATTGGGTCTTACACTCTACCAAGAGGCCCAAAAGTGTTTGAAAAAGATTTGTGAGGGTGAAAATCAAAGAAACCCTAATTTTGTTTTCCTTTAAAAGTAAATATTTAAAGAAAATCAATAAAAATGATAAAAATACCAAATGAGTTTGAATAAACCACTTGTGATTTTTGTCTAAGGTTTGAAAAATGAGGTTTTAATCACAAGATGAATTAAAACTCATTTGGTTTTGATTTTCAAGGTAAATATTCACTTTTAAAATGTTTAAAAATAATAAAAAATGAATTTATTCACAAAAATACTAATTATATTAAATAAATAATATAAACTTGATTTTTTTTGTGGAGTAAAATATTTCAACATTTTTGTGATTTTTTGCAAAAAGAACTAATAAAAAATAATTAAAATTGAGGGAGTTATTAATTTTTCAAATCATTAAAATTAATAAGAAAAATAATAAAATATGAAAAAACATGAAAAAGTGGTAAAAGAGAGAATCTGGGGCGGGGGGGATTCGAGCCCCAGACCTCTTGTGTATAGGGCGCGCGCCTTACCACTGGGGTGGTGATACATCCGTTGATTGAAACACAAACACAAATATACAAGGCTTGCCTTGTTTTCTAGGCCTGGCCAAGGCAAGGCAAGGCAAGATTTTGGTCAGAAACGTGAAGGCCATAACTTTCTCATTTCTCCATGGATAGGGACAAAATTTAGGTCTATCCTGCCTAGAATTTCACAAGGAATCCAATGGTGGTGGTGTTTTTTTCAGATCATGCTCCTATTGAAAAACCCGACAGTGGTTTTGAAATAGGCCATGATTTACATTTCTATGCCACCTCTAGGTACAGTTGTGAATTACATGATAAATTGGTGCAAACACAACACATATAACATGAGGAAGAGATGCATGATCAGTGGACATCAAAGGAAAACATGATTCAAAGAATTCAAGTTGTGATGCTTACCTCTTTTTGGAGCTTTTATGCAATCTGCCAAGTACCTTATTCCAGAAATGATTTGATGCTTTGGACACCCTCAAATGATCTCTAAGAATCTTTTAGGATGGTTGGAATCAGCTGGAAACCTTAGGAACAAGTTTGAGCTCTTTCTTGCAAAAGGGGCAAAAATGGCCAAAATAGCAACTCCCTCAAATGGTGTTCCAGATGTGTGGAACCATTTGGGATAGTTCAAGGTTGATTTTTGGAGTGTGTGTGAGGTTTTATCTGGTTTGGAAAGTGACTGAATCAAGACATGGCTTGAAAAATGCACAAAAGTCCAATTTTGAGGTTTTGAGAGGTGACTTTGTGATTTTGGTGTTACAGGTCACTTGTGAGTGTTTGGATCACCTGTATATGATGTTTATGAGGTGTGTGTGTGATTGGTTTTGTTGGAATTTCTCTCAAACTCAAAACCCGATAGTGACTTTGAGAAGGTGATTTTGAGGAAAGCATCTGTTTGATGGCTTTGGTGTACTCAAACTGATCACAAATGAGCTCTATTTATAGTAGAGCAAGTTTGTTTTGGGAGCAATAGTGATTGGCAATTGTAGTAGAGGTTTGGAAAATGTTGATCAATGAGAATCCAAGTCTCCTCTAGCCATTGACTAGAGGTTAGGGCACAGGCTGCTGGTTCCCTTGGTCTTGGATAAGACTTGACTGAATTCAGTTGGAAATGGCTCAGTCCATGCCACCTTTGTGCATCCATTAAATGCTCCAAACCAAAATTGGAGTCTTGTCCCTCTTTTAGGCATTCATAGGTTTGGCATGCTACTTTTGGTTCCAAAGACTTGGGAGGCAGATGGATCAGTGTTTGTCCCTCCTTGGTCTCCCCCTGAGGTGTTCAGATGGATAAGTGTGTTTGTTATTTGCACAAATTTGGCAAATCGAGCAAAATACACAAATCTGTCTTGCTTTGACAGTTTTCAGCAAGGCATATTACCATTGTCATATCTCATGGATCAAGTGGACTTTGATGGAGCTTTTAGCCATTTTGGAAAGCCCTCATATGACACAACAACTATTTGATCATAGTTGGTTTTGATACCTTTTAGATTCAAGTGAAAAATGCCCCTACATTTGGAAAAAAGTGAAGGCAGATTCTGACTTAGTGAAAATTTCACTAAGTGTTGGAAAAAAGTGACATTTTCACTTTTTGTGATTTTGATCATTCCATAACTTGAGTTCCTTCCAAATTCTTGAACTTTCCTGGCTTGATCTATTCTCGGTGAATAGCATGTTTGGAACTTCTCTTGGTTTGGGGACCCACGGGCTTCCTAAAAGCATCCCCGCCTCCTCTTGGGCATTGTACAAGGACCCTTCGGCTTCTTAGAAGTTCTCATGCCTTCTCTTGGGCTTAATACAAGGACCCTGATGACCTCTTAAAGGTATAAGAGAGAACTTAGTCATCATTTGCTAGAACAGTTTTTCCAGTGTCAAACCTCTGGCCACTTAAGGGTTGATACTCATCCCTTAATGCCCGTGCCTCCTCTTGGGCATTGTACAAAAGATAAAAATCCAGTCTTGGACAGTCTAAACCCCTTGAGTCTCAAAGACATTCTCAAGTTCCTTTCAAACATAGGAAAAAACAATGATCACTCAGAAATCCGGCCTCTCTCATGAGGGATCTCCCACTTGGTCCTGCATATGGATCTAATCCTCTGCGGTAAGATAACCTCCTCTTGGGCTTTGTACAAATAACTCTCCCCTAGCGGAGCTAACCTTTTCAGACTCTCTTGTTGAGTATAAAGGACTCTCTTATTGAGTCAATCTCCTTTTAGCCTCAATCTCGGGCTTCGTACGAGATACTAAAACACTCTCTTGTTGAGTATAAAAGATTTTCTTGTTGAGTCAAAACCTTTAGCCTCCATCTCGGGCTTTGTATAAGATACTAAATCACTCTCTTGTTGAGAATAAAAGACTCTCTTATTGAGTCAAACTTCTTTTTCCTCCGTCTTAGGCTTCGTATAAGACAGATAAAAGTACTCTCTTGTTGAGTGAGACCTTTTTAGCCTCTGTCTTGGGCTTCGTACAAGACACATATAAAAGCACTCTCTTGTTGAGTCAGTCACTTATTAGTACTCTCTTGTTGATTCAACCCTTTTAGCCTTTATCTCGGGCTTTGTACGAGACAAATAAAAAAACACCCTCTTGTTGGGTCAATCGCCTCCTCTTAGGCTTTGTATAGAGAAATCCCCGGTTGAGTCAATCAACCTTTTAGCATCAATCTGTGCCTTGCTCACAGCATACAAACATCAACAACTCCTCTTTAGAGATGACAAATTCTCTCTCATCCAGAACCCTTTTAGCTTCACATCTTGGGCTTTGAACAAGATACAAATCACCTTTAGCTTCATGTCTTGGGCTTTGAACAAGACACCAAAATAACCTTTTTCCCCCTAGAATAGGAGGGAACTACGATCGCTCTGATTTCCCTGTTTCGTTAAACGAGAATACGTAGGCATAAGATTGAAAAATCTTAGCGAGCATACTAATCGAAAACTCAAAATCCAGTACCTCCATCAATCAACCCAAAAGCATCTAAACACATTACCAAAAACCTCACCAATAGTCCAGACACCGTGTTCTTAGGCAAAATAATCAAAGAGGGGCCCACGTCTACATAGTATCTATAAACCAATAGTTTTGAATGTTTAACCTCAGTATGTAAGCAGGGTTAATTGGAGACATCTATTTCCCTTCCTTAATCAGCTTAACAAGATAAAAAATTAATCGAACTGTAGTACCCTGAGCGATAGTGCTTCAAGACCACAAAAATTGCGCTACAGAAAAAATGGCGCCCACCGTGGGGCCCGATTCTTTCAATCTTAGGTAGAAAACCCTGAGTTCACAATATATCACAGAAATGGAGACTCTGCTAGGGAGTCATTGTTTGTATAGGATCATAAGACTAGAGGTCTAGGATGATTAAGACAAATATATATAGTGCTTTTCCTATTTGATATCTGTGTTTATTTTTCTGCTAATGGGAATGCGTGTGATGTTGCATGTGGAAAGATTGAGTATACACCTAAGATAGGTGATGGCAATACGAGTAATCTTACGCGGAGTGAATCCCAGCTAAGAGTCCCCGGTCGACCATCAAACTCAGTGGAGACTCCCTTTGCAGATACATTGCCTATACGACTTCGGTTGTTGAAAGTAGTGTGGTCGACTGGGTTATCTGAGAAGCTGAGGTTTTTAGTAGACTGAAACCATTTTGTAGTGCGGAAGCTATCGGAAATAGTTGTCACGCGATACTACCCTCATTTGAGATCACTCTAGGATACATCAGCTCGTTGGCGATCCACTTGCTGTTGTTATCCCAAGAGGGATCAATGATTTTGCAGACAGGTACAAAAAATCACCAGTATAAACCTTTGGGAGGGGGGGGGGGGGTAGAGCCTTGACTTCATGACACCAACCCTTTGACCCCATGTTTTTTCTATGTTTTTGTGTGCTGCATCCATACATTCATTTAAAAAACATTCTAAAAAGAAAATCTTCTCTTCTAGTCTCTCTTTTTTAAATTAAACTAAGACAATGATTGCAAATGTCAGATAAAGAGATTGCGCTATGGATTTCGGTAGAAGAAAGACTCATAAGTATACCTTCAAGGTTCCAAAGTTAGAGGATTTGAGAGGTTTGGCGAGGATGATCACCAACCCTGAGGCTTTTAGAGCTAAGTATGGAGGACTGCTGTCTCTGTTAAGGGTCCATGTAATTGAGGGACTCCTGTCCACACTAATTCAGTTCTACTATCCGGTTTATCACTATTTCACATTCTCGAATTATCAGCTAACACCAACGCTGGAGGAGTACTCTCACCTGACTGATTTCCATATCACTGATCAAGCTCCCTTTTCTGGACTGAAAGAAATTCCAAAAGATCAAACCATTACAAGAGCAATTTATTTGGACGAGTCAGAAGTAAAGACTCACATGATCACTAAGGGTGGCATCCAAGGTTTGCCAGCCCAATTCTTGATAAAGAAAGCCCTGTACTTTACTAGTATAGGAAACGTGGCCGCTTTCAAAAGCATTTTTGTTTTGCTCACCTACGGGTTATTTTTGTTTCCCAACATCGATAACTTTGTAGATATCAATGCCATTCAGATATGTCTGAATGGAAATCCCGTACCGACCTTACTCGCAGATGCGTATCATTCGGTACACTTAAGGAATTTATATGGTGGAGGAATGATCACATGCTGTGTACCCCTGCTATACAAATGGTTCATTTCCCATTTGCCCAAGTCTACTGCATTTTGGGATCAAAAGAATACTTTACGTTGGTCACAGAGAATCATGTCTCTTACCAACTCTGACATCGATTGGTACAATCGAATCCATGACGGGATCAGAATCATTGACCGTTGTGGAAATTTCCCAAATGTACCCTTTATAGGAACTAAGGGGGGAATCAACTATTATCCAATTCTTGTTCGTCGTCAATTTGGATACCCAATGAGGCATGTCCCGCAGAATGCTCATTTGGAAGGTCTTTTCTTCAAGGAAGGAGAAAATGACATGGCACTAAAAACAGAAATAGTGCAGGCTTGGAAACACGTTCATAGGAAAGGAAGAGAGTCTATGGGAAAACCAGACTGTGTCTCGGTGGAGCCTTATCTCCACTGGGTACAAACCAGAGTTCTCCATTTCTTCCTTCCTTTATGTCCCCTGGTTCCATGAACTACGGCGCTCTGACTTCCTCATTGCACTATGAGGGTACGTAGGAACAAGGACTTCATTCCTCCGCGAGCACTTTCTTTCTTTCTTTTCTTTTCCCCTTTCTCTCTCTCCTTCTTTTAGCTAGAAGCCTTTAGATAGATAACCCATCCAAGCCTAGAAGCAAGCGAAATGGTTCCCGTCGAGTACGACGGATGCGTTAGGTGCTAATACCTTCCATTTGCATAACCGACCCCCCCGTTCCCGTTTCTCTTCCCCTTGGGTTTTATCGATATTTTCCTTATCCTTTGGGACTAAATAAAGTTCGGTGGCGACTCTGTTGTATCTCTGAGTGTGCGATTCACTCAGGTGTAAACCAGCCATCTTCAGCTGGCGACTCTGTTGGGGACAGATTGACCTCTTGCTGGTCCATCCCTTGAGGGGTTTAGCCTAGTTTTGTTTGCTCTCTTGCTTGCTTGGATGTTTATATTTCGTGCTTTACTAGCTTTATTTTTATGCTTTAGCTTTGTGTTTGTTTACTGCATTTCTTTACTGCTTTGAATATTCATATGCTGCATATTCTGGATATCTGCTGTTTTCTGCTGTTGTTGGGATGGGTAGATATTATTGAAGAGAAAGGTCCTAACACTGGGCCTAGTATACACATAGGCTAGGCCATGGATAGTCGTGAGGCCTGCGTTTTGAGCGTTGGGTTATCACGAGAGCCACATCCCAGATCGTGATTCGCTTGAGAATACTTTCGTCCTGTGAGAATTCACTACGGCGGGGGATTTTCATTCTGAGTCCTATGGTTTGGGCGACCTTTTCTAGGGACCACCTTGTTGTGTCTAGATCACACCTGTGAGGGGGATATGTGTTCTTTGCAGGAAAACAAGCCACTTCATACCTTTGTTCTCTCACGCACGTCAGATCTTCGCACTTACACAAAGCTACCTGTGCAGATTATCCAGAAGCTGTTGCATCTCTAACTTACATTATTGCATAATGTTATTGCATAAAGTTATTGCATAATATTATTGCATCATCATGTATGTCGAACTTTTGAACTTGAGCTATTGCATCATCATATGTATGTTGGACTTTTGCATCATCTAACCTTTGCATTATTGGGTGTTGCACGTCTCATTTGCATTCCGCCTGCATAAACAAAATGTGCATACATACCTTTACATTGCATGCCTTCAAACTAGAGAAAGCTCACTTTCTTCCCTCCATCATCCCAAAGACAACGATTCTCCGACGCTGAAAGCCAAAGAATCATGGAACAGGTTGGGTATGAGAGTACAGTGCACAAGGAAGGCAAGGTTGACATGGTTGTGGAACTACTTATGGACAGTATGAAAATGAACCCCTCTGATCAGGTTGTGATTGATGAGCAAGCCCAGAATAGACCAAAAGTGGATAAGGTCATGAATATGGATGCAAGCAATCTGTCGGTTCACCCCTCGTCTCACCAGAAAACCACTCAAGGCAATCAGAAACAAAAGCGTAAGCAAATCAGCAAAGGGAACAATAATCAAGGGAGGAGACGTCCTCGTCATGATCTAATTCCCGTAACCTACACGCATCTACTGCCTGTTCTGATTCATGCTGGGGCAATTGTTCCTAAAGAAATCAAGTCGGCCAAGTTTCCTTATCATCCTAAGCATGATCCTAATGCCACATGTGGGTACCATGCTGGATATGTAGGGCATTCCACAGAAGCCTGTGTCATCTTTAAGGACAAAGTCCAAGAGCTCCTCGATCAGAAATTGCTTTGCTTTACAGAGAAGCCTTACCAGAAGTCTACACCTGTGATTCCTGAAACATCTGCCAAAGCTGAGAATAGAGGTCCCCCTATTCATGTGCAGATTCCTCCAGCTGTTCAACCTGTGGGGCAATACCCCTACCAAGGTCTTCAGTCTGCTACCTCTGTAATGCCTTTTGCTTATCCTGGGGTACCTTCTGCTGTTGCACCTCCATTTGTTTACCCAGGGGCACCCTACACTCCGTATGGGATCCATTTTGGTCAGATTGTTAAACGGATGGGTAATCCTAGTTTGATGCACCCTACTCAAGTGTTCCCGCAATATGCTACTCATCAGGTTCATCCTCAAGCACCTCAGGCTCTTACGCCATACTATTCATTCTCGCATGTTGCTGTTGCCCAATACCAACAACCACCTTATCAACGGCTTCCTCAGACTCATAATCAGCAAGCCCAAGGTCGAGAGCGCCAAAATTAGCGCAAGCCCCAGAACAATCTAGAATGAAGGAATGCTTCTTGATTTTCTACAACATGTTGCTATAATATCCTAATCAGAGCAGCCTTTTCTTTTAACAGTTGCTGAATTTTGGTACACTCCACATTGAGAATACGGTACTTGTTCTTCCAAGATTTCTTTTCCCGTTGAACTTTATTGAGAGTGACTAGGAATTTTTCCGCATCAGACATAAAATAAAGGACAGATTCCTTTAGCAGAAGAACTTCTTGACGAGGGTAAGGCATCCTCAGCTTGAGGGCTCTGGTTTGTACCCAGTGGAGATAAGGTTCCACAGAGACACAATCTGGTTTTCCTAGAGGTTCTCTTCCTTTCCTGTGAACATGTTTCCAGGCATGCACAATTTCTGTCTTTAGTGCCCTGTCATTTTCTCCTTCCTTGAAGAAAAGACATTTCAGATGAACATTATGCGAGATATGCCTCATCGGGTATCCGAGTTGACGGCAAACTAAAATTGGATGATAGTTGATTCCTCATTTAGTTCCTATAAGGGGTACATTAGGGAAATTTCCATATTTGTCAATGATCCTTATCCCGTCATAGATCCGGTTGTACCAATCTACGTCAGAGTTGGTAAGAGACATGATTCTCTGTGACCATTGTAGAGTACTCTTATGATCCCAAAAAGCAGCAGACTTGGGTAAATGGGAAGTAAACCATTTGTAAAGAAAAGGGTACACAGCATGTGATCATTCCTCCGCTATACAAATCATACAGAATGATAAGCATCTGCGAGCAAGGTCGGTACGGGGTTTCCAATCAGAAATATCTTAATGGCATTGGTATGGACGAATTTATCGATGTTGGGAAAAAGGAATAACCCGTATGTGAGTAGAAAAAGATATCTTGGAAAGCAATAACATTTCCTATACTGGCAAAGTATAGGGATTCTCTACCAAAAACTTGGCCGGTAAACCTTGGATTCCTTCCTTAGTGGTCATGTGAGTCCTGACTTCTGACTCGTCCAAATAGATTGCTCTTACAATGGTTTGATCCTTTGGAATTTCTTCACTTCCAGAAAAGGGAGCTTGGTCAGTGATGGGTAAATCATTCAGGTGAGAGTATTCCTCTAGTGTTGGTGAAAGTTGATAATCCGGGAATGTGAAACAGTGATAAACCGGATCGTAAAACTGAATCAGCGTAGACAGGATTCCTTTAACTACATGGACCCTTAACAGAGACAGCAGTCCTCCGTACTTAGCTTTGAAAGCATCAGGGTTGCTGATCATCCTTGCCAACCCCCTTAAATCCTCTAGTTTTGGAGCCTTGAAGGTGTACTTGTGCGTTTTCCTTCTACCGAAATCCATAACGCAATCTTTTCTCTGATATTTGCAATCATTGTTTTAGTTTAATTTGAAAAAATAGAAAAGAGAAAAGAAGATTTTTTCTTTGTTTAAAAGTCTTTTAGATAAATGCATGATGCGGCACACAAAAACATTGAAAAAACATGGGTTCAAGGGTTCAACGTCACGAGCATGGAGTCATGGCTCTACCCATCCCCAAAGGTTGTATTCTGGTGAATTTTTTTACCTGTAGAACGGGTTAAAAGTTCCCAAAATCATTGACCCCCTAGGGATAACAACAGCAAGCTGGTTTACCCGAGCGAGCTGTAGCATCCTAGGGTAATCTCAATTGAGTGTAGTATCGCGTGTCAACTATTTTCGATAGCTACCGCACTACCAAATGGTCATATGGTTACTGTCTACTAAATCCCCAGTTTCACGGATACCACATTAGGAGAATCTTCCTTCACAACGGATTCGTTAAGCATTGAATCTGCAAAGGGTGTCTCCACTGATTTGATGGTCTACAGGGATAGCTTATTCAGGATTCACTCCCTGTAAGACTACCCATCTATGCCTTCACCTATCTTAGGTATCACTCAAACTATCCACATGCGACATCACTCGCATTCCCATTGACAGAAAAATAAACACGGATGTCAAGTAGGAAAAGCAGTATATATATATATATATATATATATATATATATATATATATATATATATATATATATATATATATATAGTATGATTCCTAAAACTAACATCCTAGACCTCTTAGGAGCTATAATCCTAGTCCTATACAGACAAAATGATCATCCCTAGCAGAGTCGCCATTTCACTGTAGCGTGCGATTTTTGTCGGTGACGCGACCACCTTATCGCAAATGGGTTTCTCCTCACCACAATGGGAGGAGTGAGGGTGCTACTTTTTGATTTCTTATTTATCCAGTGAAGCTGGAAGGGAAAGGGAATCTATCTAAAACTAACCTTGCACGAGAATGTTTAACTTGAACAAACGATTAAGAGATTCGGGGAGTTTGGGGTTAGGTTATACAATGGGGAGTTGTCAGTTACCCATCCTATATGTTGTTATCCATAGATTGTTAGAAATAGGTTCTGCTTTGTACTTGATGGTGTTTATCTGTTGATGGGTTGGGAAAGTTTGGGAAATGTTGAGAGAGAGAGAGAGTTTTTGATGATTTTGGTGAGGTACTGGACCTATGTTTTGATTGGTATATGAAGGTACTGGACCTAGAGTTTTTGATTGGTATGCTCGCTAAGATTTTGCAATCTAATGCCTACGTATTCCCGTTTAAAGAAACAGGGAAATCAAAGCAATCGTAGTTCCTCCTATTCTATGGGAGGAAAAGATGATGTTTTGGTGTCTTGTTCAAAGCCCAAGATTGAAGCTAAAGGGGGGTATTTGTGTCTTGTTCAAAGCCCAAGATTAAAGCTAAAAGGTTTGTTTGTGTTTTGTTCAAAGCCCAGGATTGAAGGTGAAAGGTTTGGCTGAGAGAGAACTTGTCATCTCTAAAGGGAGACATCGCGTCTGTTTATCACAACTGTTGGGTGACTGATTATAAAGGAGGATTACTTTAACTGGGATATGAGAATCCAGCAATTCCATAATTTCCTTTATAGGGATTTATCCTGAAGGAGAAAACTTTAACTCAGTGTTGAGCAATGCCATTTTTCCTTAGGAGTCTTTCATGCTAAGAGAGGGACAGTGTTGTGGATGTAAGTAATCCAGAGGCTTGCCACTTACAGCAATTAGATGAAAGAGGAAGTTTTCCAGGATAAGAGATGGACGACAGCTTAGATTCAGTGCTTATTGACTCGAGGTTAGGGTACAGGCCTATGGTTCTTTGATTCAGTGCTTATTGTCGACTCATTCAGTTAGGAATGTGTCAGTCCATGCCACCTTGGTGCATCCATTGAATACCTGGAAACAAAATTGGAGTCTTGGCACCTTTTTAGCCTTTTTAGGTTTGTTATGGCTAAGTGTATATTCTTGGACTTTAGAGGCTTGGGGATCAGATCATTCTCCTTTTGTTTTATCCTCAGATGTGTCCAAATGGATGACAAGGCTTGGAGTTGTCCAATTTTGCCAAATCGAGCAAATGCACAAAATCTGCCTTGTACAAGGCAGTTGGAAATAGTGATTTTGAGGGGATCATATCTCCCTGCTTAGGTTGAGTTATGGGAGGCTCTTGTGCTTTTTAGAAAGCCCTCATATGATACAAAACATGTGTTATCATATTTTGTTTTGAAACTATTTGGATCCAACTGAAAAATCCTCATGAACATTGATGTTCAAGGCTGGTAACTTAGCAAGATTTTCACTAAGTGTTGGAAAAAGTGTCATTTTCATGTTTTTGTGATTTTGATCAATCCATAACTCAAAATCCATGAAGAATTGGAGTCTGAGGTAGTTGAAGCTTTTGTAGAGTGTAGCAAGACCTACAAATCCAGCTTTGGATCACCCAAAATGGTTGCTTGGATCAGAAGTTATGGTCCTTGGAAGTTTGTACCAAAACCATTATTGTTCCATAACTTAGAAAAATTTTGGTTTCTTATGGTTGCCCCTTTTGCAACCTCACTTTTCTTGATTTTTCTTAATGAATGATGATGAATACCACACATTAACATTATTTTTGACTTAGGGGAACCATATTTCTGAAAAATTCCAAAAAGTCAAACTTGATTTTGTGCACAGTTGGCTTTTTATCGGATGAAATCCAAACTATGCGATCCTTTGTGAAATCAAGTCCTTGGCCTAAATCAAACCTAATTTATGGATTCCATAGGTGTTATAGGGTGTATTGAATCATGTCCCAAGGTTTGGGAGCATGTCTTGGTCAAAAGTCAAAGGCACAGTTGACTTTTTCCTCAAAACCCTAATTGTGGTCCTGGTGAAATTGAAACTTGTGAGCCAAGCTTCTTGGGCCAATCCATTGTTGCAAATGGATCAATGTGGTGTATTTGAGGTCCTCAAATCATGTCTTGAGTTCTTGGCTCAGGCTTTGTCCCAAAAGTCAACTTAGGGATGAATTAGGTCAAGAAATTCTAATTCTTGATTTTTGGTAAATGCATCCCCTGAGGTTAAATTGACTTGATGATTGGGTACATGAGGTACCTTGGAGTATCTTGGGTTGTGCTTGGAAGCATTGGCTCATGCCCAGATGAAGATTCCCATCTGGAGGCCCTGGTCGACCAAAACCCTAATTTGGTGACACTGTCGAACTTGAGGCTTGATCCACTTGGAATGTTGCAACTTTGTGCTTGATTCTTGATGTGGGAGTCCTCTTGATCCTTTATAGGTAGTTGAGAGGTTAGAAAAGTTGAAGATCATGTCATTTCTTGATTGATCCTTTGTCTAAGTGCTCTGAGAGGGCTTGAAACCCTAATTCTTGGTTGTAGTGAAAGCTCAACAATCCTTGAGGAGATTAATGAGGCATGAAGGTACATCCATATTGTGATGATGATTTGAACAATGATGGGAAATCTTGGTGGTCAAAATTTGGGGTATGACAATGATGACCTCACTGCCTCTCATCGGAGCTCCTTGAAATGATAGTCGTACCAGAGTTGATTTTGGCATAACATTCAAAGATGATCCTGTGTCCACCAGAACACTGGCTAAAGCATCTTCTTGGAAGTTGACTATAATGTTAAGCGCCATATTATAATTTTTTCCTTCTTCTGGTAGTTCTTCATCACTGAATCCTAAGTTGTTGCAGGAAGTGATGTTTGAAATGATGTTGTCAAACTGTCTTACCGTCACATATTGTTCCACAAAGGCTTGCTCTAATACTTTCTATAAAGCTTCCCTGTGAGCTTCGACACTAAGCAGAAGAGAGAGTACAGAGATTTGTGACGGAGTTTGCAACAATTGATCCACAATGTTGTACTCGCTTTTCTGGATGAGCTTCAGCATCTCATCGTTGTTCTTTACAAGTTCTGGATTACCGGATCGGCCGTCTGGTTGATTGGGAACTTCTGTTTGAGGTTCCTTTTCTTTGGTAGGTTCTCCAACTCCTCTGTTGAAGATTCGACCGCTCAGTGTGACTCGACTGATGTTGGCAATGTTTACGACGGAGGGTAATGGAGTTTCCTTTCCATTTTAGGTGGTTGGTGCACCGTACTTGTAAGGGATAACTTTATCTGATTCGTACGGTATTGGTCCTGGCAAGTAGATAACTACAGGAGACTTTTGATTTCTATGATCGTTATAGGCAACCTCAATTGGTTCGAGGTTAAGGATTCTTCTACTGTCAAGAGAGACTTTTGACTCGTTGAGCAGAGGGATTATGGCACAAATGTTCTCGGTCATCCCATGATCGAATATTACGATGACACTTTTGTTCTGACCAGGGAGATACTCTTGTATCATGTTGATCGACCCAGAGCTCGAACATGGTCGAATCTCTTTTTGGTTTAACTATTCTTGGAGAGCTACTCTCACAAGATAACATCCTTGGTTATCTTTCGAATAAATCCTACAGCGCTCATAGTTGTGCGGTGGTACTTTACACCGCCCACTTTGTATGCAGTGCATCTTTACTAGATCTGTTTCCATTTAGAAAACATCACAAATTTGATGTCTACCAGGATTCCCGTCGGTCATGCTAATCCGTTGTGTAGCTTCATACAAGTAGATCGGAAGCCACCAGTGGTCCAACAGGTGTTGAAGTGTTCTTTGTACAAGCGCACACCCTTGGTTGTCTTCACGACATTCTTCACAATCTTGATAATCATGTGAAGCCAGAAAACCGAGCCTGACTTGCTTAGCATGTAATTCTACCAGACTGGTATTCATCAGGTGTATGTCAAAGTTTTGAACCATATTGACTTGATGGTTATTTTCTTCACGGTAATCTTGGATCCATCCGAGATCCATCTGACGTTGGAGGACCTCTTAAACAAAAAAGCATCCCTGATTGTCTGTTGAGCAGACTGGACAAGAATTGTAATCGTGTCATGGCAGATTATAATTTTGACTTTGCCTTAAATGCATCGCCACTAAATTGACATTCATCACACGGATGTTGTGGTTCTGAACAATGTGCATGTGCCATGTTTACCTCACGGATCCTATGATCCTGAATCCATCCCAGATCCATTTGTTATTGTAGTGTTGTTCATACTACAGAACACCCCTGATTGTTCTTTGAGCAGATATCACACTAGTGATAATTGTGAGACGACACATGACCGTACCCGCTCTGTCTGCAATGCATCCTCACCAGATTGGTTACTAATAGGAGTAAATCTTGAATTTGATAACTGCAGCTAGATTCTTCCTCTATTAAATTTACTGCAGTTTTCTCATGTTGCTGCAATGGGTTCGTCTGAACATTCGGCACGTTCCTGACAAGCTTCTGTACATCAGACTTGACGCTGAGACGGTTCTCAATATTATGTTAAGGGCAAGTTTGATCTGTTTTAAACCAAAAAGGTGGATTTTCTGGTACTGCGAGAGGAGTCCTATTTTGGACGGGCCCCTTGGCCAGTAGAAGTGGAAATAATTCTGTGTACAACATCAGTATAGGGTCAAACCCTGATGTTCATGTAGTACGATTATTTTTGTTGTACTGCGGACGAGCCTACGGAAGAGGCTGTTGCGTCCTTTTCTAATACTGTTGTTGACTTAGTTGGCTCTGAGCAACCTGAGAGATATTACTAATATCTTGCTCTTTTTTCTTTTGGAAAGTACTACCGTATCTCTTAGTAGTGTTAGATGGCTCTACATCTTTGACCAATCGTCCTTCTCGAACTGCTTCTTCAAGGCGTACTCCCATGTTCACCATTTTAGTGAAGTCTCTGGGCACACTTGCAACCATTCGGTCGTAATAGAATAAGCTCAAGGTTTTTAGGAAGATCTTTGTTATCTCTTTTTCCTCAAGAGGAGGACAGATCTGGGCGACAATTTCACGCCATCTCTGAGCATATTCCTTAAAAGTTTCTTTGTCCTTCTGCGACATTAGGGACCAGACAGAGGTCGGCGGCGTCCTTTCCGGAAAAGTCTTGACCGCAATGGCATGCAGTTCCTTCTGCATTTCCAAGAATTGTTCTTGGAACTCATTCATCCTTTTGTACATGTCTTCATTTCTGCCAGAAATTGCTTGTGAAATTTGTCCTTCTGGGACAGTTTGTACCACTGATTGTAGTATAGACATTATAGAGGTGACTCTTGGTGCTTCAGTGCCCTGAAGTTTGTAACCTTCACGAGTTGCTGTCATAATCCTTGTGTCTTCATTTTCCTGAAGTTCGTAACCTTCAAGTCCAGTGGTTCCAGCTGTAGTTTCTGGGTCTTCAGTGACCGGTGGGATATATCCCTCTGGGACAAAGTTGAGAGGCATGCGCCAGAGGAGCCCTTTAGGCATGTTGTACCGAGGATCATATGTCTCCAGTATAGGTGTAGATGTGATCTCCGAGATCACAGTCTTTTGTTGTTGCTTCTGAGTTGCTGCAGGGATTGCATGTCACTATGAAGTATTTCCAAACTTTCCTTCAGAGTGTCGATTTCTTCCCTCAGCTCTTTGTTCTCTTCCTCGAGATCGTCCATTTTCTTTTGTCGATTGGCCCGAGTATTATATGAGTGAGACAGTTTGACTCTAGAATCACGACACATATGTGAGACTCAAAGATAAGAAAAAATGCGCTTATGTGAGAATAATGAATGATATGCAATAACATATTTCTAGTTTTTCTTTTAATCAAAAATAAACTTCAACAAATAGATTGCAAATATCATACAGTGGAGGATGGAGACTGTCATACCCCAAATTTTGACCACCAAGATTTCCCATCATTGGGCAAATCATCATCACAATATGGATGTACCTACATGCCTCATCAATCTCCTCGGAGATGTTTAAGCATTCACCACAACCAAGAATTAGGGTTTCAAGCCCTCTCAGAGCCTTAGACAAAGGATTAATCAAGGAATGACATGATCTTCAACTTGTATAAACTCTCAAACACCCATAAAGGATCAAGAGGACTCCCACATCAAGAATCAAGCACAAAGGGTGCAACATTCCAGGTGGATCAAGCCTCAGGATCGTCAGTGTCACCAAATTAGGGTTTTGGTCAACCAATGCCTCCAGATGGAAATTTTCCTCTGGGCATGAGCCAATGCTTCAAACAATAACCTAAGATACTCTAAGGGACCTCATGGACGCAATCATCAAGTCAATTTAACCTCAGGGTATGCATTTACCAAAAATCAGGAATTAGGGTTTCTTGACCTAATTCACCCCTAAGTTGACTTTTAGGACAAAGCATGAGCCAAGACATCAAGACATGGTTTGAGGGTCTCCAATACACTACATTGATTCATTTACAACAATGGATTGATCCAAGAAGCTTGATCTACAAGTTTCAATTTCATCAGGACCACAATTAGGGTTTCGAGGAAAAAGTCAACTGTACCTTTGAGTTTTGACCAAGATATGCTCCCAAACCTTGGGACATGATTCAATACACCCTATAACACCTATGGAATCCATCCATTATTTTTGATTTAGGTCAAGGTTTGATTTCACATAGGATCGCACAATTTGGATCCAATAAAAAGTCAACTGTACAAAAATCCAAAGTTTGACTTTTTGAATTTTTGGTCAACCAAGGTTCATTAACCCTAAAACAATGTTAATATGTGATTTCAATCATCATTCATCAAGAAAAATCAAATAAAATGAGTTAACTTGTAAAAGGGGTAACCATAAAAAACTTAGAATTTTTCTAAGTTATGGAACAAAGTGGCTAGGGTACCAACTTCCAAGGACCATAACTTGAGATCCAAGCAACCATTTTGGATGGTCCAATGCTGGATTTGTAGCTCTCATTACATACTTCAAAAGTGTCAACTACATCTCATTCCAATTCTTCATGGATTTTTAGTTATGGAATGATCAAAATGGCTAAAAACATGAAAATGACATTTTTCCAACACTTAGTGAAATTTTCACTAAGTCTGAATCTGCCTTACTTTTTCCAAAATATAGGGACATTTTTCACCTTGATCAAAGTCAAACCAGGTCTAGGGGTAAACATCAAAGTTGAAGTATGCCATGAGGGCTTTCCAACAAGTACCAGATCATCTCAAAATTCCATTTGAGCAAGGAGATACATCCCTTGAAACATGGCATCATGAACTGGTTTTACAAGGCAGAATTTGTGCATTTTGCTCGATTTGTCCAAATCTGATAAATCCAAGCCTTGTCATCCATTTGGACACATCTGAGGATAAAACAAGAAGGGAATGATCTGATCCCCAAGCCTCCAAAGTCCAAGAATCTACAATAGCCATGCCAAACCTAAAAAGGCTAAAAAGATGCCAAGACTTCAATTTTGTTTTCAAGCATTCAATGAATGCATCAAAGTGGCATGAACTGAGCCTATTCCAACTTAATTCAGTTAAGACTTGCCTCTGAACCAAAGCTACAAAGCATGTGCCCTAATCTCAAGTCAATGGCTAGAGGAGACTTGAGATTCCTTTTGCATAACATTGGCCAAAGGCCTGCTGCAGTTGCCATTCACTATTGCTTTCAAAACAAACTTGCTCTACTATAAATAGAGCTCATTTGTGCTCAGTTTGAGTACACCAAACCAAACTGATGTTTTCCTCAAAATCCCTCTCTTTAGGCCAAAATGCCTTCTTTTGCAAGGTATCTCTGAGTTTTTGAGTTAGAGAGCAATTCCATCATAGCTCATGATCCAAACACCTTTAATATGTTGTATCTAAGCTGTTCAAACTCTCACATGTGACCTGTAACACCAAAATCACAAAGTTCACTTCCAAAACCTCAAAATTGGACTTTTTTTTGCATTTTTTAAGCCATGTCTTGATTTAGTCACTTTCAAAACCAGATAAAGCCTCAAACACACTCCAAATATCATCCTTGAACTGTCCCAAATGGTTCGCCACATCTAGGACACCATTTGAGAGAGCTGCCCTATTGGCCACTTTTGCCCCTTTTACAAGAAAGTGCTCAAAGTTGTTCCTCAAAATTCCAGCTGGTTCTAACCATTCTAAAAGCTTCTAACGGATCAATTGAGAGTGTCTAAAGCATCAAATTACTTCTGGCACAAGAAACTTGGCAGATAGCACAAAAAGCTCCCAAAGAGGTAAGCATCACAACTTGAACTCTTTGAATTATGCATTGCTGTGAAATCCACTGATCATAAACATCTCATACATGTTATATATGTTGTGTTTGAACCAATTCATCATGTAAATCTTGCCTGTACCATGAGGTAGCATAGAAAATGCAAATATAGGGCTATTTCAAAACCACTATCGGGTTTTTAAATAGGGACCTCATCTGAAAAAACCATGACCACCATTGGATTCCTTGGGAAATTCTAGGCCAGATGCATATAAATTTTGTGCCAATCCATGGAGAAATGAGAAAGTTACCTTGCCTTGCCTTGCCTTGCCTCGCCCAGGCCTAAAACAAGGCATCCCTTATGTATTTATGGGGTGGTTTTGATACACGGATGTATCACCACCCCAGTGGTAGATGGCGCGCGCTGTAACTTGGAGGTCTGGGGTTCGAATCCCCCTCGCTCCATACCCTTTTTTTTACCACTTTTTCCATTTTTCAATATTTGTCATATTATTTTAAATGATTTGGAAAATTAATTTCTCTCTCAATTTTAATTATTTTTTATTGGTTCTTTTTGCAAAAAAAATCACAAAAATGTTAAAATATTTTATTTCACAAAAAAATCAAATTTATATTATTTATTTAATATAGTTGGTATTTTTACAAATAAATTCATTTTTTTATTGTTTTAAACATTTCAAAAAATGAATTTTCATCTTGGAAATCAAAACCAAATGAGTTTTAATTCATCTTGTGATTAAAACATCATTTTTCAAACCTTAACCAAAAATCACAAGTTGTTTATTCAAACTTATTTGGTGTTTTTATCATTTTAATTAATTTTCTTTGAATAATTACTTTAAAAAATGATGAAATTAGGATTTCGTTGATTTTCACCCTAACAAACTTTTTTCAAACACTTTTGGGCCTCTAATAGAGTGTAAGACCCAATCCCCTTTAACCAAAACCATTTTGGGCCTCAGATATTGTATAAGTCCCGACACGATAAAAAATCTCGGCGCGACCTCCATTTTTTCAAACAAAAAACCTCCTTGGGCCTCTCCTTGAGTTGTAAGCCCATCACTTGTACAAAAACACTTTTGGGCCTCTAATAGAGTGTAAGACCCAATCCTTTGTATATAAAAACCTTTTTGAGCCTCACACATTGTATAAGTTCCTCTGCGATTCTCAAAACGACGGTGCGATCACTGTCTTTCATTGGGCCTCCCCTCGTGTTTTAAGTCCCATATTTCTTTTTCAAAACACTTTTTGGGCCTCTCCTTGAGTTGTAAGACCCATCCCTTTGTACAGAAAACCGCTTTGGGCCTCAGTCGTTGTATAAGTCCCGATACGATATTCAAAACAACGGTGCAATCAGTGTTAAACCTTGGGCCTCTCCTTGAGTATAAGCCCCAACAATCTTTTCAAAAACAAATTCTCTTTGATTTAGGTTCAAATATACAGTTGTTATCAAAACTTTCTTTAATTTCTTTGAACAACTAACAATACAGCATGTAAGCTTACTCACCTGTAAGTTTTAACAGCTTTCATTTACTCGCTTTCATATATATAATTGTATTGTGGGAAGTTGCGCACTGTAAGTCCTTCTTTCATATCCTTTTAAAATACTTGTCATATATCAACTGTATATATACTAGTATAGTTATTTAGAGTTTTCCCCGGCAACTAGGTCTAGAACTAGGTAAAGTAAGTTTGGTCACTCTTTAAATACAGTCAAAACTAGATCCCCATAGGATTTCCAGATACAGTCTTGCCTTCTCTTGGGCTTAAACAATATAATACAAAGAGAAAGGCAGTATCCTTCGTGAACCTTTTCTCAGGCTGTCACTATTAGAAATTGTCAAAGAAATTATACTCCCCAGAGTTGATCTAATTCTAAACTAATTAAAAATCTATTTAAAACTAAATAACAAATTCTAATTAAAATTAAAACTAATTCTAAGATCACATCTAATAGTAATTCTAACTGGAAAGGTTTGAAAAGCTAATAACTTATTAGACTAATTGAATAAATTTAATTAAAACTAATTCTAAAAGGCTAACTATCCATTAATTTGGTTGAAACTCAAACAGGATGCAAGTTGCAAGACAATGGGCTGAAAATTGGAAAAACAATAAGCCCAATAACACATAGGGCGCTGGGTCTGAGGAAAAGATGGGTCGGGTTGACCCGGTACCAAAAGCAAAGCCCAAATGAGAGAGAACCAGATCGGTTCTTACTAGAAGAGGCTTACATGGGGAACCCTTGAATCAACACGCACGGTCAAACCTATCTTCAAAAACAACTCCCAGGATTGAGAAAGAAAACATACACACACGGTTCAAATTGGAACTGTTCAAAATTTGATGCAATAAAAAATTCATTCTGCAACATGATATAACAACAAACTTCAACAAGCAAGAAAAGTGGAAACTAAATACCAGATACCAATCGTGTCCTTCTTCGCCAATCTGTCTCGCTCTCTCACAGCGTCTCACGAATATCTTTCGTTCGCGCCTCTTCGTGGCAGTTGATGGTGATGGCGTTGCGAAGGGAAGGCTGAGGTTGCCGCCGTTTGAAGTTGTTGATGTGCAGAGGAGATGGACTTGGAGCTTGGCTTGTAGGTTCAATCACTCACTCTCCTTCCTTTCTGGTTCTGTTTGGATTTGAGTGTCCTAGGTTGAAAAAATGATGAAAGATGGTGGCCGATGGTGATTGGGTGGTGAAGTGTTATACATATTGTTGTTTGTGTGTTGTTTGGTGGAGGTTGAAACAAGGTGTCTGGTGAGTTTTCTGCAGATTGGAAAATGGTGTTGGAAAGGATGTGCAGATTTGAAAGGAGAGGTTTTAGGATTTTAAGGAACTCTGTTACGGGTTTGTTTAATGATTGTGAAAGGTTGAATTGGAAGGGATTGAGAGGTGAAGAGATTCGGAGCAGAAGAAGGTTTTAAGGGAGGTTTGTGAATCAGGAAAAGAATGGAGGGGTGAGCTGGTTGTTTGTGAATGGTGACAATGGAAGTTGTGTTGATGGAGGTTTTCGTGTCGGGAATGAATTGTTGTTCTGGGTTTAAGATATGAAGGTTTCAACAGTTGGGTTTGTTGTAGGATGGTGGTTTGAGTTGTGAAGCTGAGTTCAAAGTTGATGATGGGAGGCAAAGGTTTGTGATTAACGTTGAGTTTAAATGAGGTTTGAGAAGGTGATATGTGCTTGGGTGGTGGTTTGCAACGAGTGATCTTGAGGAAGGATGGTGAGCCGGGTGCAAGTTTGGAGGTTTGCAGTGGAGTGGAGGTGAGTGATACAAGAGATTCTTCTGTGTTAATTTCTTCCTCCTCATTCTATTCTTCTCTTCCTCTATTTAAAACCAAATGAAACTTGTTTGATAAGTTTTGGTTAAAATCTGATTCTGTCTCAAGGTGTTGTCATTGTTGTTGTTGTTTTCAGAAGCAAATTGGCAAGTCTTTTTCACAACAGGGTTTTTTTGACCGTTGTGTTGTGTTTACAAAGGTTTTGAAGTAGCAGGGATGGCAGAGGTTTCAGGTCCTTTTGAAGCTCTAGTAGTAATCTGTTTTGCAAAGTGTGTAGCGTAAGCTTGTGGATGTTGCAGAAAAGAGGAAAACGTGGGAGCATTGTTGCAGGTTGACAAGTCCCTCTCTTGGTTGGATGGTGTGGTACGAATGGAGCGACATAGTTTTATTTTTTTTTACTTTTTGTTACAATAGAAAGAAAAAGGAAAAGGGCTTAAAGAAAAATGTCTTTTTGTATTTTTATATAAAGCTTAGAAAACTAAATAAAATTAGACTTAAAAATTAAAATGGAAATAAAACTGTAATCATAACTGTAATTAACATAAAAGTAAAATTAAATTTAACTAATTAATTTTAGACTAATCATCAACTAAATTAAAGTTAATCTAATTAAAACTAATCTAAAATAAAAAATAAAAGTCAAACTAAAGTTAAAATTAGATTAAGTTAAAAAAATAAAACTATAATTGAAAATAAACTAAATTAAGTATAGACTAAAATAAAATTATAAACTGAAATAAATATCTAATGTAATGATAGAAATGACTAAAGATGCAAGATTAAAGGTGTTTAACTAAAAATGCGAAAGACAGGCCGACTCATGATGATATGAAATGATCAGAGGATCTGAGGGTAACATTTGGGGTATGACAGATGCCCCTATTTAAATATCTTTATCGGATGACATGAGTGATGATAGTTCTCGTGAAATCATGGCGAAAGGTATTTAAATATAGATAACCAAAAATTTTACCCTTAGATGCGCCGACATGCAATGCTATGGACAAAATGCTGACATGCCATGACTCTAATATGATGAAACTGATGGAATGATAAATGCAAAATGCAGACAAAAACGAAAGCAGACAGGGACAAAGTCCACATAATGAACAATCATTCACTGGGGAATCAAAAGTCATCACGAATGGAAACTGGATGGAAAAAATTCACAACATTCAGAAGAGCATTGAATGAGGCGAGGAGAAAAACTGGGAAATACATGAGACAAGCAAACATCAAAGGTATTCAGAAAAGTATTGAATAAACTCTAGGAAACAAATTGGCAACAGAGACATTCAGAAGAACATTGAATGAACTCCGGGAAGCATATCAGAGATATTCGAAAAAGCATCGAATAAACTCCGGCACACATCCAGAAAAGCATTGGATGAAGAATGGAAACAGACTTGAAAATATCCAGCAGCCGTTAACCAAAGTCAGAAACGAATTAAAGACATCTAGAATAGCATTAGATGAAGACAAAGATTCTGAAAATACATCCGAAACATTTAGAAGATCATTAAATGTACGGGAAAAGGGTTTTGAAGACATATTCGGAAAAGCATCAGATAAGCAACATTACATATGGAAGAACATCAGATAAACAAGGTCATATCCGGAAAAACATCAGATAGACACAAAAAATGCTCTGGAAAAACATCAGAACAAAAGACTCAATCTGAAAAAACATCAGAAAGAGAGACACATCCGAAAAAGCATCAGATGGTAAAAGAAATGTCATTCCGGAAAAGCATCAGAATAACAAAGCGAAATATCTGGAAAAACATCAGATAAGTTCTGGAAGAACATCAAAACAAAAGACTCAATCTGAAAAAACATCAGAAAGAGAGACACATTTGGAAAAGCATCAGATGGTAAAAGCAATATCGTTCCGGAAAAGCATCAGAATATTAAAGCGAAATATCTGGAAAAACATCAGATATGTTTTGGAAAAACATCAGAACAAAAGACTCAATCTGAAAAAACATCAGTAAGAAAGACACATCCGGAAAAGCATCAGATGGTAAAAGAAATGTCATTCCGGAAAAGCATCAGAATAAACAAAGGACTATCTGGAAAAACATCAGATAGCAAAGACTCAATCTGGAAAAACATCAGAAAGAGGGTCACATTCGGAAAAGCATCAGATGGTAAAAAGCAATGTCGTTCCGGAAAAGCATCAGAATAACAAAGCGAAATATCTGGAAAAACATCAGATAAGTTCTGGAAAAACATCAGAACAAAAGACTCCTGGTAAAACATCAGAAAGAGACAAATAAACGACATCCAAGAACGGAATTGGATACAAAAGAGGAACAAACATATCCGGAAAAACAATCGGATAAGAAAGGTCATATGTGGAAGAACGTCAGATAGACACGACAATATCTATTTGATAGGTGCCACGTGAGTCGGACTTTGACCACAAGGTAAGACGTGGATAACGACACGACCTCGGGAGAAATGAAAATGAGGATGAAACACTCATGACATGCATATGGTATAAATTCTGCAGATGATATATGATCAAATGCAGATGCAGATGCTGACGACACAGCTCGACTCTTTTGTGGAAAAGACAATACTGGAAAGCTGATTCCTCAACACAGAGATCACTATCATTCTGCTTGGGACTAGACATGATATTACTGAACACATCTCTGCCACTCTGGTAAACTGTATCAAGTGATGACCCTTGTAGAGAGGATGAAGAGTTATTTGGGGATTCTTCAAGTTAACTGCCCCAGATTAGCTGACTGTTGCGAAATCTTAGCGAGCATACTAATAAAAAATCTAGGTCCAGTACCTTTATACCAATCAAAACTTAGGTCCAGTACATTACCAAAAACACTCGAACATCAACAAAAACTCACTCACTCACTCATACTTCCCAAGAAACTTTCCCAACCCATTAACGGAAAAACTCCATCAAGTATAAAGCAAAACCTAAAGCTAATATCCTGTGGATAACCATATATAGGATGGGTAATTGACAACTCCCCATTGTATAACCTGACCCCAAACTCCCCGATCTCTTTAAGCGTTTGTTCAGTTAGGCATTCGCGTGCAAAGTTAGTTTTAGATAGCTTCCCTTTCCCTTCCAGCTTCATAGGATAAATAAGAAATCAGAAAGTAGCACCCCCTCCTCATTGTGGGGAGAAACCCAAAAACTAGTGATAAGGTGGTCACGTCACCGACAAAAATTGCTCGCTACAGATACCCCTTTTATTGAATCCGAAAGACTGCGGTATTTTACAAGGAAAAGTACAGTATTTTACAAAGTGCTGTAAGGAAATGTCTAAGCTCATAGATCCTGAGTCCTCTCTAAAGAGAGCTTAGATTTCGGTTCCTGTATTTTCCTTTTCTTTGACTGGGGCTCTTCAGCCGTTGTCGGGTTGTCAGTCATTTGCCAAGTGAAAGGAGCGAACAAATTCTTTCGATCTTCCCGACTCTCTATAGCATGCTGCTCTAATATCTCAATCAGAGCATCCTTTTCTTTTAATAGTCCCTGAATCTTGGTACATTCCAAATTGAGGATTCGGTATTTGTTCTTCCAAGAGTTCTTCTCACGTTGAACTTTGTTGAGAGCTACCTGGAGTTTTTCCGTATCAGACATAAAATAAAGGACAGATTCCTTTAATGGAAAAACTTCTTGGCGAGGGTAAGGCATCCTCAGCTTTAGGGCTCTAGTTTGCACCCAGTGGAGATATGGCTCCATAAAGGGACAATTTGGTTTTCCTAGAGACTCTCTTCCTTTCTTGTGAATATGTTTCCAGGCATGCACTATTTCTTTCTTTCGTGCCCTGTCATTTTCCTCTTTCTTGAAGAAAAGACCTTCCAGGTGAACATTATGTGGGATATTCTTCATCGGGTATCCGAGTTGGCGACGAGATAAAATTGGATAATAGTTTATTCCTCATTTAATTCCAATGAGGGGTACGTTGGGGAAATTTCCACATTTGTTGATGATCTCTATCCCCTCATAAATTCTATTGTACAAATCTATGTAAGAGTTGGTAAGAGACGTAATACTTTGTGACCAATGTAGAGTACTCTTGTGATCCTAAAAAGCAGCAGACTTAGGTAAATGGGAAATGAACCATTTGTAGAGTAAGGGTACACAGCATGCGATCATTCCTCCGCTGTACAAGTTCCTTATGTGTACAGAATGATAAGAATCTGCGAGCACGGTTGGTACGGGGTTTCCTATCAAGAATATCTTAACAGCATTGGTGTCGACGAAATTGTCAAATTTGGGAAAAAGGAATAACTCGTATATGAGTAGGACAAAGACGTCTTCGAAAGCAGTTATGTTTCCTATACTAGCAAAGTATAGAGCTTTCTCTATCAGGAATTTAGCCGGTAAACCCTGGATTCCTCCTTTGGTGGTCATGTGAGTCCTAACTTCTGACTCGTCCAAAGAGATTGCTCTTACAATGGCCTGATCATTTGGAATTTCTTCCAGTCTGGAAAATGGAGCTTGATCAGTAATATTTCCTTTGAAATCCATAATGCCACCTCTGATATTTGCAATTATTGTTTTAGTTTATTTTGAAAAAAAAAAGATTTTTTTTCTTGTTTTAAAAGGAGTTTTTTAGATGAATGCATGAATGTAGCACACAAAAACATTGAAAAAACATGGGTTCAAGGGTTCAACGTCACAAGCATGAAGTCATGGCTTTACCCATCCCAAAAGGTTGTACTATTTTGGTCAATTTTTATACCTGTAAAACAGGTTCTAAGGTTCCCAAAGTCATTGACCCCCCTAGGGATACCGAAAGCAAGCTGATTCACTCGAGCGAGCTGTAATTTCCTAGGATGAATCTCATTTGAGTGTAGTATCGCATATCAAATATTCCCGATAGTCACCGCACTACCAAATGGTCATATGGTTAAAGTCTACTAAATTCTCAGGGTCATGGGTACCGCACTGGGAATACTATGCTTTCACGACAATCGGTCATTCAACATTAGAGAATCCACACGAGTACCTCAACTGATTTGGTGGACTGCTAGGTCAACTTGGTCGGGATTCACATCCTCTAAGCCTTCCTGGAGATGCCACCACTTATCTTAATGTTCTCTCAAAGTTTCCACATGCGTATCAACCACATTCCCATTTGACAGAAAATTAAACACGGATATCAAGTAGGAATAACAGTAAATAATATATATATATATATAGAGAGAGAAAAAATTGCTAAACAACCTAGACCTCTTAGGAACTCTAATCCTAAAGATTCCCCAGCAGAGTCGCCATTTTTCTGTAGCGTACGATTTTTGTCAGTGGCGCGACCACCTTACCACATTTGGTTGGAATTGTATGCTACTTTCTGATTTCTTATTTATCCTATGAAGCTGGAAAGGAAAGGGAAGCTATCTAAAACTAACCTTGCACGCAAATGTTTTCTTTAACAAATGCTAAGAGATTGGGGGTCCGGGGTCAGGTTATACGATGGGGATTTGTTAATTACCCATCCTATGTATGGTTATCCATAGATCGTTTAGAAAATTATACTGTTATCTACTTACTGGTGTTTATCTATCATAGGTTAGGAAATTTTCTTCTTTGGGAGTGTTGAGAGAGTGTTTTTGTTATTTTAGGGTTTTCCGATGTTTTTGGTAAGGTACTGGACCTAAAGTTTTTGTTATGTGTGCTCGCTAAGATTTCGCAATCTTATGCCTACGTATTCCCGTTAACGAAAACAGGGAAATCAGAGCAATCGTAGTTCCTCCTATTCTATGGGAGGAAAAAAATGTTTGGTGTCTTGTTCAAAGCCCAAGATTGAAGCTAAAGGTTTGACTGAGAGAGAATTTGTCATCTCTAAAGGGAGATATCTCACTTGTTCATCTCAATTGTTGGGGTATTTGGTTATAAAGGAGAATTATTTTAATTGGGATATGTGAATCCAGCAATGTCATAATCTCCTTTACAAGGGAGATGACCTGAAGGAGGAAACTTTAACTCAGTTTTGAGCAATGCTATTTTCCTTAGGAATCTTTCATGCTAAGAGAGGGACATGGGCTTGGATGTAAATAATCCAAAGGCTTGCCACTTACAGCTGTTAGATGAAAGAGGAAATTTACCAGGATAAAAGAGGGACTACAACTTGGATTTTTGAATCAACAAGTGTGCCTTACAGCAGTTATCCGGAATTAGGTTTGTTTGATTTGTCTATTTTGATATGTGATGTACAGAGAAATGTCTTCCTACAAAGAGAAATTTTGATTTCCTCTGAGGGGATTTAGGTTTTATGTGCGTTGATCAAAGCCCAAGGTTGAAGCTAAAAGGTTGACTCTACTAGGGAGTTTTATATCTGTCTTGTACAAAGCCCAAGACTGAGGCTGAAAAGAGACTGACTCTTTTAGGGAGATCATTATACAAAGCCTAAGATGCGCCTGGAAGGAATTGACTCTTCCAGAGAAATATTTTGTCTGTCTTGTACAAAGCCCAAGATTGAGGCTAAAAGGGATTCACTCTACTGGTGAGGGGTTTTATCTGTCTTGTACAAAACCCAAGATTGAGGCAAAAATGGATGACTCAGCTGGAGAATATTTATATGTGTCTTGTACAAAGCCCAAGATTGAGGCTAAAACTGTTGAGGGATGATCATTATACAAAGCCTAAGAGGAGGCTGATTAGGGAATTTCTTATATGAAGCCTAAGAGAAGGCTACCTTCTACTGAGGATTATTGAGATCTAGAGACATGTCCAAATTGGGGAATCAACTCTTGCTGAGGAATGGAGAAGAGTTGGAATATCAGATGCCTTGAGGTTCTGATAGAGGGTTTATTAATAGTAATTTGACCATAGCTGGGGAATTTAGAATGGAAGCTTAAAGATTGAGTTTTTTAACCTTTGGAGGTTTTAACTCTATTGGAGATTGATGAAATGATCAGGGTTTTTTCCTGTTTCTTCAGGAAACTTGAGGGTTTCTTTGAGTTCCACGAGGAGATGAGACTGTCCAAGTCTACTGGTATGGGAAGGTTGATCTTTGTATGATGCCCAAGAGAAGGCTGGTGTTTTAAGGGATGAGAATCAACCCTAAATTGATCTGATGTTTTGGCTCTTTGGAGGATTGAACTAGCAAAAGATGACTAGGTTCTGTCCTATACCTGTAGGAGGTCTTCGGGTCCTTGTACTAAGCCTAAGAGGAGGCTGAGAACTTCTAAGAAGCCTGAGGGTCCTTGTACAAATCCCAAGAAGAGGCTGGGGATGCTTTTAGGAAGCCTGTGGGTCCAAACCTGAGAAAAGTTCAAGAAAGGTTTCACCAGGAATAATCCTTTCTTTAGTGAACAGTTATAAGGTTTGAAGAAATTCAGAAGAGGTTTCACCGGGAATTAATCCTCTTTGGGAAAAATGAATTTCTTATACAAATTTCTAATAGTGACAATCTTGAGAAAAGTTTCACCGGGAATAATGCCTTTCTCTGTTCCATATTGTATAAGCCCAAGAGGAGGCAAGACTATATCTGGAATTTCCTATGGGGAACTAGTTTTGACTGTGTTGAAAGAATAACCATTGGTTTGATCTAAATCTAGACCTAATTGCTGGGGAAAACTCTATGCAAGTATATACAAGTATATACAGATGAAATATATAGACAAGTATGTTGAAGAGTATAGTAGGACTTACAGGTGAGCAAGCATCCAGTATTATAAACATAATTGTATTGTTAGTTATTCAAGAAATTGAAAGAGGTTGTGATACAACTATACATTTGAATCTAAATTAAAAAGGAAAGTTGTTTTAAAGGAAGTTTTGGGGCTTATACTCAAGGAGAGGCCCATATGAATTCTTTTGAAAAGGCGACGATCGCTTCGTAGTTTTGAAAACAACAGAGGGACTTATACAATGAATGAGGCCCAAAATGGTTTATTTACCAAAGGATAGGTCTTACACTCAATCAAGAGGCCCACAAGTGTTTGAATAAAGAAGAATGGGGTTTACAACTCAGGGAGAGGCCCAAATGAGTAACAGTGATCGCACCGTCATTTTTGAAAATCGTATCGGGACTTATACAATGAATGAGGCCCAAACATTTTTGTACAATAAGGCATGGGTCTTACACTCTATTAAAGGCCCAAGAGTTTATTTTTATACAAGAGATGGGGCTTACAACTCAAGGAGAGGCCCAGATGAAAAACAACGATCACACCGTTATTTTGAAAACTGTACCGGGACTTATACAATGACTGAGGCCCAAAATGGTTTGTGTGACAAGGGATAGGTCTTACACTCTATTAGACGCCCAAAGTGTTTAAAAAAGAAGAAAAATGGGACTTACAACACAAAGGGAGGCCCAAATGAAAATTGTTTGAAAATGGCGATCGCGTCAAGATTTTTAAAATCGTATCGGGACTTATACAATGACTGAGGCCCGAAAAGTTTTTATTTATACAGGGATGGGACTTACACTCTATCAAGAGGTTCAAAATTGTTTTGAATGAAGTTTGAAAAATCAAAATTTAGAGAAAACCCTAATTTTGAATTTAAAAGATATAATTTTCAAAGGAAATGAAATAAAAAATGATATAAAATATCAAATATATTCAAAAACAAGTTATCAACTTTGAAAAATATTTTGAAAAATCATGTTTAATCACATGAAAGATTGAAATTCATTTGGAATGAAAAGATCAAAGTGGGAATTTCATTTTAAAATGTTTAAAAACAAATAAAATGAAATAAATTAGAAAAATTTTAACTATATTAAATAAATAATATAAATTGGATTTTTTTGCAGGATAAATTAATTTAACATTTTTGTGACTTTTTAAAAAAAGAACCATTCAAAAATGATAAAAAATGAGAGAGAAATTAATTTTTGAAATCAATTAAATAAAATATCAAAAATTCAAATATTTGAAAAATTGAAAAAGGGCACCAAGAACACTTGTTCTTGCCCGGGTGCCCTGTTTTGCCCAGATTTGCGTTTTCTCACTTTTCTCTATGATTACTCAATGATTTTGCATGATTCAAACACCAATGTTGCTCGTTTTTGAACAAGGATCACAACCATATAGATTAATTGCATTTACATAAAGTGTGGAGTGAGAAATTAAAGGATGAACTCAAGAACCCTAGTTTCAGCATGAACACTATGAAATTTCATACACGGTTCATACATAGCAATTGATTGAGGGTTAACACTCTATATACATGCAGAAATAAGATGGTAACTCAAAAATTCATTTATGATGCATGTAATATGGAGTTTGAAGGCTTCAGGCTTACCTCTTGCAGCTGGTGATCGAATTTGATGTTGGAGGTGTTACATATGTTGTGTGATGATCTAAATAGCTTCAATGGACCTCAAGTAATGTGTTTGAAGGCTTGGAATGGATTGAATCAGCCCAGAACTTGTTGTGGCACCTCAACTACAAACTGACCAAAAGCTTGAGGAAATGGAAGGTGATTTTGTGATTCTGATGTTTCAGATGTGTTTCAGGGCCATGGATCACTCATATATGATGTATATGAAGTGTTGGCATGATTGGTTTGGTTTGAATTGCTTCCTATTTCAAAATTCGATAGTGACTTGAAATAGAAGGAAAATCTGGTTTTTTTAGAGTGATTTTAAGGAAAGCATCAGTTTGTGTGCTTTGGTGTACTTAAACTGATCACAAATGAGCTCTATTTATAGTAGAGCAAGTTTTTTTCAAGCAATAGTGATTGGCAACTGGTACAGGTCTTTGGCCAATGGTTGCATAAAGGAATCCAAGTCTTCTATAGCCATTGACTTGGCTCAGTGCAGCAGGTTATTATAGCTTTGGTTCAGAGAAAAGGCTTGACTAAATTCAGTTAACAATGTCTTGATGCTTGCCACCTTGTGAATCCATTGAATGCATTGGAACAAAATTAGAGTCTTTGAGATTTTTAGCCTTTTTGGGGGACACATAGCTACATGTAGCTCCTTGGACTTGGGAGGCTTGTGGATCAGATATTTTTCCTTTGATGTTATCCCCTGAGGTGTCCAAATGGATGACAAGGCTTGTAATTGTATGATTTAGCTAATTCGAGCAAATGACCTATAATCTGCCTTGGGAAGAAACCAGTCTTTGATGCCAAGTTCCAAGGGTTGGAACTCCCTACTCAAATTGAATTTGGAGATGCTCTGGTACTTGTTGGAAAGCTCACATGACATACTTTAACTTTGATGTTCACAAATGGACATGGTTCAGCTTGGATCAAGGTGAAAATGGCCTCAAAGTTTGGAAAAAGTGAAACAGATTCTGACTTGTTGAAAATTTTACTAAGTGTTGGAAAAAGTGGTCATTTCCACTTTTTATGATTTTGATCAATCCATAACTTAAAATCCTGAGGATTTGGAATCTTTTGTAGTTGACACTTTTGAAGTATGTCATGTGAAATTTCATTTGAGCTTTGGATGGAAAAAAAGGCCTTAGGATTTGGGAGTTATGACCTTGCAAAGTTGGTACCAAAGCCATTTTGTTCCATAACTTAGAAAATTTTAAGTTTTCTAAGGTTGCCCCTTTTGCAAGTTACCTCACTTTTCTGGATTCCAAATTGTGTGATCCTTTGTGCAATCAAGTTCTTGACCTAATTTAAACCTAATGGATGGATTCCATAAGTGTTTTAAGATGTATTGAATCAAGTCCCAAGGTTTGGGAGCATGTCTTGGTCCAAAGTCAAAGGTACAGTTGACTTTTTTTTCAAAACCTTAATTGTGGTCCTGATGAAATTGAAACTTGTGAATCAAGCTTTTTGGATCAATCCATTGTTATAAATGGATCGATGTAGTGTATTTGAGGCCCTCAAATCATGTCTTGAGGTCTTGGCTTATGCCTTGCCTCAAAAGTCAACTTAGGGGTGAATTAGGTCATGAAACCCAAATTCCTGATTTTTGATGAATGCATCCCCTGAGGTTGTTTTGACTTTATGATTGGGTCCATACGGTCCCTTTGAGTATCTTGGGTTATTCTTTGAAGCATTGGCTCATGCCCAGAGAAAAAATTTCATCTGGAGGCCTTGGTCGACCAAAACCCTAATTTGGTGACACTGGCGATCTTGAGGCTTGATCCACTTGGAATGTTACAACTTTGTGCTTGATTCTTGATATGGGAGTCCTCTTGATCCTTTATGGGTGTTTTAGAGGTTAGACAAGTTGAAGATCATGTCATTTCTTGATTGATCCTTTGTCTAAGTGCTCTGAGAGGGCTCAAAACCCTAATTCTTGATTGTAGTGAAAGCTCAACAATCTTTGAGGAGATTGATGAGGCATGATGGCACATCCATATTGTGGCAATGATTTGCACAATGAGGGTAAATCTTGGTGGTAAAAATTTGGGGTATGACAGAACAAATCCTTAATTAATTGTCATCTTTCTCTCTCAAAGTCGAAGTACGAACGCATGAAGGCCTCTCTAACATTTTGATAATCTTTCTTGTTTGTTGGCGATGTAATCCTTCAAAGTTTATTTCAATTTTAGATTTTATGGTTTGTAATTACTTAGACATTTTGGCATTTAATTTTAATTACCATTTTGGCTATAAATTTGTATGTATGAATTACTCTGCTAATATCTTAACCTCCTGAAGCATAGAACTATACCTCTTCAAATATTTCCCATTTACTCTCAGTAGTCTTCGATCCTCTGCTAATTCTTCTATTTCATACGCATTATTAGAAAATAATTGTACGACTTGGAACAGACCCTCCCATTTTGGGGACCACTTACCTAATGTTCTATCTTTTTTATCCATAGGAAAATTCACTTTCCAAACCAAGTCTCTAGTAAATAATAACTTAACTTTTACTTTCTTGTTGTACGCCTATTCCACCTCTTCAATAATTCCAAATAACTTAACCTTTCTTCATCTAAGTCAACCAATTCATCCAACATCATGTTCCAATAAGTTTCAGATGGAAGTTCACTATGTCTTTGGATCCTAGTCGACTGAAGGTAAACCTCGACTGGTAACACTGCATCATGTCCAAAAGTCAGTCGAAAAGGTGTAGCATTGGTAGCCTCTTTAGGAGATGTCCGACAAGCCAATAATATTTGGTCTAACGTCTTATACCAATTTCTTGGATTTCTCCCCATATGCTTATTTATCAGTCTAATAACCACCTTATTGGCTGCCTCAGCTTGACCATTCGCCTGTGCATAATAAGGTGTCAATGTCAACAGCTTGATCCCTACATCTTTGGAAAAATCCTGGACCTTTCGACCAGTAAACGCTGATCCTTGGTCAATGGTAATTGTCTATGGGATCCCAACCATATATATTATATGCCTCTGGATAAATTTGATTACTGCATCCTGATCAATATTCACCAAAGGAATAGCTTCGATCCACTTGGTGAAGTAGTCAATACCCACTAAGATATACTTATGACTCTTCGAAGATGCTGGTCGAATCTCGCCAACTAAATCCATTGCCCAATCCTTGAAAGGCCAAGGCTTCACAATGGAGTGCAACTCGCTTGTAGGAACATGTTGTATACAAGCATGCTTTTGACAGTCTTGGCATCCTTTGGAAAACTCAATGCAATCTTCAAGCATAGTGGGCCAATACATTCCTTGTCGAAACAAGAGCCACTTTATCTTATGGCCTACTTGGTGAGTACCACATGCCCCACTATGGACATTCGACAAAGCTAGATAGACTTCAGCCTCACTTAGTTACTTAAGTAAGATTCCCTCAAGCGTCTTCTTAATAAGTTCATTCCCTATCAGAGTATAACTCAAAGATCTATACTTGGCTTTTCGCTCTATAGACGCGGTTGGATTTTTCAAATAGTCCACAATAGGTTTCCACCAATTTGTGTCTGTCAGGTTGTTGGTTACTAAGATTTCAAAATTCTCATCATCTGCATAACCCAACTTTGTCGCTTCTAAGTTCATTGGAGACAACCTTGTTGCCATCACTTTCCTTCGAACTTCGATCACATCTTCTAACTTTTCTTTCAAAACCTTATAACCATAAGCAATCTGAGCCAAGTCATTTGCCTCCGGGTTCTTCAGTCGAGGGATATGCTTAATACTCACCATGTCGAACTTTCGTAATAGTCTATTGGCTATTAGAAAGTACATTATCAAATTCTCTTTAACACATTTATACTCTCTCATTATCTGCTTCACAACCAATTCAGAGTCACCAACGATTTCGACTCTAGTAGCCCCTAATTCCAACAAAATTTCAAGATCAGCTATTAAAGCTTCATATTCAGCCTCGTTATTTGAACAAGGCCCTTCGATTCTGTACTTGAATCTCGTTGGAATTTTATCAGGAGAGATAATCAATATCCCAATTCCTGTTCCATCTTTATGACTCGAACCATCGAAATATAATTTCCAAGGTTCAAGTTCGAGATAATTTTGGGGACATTCGACTACAGAGTGGTCGACTATAAAGTCTGCAACCACTTGTCCCTTCATGGCATTTAAAGGCACATAAGTTAATGAGTACTCTGTTAAAGCGAGTGGCCATTTTCCAATTCGACTATGAATAATTGGCTTAGAAAGCATATGTTTAATAACATCATAATGGGAAGAAACATAAACATCAACTGGTTTAATATAATACTTCAATTTTGTACATGATAAATACAGACAAAGACATAACTTTTCAATCATGCTATACCTAGTTTCTGCGTCATTAAGGACTATACTAAGATAGTAAATGGCTATTTCTACTCCATTTTCATCTTCTTGAGCCAACATGATCCCCATGGTTACACCCGACACATGAATACATAATCTCATACTTATATTCCTACAAGGTGGCGACAGAATTGGAGGTTGCACAAGATACTCCTTGATTTTATTAAAAGCTTCTTATTGTGCTTACCCCCATTCAAAATCTTCATTCTTTAATTGAAGTAGAGGAGAGAAGGCTCGAGTCTTGCCGCTCAAATTCGAAATGAATCTTCTTAAGAAGTTAATCTTCCCTAGCAGCGACTGCAGTTCCTTCTTCGTCGATGGCGCCTTTGCCTCCAAAATAGCCTTTGTCTTATTCTGGTTTATTTCAATTCCCTTCTTGTGAACTACAAAGCCTAAGAAATCTCCATCTTGTACACAAAACACACACTTTAGTGGATTCATCTTTAGACCATGCTTCCTCATTCTTTCGAATGCCTGTCGAAGATGGTCTATGTGGCTGGGTCCTGAAACAGACTTAACAACAATATCGTCAATATAAATCTGCATAAAAGTTTCTATGAAATCATTTAAGATCGAATTCATTACCCTATGATAAGTTGCCCCAGCATTTTTTAAGCCAAAAGGTATCACCACCCATTCATAGGTGCCTAAGGCTCCAGGGTATCGAAATGTCATTTTTGGCACATCTTCATCAGCAATGAAGATTTGATCATATCCATAGTATCCGTCGAGCATACTAAGATACTCGTGGCCTGCAGCGGAGTCGACAAGAATTTCTGCCACATGCATTGGGTACTCATCGTTTGGAGTAGCAGCGTTCAGATCCCTGAAGTCGATGCAAACCCTCAAAGTCCCATTCATTTTAATAATAGGGAATATGTTAGCAATCTAGTCAACATATCTAGTTGTACGAATAAACTTACATTTGAGAAGTCTTTCGACCTCTTGCTTGATCTTCGACAAAATCTCAGGTGCAAATCTCTTTTGATTTTGCTTGATTGTTATCCTTTCGGGATTGATGGGCAGCTTTAGTTTGACCAACTCCCTACTCAATCCTAGCATTTCTTCGTAATCCTAAGCAAAGCAGTCCTTGTACTCTTTTGAAAGCTGGATCACTTCGACCTTAAGTTTTGGGCCAAGGTTAGCACTTATGTACATTGGCCTTTTTTCTGTACCTTCTCCTAAGTCAACTTCTTCCAAAGGATCCCGTGCTAGCATCTTTATATTGGGTGCCAACAGATCCCTTTCTAATCCCAAAGGCTTTTCGTCATAAATTGTGTCGAGCCTCTGGCCTTGCACTTCTTATTTATCCTTGTCAGGTGGCTCTGGTTCAAAGTCTAAGTCAGGCCACTTAAGGTGCTCATTATCTTCTTTGGCTTAGACAACCATGTATTTAACTTCGGCCTCTAAGGCCGCTTTTAATCTATTTTCGGCTACATAAGCCAAAATCTTTGCCATTATTTTGGCTTCAAACATATCCATCAAATTCATCTCCCTAGCCAATTGACTGGGTGTATGATGTCCCTTCAAACTCGAGGTCCTCACCTACCACCTCTCTATCCCACTGGAACCCATAAGTTGGGTGTAAGTAAAGGGAATAATATGTTGCATCCGTACGGTCGAATACGAAATCTGCAGGTTGACAAGGGGCAATATTTGCCAAGTTCCTGTCGAAACTTCTTCTATCCACGTTATTTACTTCAGCTAAGAAATAACTTTGATCTACCTCAATGTTGTCCACTATGTCGTCATTTCTCCATATGGTAATCCTTTGGTGCATCGAGGATGGTACCACTCCAATACCATGGATCCACTTACGACCCAACAACAAATTATAGTTAGCTTTCAACTCGATAACCATAAACATCGTCGGCCGAGTAATTGTTCCAACAGTTAACTCCAATTGAATCACACCCAAAGTGCGTCCAATTTTTCCTTCATAGTTTGATAAGACCATATATTGTGGGGCTTAAGGTCTGCATTAAACTTTCCTACTTTTTGCATCATAAAGTACGACATCAGATTAACTGCCGCTCAACCATCCACAAGAATCTTACTAACTATCACATTCTCAATATTTCCTCTAATAAAAAGAGGTTTAAGGTGACTCCTCATAGATTCATCTGGCATCTCGAAGAAGGAATTTTGCTCTTCAACATATCCATTATTCATAACATAATAACAAACTGGCCTATGCTTGGCCATTTCGATTTCCATCACATCTTCAGGTTCTTCGACCTTAGTAATCTGGTCATACTCTCTGGGTAACACAGAAACCACGTTGCAAGTTATGTCCAACGAAGGTTCTAATTCTGTATCCTTGAAGTTGTCAGTCAACATATCCTCATCATTCGCTATATCCCTCGACTTGCTCTTGAGATCTTCCAGTTGATAGCAGAACTGCTTCCTTCCCACGAGTTTCTTTTCTCCGACTCCATTTTTCTCTAAAGGCAGATTAGTACTTTATTCATCCATTGCCTTTTCGTTGGTCTCCCTCTCAGCCTTTCTCCTTCTTTGATGTCTTCGCCATTGTGACCTCGACATAGGGTTCTTCCCTTTGTAGTTTTCAGATCTGAAGTCTTGCTGCTTCGATACCTAGAAATCCTTTCTATAAGCCATTGAAAAGCCTCTTCTTACCTCAAAGCTTTGCCATTTCTCCTGGCCTCTTTCCCTTTTTTCAGCAGCCCTTACCCACCTCCCTTTGGGCGCATCATGTGGACTTCCAAGTTAGCGCCATCATTGATCTTCAACTTATCCAACTTAACCCTAAGGCCCTCAGTAGCCTTCGTCATGTCTTTGATCTTAAGGCCCTCAGTGGCCTCAATTTTCTCCTTACCCTTAAGGCCTTCAGTAGCCTTACTTATGTCCTCGACCACAAGGCCTTCAGTAGCCTTAGTCTCATCCATCTCTTTCTTGAAACCTTAAGTAGTTTTAACCATTTTATTGGTTTTATTGTATCTTACAGATGCTTAAACCATGTTAATGATGACCGACTCAGTATAGTGGGTGTCTCCCACTTAAAGGAAATCTGAGTCAATCTTCATTTGAGACTTCGCCTTGTCTCCAAATTTCATCCTTCCATCCTTGATAGCATTTTGCACCAAATCCTTGAAAAGGAAATATTGTGAGGTCTTATGGCCTAAAAAGTTCTGATACTTACAAGAGCCACGTTTCTTTCGTTGCTTTAACGGAGGCATTTTAACGCCAGGAGGCACAATCATTTGGCCATCTTTAACTAATAAGTCAAAAATCTCGTCACATTTAGTGATGTCGAACGTATATGTTCTCTTAGGGAACTTTTCATTCTTTTATGGTTCGAAGGGATTTTTCCCATTCGAAGGTGCAAAGACCTTGCATGAATAAGGTGGCCCTTGCTTTAATTCAACCAAATCAATTTCACTTTCGTCGAAGTCTACAGGGTCACTATATGCTTCTTGATCATCTTCATCTATGTCAAGATACGCTACCCTTTCTCTCCTATTGTTCTTAGTTGCTCTGGTTTTTTTCAGCCTTCAAACGCTCTACTTGTCGAACCCTATCGGCCAACTGGGCCATATCCCTCAAATACTGGGTATCTAACTTCTTTTTCATGGAATAGTCTAACCAATCAGCGGCCATTTTGACAAATTCATGCTCAAGCACTTGTGTAAAACACCTTGCCTTTATCAAACAGAAGCCTATTGAGATAGTGGTCAAATGACTCAAAAAATTTACGCTTAGTTCTAGCCAACTCTTAAGGCCGATCTTCAACTGTCCCACGTAGAACTCCTCATGGAGCAATCTTTCTAAATGAGTCTAATCATAGATCAAACTCGCAAGGAGTGTAGTAAACCATGCGAAAGCGTTTTTTGTGAGCGAACTAGGGAAGTACTTAATTCTTAAGTTTTCGTCATTGGCAAGATCTCCTGCTTTAGTCAGATATCTTGCCCCATGTTCGATAGTTGACTCACTAGTATCTCCTGAAAACTTTGTAAATTTTGGGACTTTCAATCCCCTAGGCAAAGTAGTTTGCAGAATATAATCAGACAATGGGGAAATATAATTTGGCCTATGAAGGCCAACATTTATCCCATTTCGTGCCATAATCCTTTCGACCATGGTAGCCAAATTATTATTCCCAGCCATACCATCATTTTGAACTTGATGTATGACTTCGTCAGCATTTTGATTCCTATTAACTATCACTACCCTAGGTTCCTGCTCCCTTGGAACTGGTTGTTCGACCCTTATTTCTTGATCAACCACATCAACACGGGGTACGTTTCGCTGGACTTGGTTAATTGTAGAGTCTTCTTCAAGGATTTCCCCTGGTTTTCGACTATCACATCTCTTCGAATCTGTCGAGGGGCTTGTGGAACTCCAAAGAAATTTGCAATTTGAGTCATTTGCACTGCCAATTCCTGATTCGTTTGGGTGGTGTTTTGAATCAAAGGATTAAATACAGTGCCTATTTGTTGAGCCAGCATATGGACCATATCTTGGTTACTTTAGTCCATTTGTTGTCTCAACACCGCTACAGAATTCGTAGTAAAATTGGGCATCTGGGAAGGGAATCCCATCCATGGGGTTGGGTTATTTCGACCCATATTATATACAGTAGAACCAGACCCCTGCACTGGCAAAAACGTATTCACCACTGGGTAGTCAAACGCTGCAGTTGCATTATGTAAATTAGCCATCATTGAAGTTGGCATACTATATGGTTGTTCTCGACCGTTCAAGGGCATTGTGAATCCAGACACGAAAGGCCTAAATGAACTAGTGCCCACTGGAGGAGGGGTCAATGGTTGCCTCTGATTCATCACTGGGGACAAGATAGGTCCACTATAAGCATTCGACGGTACTTTCGTCGTACTTGTTGTGGATGGAACCACTTCAGACACAGATGTTGTGGTCGTAGTTTCCCCCCTCGAAGGAGGGGGTGGTTCATTATTACTTAGTGGATTAGCCATTGATACACGTACACATCTCCTTCTTGGTATCGCTTCATTATTAGTGGTTGTTTACCGCTTCTTAATCTCATGCAACAAAGTCTAAAGGAAACAAGAAATGAAGCATTCCTAAATACTTCTACAAATTCTAACTAACAACACCAGTCCCACTGGGCGTGCCAATTCGTTTACCGTAAAAAATGGTAAACAAACGCTAGTCCTCTAAAGTCATTAAATCTTTGGTCACTTACAAGATCGACTAGATTGATCCAAGGACATGTGTTGTTACTTAGTTTCTGGGTTTATTGATTATAAACATTTAGACAATGTTCTTCAAATATTTTTCAAATTCGTTAATAGAATATTGTGATTTCTTTTAAGTAAGTACATAAATGTAGATTCCAAAAGGTAAATTGCTTGAAGATAAATGACAAGTAATAAATGTTGAAAACTGACTTTAAATAAATTGCAAGTCAAAGTAAATGACTGGAATTTAAATGAATTTGATTGCAAGGAATGGTATTCAAACGTACATTTTCTCTCAAAATCACTATTTTTTCACGCATAGGTACTGGGAGTAAAGTTTAGAGTTTTTGTACAATTGTTAAACATACTTATTCTAAATGCTAAGTGTCCTATTTATACTAAATCGAAAATGACCGTCATCTAACGACTTTCTCGCCAGAAAGCGCCACGTTTCAGTTTGCGTGCGTTTCATCGCTTCAAAGCTTTCCACGTGTCCTAAGAAACAGATAAGGCCAAAAGGTAGTTATTAGCCTCATTTGATTTACATCTGTCGAACGCTTCTCCAGACTAAACTAAAAATACTTCTAAGTCTCAAACCATAGCGCCCTCTATGTAGAGATTTCCTCGACTAGATCTTCAATATCTCCCTGTCGAAAATAATGTATTCTTTCTTAAAGTAATTCTTCAAACTCCAGCAGCCCATTTCAAATCCTCACATTCATTGAAATGTCCTTGCCACTGTTTGTTGTCAAAATTATCATGCTCACTTTCAGAATATGGCCTTGGAATCTCCTAACTTACTTCCAATATTAATGAGTGTCGAAATCCCAGCCAACAACAAGCCATGGAAAACCATGAGGAACAACGCAACACAAGAAGTCGTCTCTCAAAGAAATCAAGTCGTTGTTCCAAATGAAATTGTAGTCATCGTCAGTATCATTTTAGTTTTGATGATTTGTTAATTTGTGTGTAGGCATTATTTTGTGTTTCACATATTTGTAATTTGTCAATTATGTGTGCATGCATCATCTTTTATAATGCATGTATGTAGTTCATTTGGAAACATTTGTATTCATTTTATTTGGCGATAATTAGTATTGTACCTTTGAGAACCTCTCCATTCAATGATTTAGAAGTGAATCCATGAGAATGTTTCTTTTCTAGCCTAACAACATAATTTGTATATGTCGCGATGCGAAAAATAACTTGGAGCGCTTGCAACTCGAGATTATAACAGAGTCGCCACCGAACTTTATTTATTCCTAAAGGAAAGAGAAAATATCAATAAAATCCTTAAAGAAAAGGAAAACGGTCGTCGCAACCAAATTTGGGTTCGGGAGTCGGTTATACGGGGGAAGGTATTAACACCCCTCACATCTGTTGTACTCAACTATAACCATTTAGTTAGATTTGCGAATAGAATGTTAACTTATGCTATTTGATTTCTTCGAGTTTAAATGTTCAAAAAGAAAAGAAAAAGGTCGCACAAAGGTTTTTTATTAGGGTGCTTGACAAGATTGCAAGTCTTGCTCCTACGTATCCTCATGTGCAATTGTCATACCCCAAATTTTGACCACTAAGATTTCCCATCATGGTGCAAGTCATCATCACAATATGGATGGGTCATCATACCTCATTAGTCTCCCCAAAGATGGGTGAGCATCCACTACAATCAGACTTAGGGTTTCAAGCCCTCTCAGAGCTCTTAGACAAAGGATCAATCAAGGAATGACATGATCTTCAACTTGTCTAACCTATCAAACATCCACAATGGATCAAGAGGACTCCCACATCAAGAATTAAGCACAAGGCTGCAACATTCCAAGTGGATCAAGCCTCAAGATCGCCAGTGTCACCAAATTAGGGTTTTGGTCGGCCAGGGCCTCCAGATGGAAATTTTACTCTGGGAATGAGCCAATGCTTCAAAGCATAACCAAAGATACCCCAAGGGACCTCATGAACCCAATCATCAAGTCAATTTGGCCTCAGGGGATGCATTCACAAAAAAATCAGGAATTAGGGTTTCTTGACCTAATTCACCCCTAAGTTGACTTTTGGGACAAATCATGAGCCAAGACCTCAAGACATGGTTTGAGGGTCTCTAACCCACTACATTGATCCATTTGCATCAATGGATTGATCTAAGAAGCTTGATTCACAAGTTTCAAGTTCATCAGAACCACAGTTAGGGTTTCGCGAGAAAAAGTCAACTCTGCCTTTGATTTTTGACCCGGACATGCTCCCAAATCTTGGGACATGATTCAATACACCTTATAACACCTATGAAATCAATCCATCAAGTTTGATTTAGGTCAAGGACTTGATTTCATAGAGGATCACATAGTTTGGAGTTCATCTGATAAAAAGTCAACTGTGCCCAAAAGTCAAAGTTTGACTTTTTTATTTTTTGATCAATTATGGTTCCCTAACCCTAAAATAATGTTAATGTGTGATTTGTATCAACATTCATCAATAAAAACCAAAGAAAGTGGGATAACTTGTAAAAGGGGTAACCATAAAAACTTAGAAATTTTCTAAGTTATGGAACAAAGTGGCTAGGGTACCAACTTCCAAGGATCATAACTTGAGATCCAAGCAACCATTTTGGTTGATCCAAAGATGTATTTGTAGCTCTCATGGCATACTACAAAAGCTTCAACTACACCTCATTCCAATTCTCCGTGGATTTTAAGTTATGGAATGACCAAAATCACAAAAAGTGAAAATGTCACTTTTTTCCAACACTTAGTGAAATTTTCACTGAGTTAGAATCTGTTTCACTTTTTTCCAAATGTAGGGACATTTTTCACTTGGATCCAAAAAGTGTCAAGACAAACTATGATCACACATATGTTGTATCATATGAGAGCTTTCCAAAATGGCCAAGAACCCCATGAAACTCCACTTAAGCCATGAGATATGACGATGGCAATGTGCCTTGCTACAAACTGTCATGGCAAGGCAGATTTGCGCATTTTGCTCGATTTGAGCAATTTTTACAAATGACAAACAATTTTATCCATCTGAATACCTCAGGAGGAGACCAAGGAGGAAAAAACACTGATCCATCAGCCTCCCAAGTCCAAGATTCCCAAAGTAGCATGCCAACCCTAAAATGCCTAACGAGGGGACAAGACTCCAATTTTGTTTTGGAGCCTTCAATGGATGCACCAAGGTGGCATGAACTGAGCCATTTATAACTGAATGAGTCAAGGATAAGATCTGAACCAAAGAACCATAGGCATGTGCTCTAACCTCTAGTCAATGGCTAGAGGAGACTTAGATTCCTATTGATCAACATTGGCCAAACCTCTGTTGCAGTTGCCATTCCCTATTCCTTGCAAAACAAACTTGCTCTACTATAAATAGAGCTCATTTGTGCTCAGTTTAAGTACACCAAAGCCATCAAACTGATGCTTTCCCCAAAATCTCTTATTTCACTCCAAATTTTCCTTCTAAAGCAAGTCACTATCGGGTTTTGAGTTTGAGAGCCATTCCAACCAAACTAATCACACACACACACACCTCATAAACATCATATAGAAGTGATCCAAACACTTAAACAACAACTGTAACACTGATTTCTCATAATCACCATCCAGTTACTCAAGGTTTTAACCAAGTTGCAGCTGAGATGCCATGAAGTGATCCAGCCATTTCTAATCAAGTTCAAGCATTCAAACACACTCCATATGGTGTAGGGAAGCTGTTCAGATCATCACAACTCATCTGTAACACCTCCAACTCAAAAATCACATTACTCTTGCTGCCACAACCTTCAAGCAAGCCTAAACTTGGCCATCTCTTAATCTATGTATATTTCCTCGCACAATACTTTTGCCAAATGTTCATAATCATGCATAGAATGTTTCCCCTCAATTAATTGCTTTCTTTGAATCGTGTATCAAAATTCTCAGCCTTCATGCAGAAATTAGGGTTCTTGAGGTTTCTCTTTGATTTCTTATTCCATGCTTAAAATAAATGAAATTAAAGACCACAGACATGATCATGAGGTGAAAACGAGCAGATTGGTATGTGGATTGTGTGATTTCATCAAGTATTCAGTGAGATTGGATAGAAAATGCAAATCAGTCCAAACTCAGAACACGCGCGTGTTCTTGCCATGTTCTTGGCACTTTTTCACAAATTCAAATATTTGAATTTTTTGATTTTATTTAATTGATTCAAAAATTAATTTCTCTCTGAGTTTTAATGATTTTGAGTTGATTCTTCTTTTAATAATTCACAAAAATGTTAAAATATTTTATTTTACCAAAAAAATCCCAAAAATATTATTTATTTCATATATTTGATATTTTTGCAAGGAATTAATGTTTTATTAGTTTTTAACATTTGAAAGATTTTCCCCCCTTGATTTTCCAAATTTAATTGGTTTCCAATCATTTTGTGGGTATAAACATGATTTTTGAAACATTGATCCAAGATCACCACTCATTTTTCACATGTTTTCATCACTTCTTATTAATTATTTTAACAAAATTAATTCCTTTTTAAACAAAATTAGGGTTTTGATTAATTCATCCCTCATCAATCATTTTAAAACTCTTTGGGCCTCTTGGTAGAGTGTAAGACCCAATCCTTTTGTAAATAAACCTTTTAGGGCCTCACACATTGTATAAGTCCCTCTGTATATTTTCAAAAATACGGCGCGGTCGTCGCCTTTGTAACAAAACCAATTGGGCTTCTCCTTGAGCTATAAGACCCATCTTTACTTATTTTCCAACTCTTGGGCCTCTAATAGAGTGTAAGAACCAATCCCTTTTTAACCAAAACAATTTTGGGCCTCAGATATTGTATAAGTCCCTATGCGTTAAAAAAATCTCGGTGCGATCGCCATTTCGAAACAAAAATCATTTGGGCCTACCCTCGTGTTATAAGCCCCATTTCTTTTCTTTAAATTTCTTTGGGCCTCTATTAGAGTGTAAGACCCATCCTCTTTGTACATAAAAACTTTTTGGGCCTCACATATTGTATAAGTCCCTCTGTACAGTTTTCAAAACAACGGTGCGATCATCGTTCAAACTTGGGCCTCTCCTCGAGCTATAAGCCCCAATAATCTTTTCAAAGCACTTTCTCCTTTGATTTTGAATTCAAATATCTGTTGTTATCAAAACTTTCTTTGTTGAACAACTAACAAAACATCACGGAAGCTCTACAATGGGTAAGTGTTTATCCGCTTTCATTTACCGCTTTCGTATGTATATAACTGTATTGTGGGGCTGTTTCACTGTAAGTCTTCTTTCACATCCTTTTATATACTTGTCACATATCCACTGTGTAATACTAGTATAGTTATTTAGAGTTTTCCCTGGCAACTACGTCTAGCACTAGGTAAAGCCTTGTTGGTCACTCTTAAATACAAACAAAACTAGATCCCCCGTAGGATTCCAGATACAGTCTTCCCTTCTCTTGGGGTTAAGAAATATGGAACAAAGAGAAAGGCAGTATTCTCGATGAACCTTTTCTCATACTGTCACCCTTAGAAATTGTCAAAGAAACTCTAACTCCCTAGAGATGATATTTTCTCCATGAATGGCATCTCTTGAGTTTCTTCCAAATTCTCGAACTTTCCTGGAATGATATCTTCTCTGTGAATTGTATTTCTTGAACTTCTCTTGGTTTGGGGACCCACAGGCTTCCTAAAAGCATCCCCGCCTCATCTTGTGCGTCGTACAAGGACCCTTCAGCTTCTTAAAAGTTCTCATGCCTTCTCTTGGGCTTAATACAAGGACCCTGACGACCTCTTAAAGGTATAAGACAGAACTTAGTCATCCTTTGCTAGAGCAGTCTTTCCAGCATCAAAAATCCGGCCATTCTAGGGTTGATACTCATCCCTTAAATCCCGTGCCTCCTCTTGGGCATTGTATAATAAATAAAACTCTAGACTTGGACAGTATAAACCCCCTTGAGTCTCAAAGACATTCTCAAGTTCCTTTCAAACATAGAAAGAAAACACTGATCACTCTGAAACCCGGTCTCTCTCATGAGAGTTCCCCACCCTTGGGCCTGCTTATGGATCTAATCCTCAGCAGTAAGACAGCCTCCTCTTGGGCTTTGTACAAATGATTCTCTCCCCAACAAAGCTAACCTTTTCAGACTCTCTTGTTCAGTAAGTCTTCCTTTTAGCCTCCGTCTTGGGCTTGGTACAAGACATATAAAACCCATTCTCTTGTTGAGTATAAACGATTCTCTTGTTGAGTCAACTTTTTGCCTCCGTCTTGGGCTTTATACAAGACACATATAAAACACTCTCTTGTTGAGTATAAAAGACTCTTTCGGTGAGTCACTTCCTTCTTAGCCTCCCTCTCGGGCTTCGTACGAGGCACTAAAACACTCTCTTGTTGAGTATAAAAGACTATTTTGTTGAGTCAAACAGATTCTCTTGTTGAGTCAATCACCTGTTCAAGACTCTCTTGTTGAGTCAACCTTTTTTAGCCTCCGTCTTGGGCTTTATACAGGAGAGATAAAAGTACTCTCTTGTTGAGTCAAACCCTTTTAGCCTCAATCTTGGGCTTTATACAAGATACATTCTCCCCAACGGAGTCAAAATCCCTTTTAGCCTCATTCTTGGGCGTTGTACAAGACAGAAAGAACGTTTGCCCCAAAAAAGTCAAACTTCCCGCCTTCTCTTAGGCTTTGTATAAGGAAACCCCAGTTGAGTCAATAAACCTTTTAGCATCAAATTTGTGCCTTTCTCACAGCATACAAACATCAACAACTCCTCTTTAGAGATGACAAATTCTCTCTCATCCAAAACCCTTCAGCTTCACATCTTGGGCTTTGAACAAGATACAAACCACCTTTAGCTTAATGTCTTGGGCTTTGAACAAAACACCAAAACAACCTTTTTCCTCCCATAGAATAGGAGGAACTACGATCGCTCTGATTTCCCTGTTTCGAGAATACGTAGGCATAAGATTGCAAAAATTTTAGCGAGCATACTAAACAAAAAACCCAAAATCCAGTACCTTCATATATCCATCAAAAGCATCAAACCTAACACCTTACCAGAAACCTAACCCATAGTCTAGACACTATTTTTAAGCAAATAACCCTAAAAACGAACCCCCCCTATTTTGATAGCATCTGTAAACCAACAGTTTGACTGTTTAACCTCAGTTTGCAAGCAGGGTTAATTGGAGACATCTATTTCCCTTCCTTACTCAGCTCAACAGGATAAAAAATGAATTGAATTGTAGAACCAAAGCGATAGTGATTCGAAACCACAAAAACCGCGCTACAGAAAAATGGCGACCACAGTGGGAGGCATTCTTTCTAGCCTCTTTCAGGGTGAGGGCCTTAAATTCACCAAATACTACAGAAATGGCGACTCTGCTGGGGAGTCATTGTCTGTATAGGATCATAAGACTAGAGGTCTAGGATATTAGGACAAATATATATACTGCTTTTCCTAATTGATATCCGTGTTTATTTTTCTGCTAATGGGAATGCGTGTGATGCCCCATGTGGAAAGATTGAGTATACACCTAAGATAGGGGATGGAATTATACGGGTAATCTTTTTCAAATTAAACTAAGATAATGATTGCAAATGTCAGAGAAAGAGATTGCTAATGGATTTCGGTAGAAGGAAAACCCACAAATATACCTTCAAGGTTCCAAAACTAGAGGATTTAAGAGGGTTGGCGAGGATGATAACCAACCCTGAGGCTTTCAGAGCCAAGTATGGAGGACTGCTGTCTCTATTAAGGGTCCATGTAATTGAAGGAATCCTGTCTACACTAATCCAGTTCTACGATCCGATCTATCACTGCTTCACATTCCCGGATTATCAGCTAGCACCAACACTGGAGGAATACTCTCACCTGACTGATTTACATATTACTGATCACACTCCCTTTTCTGGACTGGAAGAAATTCCAAAAGATCAAACAATTGCAAGAGCAATCTATTTGGACGAGTCAAAAGTCAGGACTCACATGACCATTAAGGGTGGTATCCAGGGTTTGCCAACCCAGTTCTTAATAAAAAAAGCTCTGTACTTTCCTAGTAAAGGGAACGTGGCCGCTTTCGAAAGCATCTTTGTTTTGCTTACCACGGGTTATTTTTGTTTCCCAACATCGATAACTTTGTAGATATAAACGCCATTAAGATTTTTTTGATTGGAAACCCTATACCGACCTTGCTCGCAGATGCTTATCATTCTGTACATTCAAGGAATTTGTATAGCGGAGGAATGATCACATGCTGTGTACCCCTGCTGTACAAATGGTTCATTTCCCATTTGCCAAAGTCTGCCGCATTTTAGGATCAAAAGAATACTTTACGTTGGTCGCAGAGAATCATGTCTCTTACCAACTCTGACATCAACTGGTACAATCGAATCTATGACGGGATCAGGATCATCGACCGTTGTGGAAATTTCCCAAACTTACCCCTTATAGGAACTAAGGGGGGAATCAATTATCATCCAATTTTTGTTCGTCGTCAATTTTGATACCCGATGAGGCATGTCCCACGTAATGCTCATCTGGAAGGTCTTTTCTTCAAGGAAGGAGAAAACGACAGGGCACTAAAGACAGAAATAGTGCATGCCTAGAAGCACGCTTATAGGAAAGGAAGAGAGTCTCTAGGAAAACCAGACTATGTCTCGGTGGAGCCTTATCTCCACTGGGTACAAACTAGAACTCTCAAGCTGAGCATGTCTTACCCTCGTCAGGAAGTTCTTCCATTAAGGGACTCTGTCCTTTCCTTTATGTCTGATACAGAAAAACTTCAGGTTACTCTTAACAAGGTTCAACAGGAGAAGAGGTCTTGGAGGAACAAGTACCGCATTCTCAATGTGGAGTGTAAGAAAATACAGCAACTATTGAAAGATAAAGATGCTCTGATCAAGATTTAAGAGCAACATACTGTAGAGAATCAAGAGGACCAAAGGAATTTGCTCGCTCCTCTCACTTGGCAAAGGAGCGACAACCTGACAACAGCTCAAGATCCCCGGTCAAAGAAAAGGAAAATACCAGAACCAGCACCTGAGCTCTCCTCAGAGAGGACTCAGGATCCATTAGCTTAGACATTTCCTTTTCAGTACTTTGTAATCTACTGTATTTCCATTTTCGCAATCCTTGAATTCAATAAAACGGGGTCTTCCCCACTGTTGATATTTGCAATCCAATTATAGAAGTTTATTTTGATTAAATAAAAAGTTAATTAATATAATCATTGCATATCATTCATCATTCTCACGTAATGCATTCTTCTTACCTACGAATCTCACGTTTGCGTCTCGATTCTAGAGTCAAACTGTCTCATTCGTACAATACTCAGGACAGTCGACATAAAAAGATGGATAATCTCGAGGAAGAGAACAGAGAGTTGAGGGAAGAGATCGGCACTCTGAAAAAAGATTTGAGAAAGCTTCATAACGACATGCAAGCTCTAGAAGAAGCTCAGATGCAACAACAAAGGACTGTGATCTCAGAGATCACATCAACGCCCATAGTGGAGAAGTATGATCCTAGGTACAAAATGCCGAAAGATCGTCCCTGGGGCATGCGTATCAACTATATCTCTATGTCGCACCTCGAAAATTCCATCGGAGAATACGACCCTCGTGTAAAAGGCGCGGAAAACGGTTCGACAGAGTCGCCACCGAACTTTATTTATCCCAAAAATAGGGAAAGGAAAATATCGAGAAAACCTTTAAGGAAGAGAGTAAGAACATGGTCGTCGCAACCACATTCTGGGTTAGGGAGTCGGTTACGTGAAGGGAAGGTACGCGCACCCCCTCACGTCCATTGTACTCAACGGGAACCTCTTAGTTCGATTTGTGAGGAAAGTTATCTAAGCTTGTTTGTTTTCTTCTCAATGGTAAACGCGAAACGATAAGGTAAAGGGAAAAGCTACTAAGGGGAAATGGGTGGTTTTAGGATATGGTGCTCGGCAAGATCATCGCGATCTCGGGCCTACGTATGCTCATTCGGACGAGAATGAGAAATTAGAGCAATCGTAGTTCGACTACGGGGTTTGACGGAAAAAGATGGTAGTGTGCTCGCCAGGATCATCGCAATCATGTGCCTACGTATCTTTACTCAGACGAAAATAAAGAATCAGAGCAGTCGTAGTTCGTGGTACGCCCACGAAAAGAGGGTTAGGGTTTGAATTTTAGGAGACAAAAGATTGAATGACATACAACCCAAGGGGCGTGCCTCGAGAGCAGTCACTCAAGAATCCAAAGAATGCTAGACTCCAAGAACTCAGTTCTTTTGTGAGTTGATTACGAAAATGTTTGATAAAGATTAAGTGTTTTAAGACGAAAGGGTGAGTGAATGACAACCCAAGGGCGCGCCTCAAGAGCCATTCATTCGAAGATCCAAGGAATGCTAGATTCCAAGAATATCCTCCTTTCGTTAGTTGATTAAGAAAACGGTTTGAAAAAGATTGAATTGGATAAGTTACGAAAAGAGGTGAGGATCGATACTAGTCCCTAGGGGTGCTCCTAGTAACGAAACTACGAGATGTGCGAGTGTGCATTTGACGACGAGTCAAAGGGCACTCGACTTACGAAAATGTTTTGAAGAGATAGTGGCTCGACGACGAGTCGAGAATTGGTTTGAAAACGGTTTGGTTTGTTAAATGTTTTAGGGATAATGACGATTATTCGATAAACGAGACGTCGGCCTCGCAACCAATTAATCGGGGCATTACTGGGATGCTAGATCCCAACGACACCTTTTTCATTCGATTTATATATGAAATATTGTTTGATGAACAATGAAAGTACCACGTGGAATGCTAGACTCCAATGACATTCCTTTGTCCAAATGGTTAAGGCGAGTATTTTAGGAGCGAAAAGGTCGAGTGATCGCTACCTAAGGCGTGCGCCTCAATAACGGTCACTCAAGAATCCAAGAGGTGCTAGACCTCAAGAATTCAATTATTTCACAATTTAATTAAGAAAAATGGTTTGAATATGTGTTTTAATCGGGAATTAAATGCATGAACAAATGATTAGATAAATGTGAATGTGAATATGATATGGATATGAATAAGAATGAACGATAATGTAATCGAGAGAATATTCGACGAAAAATAAACAAGATAATATTGACAAGAGGTTAAAGTTGGCATAAAAATAAAAAAATGGTCTCGTCTTAATCGGATTTGATCGAGAAATCGATAAATCGTTGAATTTCGACTTTCATTGACCAAATAAAAGACATAAGGTATAAAATCGAAATAGAAATGAAATTGGTCTCGTCTTGATCGGATTTAATCGGTAAATTGATAATCGACGATCTTTGACTTTCATTGACCAAATAAAAGAAAATGTGAAATAGAAATTAGAAATTAAATCGGAAATATGAATAAAGGCATAAAGGTCTCACCTTTATCGAGATTTAATCGAGAATTCGATAAATCGATCGATATTTGGTTTTCGTCGACCTAATATAAGTGTAAACAATAATGAAAATGAAACAAAATCGAGAAAATGAATATAAAGGATAAAGGTCTCACCTTTATCGAGATTTAATCGAGAAATCGATAAATTGATCGATATTTGGTTTTCATCGACCTAACATAAATGTAAATGACACAAAAAATGATAGAAAATAAAATAAAATCGAGACAATGAATACAAAGGATAAAGGTCTCACCTTTATCGAGATTTAATCGAGAAATCGATAAATCGATCGATATTTGGTTTTCATCGACCTAAAATAAATGTAAATGAACCAAAAAATGATAGAAAATAAAATAAAATCGAAAATGACATGAAAAATAGTAAAGGTCTCACCTTTATCGAGATTTAAGTCGAGAAATCGACAAATTGATCGATATAAGTTTTCATTGACCCAAAATACTAACAAAAATCTAATAAAATGATAAATACAAAATAAATTGAAATAATCGAAATAAAAGCGAATAAAAAAGTGGTGGGCCTCAAATAAATCACAATTTAATCATTTTGATTAAACTATGAATATCTTTATGTCATTGGCCCATGGATTGAAAAATAAAATCCAAAAAGAGAAAATAAAAATATAACGATGAACTTAGAAAATGATACGTTTAAATAACGATATATTAAAAAACTTAAAAGAAGAATAAAGAAGAAAACAAAATTGAAACCATTTTTCTAAAACAATAAATAAAAGTGGGGGTTGAAATCAGATACAAGTGTGTAAATATAGAGGAGGATCATATGGGCTCAAAGCCCATCACCTTTCTCCCCAAAATAATACACGGTAGCCTTTTAAAAAAAAAAAGAAAAGGGTGGTGTTAGAAAACAGAAGGGTGCATATATGAGAATCATATAGGCTTAGGAGCCCATCATCCCAACATTACGCACGGCGGATTCAAATAACCAACAAATAGTTTCTTCCTCTTATTTAAAAAAACAAAAATGGAAAAACAAGTAAAAAAAGGAAGAAAAGAGTCTGTCAAAACACTGGTCACGCAAACTGGAAAAAGAAAACAAATGCGCAGCTGCTCATCATCATCATCGCGTGTCTCTCTAATGTTAAACGAAGAACAACTTGAAAAGAGCAAAAAGCAATGCATTCAACCTTCGTTCGCATCAGTATCAGATTCGGTTTTAGGTTTTCTCTTTCAACTTGTCTCCTTCATCTTTTCTTTGGTTCGGTGTTCTTATTTCTCGATTCAGGTTTGTGGGTCACGATTTGGTTTTGTTTCTATTTATTTCGTTCTAAACTCTCTTCTTCTCACCACTACTTATCTCTGTTTCGAATCTGGGTTTTGATGCGGCTGGGTGCGATTCTGTAGATGGGTTGAACAAACAAAGATTAGTGAGGTTTGATTTGGATTTGTGAAGGGTGATTTGAAGGACAAAAGGTGTCGTTGGGTTTGAGTGTGGTGATTTGAGAATGGTTTGAGAGTGAGGCCGCGTATGGTTTTGAGGTTGAGGACTTGAGGAAGTTTTTTTTTGCAGAGTGATATTAGCTTCCAGAACCCCCCAATGAAGGAAGAGGTGGCTCTATTTGTAGAGGAATGAGAGGGTAGAAGTGGAATTGGATTGGAGGGAATATTGTGAGCTGGAAAGAATTTGTGTACGGAAGGATTTGCGTAACGGTTTTGTGGTGTTCAGAAATGTTGTAATATTGTTGCAGGTGAAAATTGTGAATGAATTTGGTGCGTAGTATCTGGAGTTTTCTTTTTGCAAGTCGTGAATTGTTGGATTAGTACTGCAGGTAGCTATGTCGCAGCGTGTTTTATTGTTGTGTGCCGTATTGAAAATTTAGTGAATTTGAGTGTCATGGTTATTGTGTATTGTTTTGCCTTTTTTGATGTATTTTCTTGCGCATATTTTTTTGAAGTATGGGGTCCTTTGTACTGATCTTGTGGCTAGGAATTTGTGGCTGATTGAGAGACTTCTTGAAATGGTCATTTGGCTGTAGTATGCAAATAGCTCGTGAGAAAAAAATATATTTTGGCTCATGATTTATGGAATGACATGGATTATTATTTTTTGTAGATTTTCTGGTTGCCATAGACTCATGGGCCTTTTTGATTGCTCTTATTTTCCAATCTTGTAAAATAATGGAAATTGGAATGGGCCTTTTCCTTTGTGATTCATACAAACTACAAAATATATTCTTAAGAATTTTGTATGAATGTAGCCACTTGGATCTTGGGTGGAAATTGAATCCAATTGAATCTTGATCCGGAATTGATTTTAACCTTGGATTGCACGTTGATACAAAATTGAAATTGGAATAAACTCGACATGGTGATTATGAACTTGAAACTTGAAATAAATTTGAAAGATGAATCTTGAATTGAAAATTGGCAATTTGACATGAATCTGGTCCTGGATAAAATTTGTTTTAATTTTGCACACTCCAAACTTTGAATTTTTTTTTAATCTCATGACCACTATATCTTGATATTCCAATTAAATTCCAAATTCTCAATTCCTTGCTTGAAACAGATACAATTTGAATTAACCTTGAGGAAGAGAACCGACCATGCATCAACCTCTGAATCAATCCTTTGAATTTTGCCCCTTTTGCCAATAACTTAATCTTTCGCCATGAACCAGATAAGAAGCAAACGACTGCATTACAACTACACCAAAAACCCTGATTAAGAACAAATTCCATATGATTCTCCCTCGTGAAGTCTCTTGACCAAGCACATTCTGAGTCAATTCAAATTTTAACCAACGATCAAGTCAAATGCTACTGAACCTCAACCATTACTGCACTCACTTGGTCTGAAAACCTGCCTGAAACATGATTCAAACCAGCAACACCTTGAGCATAGACATCATATTTTTGGATTTTTTGAATAATTGTCAGTGGGTGGATGTACAGATGAAAAATATACACAGGTAGGACAAATTTGGGGTATGACAGATGCCCCTATCTAATTGGCTTAAATTGAGTTAGATGAACTGCTACGGCGTTCCATCTTTCGAGGTAGAAGACAATTAGATATACAGAAGAAAACCGCAAATTTGTCCGAAAGAGAGAAAAGGGATTGGGAAGTTGAAAAACAAGAAATCTGACACCAACAGGATGACAGACCTATCACCAAACGGATAATAGGAACACACACACACAGACCCTTCCACCAAAAGGATGGAAATGAGGTCAAAGCCTGCTATTACCGACGAAATAATAGGGCACACACACACACAGACCCTTCCACAAAAAGGATGGAAATGAGGTTAAAGCCTGCTATTACCGACGAAGTAATAGGGCACACAACACAGCCTGCTATTACCAAAAGGATAATAGGGCACACACACACACAGACTCTTCCACCAAAAGGATGGAAATGAGGTCGACGCCTGCTATTACCGACGAAGTAATAGGGCACACAACACAGCCTGCTATTACCGACGAAGTAATAGGGCACACACGCAGCCTGCTACTACCAAAAGGATAGTAGCGCACACAACACAGCCTGCTATTACCGACGAAGTAATAGGGCACACAACACAGCCTACTATTACCGACGAAGTAATAGGGCACACACGCAGCCTGCTACTACCAAAAGGATAGTAGGGCACACAACACAGCCTGCTATTACCGACGAAGTAATAGGGCACACAACACAGCCTGCTATTACCAAAAGGATAATAGGGCACACACACACCCACAGACCCTTCCACCAAAAGGATGGAAATGAGGTCAAAGCCTGCTATTACCGACGAAGTAATAGGGCACACAACACAGCCTGCTATTACCAACGAAGTAATAGGGCACACACACAACCCTTCCACCAAAAGGATGGAAATGAGGTCAAAACCTGCTATTACCGACGAGATAATAGGGCACACACGCACAGCCTGCTATTACCAAAAGGATAATAGGGCACACACATAACCACAGACCCTTCCACCAAAAGGATGAAAATGAGGTCAAAGCCTGCTATTACCGACGAAGTAATAGGGCACACAACATAGCTTGCTATTACCAAAAGGATAATACGGCACACACACACAGACCCTTCCACCAAAAGGATGGAAATGAGGTCGACGCTTGCTATTACCGACGAAGTAATAGGGCAAACACACGCACACAGACCCTTCCACCAAAAGGATGAAAATGAGGTCAACGCCTGCTATTACCGACAAAGTAATAGGGCAAACACACACACACACAGACCCTTCCACCAAAATGATGAAAATGAGGTCAACGCCTGCTATTACCGACGAAGTAATAGGGCATACACGCACACAGACCCTTCCACCAAAAGGATGAAAATGAGGTCAAAGCCTGTTATTACCGACGAAGTAATAGGGCACACACACACACAGACCCTTCCACCAAAAGGATGAAAATGAGGTCAAAGCCTGCTATTACCGACGAAGTAATAAGGCAAACACACGCACACAGACCCTTCCACCAAAAGGATGAAAATGAGGTCAACGCCTGCTATTACCGACGAAGTAATAGGGCAAACACACGCACACAGACCCTTCAACCAAAAGGATGAAAATGAGGTCAACGCCTGCTATTACCGACGAAGTAATAGGGCAAACACAGCCTGCTATTATCGACGAAGTAATAGGGCATACACACAAAGGCTGTCACTCACCAAAAGGATGACACACAGACTAAGGGTTTACGGATCGACGACACCAAAAGGATGACGGATCAAACTAAGCTACTACCACCAAAAGGATGATTGGAACTTCTTATTTGTGAGGACCAACACCAAAAGGATGAAGGTTAAACTGAAATAACATGGTTTCGGCTATCACCAAAAGGATGATAGGAAAGTTTTTATTTGAGGGTTACCAACACCAAAAGGATGCAGGTTGAATTGAGTTGATTGGGTTTGGCTATCACCAAAAGGATGATAGTAAGGCAATTGACAAAAGGTCAAGTTTGCTGGGGATGTGATGAGATTTATTTGGAGACATCAACAAAAGGTTGAAGTTAAAGAATCAATGAGGAGAGGCCACGAAAGGGAAACAGTGAAAAATGGATAAGCTAAACAGCGAAAAATGAAAAGGTAAACAGCGAAAAAAAGAGGAGGTAACCCGCCAAGATCTACGCAATCTTGTGCCTACGTATCTTTACTAGGACGAGAATAAAGAATCAGGGCAGACGTAGTTCGACTTGAAGAAAAGGTTCAATGAGGAACGCCCACTGAATCAGAGGAATGTTTATTGGTTGGGATGATGATGACGACCTTAGCACCAAAAGGTTAAGGAACACAACTCAATGAGGAACGCCCACTGACTTGCTTGGAGATCACAACTTCAACAAAAGGTTGAAGAAACTCATGAGGAACGCCCATGAACTTGAAAGGATGCCCCTGATTGGGTTGGAGATTGCTTGCAATATTGTCTTGAGCTTGGTCAACAAAAGGTTGAACAACTTCGTGAGGAACACTCACGGATTTGATGAAAATGCCCCTGCCTGGGCTGAAGATCATCCAGAAATAACTCTGTGAAGAACGTCCACAGACTTGATGAAAATGCCCCTGCCTGGGCTGATGGTCATCTTGCAGTCTTGAGATTGATCCTGGATCTTACATGCGCATGTACGAATGCTTAGTTTTGTAATGATGTGCAATGCAAATGCTGACGCGCGGAGATGCAAGTGCTGGGGAAGTATGATTTGGCTTTGGTATGCATATGATGCAAATGATGTTGAATGCGATGCAGATGATGCATATGATGCATATGATTGCAGACAGGTGATTGGATAAGTTTGGAGAGGTTCCAGCATGGTGGACTTTTGGGTAGTTGCAAATGAGGATTGGACTTTTGGGCGGTGAGAGGGATTTGATTTCCTCGACATTCAGTTCGGTGAAGACGCCATGATTGAAGCAGATGAAGATGCTCTTGAAGCCTCGAGTTTGATCACTTGTTAATTTGTGCTTGTCGGTTAGGATGACCTTCTGCAACAAGGCTTGCCCCAGTCTGAACATGGTAATGGTCTGCCCCTGATTAACCAGTTCTGCAGTGGTCTGATCTTTGGATGTTGAGCTTTGATGTGATTTGAGGTAGCTTGCCCCTGATTGAGCTGTTGAGTGATTTTCCCCAGATTGAGGGTTTGAGGGAGTCATGATTCAGGTTGGCACCACTGAGAGTTCAAGTTCCTCTTTGATTGCCCCTTGTTGGAATTGCTTTGATGTCTGGCACTGATTTGCAGTTAAAATTGCTCATTCACAAATGGTAATCTTAATACAATGCTCATGCAAGTTTTGAAAAAGATTTGTTTATTGGAGTGTCGTGATAGTGAAACGAATGGACCGTTAGCCCAAACGTTGTGCTGATTTTGATGGTGTGAAAGATATAGCAAGGAGAATGACACCAATGCTGAAGATTAGCAAATATGGGGAGTCAGGTTACGCAACCTTGCAATAGTATGCTTTCAGAATAAACCTGGCCTCAATTAGGTCTTTCGAGGGTTGTAACGTGGTCTAGTTTACGGTTTAAGAAACAAAGGATATAAGGCTCAAAGCTTGGTTTGTACTCACCCCTTCTTCGTGATGAACTTCCAGTCCTACGTTCAGTTAATTTTGCACATGTATTCCAAAAGGGTTGACGGTTCAAGGTATGCTTGAAATGGCAGTCACCTTTATTTTGCTTCGAATGGATGTCAGTGACCCTTTGGTTTTGAATTGGTGGTCACTGAGTCTTATTTTGTTTTTGTTGAGGATTCGAGGGCCTCTTTTGATTTTGCTTATGATCCCTATCTTTTGCATGGACTGATTTCGCTTGTCGAGTCCATCAAGCTTGCTTTGATTTTTGCCTAAGTCTCCTTTGAGGTGTTTGACTTAGCAGGCTTTTGATTTTTTTTTATTGATTTTTTTTGTTGGATGATTGTGACTGCCAAGTCATGGATATTGATGAACAACCGTCACGTCTTATGGAATTTTGCTTGTGATTTGAGTGCGTAATCAGGTTAACTGAACACTACCCTACCCTAGGTTGAGTGTAAGGGCTTATAGATCCGAAGGAAACTACTACTTCTAGGCTCGAAGTGGTTTACTAGGGATTAACTCCTTATCTCTCTAGTGTTTAGGGGTTGAAACAATGCCTGTATATCATCGGCGGGATTCTGTCCGAAAGCATACATTTGCAATTATGGGTATTTCGTTTTCATCATCCTCCCTCCAATCATTGCTAATCGACAGTTGATAAAGAGAGTGAAGTGGAAATAAATGTGTCGGTGTTTTGCAGTAAATGGAAAAAATGAGTGAATACGACATAACTGATTCAAAACATGCATAATCAATACATTAAGAAAACCAAATACAAACGACAATGTTTGATGCAAACAATACTTGAACAAACAAAGACAAAGTACAAGGATGCGAAATGATAGGATGGCGACATAACTGCCTTCTTCGAGGAACTGATCTTCCTGTCTTGACTTGATTGATGCTTGAACTGGCTTGTTCAGAGTTGGAGACTGTTCTGCTTTTCTTTAGCAACCCATTCAATGACTGATGGTCTTGCTTGTACATGTGGCAGCATGGTCTTGTTGGAAATGATTAAGCATTCGTCTGCTTTTGGCTCGAGTAACGCATCTGTGTCGAGAAATCGACTTGATTTGGTGGAGGAGGAAGGAAGTTGAAGTGAGATTCTGAGGTTGAAAATGCAATGCAAGATGCATAACAGGTGCAATGCAATGCAATGACATAAAATGCAATGCAAGATGCAAGATCCAGGATCGCAAATCACAGGTTCAAACAGTTCTGAGGTTGGCCGTTCACGGGTAGATGACCAAAGTCTCTGATCAAAGAAACCTTATAGGTAGGCTCTATGAGGAAAGTTATAGGTTCTTTACCCACAAACCCACTCACAGGATAGTTTCTACGTTGATGGATAAGGTTCCCAGGATTACGGACACAAATCGCATCAATGTCACGCAACAGGCTAGCTGCATTATGATGATAATGACGACAGGGTCTCCCCTGAGCGGGGTTTTCATGCTAGGCGCACATGGAGCAAGTCCTTGGAGACTAACACTACAAGACCACCAATATAGAACTTGGTTCTAAGAGTGGTTCATAGAGTCACAGACCCTTCATGAATCAAGTCGTGCGACAGGCTAGCTGTGTTACAACAGGATCTACGAAAAGGTCTACTCTAGGGGAGCTTTCATGCTAGGCACGCAAGGAGCGAGTCCTTGGGGACTAACACTACTCGACATCCAATTCTAAACTATGTGTTCCCTCTGCTTTTACCAAAGCTCGGGTGTAGAGCTTTACTCATGATATCGTCCCAATATCCAATAGCCAAGAACAATAGGAGAAAGCAATAAGAGAACAAATACGTAAACGAGAAAAAACATGCAAACAAAGATAACGCTCCTCACAAATCGCTCTAAGATAGGCTTGACTCTCTCTTGCATGGAGCAAATGTCCCCAGCAGAGTCGCCATCTGTCGCACCTCGAAAATTCCATTGGAGAATACGGCCCTCGCGCAAAAGGCGCGGAAAACGGTTCGACGGAGTCGCCACCGAACTTTATTTATCCCAAAAATAGGGAAAGGAAAATATCGAGAAAACCTTTAAGGAAGAGGGTAAGAACATGGTCGTCGCAACCACATTCTGGGTTCGGGAGTCGGTTACGTGAAGGGAAGGTACGCGCACCCCCTCACGTCCGTTGTACTCAACGGGAACCTCTTAGTTCGATTTGTGAGGAAAGTTATCTAAGCTTGTTTGTTTTCTTCTCAATGGTAAATGCGAAACGATAAGGTAAAGGGAAAAGCTACTAAGGGGAAATGGGTGGTTTTAGGATGTGGTGCTCGGCAAGATCATCGCGATCTCGGGCCTACGTATGCTCATTCGGACGAGAATGAGAAATCAGAGCAATCGTAGTTCGACTACGGGGTTTGACGGAAAAAGATGGTAGTGTGCTCGCCAGGATCATCGCAATCCTGTGCCTACGTATCTTTACTCGGACGAAAATAAAGAATCAGAGCAGTCGTAGTTCGTGGTACACCCACGAAAAGAGGGTTAGGGTTTGAATTTTAGGAGACAAAAGATTGAATGACATACAACCCAAGGGGCGTGCCTCGAGAGCAGTCACTCAAGAATCCAAAGAATGCTAGACTCCAAGAACTCAGCTCTTTTGTGAGTTGATTACGAAAATGTTTGATAAAGATTAAGTGTTTTAAGACGAAAGGGTGAGTGAATGACAACCCAAGGGCGCGCCTCAAGAGCCATTCATTCGAAGATCCAAGGAATGCTAGATTCCAAGAATATCCTCCTTTCGTTAGTTGATTAAGAAAGCGGTTTGAAAAAGATTGAATTGGATAAGTTACGAAAAGAGGTGAGGATCGATACTAGTCCCTAGGGGTGCTCCTAGTAACGAAACCACGAGATGTGTAACACCCCCTTTCTATACCCCCAAATAATCATTTAGGCACATATTAAATATTTCGTCAGAGTATAATTACAAACATGGTATAAAAGAGGCATGTCACATCAATTAGGAAATTAAAACAATCAACACCTGCTCAACAGAGATATGCAACAGTGGGGTAACTTACACATAGGAACTTCGTCCTTACACCCACATCTCAATATTCAGAATAAAAGCGGAAACATCTAAATACCGAATAACATCATATATATAGATATATATATATATATATCAAATACTATCCGTCAACACGGAATCGTGTTTACATAAACAATTCAAGTCAAGATACATATACAAAATGTATCACAAAATAATCATGTAATTCTAGCTACCCGATGCTACATATCAGAGCCGACCGACCAAAAGAAATAAAGTCCTAAGCTTCACAAAATACCTTCAGCAACCTACTCTGCAATGCCTCATAGAGCATTATAAAACAGCAGAAGGGTAAGAAACATTATCATAATATCGATGCATATAATTATATATTTCAACATAAAAATACACATAACACATTTATTACCACATACACTATTACTCACAAATTCCATTATATAACATCTATCACAACCCAAGCATATCATTCATGCACATAATCACCTCTCCTCATACAATGCATACGTTTATACATAAAACATATCATTTACAATTCACTACATCCAACACCATTGCACAACAATTCCCAAAGGCTTATCATAAGCTCAATCATAAAATCAACCATTTAGCAATGCATATCAAACATGCACAATACATTTATCATAAATGTACATCACCATTTTCCACACAAATAATCAATCATGACTTTCCACATATACAATGCAATCATGATTCATGTAAATGCAAGAGACCGACACAACGACTCTATGCAATTACATATGCGGTACCGACTCATCACTAGTTCACTCAGGAACTCTGCTGGAACCATCGCTTGTTACATCACTGTAACTCCCTGTCGGGCATACGATGTTCACCCGTCGCTTTAGGTCCTCACATAGGCACACGACGTTATGGATTGCTTTAGGTCCCCACATGGGCACACAACCCGATCGCTTTAGGTCCCCACCTGGGCACACGATCCGATCGCTTTAAGTCCCCACCTGGGCACACGATCATCTATAACCACCGCTTTAGGTCCTCACATAGGCACACGATGTCATAGCGGAATTCTCTTCGAATCCCTCAACATAAGAATGCAATCACTATGCTTCACATACAAAATGATTCATGACATTCTTATAATGCATACATGTATACAAACATTGTCATGCATTCATCTCTTACAATCACCCACAATTCATCATTATGAATTATTTCACCATCTTTATTCATGCATTAGAAATCAATCCAACAATGCAATTTTCATCCATACATGTAATCATAAACATGCATATGAAACCAATTACAACATATCATATTCATTTGCCTTTCGGCCACACTTTATCATCACGACATGTCATCACATGCATTATCATTACACAATATCATACAAGGCATACATATTAATATCAATGCCACGTTGTATGTTACCCAACCAATATACACATTTAAAACGACAAAAGTCGGTAAATGACACTATTCCTGACTTTCCGACATAACTAAATCAGCTAACAATCTCAAAACCCATTTTTATAAGAAAGAACGTTTCATAAGCTTTCCAACAATATAAAGAACGTCCCGATCCGAGTTACGGATCAAAAGTTACGGAATTTAGAAAACAGATAAAATTTTGAAGTCCCAGACCGCGCTGAGCGGCCTCTCGAGCGCGCTGAGCGGGCTCGCTACTGCCTGGTGAGGTTACATTTTTTTAAAAGCGCGCTGAGCGGGCACCTGCGCGCTGAGCGGGCTCTGCGATTTTCAGAAAAATTCCTCTTCGCAAATCCACCCCAAAATTCCCATTTTTCACCCAAATTCAATTCTAACAGCAAAACAACCATCAACAATAGTTCATACACACAGTGTGATCATACAATACAGTTTATATCGATTTCCGACCGTAAAATCATCGATTCCGAATCATTTTATCGTTTTCGACCTAAAACTCCAAAATCCATATTCTTCAACCCAAAACATCATCCAAACCATTACCCTACATGTAAACATCATTATAAACACATTTATAAACACAAATTCACATTTGGATCATCATCAACAACATTTCACCAATTTAGGGTTTTCCAAAAACTCATAAAAATCTTTCAATCCACAAACATACACATACATAACTACACACATAGACAAGATAACAATGTTTCTAACCCTTACCCGGATTCCCAATGATCTAGCTCTTGTTCTTGATGATTTCCACTCTTTTCCTCTTTTCTTCTCTTTTTCCCTCTTCCTCTTTCTTTCTCTTCTTTTTCTTTCTATTTCCCCTTTTTTTTTTCTCTTTCTCTCCTATTTCCTTCCTCTTATTCCTATTTCTTTTCTTTTATTTTCTATTTCTCTCATTTCTATTTTTACACAATATTTCCTCTAATTCAATTTCTACACTTAATTCATTTTCCTAATAAATTTCCTCTACAAATTACTTCCTTAATTTTCTCTAACTCATTAATAGTTATAAAATGACCCAAAATGCCCTTAAGCCCAAAATTCCCGAAAACGCTCTCAAACGAGATAATACATCATAACATAGCATAAAAGCATATTATCACACCAAAGTCATAAATAGAATAATTTAACATTCAATTAAATAAAGGACTCAACAAAAATTGGAATAATCGAAATTGGGGCGTTACAAGATGTGCGAGTGTGCATTTGACGACGATTCAAAGGGCACTCGACTTACGAAAATGTTTTGAAGAGATAGTGGCTCGACGACGAGTCGAGAATTGGTTTGAAAACGGTTTGGTTTGTTAAATGTTTTAGGGAGAATGACGATTATTCGATAAACGAGACGTCGGCCTCGCAACCAATTAATCGGGGCATTACTGGGATGCTAGATCCCAACGACACCTTTTTCATTCGATTTATATATGAAATATTGTTTGATGAACAATGAAAGTACCACGTGGAATGCTAGACTCCAATGACATTCCTTTGTCCAAATGGTTAAGGCGAGTATTTTAGGAGCGAAAACGTCGAGTGATCGCTACCTAAGGCGTGCGCCTCAATAACGGTCACTCAAGAATCCAAGAGGTGCTAGACCTCAAGAATTCAATTATTTCGCAATTTAATTAAGAAAAATGGTTTGAATATGTGTTTTAATCGGGAATTAAATGCTTGAACAAATGATTAGATAAATGTGAATGTAAATATGATATGGATATGAATAAGAATGAACGATAATGTAATCGAGAGAATATTCGACGGAAAATAAACAAGATAATATTGACAAGAGGTTAAAGTTGGCATAAAAATAAAAAAATGGTCTCGTCTTAATCGGATTTGATCGAGAAATCGATAAATCATTGAATTTCGACTTTCATTGACCAAATAAAAGACATAAGGTATAAAATCGAAATAGAAATGAAATTGGTCTCGTCTTGATCGGATTTAATCGGTAAATTGATAATCGACGATCTTTGACTTTCATTGACCAAATAAAAGAAAATGTGAAATAGAAATTAGAAATTAAATCGGAAATATGAATAAAGGCATAAAGGTCTCACCTTTATCGAGATTTAATCGAGAATTCGATAAATCGATCGATATTTGGTTTTCATCGACCTAATATAAGTGTAAACAATAATGAAAATGAAACAAAATCGAGAAAATGAATATAAAGGATAAAGGTCTCACCTTTATCGAGATTTAATCGAGAAATCGATAAATCGATCGATATTTGGTTTTCATCGACCTAACATAAATGTAAATGACACAAAAAATGATAGAAAATAAAATAAAATCGAGACAATGAATACGAAGGATAAAGGTCTCACCTTTATCGAGATTTAATCGAGAAATCGATAAATCGATCGATATTTGGTTTTCATCGACCTAAAATAAATGTAAATGAACCAAAAAATGATAGAAAATAAAATAAAATCGAAAATGACATGAAAAATAGTAAAGGTCTCACCTTTATCGAGATTTAAGTCGAGAAATAGACAAATCGATCGATATATGTTTTCATTGACCCAAAATACTAACAAAAATCTAATAAAATGATAAATACAAAATAAATTGAAATAATCGAAATAAAAGCGAATAAAAAAGTGGTGGGCCTCAAATAAATCACAATTTAATCATTTTGATTAAACTATGAATATCTTTATGTCATTGGCCCATGGATTTAAAAATAAAATCCAAAAAGAGAAAATAAAATGGAAATAGAAATATAACGATGAACTTAGAAAATGATACGTTTAAATAACGATATATTAAAAAACTTAAAAGAAGAATAAAGAAGAAAACAAAATTGAAACCATTTTTCTAAAACAATAAATAAAAGTGGGGGTTGAAATCAGATACAATTGTGTAAATATAAAGGAGGATCATATGGGCTCAAAGCCCATCACCTCTCTCCCCAAAATAATACACGGTAGCCTTTTAAAAAAAGAAAAGAAAAGGGTGGTGTTAGAAAACAGAAGGGTGCATATATGAGAATCATATAGGCTTAGGAGCCCATCATCCCAACATTACGCACGGCGGATTCAAACAACCAACAAATAGTTTCTTCCTCTTATTTAAAAAAACAAAAATGGAAAAACAAGTAAAAAAAGGAAGAAAAGAGTCAGTCAAAACACAGCTCACGCAAACTGGAAAAAGAAAACAAATGCGCAGCTGCTCATCATCATCATCGCGTGTCTCTCTTGTTAAACGAAGAACAACTTGAAAAGAGCAAAAAGCAACGCATTCAACCTTCGTTCGCATCAGTATCAGATTCGGTTTTAGGTTTTCTCTTTCAACTTGTCTCCTTCATCTTTTCTTTGGTTCGGTGTTCTTATTTCTCGATTCAGGTTTGTGGGTCACGATTTGGTTTTGTTTCTATTTATTTCGTTCTAAACTCTCTTCTTCTCACCACTACTTATCTCTGTTTCGAATCTGGGTTTTGATGCGGCTGGGTGCGATTCTGTAGATGGGTTGAACAAACAAAGATTAGTGAGGTTTGATTTGGATTCGTGAAGGGTGATTTGAAGGACAAAAGGTGTCGTTGGGTTTGAGTGTGGTGATTTAAGAATGGTTTGAGAGTGAGGCCGCGTATGGTTTTGAGGTTGAGGACTTGAGGAGGTTTTTTTTTGCAGAGTGATATTAGCTTCCAGAACCCCCCAATGAAGGAAGAGGTGGCTCTATTTGTAGAGGAATTAGAGGGTAGAAGTGGAATTGGATTGGAGGGAATATTGTGAGTTGGAAAGAATTTGTGTACGGAAGGATTTGCGTAACGGTTTTGTGGTGTTCGGAAATGTTGTAATATTGTTGCAGGTGAAAATTGTGAACGAATTTGGTGCGTAGTATCTGGAGTTTTCTTTTTGCAAGTCGTGAATTGTTGGATTAGTACTGCAGGTAGCTATGTCGCAGCGTGTTTTATTGTTGTGTCCTGTATTGAAAATTTAGTGAATTTGAGTTTCATGGTTATTGTGTATTGTTTTTGCCTTTTTTGATGTATTTTCTTGCGCAGATTTTTTTGAAGTATGGGGTCCTTTGTACTGATCTTGTGGCTAGGAATTTGTGGCTGATTGAGAGACTTCTTGAAATGGTCATTTGGCTGTAGTATGCAAATAGCTCGTGAGAAAAAAATATATTTTGGCTCATGCTTTATGGAATGACATGGATTATTATTTTTTGTAGATTTTCTGGTTGCCATAGGCTCATGGGCCTTTTTTATTGCTCTTATTTTCCAATCTTGTAAAATAATGGAAATTGGAATGGGCCTTTCCCTTTGTGATTCATACAAACTACAAAATATATTCTTAAGAATTTTGTATGAATGTAGCCACTTGGATCTTGGGTGGAAATTGAATCCAATTGAATCTTGATCCGGAATTGATTTTAACCTTGGATTGCATGTTGATACAAAATTGAAATTGGAATAAACTCGACATGGTGATTATGAACTTGAAACTTGAAATAAATTTGAAAGATGAATCTTGAATTGAAAATTGGCAATTTGACATGAATCTGGTCCTGGATAAAATTTGTTTTAATTTTGCACACTCCAAACTTTGAATTTTTTTTAATCTCATGACCACTAAATCTTGATATTCCAATTAAATTCCAAATTCTCAATTCCTTGCTTGAAACAGATACAATTTGAATTAACCTTGAGGAAGAGAATCGACCATGCATCAACCTCTGAATCAATCCTTTGAATTTTGCCCCTTTTGCCAATAACTTAATCTTTCGCCATGAACCAGATAAGAAGCAAACAACTGCATTACAACTACACCAAAAACCCTGATTAAGAACAAATTCCATATGATTCTCCCTCGTGAAGTCTCTTGACCAAGCACATTCTGAGTCAATTCAAATTTTAACCAACGATCAAGTCAAATGCTACTGAACCTCAACCATTACTGCACTCACTTGGTCTGAAAACCTGCCTGAAACATGATTCAAACTAGCAACACCTTGAGCATAGACATCATATTTTTGGATTTTTTGAATAATTGTCAGTGGGTGGATGTACAGATGAAAAATATACACAGGTAGGACAAATTTGGGGTATGAAACTCGAAAGGATATGTTCCGCCGATCACTGAGGATCAGGGAACCGCGGCAGAAACCACTGGGCCTGAAGGTTATAAACTTTGGGAAAGCGAAGATGTCAGGGGCATGACAGCAACTCCTGAAGGTTACAAACTTCGGGAGAGGGAAGGACCTAGAGTCACTGCCATGATGACTATACCACCACCCGTGGTACACACTGTCCCAGAAGGACGGATTCCACAGATACCTTCTGGTTGAAACGAAAGTATGTTCGACTGAATGAATGAGTTCCAGGAAGAGTTCCTGGAGATGCAGAAATAACTGCAAGCCATTCGTGGTCAAAATCTATTTGGAAAAGATGCCGCAGACCTTTGTTTGGTCCCCAATGTGAAAGTTCCGCACAAGTTCAAAGTGCCCAAATTTGAAAAGTACAAGGGTAACTCTTGCCCTCAAAGCCATTTGGTGATGTACGCTCGGCAAATGTCAACTCAGACAAAGAATCAGGAGCTACTGATCCATTACTTCCAGGATAGTTTAACCGGTGCCGCACTCAAATGGTACATGGGTTTAAACCGCACTAAGATCGGCACTTGTAGAGATCTTGGCACTGCCTTCGTTCAGCAGTATAAGTATAACCTGGACATGGCACCAGACAGAGATCAACTCAGATCGATGTCACAAAAGGACAAGGAAACCTTTAAGGAATACGCTCAGAGATGGCATGAAATTGCTGCCCAAATTTGTCCACCTCTTGAAGAAAAAGAGATGACAAAGATCTTCTTGAAAACCTTAAGCTCATTTTACTACGACAAAATGGTCGCCAGTGCGCCCGGTGACTTCACCGAGATGGTAGGCATGGGAGTTCGTATTGAGGAAGAAGTCCGAGAGAGACGTTTAGCTAAAGAAGTTGGGCCATCGAGTAATACAAAATGATACGGTAGTGCTCTCCCTAAGAAAAAAGAGCCGGATATTGGCAATATCTCTCTCGGAAAGCAAAGGCGGCGATACCAACCAGTAGCAGCTGTAACTCCTGCTATTAACCCTGCGCCTGTTCCAACGTATCAACCCCAGGTTACTCAAAGTTAACCAAATCAACAACAATATCAGCAAAGGACATAACAACCTCTTCAGCAGGCTCGTCCTCCGTACAACAACAATCGTACAATGCGACCACCAGGGTAAGACCCTATACCGATGTTGTACACATAGTTGTTTCCATTATTAATGGTCAATGGGCATGTCCAAACCATGTCTCCTCTTACAATTCCAGAAAATCCGCCTTTTTGGTTCAAGGCGGATCAGACTTGCCCTTACCATCAAGGAGGACCAGGGCATAATATAGAAAACTGTCTCAGTTTCAAATCCGATGTGCAAAAGCTTGTGAGGAGCGGGGTCTTATCTTTCAAAGATACGAATCCGAATGTTATCATGAACTCGCTACCTCAACACGAGAAAGCAGCGGTAAATTTGATAGAGGGAGAGTCTAATAACAGCTATCGAATTCATGATGTACTCTTATTGAGGACCAATCTGGTCAAGATGCATCGCAGACAGAGCGGGTACGGCCATATACCACCTCATAATTATCATCAGTGTGATATCTTCTCTAAAGACAATCAAGGATGTTCTGTGGTGCAATCAGCTCTACAGGAACAATTGGATCTCAGATGGATCCAAGAGCATCGAGTTCGTGGGGTTAACATGACTTACGCAAATTACAACATCATTCAAAACCACGACGTCCGTGCGATGAATGTCAACTTGGTGTCAATGCACTCAAGGCAAAGCCAGTATCATAATCTGTCACGGCACGATTACAATTCCTGTTTAGCTTGCTCGGTAAACAAACAGGGATGCTCTTTTGTACAAGAGGCCCTCCAGCGTGAGATGGATCTGGGATAGATTCAAGATTACCGCGATGGAAATCAGTATTAAGTGAATATGATTCAAATCTTTGATATTTGCTTGATGAACACCAGCTTGGTGGAGTTACACGGTACACAAGTCCAGCTCGGTTTTCTGACTTCGCATAATTATCAGAACTGTACAGTATGCCGTGAGAGTAACCAAGGGTGCGCTCTCCTGCACAGAACTTTGCAACACTTGTTAAACCACTGGTAGCTTCCGATCTATATGGATGAAGACACACAACAAATCAGTGTGGTTAATGGGAACCCTACTAGGAATCAAAGTCAGGATGTTCGATCAATGGAAACAGATCTAGTAAGGTTACACTGCATTCAAAGCGGACGTGGCCAGGTGCCACCACATAACTACGTGCGTTGTAGAGTTTGCTCGAAAAATAATAAAGGATGTTACCTCGTGCGAGCAGCCCTTCAGATTCAGTTGGACCGCAAAGAGATTCAACAATATTCAGTTTCGGGGTCCATTAACTGGTCGCCAGACTATTTTGCTGACCAGATCAAAGATGTGGTTCTAATCTCTGATCCTGAGAGGACCAAGGATGTTTGTACCATCATCCCTCTACTGGACGAATCAAAGGTTCCTAGCCAAAATCTAATTGAATTTACCTACGACAGTCAGAAAAATCAAAAGGCTCCTGTAGTTATCTATCTACCGGGACCAGTGCCGTACAAGTCTGATAAGGCGATCCCTTACAAATACGGTGCAACAACAATTGAGAATGGAAAGGAAATTCCATTACCCTCCGTCGTGAATATTGCAGACATCATTCGAGTAACACGGAGTGGTCGAATCTTCAACCGAGGAGTTGGAGAACCTAACAGAGAAAAGGAACCTCAAACGGAAGTTCCCAATCCACCAGTCGGTCAATCAAGTGATCCCGACCTTTCAAAGAACAACGATGAGATGCCGAAGCTCATCCAAAGGAGTGAATACAACATTGTTGATCAGCTGTTACAAACTCCATCAAAGATCTCTGTGTTATCTCTTTTACTCAGTTCTGAGGCTCACAGGGAAGCTCTACAGAAAGTCTTAGAGCAGGCCTTTGTGGAACAGGATGTGTCAATGCGACAGTTCGATAACATCGTCTCTAACATCACTTCCTGCAACAACTTGGGTTTCAGTGATGAGGAATTGACAGAAGAAGGCAAAAGTCACAACATGGCGCTCAATATCACAGTTAACTGCCAGGATGATGCTTTAGCCAGCGTACTGGTAGACACTGGATCGGCTCTGAATGTTATGCCGAAATATACTTTAATGCGACTATCATTTAAAGGATCTCCGATGAGAGGCAGTGAGGTCGTCGTCAAAGCATTTGACGGATCTCAGAAAACAGTTATTGACGAAGTCGACCTTCCCATAACTATCGGTCCTCACACTTTCCAAGTCACTTTCCAGGTCATGGACATCCGAGCAACATACAGCTCTTTGTTGGGAAGACCTTGGATACACCAGGCTGGGGCAGTCACTTCAACACTGCACCAGAAACTAAAGTTCGTCAAGAACGATCAACTTGTCACAGTCTGTGGAGGACAAGCCTTGATCGTGAGTAACTTATCATCATCTACTTGTGTAGAGCCGGAGGAGGTTGTTGGAACTCAGTTCCAGGCACTTTCAGTGAGCAATGAGAATCAATCAGAAAGAGGAACGTCGATTTCCTCGTACAAAGATGATCTCAAGGTGATCGAAAATAACAATGCCAAGGGATGGGGACAGCTTGTCATTCCTAATGACAACAAGGCAAAGAAAAGTCTTGGTTTTTCTTCAAACTATACTCAGACTGCTGCTAGCAATGAAAGTCTTCATCCCATTCAAGACTTCTTCCGCAGTGGAGGTTTCCTTCACCCAATGTCTCAAGAAGTACATACCATCAACAAGGGTGATCCCTATGATACAGAAGAAGAGTGGAAGTCCTATATTAACGAGGACGGTTATATCTCTCAGGAAGAGGTGCCTACACCATTTTTCTATCCCGCACAGAGTCCGAGATTGTGATCCGGAAGGATGTCGTGCTCCACCAAATTCATTAGAGGAAAACACTCTGATGAAAGAAAACTTTGACCACGACTATTATGGCCCGAGGGATGGCCTGCCAATCTGGCAGCCGTACCCAGGAGACTTGGGGCAACAAAATTAGCCGAACAATGAAAATCAACTGAGCGTCATTGAGAAAAATACCTGCATCCCCACCATGTCATGAGACCAACACTCAGGTCATTCATAAAATATCCAGCACGACGATGAATTCGCAAAGTTTGCAGGACTAGAATTCATTAACTATGCTTTTCCCGAGGTCAACGTCATCGAAAGAGATGACTCCTCCAGTCCCAAAGAAGTGTGGGACACCTTAGGACAACCGAGTGGAAGTTCGACTACTTGGTAAAGTACACCGCTCCCGAAAGCTCTCGTGGTAGGCTCGAGGACATCCAGCCGACAGGATGGGAAGATTTACCTGAGAGCACAAATACTATGCAAAATACAACAGAGGAATCCTCCTACGACAACTCTACCTGTGAGACAGATTCCAATGAGCATGCTCCACCAAAAATCAACGTTATTTCTGAAGACAAATCAAGGAAGGTAACGGACTTTGTGATTCACCGAGGAGTTCGCCGCCAATGGGTTGCTGTCGATGTTCCGAAGATTGTTCATAAGTCAAAGTAATTGTCGTCTTTAACCTTTCACCCTGCCCAGGTGAAACGGATGTTTTGATAGGGCTCACTTTCTGTAAGTATCCCTCTTCGCTTCACCCAAAGCGCCAGAGTTTTGTTTTATAGGGCTGTAGTTTCAAGAATCGACAAGTTCATAAATAAAATAACGTCGTTATGTAATTTCTGCATTAATTGTTGTTTTCTCTTTTCGCTTTTTCAGAAAATGGTAATCCTAAAAAATAATTCAAATAATAAAAACAAGTAGTGAAAAAAATACACTGCACACACTCTTGCATTCTCTCTATCCCTTCTAAAAGACAATCATCACATCATGTAAATTGCTTGTTTTAAACCCCGTTGAAACATACGATCCGATGCCTTCTCCCAACTTTGAATTCCCGGTATTTGGGGCTGAAGAAGAAGTTGACGACGAAATTCCAGAAGAGATCTCCAGTTGACTCAGACAAGAGGAATGGTCCATTGAACCACACAAAGAGCCGTTGGAAACGGTTAACTTGGGCTCAGATGAGAAAAGAAAAGAGATCAGGATTGGGGCACTGCTCAGTCCAACTGCCAAAGAGATTTTGACAAAGCTTCTCAAAGAATTCCCCGATGTGTTTGCTTGGTCCTATCAGGACATGCCAGGGTTGGATACCAGCATCGTGGAACATCATCTACCGTTAAGATCAGAATGTCCGCCAGTAAAACAAAGGTTGAGACAGACTCATCCGGATATGGCCATCAAAATCAAAGAGGAAGTACAGAAGCAGATTGACGCGGGTTTCCTCGCTACATCAGAATATCCTCAATGATTAGCCAACATAGTACCGGTTCCGAAAAAGGACGGAAAGGTCAGAATGTGTGTGTATTACAGAGATCTAAACAAGGCTAGTCCAAAGGACGACTTTCCTTTACCACATATTGACATGCTGGTAGACAGTACGACAAAGTTCAAAGTATTCTCCTTCATGGATGAATTCTCGGGCTATAATCAAATCAAAATGGCGCCGGAAGATATGGAAAAACTTCATTCATCACCTCGTGGGGTACTTTTTGTTACAAGGTAATGTCGTTCGGTTTAAAGAATGTCGGGGCAACCTATCAAAGGGCCATGACTACTCTGTTCCACGACATGATACACAAAGAAATCGAGGTATATGTCGATGATATGATTGTCAAATCTAAGACGGAAGAGGAGCATGTGACCCACCTGTCGAAACTATTCGAGCGGTTGAGAAAGTATAAACTCCGCTTGAATCCCAACAAGTGCACATTTGGTGTCTGGTCGTGGAAACTCTTAGGGTTCATCGTCAACCAGAAAGGAATTGAGGTTGATCTTGACAAGGTCAAGGCCATTCAAGAAATGCCTTCTCCAAAGACTGAAAAACAAGTCAGGGAATTCCTGGGACGTTTGAACTACATCTCCAGATTCATATTCCTCATGATCGCGACATGTGCGCCAATCTTCAAATTACTCAAAAAGAATCAGGATTGCGTTTGGACAGAAGATTGCCAAACCGCCTTCGACGGTATTAAGAAATATCTGTTGAACCCACCGATTCTATCACCTCCAGTGGAAGGAAGACCACTGATCATCTACTTAACAAATACTAACAAGAGGTTCTTGTGTCTGCACCTTTTTCAAACCGTCTTTTTACTGATATGTTTGTGTATGTAATGTTGGAATGTATGTATCCCCCTGCTATGTTGTGTATGTTGATGTGTGCATCAATGTTTTTTATTGCTCCAGGTTCTGTGGATTCTTTTGTGAATGTGTGTTAATGTATGGATTTTTCTTTTTTAAGGAACGTGTATTGGTGTGTGGCAGTGTATGCTGTGACTCCGTGGAATATTGATGTCCTTTTTTTCAACTGTGTGTGTATATCATTTGTTCATGTCTGTCCTCAAAATGGCTATGTTCTTTGCAATTTATAGGCTTAATGTTCTCAATTTTGCAATCAATGTGTAACCAATGCTGTTGATTCTGTGTTGCTCATATGATAAAAGACTTTCCGTTTTGATTTGGAACATGTTTGATTTGCTGCTGAAACTAAATGAATGAATTTCCATTTTTGTTCAAACATGTTGGAACAACCTTTTTATTCAGTTTATTTTCTCCTTGAATGCTTTGATTGTTCTTTCAATCTGAATTGATTATGTTTGGATGGTGTTTGAAGCTTGTTTTGGAAACAATTTGAATTTGTGATTTTCTGTTTGAAATGTTTATTTCCTCAATGCCACCTTCATCTTTTTGCAGTAATCAACATTTGGACAACAAAACAACATTCAAGGACAAATGACAAACCAGCAGGACGAGTTAGCTTCCTCCCCTCAATTTTTCACTTTCATAAGTGCTTTCAAAATGATTCAACATACTCAACCATAGTTTGCTGAATTTTGTAGATTGTGAAATTTGTCGTGGTGTTATACACTAGTCAATATGGATCCACCTAGCATTCTCTTGGAATCAGTGAAAGAGCCCGAGCGATTTTGAAGCACTATTCTGATGTGGAATTTGCTTCATGTGCGATTCTCCCATCATGTAAATATGGCCCTTCCAGTTTCAATGCCTCTCCGCAAGTTGGTACTATCCATGAATTCTACACCCTATGGTTCCTTTTCCTTGTCTTTATGTTCATGGTTTGTCATTCATCTCCTTTCCAATTAGCATGAACAAATTTGCATGGGAAATTATTGGTTTTTTGTGTGGCATTTTCAAGAGCGATAGTGTCGTGTCTTCCTATTGTGCTTTTCATCACTAACCAATATTAGTGAGAACTTCACCAAGCTTGGCTTCAACTTCTGATGTACTCATGCTGCTTCTTTTTTTTACCACAAGACGTGTTGATCATTTTTTGTTTGATCTTGCAGGAAATTAGATACAACATGCAAATGATTGGTGAACCATCAACACTTGTTCGCACAGCCTAAAATTCGGATCAACTTCGACAGTTTTAGAGGCATTCTTTACAAATGGCAACAACAGCTCGATATAGCTAACAAATTCATCGGTACACTTCTAGCTTTGCCTGGAATTCCTTCCATCTCAACTAAAGTTGTTTTGTCCTCATTTAGAAAACCGCGACACGATGCAATTTTGAGCCTTTCCTCATTTTCATTAGTTACTGCTACATTGCAAGAGTTTGGAGAAGAAGGTCTATTGGACGAATGAATTCCGAGCAGATAGCATGTTCCGTTTGGGAACCATTTTGTAGCCAACTGTACTTTGTATTTCATGTCCTTGAATTTTGACCTTTTCTTGTTTTGTCCATGACAATTTATTTATTAAATTGAAACTTTGGAAATTACTTCGTAACACTTTCCACTCATATTCTTAAAGGCAAATGTTGTTGAAAACATATGGTGGAACTAAATCCTTAAAAATGAAGGATTGGAATTGATGATGACGGTGTTCCATTTACCAGATGCGGACATTTGATCCTGAACCAAACAGCCATCATTCTAGCCCATAAGCAAACATCTTTTTTTATCACTTTGAATTAATGTATGCCTTGGAATCTTTTGAAATAAAATTGGATGGAGCTTATTATGTAAGAACCAGCCTTGAATTAAAATGGACTTAGGTATCCTTTGAACTTAAATATTGAAACTTGAACACTGCGCTTAACCTTGTGATATAATTTTGAACTTGTGAATTGAAGGCCTTTTGAATCTTGTACTAATTTTGTACATTTCGAATATTTGGCATGAGCTTGTCTTGTAATAAATCTTGATTTTTTTTATAGAATTGATGATCTTTATGAATCCACGATAATTTGGATTTGAGCTCTTGCAGCCTTGTCATTAAAAAAAAGACTTGAACTTGATATGGCTAAACTTGGAATTTGGAAAATCTTTGTATACTTTGAATTTTAACCTTCTTAGATTATGCCAAAAACTCTTTGGAATTAAAATTCTTCTTGCCATGGTTTATGGAAATTATCACCTAAACATGAATCTTGAACTTGGACTTAAAGTTAAAAACATAATGAATCAATTTGAACTTTGTAACCATGAATCTCTTAATAATGGCCAACCCTTCTTTGAAGAATAATGCGTCCAAAACTTCTTGAAACATCACATTGTAATCAATCATGAACCATAATCCAGATCATAATGCATTATAGCCCAACAAACTCAAGTTTAAGATTGATGCAGCACGTCCTCAAGAATACTTTGAACCATAAGCGAATCACAGGCCAACCTTGACTTCATTGTGAGATATGGCCATAAAATCCATCCGAGTCATCTTCAAGGTCTTGTTCCAAGAATAGCCCATGAACGGGAAAGAATTCTAGAAGTAGAGTCCAGATCAAGTAGAAACCTTAGGACCACTTTAAATCAGGATTAACTGGTCAGGCCCTGAAATGTTCGGCTGAGAGAACCAAGACCATCTACACTTGAAATCAATGCGCCTGCACAAATTGGTTAGTCACAATAAACACACACACACAAAGACCGTATGACCTAAAGATGTTATGCGAGATGGTGCATAAAGAGGTGGGATCTTGGGGCTAAAAATTAGGGTATGACACGGGGTACAAGTTGGGAAATTCCTTGGGTTCATGTTGACCAACCGAGGAATAGAAGCAAATTCGGATATATGTTAAGCAATCATTGACATGAGAAGTCCTTCAACAGTAAAAGAGGTACAATGGTTAACAAGTCGATTCACTTATTCGCTGGAGTGAAGAAGTCGGCGATGTTTGAGTTGACTGAAGAATAAGAGAACACTTTTAAACAAGTGTTTCTTATCTGCACCTCCCATCCTGATACGAATGAAGGAAAATCACCTTTTTATCTTATACCTAGCCGTATCAGACAAGGCTATGAGTTTTGTGTTAGTCCAGGAGACGGAGAAATGAGAGAAACCAATATATTTTGTTAGTAACGTGCTAAGAGGAGCGGAGTTGCATTACAGGAAAATTGAGCATCTTGCGTTAGCAGTGGTGATAACAGCCTGGTGTAGCCGCGCGAAATAGACTCGCCCTTTTACATGTGAAGTTTTAATTTATTCCAAAGGTAGGGAAGGGGAAAAATATGAATAAACCCGTGGGTGTGTGCAATGCAAAAATAATGCTCTTGAGAGATTGGGAATCGATATTGTTTATACAAAGGGAAGGTACTAGCACCCTAAGTATCTATAGTATCCTATAGGAACCTCTTGCATATATTTGTGTTATTGTTGTTTTACTTGATGTGTAATGGGAATTTGTTGATTTAGTTTTGAGTGAGTGAATGGGAAATGTTTTTGGTGTTTTTGTAATGCAAAGTAATCTAAGACAAAGGTGTAAGTGTCATACCCCAAATTTTGACCACCAAGATTTCCCATCATTGTGCAAATCATCATCACAATATGGATGTACTTTCATGCCTCATCAATCTCCTCAGGGATTATTAGGCATTCTTCACAATCAAAGATTAGGGTTTTGGGCCCTCTCAGAGTACTTAGACACAGGATCAATCAAGAAATAACATGATCTTCAACTTGTCTAGCCTCTTAAACACCTATAAGGGATCAAGAAGACTCCCACATCAAGAATCAAGCACAAGGTTGCAACATTCCAAGTGGATCAAGCTTCAAGATCGCCTGAGACCTCCAGATGAAAGTTTTCACCTGGGCATGAACCAATGCTTCAAAGCACAACCCAAGATACTCCAAGGGACCTCATAAACCCAATCATCAAGTCAATTTAACCCCAGGGGATGCATTTACCAAAAATCAAGAATTTGGATTCTTTGACCTAATTCACCCCTAAGTTGGCTTTTGGGACAAAGCATGAGCCAAACCTCAAGACATGATTTGAGGGCCTCTAATATACTACATTGACCCATTTGCAACAATGGATTAACCCAGGAAGCTTGATTCACAAGTTTTAATTTCATCAGGACCACAGTTAGGGTTTCGGGGAAAAAGTCAATTGTGCCTTTGACTTTTGACCAGGACATGCTCCCAAACCTTGGGACATGATTCAATACACCCTATAACACCAATGGAATCCATCCATTAGGTTTGATTTAGGTCAAGGACTTGATTTTACAAATGATCGCACAGTTTGGATTTCATCCGATAACAAGTCAACTGTACAAAAATCCAAAGTTTGACTTTTTGGATTTTTGGTCAACCAAGGTTCCTTAACCCTAAAACAATGTTAATATGTGATTTGAATCATAATTCATCAAGAAAAACCAAAGAAAATGAGTTAACTTGTAAAAGGGGTAACCATAAAAAAACTTAGATTTTTTCTGAGTTATGGAACAAAATGGCTAGGGTACCAACTTCCAAGGATCATAACTTGAGATCCAAGCAACCATTTTGGATGGTCCAATGCTGGATTTGTAGCTCTCATTACATATTTCAAAAGCTTCAACTACATCAAACTCCAATTCCTCCTGGATTTTAAGTTATGGAGTGATCAAAATGGCAAAAAAACATGAAAATGACATTTTTCCAACACTTAGTGAAATTTTCACTAAGTCAGAATCTGCCTTACTTTTTCCAAAATGTAGGGACATTTTTCACCTTGATCCAAGTCAAACCAGGTCTAGGGGTGAACATCAAAGTTAAAGTATGCCATAAGGGCTTTCCAACAAGTACCAGATCATCTCCAAATTCAATTTGAGCAGGGAGATACAACCCTTGAAACATGGTATCATGAATGGTTTTACAAGGCAGAATTATGCACATTTGCTCGATTTGTCCAAATCTGATAACTCCAAGCCTTGTCCTCAATTTGGACACTTCAGAGGATCAAATCCAAGGGGGGTGATCTGATCTCCAAGCCTCCAAAGTCCAAGAATCTACAAGTAGCCCTAACAAACCTAAAAAGGCTAAAAAGTGCCAAGACTCCAATTTTGTTTCCAATCCTTTAATGGATGCACCAAGGTGACATGAACTGAGCCTATTCCAAATGAATTCAGTTAAGGCTTATCTCTAAACCCAAGCTACAAAGCATGTGCTCTAATCTCAAGTCAATGGCGAGAGGAGACTTCAGATTCCATTTGATCACAATTAGCGACAGACCTGTTGCAGTTGCCACACACTATTGCTTGCAAAACAAACTTGCTCCACTATAAATAGGCCTCATTTATGATCAGTTTGAGTACACCAAAGCACCCAAACTGATGCTTTCCTCAAAATTACCACTTTCACTCAAATTTTGCCTTCTAAATCAAGTCACCATCGGATTTTGAGTTTGAGAGCAATTCTAACCAAACCAATGGTTCACACACCTCACATATAATATATAGAAGTGATCCATAACACAAAATCACATCTGGAACATCAGATTCTCAAAATCACCAGCCACTTGCACAAGCCTTTAGCAGATTTGCAGTTGAGGTGCCATATCAAGTTCCAGATCATTTCCATCCATTCCAAGCATTCAAACACACTCCTTGGCACCTAAGGAAGCTGTCAAGATCATTGGAACCAACTTACAACACCTCTATCACCAAACTCGATCACCAGCTGCAAGAGGTAAGCATGAGCTCTTCAAACTCCATGATGCATGCATATTTTATTGCACAATAATTTTGCCATATGTTCCTAATCATGTATGGAGTGATAACCCTCAATCAATTGCCATGAATCAATCGTGTATGGAATTTCATTGTGTTCATGCTGAAATTAGGCTTCTTGAGGTTTTCTTCTGATTTCTCACTCAATACTTAATATAAATGCAATTAATCTATATGGTTGTGATCCTTGTTAAAAAACGAACAAGATTGGTGTTTGAATCGTGCAAAACCACTGAGAAATCATGGAGAAAAGTGAGAAAATGCAAATCTGCAGAAACAGGGCACGTGGGCAAGAACTTCGTGTTCTTGGCGCCCTTTTTCAAATTTTCAAATATTTGAATATTTTGTTATTTTTGTTAATTGATTCAAAAATTAATTTCTCTCTGAATATTTATGTTTTTGAATTGATTCTTTTTCTCAATATTCAAAAAAATGTTAAATTATTTTATTTTACAAAAAAAATCCAATTTATATTATTTATTTAATATAGTTACATTTTTTGTAATTAATTTCATTTTAATTGTTTTTAAACATTTTTAAATGGAATTCCCACTTTGATCTTTCAAAACCAATTGAATTTCAAACTCTCATGTAATTAAACATGATTTTTCAAAATATTTTTCAAGATGTACAACTTATTTTTTGAATACATTTGGTATTTTATATCATTTTTTCATTTAAATTCCTTTGAAAAATAACATTTTATTTAAAATTAGGGTTTCCTCTTGATTTTAAAATTTAAAACATCTTTTGGGCCTCTTAATAGAGTGTAAGCCCCACCTCTTTGTAAATAAAACCTTTTTTGGGCCTCAGGTATTGTATAAGTCCCACTGTTGTTTCAAAAATCTCGGCGCGATCGCCAGTTCAAAATCAAATCACCTTGGGCCTCTCCCTGAGTTGTAAGCCCCATCACTTATACAAAAATACATCTTTTGGGCCTCTTGAAAGAGTATAAGATCCAACCCTTTTGTAAATAAACCTTTTTGGGCCTCAGTCGTTGTATAAGTCCCTTTGCGATTCTTAAAACGACGGTGCAATCACTGTCTTTCATTGGGCCTACCCTTTGTGTTGTAAGTCCCATTTCTTTTCTTTTTCAAACACTTTGGGCCTCTAATAGAGTGTAAGACCCAATCCCTTTTTAACCAAAACCATTTTGGGCCTCAGTCGTTGTATAAGTCCCGGTACGATCTTTAAAACAACGGTGCAATCACTGTTAAACCTTGGGCCTCTCCTTGAGTATAAGCCCCAACAATCTTTTCAAAAACAACTTCTCTTTTGATTTAGGTTCAAATATATGGTTGTTATCAACACTTTCTTTAATTTCTTTGAAAAACTAACAATACAGCATGGAAGCTTGCTCACCTGTAAGTTTTATCAGCTTTCATTTACATGCTTTAATATATACATAACTGTATTGTGGGAAGCTGCTCCTCTGTAAGTCCTTCTTTCATATCCTTTTAAATACTTGTCATATATCAATTGTATATATACTAGTATAGTTATTTAGAGTTTTCCCCGACAACTAGGTCTAGACCTAGGTAAAGCCAGTTAGTCACTCTTTAAATACAGTCAAAACTAGATCCCTATAGGAATTCCAAATACAGTCTTGCCTTGTCTTAGGCCTAAACAATATGGAAAAAAGAGAAAGACAGTATTCTCGGTGAAACCTCTCTTGAATTTCTTCAAACCCTAGAACTGTTCATTAAAGAAAAGATTATTCTCGGTGAAACTTTTCTTGAACTCTTCTTAGGTTTGGACCCACAGGCTTCCTAAAAGCATCCCTGCCTCCTCTTGGGCTTTGTACAAGGACCTTCCAGCTTCTTAAAAGTTCTCATGCCTTCTCTTGGGCTTAATTCAAGGACCCTGAAGACCTCATAAACGTATAAGACAGAACTTAGTCATCCTTTGCTAGAGCAGTCTTTCCAGTGTCAAAACATCCTACCATTTTAGGGTTGATACTCATCCCTTAAAACACTTGCCTCCTCTTGGGTATCATACAAAGATAAACTCTTCCACACCAATAGACTTGGACAGTCTAAATCTCCTCTTGAGTCTCAAAGACATTCTCAAGTTCCCTACAAACATAGGAGAAACCCCGGTCATTCTGGATCAATCTCCAGTAAAGTTAAAACCCATGGGTTCTAAAACCCCGTCTCTCTCCTAAAAACCCCCCAACCAGGGTTAGTTTAGTATCAGGATAACACTATCAGAACCTCAAGGCATCTGATACCTCAACTCTTCTGTAACCCTCAGCAAGAGTTGATTCACCATTTGGATCTGCCTTGGGATCTCAATAATTCCCAGCAGAAGATAGCCTCCTCTTAGGCTTTGTATAATGATCTTTCCTCAGCGAAGATAGCCTCCCTTGGGCTTTGTACAATGATTCTCCCCAGCGGAGCTAATCTTTTCAGACTCTCTTTTTGAGTCAAAACTTCCAAGACTCTCTTGTTGAGTCAATAACCTTTTCAGACTCTCTTGTTGAGTTAAAAAATTTTTTTAGACTCTCTTGTTGAGTCAATCACCTTTTTCAGACTCTCTTGTTGAGTCAATCACTCTCTTGTTGAGTCAACTAGCCTAAACCTCGGGCTTTGTACGAGACAGATAAAAGTACTCTCTTGTTGAGTCCAACTTTCAGCCTCCTCTTAGGCTTGATATAAGGATTTCCCCTAGCGGAAGTTAGCCTCCTCTTAGACTTTGTATAATTATTTTTCTAGCTTGTTCAGCCACAATCCTGGGCTTCGTACAAGACAGATAAAAGCACTCTCTTGTTGAGTCAAACCCTTTTAGCCCCAATCTTGGGCTTTGTACAAGACATAAATATTCATAACCTTCTCTTAAACTTGGGACAAATATATTCCCCAACGAAGTCAATTCCTCTCAGCCTACTTTTAGGCTTTGAGAAATAATATCCTCAGTCGAGTCAGTCTCATTTTAGCCTCAAAATCTTGGGCTTTGTACAAGACAGATAAAGATTTCTCTCCAGAGTCAGTACCCTTTTTGCCTCAATCTTGGGCTTTGTACGAGACAGATATAACCTTTTCCTCTGAAAAATCAAACTTTTAGCCTCCTCATAGGCTTGTATAATGATATCCCCAAAGAGTCAGTCTCTTTTAGCCTCAATCTTGGGCTTTGTACAAGACAGATAAAAACTTTTATGTTGAGTCAGTCATTCCCAACCTCCTCTTAGGCTTTGTATAAGGACTTCCTCAGTGGAGTCAATCAACCTCTTAGCTTCAACCTTGGGCTTTGATCAAGGCACACAAAAATCAATATCCTTTACAAAGGAAATTATGGCATTGCTGGATTCTCATATCCCAGTTAAAGTAACCCTCATTTATAAACAGTCACCCAACAACCATGATAAACAGACAAGATGTCTCCCCTTTAGCGATGACAAATTCTCTCTCAGTCAAACCTTTTAGCTTCAATCTTGGGCTTTGAACAAGACACAAATAAACCCTTTTAGCTTCAATCTTGGGCTTTAAACAAGACACCAAAACATCTTTTTCCTCCCTTAGAATAGGAGGAACTACGATTGCTCTGATTTCCCTGTTTCTTTTAAACGGGAATACGTAGGCATAAGATTGCGAAATATTAGCGAGCATACTATCAAAAACTCTAATTCCAGCACCTTCATATCAAATCAAAAGTGAGGTCCAGTACCTAACCCGAACATCAATATCCACTCACTCTCTCTCTCTCTCTCATACTTTCCCAAGAAACTTTCCCAACCCATTAATGGATAAACACCATCAAGTACAAAGCGAAACCTAAAGCTAACATCCTATGGATAACCACATATAGGATGGGTAATTGACGACTCCCCATTGTATAACCTGACCCCGACTCCCCGAATCTCTTTAAGCGTTTGTTCAGTTAAACATTCACATGCAAGGTTAGTTTTAGATAGCTTCCCTTTCCCTTCTAGATTCACGGGACAAATAAGAAATCAGAAAGTAGCACCCCGTCCTCTTTATTGAGGAGAAAACCCAAATTCCGCGATAAGGTTGTCGCGTCACCGACAAAAATCGCGCGCTACAGAAAAATGGAAACTCTGTTAGGGAAGTCCTTGTATGATCTATTTTACCTTAGTCATCATCGTCCCCATTTTCCAACAGAAAAATGGCGACTCTGTTGGGGAGTCATTGTCTGTATAGGACTAGGATTTTAGCTCTTAAGAGGTCTAGGATGTTAGTTTTAGAAATAAATATATATATCACTTTTCCTACTTGATATCCGTGTTTATTTTTCTGCTAATGGGACTGCGGGTGATGCCGCATCTGGAAAGTTTGAGTGATACCTAAGATACGTGATGGCATAGACGGGTAATCTTACAGGGAGTGACTCCCGAATAAGCGATTCTGGTAGACCATTGAATCAGTGGAGATACCCTTTGCGGATTCAATGTCTAAATGACTCCGGTTGTTGAAAGCAGATTGTTCGATTGTGGTATCCATGAAACTGAGGATTTAGTAGATTAAGACCATGTGACTATTTTGTAGTGCGGAAGCTATCGGAAATAGTTGTCACGCGATATTACCCTCATTTGAGATTACCCTAAGATACTGCAGCTCGCTCGGGTGAACCAGCCTGCTGTTGTTATCCCAAGGGGGGTCAATGATTTTGAGGACAGGTACAAAAATTCACCAGTACAACCTTTGGGAATGGGTAGAGCCACGACTTCATGACACTGAACCTTTTGACCCCATGTTTTTCTATGTTTTTGTGTGCGGCATTCATGCATTCATTTTATTAGAAAAACTTTAAACAAAGAACAAAGAAAAAAAATCTTCTTTTCTAGTCTCTCTTTTTCAAATTAAACTAAGACAGTGATTGCAAATTTCAGAAAGAAAGATTGCGTTATGGATTTCGGTAGAAGGAAAACTCACAAGTACACCTTCAAGGTTCCAAAACTAGAGGATTTAAGAGGGTTGGCAAGGATGATCACCAACCCTGATGCTTTCAGAGCTAAGTACGGAGGACTGCTGGCTCTGTTAAGGGTCCATGTAATTGAAGGAATACTGTCTACTCTGATTCAGTTTTACGATCTGGTCTATCACTGTTTCACATTCTCGGATTACCAACTGGTACCAACACTAGAGGAGTACTCTCACCTGACTGATTTACCCATCACTGACCAAGCTCCCTTTTCTGGACTGGAAGAAATTCCAAAGGATTAAATCATTGCAAGAGCAATCTATTTGGACGAGTCAGAAGTCAGGGCTCACATGACCATTAAGGGTGGAATCCAAGGTTTACCAGCCAAGTTCTTGATAAAGAAGGCCCTGTACTTTGCCAGTATAGGGAACGTGACTACTTTCGAGAGCATCTTTGTCTTACTCACCTATGGGTTATTTCTGTTTCCCAACATTGATAACTTTGCTGATATCAATGCCATTAAGATATTTCTGATTGGAAACCCTGTGCCGACCTTGCTCGCAGATGCCTATCATTCTGTACACTTAAGGAATTTGTACAGCGGAGGAATGATCACATGTTGTGTACCCCTGCTATACAAATGGTTCACTTCCCATTTACCCAAGTCTGCTGCGTTTTGGGATCATAAGAGTACTCTACGTTGGTCGCAAAGAATCATGTCTCTTACCAACTCTGATATCAATTGGTACAATTGGATCTATGACGGGATAAGAATCATTGACCATTGTGGAAACTTCCCTAATATACCCCTCATAGGAACTAAAGGAGGAATCAACTATCATCCAATTTTAGTTCGCCGTCAACTCGGATACCCGATGAGACATATCCCGCGTAATGTTCATCTGGAAGGTCTTTTCTTTAAGGAAGGAGAAAATGACAGGGCACTAAAGACAGAGATAGTGCATGCTTGGAAACACGTTCACAGGAAAGGAAGAGAGTCTCTAGGAAAACCAGACTGTGTCTCGGTGGAACCTTATCTCCACTGGGTACAAACTAGAGCTCTCAAGTTGAGGATGCCTTACCCTCATCAAGAAGTTCTTCCGTTAAAGGAATATGTCCTTTATTTTATGTCTGATACGGAAAAACTCCAGGTCACTCTCAACAAAGTTCAACGGGAAAAGAAATCTTGGAAGAGCAAGTACCGCATTCTCAATGTGGAGTGTACCAAAATACTGCAACTGTTAAAAGAAAAGGATGCTCTGATCGAGATTTTAGAGCAACATGCTGTAGAAAATCAAGATGACCGAAGAAATTTGCTCGCTCCTTTCACTTGGCAAAAGGATGCCAACCCGATAACGGCTCAAGAGCCCTGGTCAAAGAAAAGGAAAATACCAGAACCAGCACCTGAGCTCTCCTCAGAGAGGACTCAGGATCCATAAGCTTAGACATTTCCTTTTGCAGCACTTTGTAAATTACTGTATTTCCATTTCTGCAATCTTTGAATTCAATAAAATGGGGTCTCCCCACTCTATGATATTTGCATTCCAATTGTTAAAGTTTCTTTTGATTAAAAAAAAAATTAAAATATAATTATTGCATATCATTCATCATTCTCACATAACGCATTCTTCTTCCCTACGAATCTCACGTTTGTGTCTCGATTCTAGCGTCAAACTGTCTCATTCGTACAATACTCAGGCCAATCGACAAAAGAAAATGGATGATCTCGAGGAAGAGAACAGAAACTTGAGAGAAGAAATCGACACTCTGAAAGAGGATCTGAGGAAACTTCACAATGACATGCAATCTCTGGCAGCAGATCAGATGCAACAATAAAGGACTGTGATCTTAGAGATCACATCTACGCCCATAGTGGAAAAGTATGATCCTCGGTATAACATGCCTAAAGATCGTCCCTAGGGCATGCCACTTAACTATATCCCGGAAGGATATATTCCACTGATCAACGAAGATCCAGAAACTACAGCAGAAACCGCTGGGCCTGAAGGTTACAAACTTTGGGAAAGCGAAGATGCAAGGGGCATGCCAGCAACTCCTGAAGGTTACAAACTTCGGGATAGGGAAGCACCAAGAGTCACTGCCATAATGACTATACCACCACCCGTGGTACACACTGTCCCAGAAGGATAGATTCCACAGATACCTTCTGGTAGGAACGAAAGTATGTACGACAGATTGAATGAGTTCTAGGAACAATTCCTGGAGATGCAGAAGGAACTGCATACCATTCGCGGTCAGGATCTATTCGGAAAGGACACGGCAGACCTTTGTTTGGTTCCCAATGTGAAAATTCCGCACAAATTCAAGGTGCCCAAATTTGAGAAATACAAGGGCAACTCTTGCCCTCAAAGTCATTTGGTGATGTACGCCCGGAAGATGTAAACTCAGACAGAGAATCTACAGCTACTGATCCACTACTTCAAAGATAGTTTAACCGGTGCCGCACTCAAATTGTACATGGGTTTAAACCGCACTAAAATCATCACTTTCAGAGATCTTGGCGCTGCCTTCGTTCAGCAGTATAAGTATAATCTGGACCTGGCACCGGACAGAGATCAACTTAGAGCCATGTCGCAGAAGGACAAGGAAACCTTTAAAGAATATGCTCAGAGATGGCATAAAATTGCCGCCCAGACTTGTCCACCTCTTGAGGAAAAAGAGATGACAAAAATCTTCTTGAAAACCCTGAGCTCGTTCTACTACGACCGAATGGTCGCCAGTGCGCCCAGTGACTTTACTGAAATGGTGAGCATGGGAGTTTGCCTTGAAGAAGTAGTCTGAGAAGGACGCCTGGTCAAAAAGGTTGGACAATCAAGCAGTACCAAAATATACGGTAGTGCTTTCCCTAAGAAAAAAGAGCAAGATATTGGTAATATCTTTCTCGGAAAGCAAAGGCGACGGTACCAACCAGTAGCAGCTATAACTCCTGCTATCAACCCTGTGCCTGTTCCGACGTATCAAACTCAAGTTGCTCAGAGCCAACCGAATCAACAACAATATCAGCAAAGGACACAACAGCCTCTTCAGTAGGCTCGTCCTCAATACAACAACAACAACCGTACAACACGACCACCAGTGTTTGACCCTATACCAATGTTGTACGCAGAACTGTTTCCATTACTACTGGTCAAGGGGCACGTCCAAACCAGGTCTCCTCTTACAGTACCGGAAAATCCTCCTTTTTGGTTCAAAGCGGATCAGACTTGTCCTTACCATCAAGGAGGACCAAGGCATAACATAGAAAACTGTCTCAGCTTCAAATCCGATGTGCAGAAGCTTGTCAGAAACGGGGTCTTATCCTTCAAAGATACAAATCCAAATGTTCAGACGAACCCGTTGCCTCAACAGGAGAAGGCTGCGGTAAATTTGATAGAGGAAGAGTCTGACCATAGCTATCAAATTCATAATGTACTCTTATTGGAAACTAACCTGGTTAAGATGCATTGCGTACAGAGTGGATATGGTCATGTACCGTCTCATAACTAATACCGGTGTGATATCTGCTCTAAAGACAATCAAGGATGTTCTGTGGTGCAATAAGCTCTACAGGAACAGATGGATCTCGGTTGGATCCAAGATCACCGAATTTGTGAGGTCAACATGACTTATACAAATTCCAACATTATTCAAAACCACGACATCCGTGCGATGAATGTCAACTTGGTAGCAATGCACTCAAGGCAAAGCCAACATCATAATCTGCCACGACACGATTACGATTCCTATCTGGTCTGTTCGGTAAGTAATCAGGGATGCTCTTTTATAGAAGAGGCCCTCCACCGTCAGATGGATCTTGGATGGATTCAAGACTACAGTGATAGAAGTCATTATCAAGTTATTATGATTCAAATCTTTGATATTCTTTTGATGAATACCAGCTTGGTGGAATTACACGCTAAGCAAGTTCAGCTCGGTTTTCTGACTTCGCACGATTATCAGAACTGTAAAATATGTCGTGGAAATGACCAAGGATGTGCACTTGTTCAAAGAACACTGCAACACTTGTTGAACCACTGGTGGCTTCTGATCTATCTAGATGAAGACACACAACAAATCAGTATGACTGACGGGAACCCTACTAGGCATCAAATTCGGGATGTTCGATCAATGGGAACAGATCTAGTAAGGTTACGCGGCATACAAAACGGACGTGGCCGGCTGCCACCACACAACTATGAGCGCTGTAGAGTTTGCTCAGAGAATAATAAAGGATGCTACCTCGTGCGAGCGACCCTCCAAAGCCAGTTGGACCACAAAGAGATTCAAACATGTTCAAGCTCTGGTTCAATTAACATAATGTCAGACTATCTTCCCAATCGAGGCAAAGAAGTTGTCTTGATCCCTAAGCGAGAAGTGGCCAAAGATATATGCGTCATAAATCCTTTACTCCATGAATCGAGGGTTCCTCTTGATAGTGGAAAGATTCTCAACCTCGAACCAATTGAGGCCAACTACGGTGGTCAGAAAAATCAGAAGGCTCCTGTAGTTATCTATCTGCCGGGACCAGTACCGTACAAATCCGATAAGGCTATCCCTTGCAAATACGGTGCAACAACAATTGAGAATGGAAAGGAAACTCCATTACCCTCCATCGTGAATATTGCAGACATCAGTCAAGTAACACGGAGAGGTCGAATCTTCAACCGAGGAGTTGGAGAACCTACCAGAGAAAAGGAACCTCAAACAAAAGTTCCCGATCAACCAGTCAGTCAATCCAGTGATCCCAACCTTTCAATAAACAATGATGAGATGTTGAAGCTCATCCAGAAGAGTGAGTACAACATTGTTGACCAACTGTTACAAACTCCTTCAAAAATCTCGGTGTTATCTCTTTTACTCAGCTCCGAAGCCCACATAGAGGCTCTATAGAAAGTCTTAGAGCAAGCCTTTGTGGAACAAGATGTGACAATAAGACAATTCGAAAGCATCATCTCCAACATCACTTCCTGCAACAACTTGGGGTTTAGTGATGAAAAACTGCTGGAAGAGGGCCAAAATCATAATATGGCACTCAACATTACAGTCAACTGCCAGGACGATGCTTTAGCCAGCGTACTGGTAGACACCGGATCAACTCTAAATGTTATAACGAAATCCACTTTAATGCGACTATCCTTTAAAGGATCTCCGATGAGAGGCAGTGAGGTCATCGTCAAGGCATTTGACGGATCACAGAAAACAGTTATCGGCGAAGTCGACCTTCCCATAACTATCGGTCCTCACACTTTCCAAGTCACTTTCCATGTCATGGACATCCGGGCAGCATACAACTGTTTGTTAGGAAGACCTTGGATACACGAGGCTGGGGCAGTCACCTCGACACTGCACCAGAAGCCGAAGTTCGTCAAGAACGACCAACTAGTCTCAGTCTGTGGAGAGCAAGCCTTGATCGTGAGCAACTTATCATCGTCCACTTATGTAGAACCAGAAGAGGCTGTTGGAACCCAGTTCCAAGCACTTTCGGTGAGCAATAACAATCAATCAAAAAAGGGAACGTCGATTTCCTCGTACAAAGATGCTCTCGAAGTGATCAAAAGTAACAATGCAAGAGGATGGGGACAACTTGTCATTCCTACCGACAATAAGAAAAAGAAAGGTCTTGGTTTTTCTTCAACCTGTACCTAGAATGCTACTAATAATGAAAGTCTTCATCCCATCCAGAACTTCTTCCACAGTGGAGGTTTCCTTCACCCAGTGTCTCAAGAAGTACATACCATCAACGAGGGAGATTCCTCCGATACAGATGAAGAGTGGAAGTCCTATCTTAACGAGGAAGGTTATATGTCTCAGGGAGAGGTGCCTACGCCATTTTGCTATCCCGTACAGAGTCTGAGATATATACCGAGGTCAGATGTCAAAATGATATACGGAGATTGCGATCCGGAAGGATGTCGTGCTCCACCAAACTCATTAGAGGAGGACACTCTGATGAAAGACAACTTTGACCATGACTATTATGGCCCAATGGATGGCCTGCCTATCTGGCAGCCATACTCGGGAGACTTGGGGCAAAAGAGTCAGCCCAATGATACATATCAGCTAAGCATCATTGAAAAGAATACATGCATCCCCACTGAGTCATGGGGTCATTACTCAGGGCATTCAGAAAATATCCCGCATGACGATGAATTTGCCAAGATTGCAGGACAATAGTTCATCAACTATGCTTTTCCCGAGGTCAACGTCATTGAAAGGGATGACTCCTCTAGTTCCAAAGAAGTAAGGGACACCTTAGGACAACCGAGTTACAAATACGACTTCATGGTCAAGTACACTGCTCCTGAAAGCTCTCGAATCAGGCTCGAAGACATCCAGCCCACTGGATGGGGAGATCCACCTGAGAGTGCAAATATTGTGCAAGATACAACTGAAGAGTTCGCCTACAACAACTCTGCCTGGGAGACAGATTCCAACGATTCTGCTCTACCAAAAATCAGCGTTATTTCTGAAGACAAGCCAAGAAGGAAATTACCAGACTTTGTGATTCATCGAGGAGTTCGCCGCCAATGTGTCGCTGTCGATGTCCCGAAAGTCGTTCATAAGTCTAAGTAATTACCGTCTTTGTTTTAACCTTTCACTCTGTCCAGGTGAAACGGATGTTTTGATAGGGCTCACTTTCTGTAAATGTCTTTCTTCGCTTCACCCAAAGCGACTGAGTTTTGTTTTATAGGGCTGTAGTTTCAAGAATCGGCAAGATCATAAATAAAATAACGTCATTCTGTAATTTCCGTATTTATTGTCGTTTTCTCTTTTCACTTTTTTAGAAAATGGTAATCCTAAAAACAACTCAAATAATAAAAACAAGCAGTTTTCATAAAATACACTACACACACTCTTGAATTATCTCTATCTCTTCTAAAAACAATCATCACGTCATGCAGATTACTTGTTTTAAACCCCATTGAAACATACGATCCAATGTCTTCTCCCAACTTTGAATTCCCGGTATTTGAGGCTGAAGAAGAAAATGACGAAGAAATTCTAGAAGAGATATTCCAATTACTCAGACAAGAGGAAAGGTCCATTGAACCCCACAAAGAATTGTTGGAAATGGTCAACTTGGGTTCAGAAGAAGAGAGAAAAGAAGTGATGATTTGGGCACTGCTCAGTCCAATTGTCAAAGAAAGTTTGATAAAGCTTCTCAAAGAATTTCCCGATGTATTCGCTTGGTCCTATCAGGATATGCCAGGGTTGGACACCAGCATCGTGGAATATCATTTACCGTTAAGATCAGAGTGTACGCCAGTAAAACAAAGACTAAGACGGACCCACCCAGACATGGCCATCAAAATCAAAGAGGAAGTACAAAAACAGATTAACACGGGTTTCCTCGCCACATCGAAATATCCTCAATGGTTAGACAACATAGTACCAGTGCCAAAAAAGGACGAAAAGGTCAGAATGTGTGTAAACTACAGGGATCTGAACAAAGCCAGCCCAAAGGATGACTTTCCCTTACCACACATTGACTTGCTGGTAGACAGTACAATAAAGTTCAAAGTATTTTCCTTCATGGATGGATTCTCGGACTATAATCAGATAAAAATGGCGCCGGAAGACAAGGAGAAAACTTCATTCATTACCCCATGGGGCGCCTTTTGTTACAAGGTAATGCCGTTTGGTTTGAAGAACACCGGGGCAACCTATCAAAGGGCCATGACTACTCTGTTTCATGACATGATACACAAAGAAATAAAAGTGTATGTCGATGATATGATTGTTAAATCTAAGATAGAAGAGGAGAATGTAACCCACCTGTCCAAACTATTCGAGCGTCTGAGAAAGTACAAACTCTGCTTGAATCCCAATAAGTGAACATTCGGTGTCTGCTCAGGGAAACTACTAGGATTCATCGTCAGCCAGAAAGGAATTGAGGCTGATCCTGACAAAGTCAAGGCCATTCAAGAAATGCCTTCTCCAAATACTGAAAAACAAGTCAGGGGATTCCTGGGGCGTTTGAACTACATTTCCAGATTTATATTCCTCATGACCGCGACATGTGCGCCAATTTTCAAACTACTCAAAAAGGATCAGGATTGCGTATGGACAAAAGACTGCCAAACCGCATTCGATAGTATCAAGGAGTATCTGTTGAATCCACCTATCCTATCGCCTCCAGTGGAGGGAAGACCACTGATCATCTACCTAACAGTCTTGGAAGACTCTATGGACTGTGTACTTGGCTAACAAGACGAAACGAAAAGGAAAGAGTCTGCCATCTACTATTTGAGCAAGAAAGACTCGGTACACTATGCTTGAGAAAACTTGTTGTGCTCTGGCTTGGGCAGTCAAACGTCTTCGCCAGTATATGATTCGTCACACTACTTGGTTAATATCTGAAATGGATCCAATCAAGTATGTCTTTGAAAAGCCTGCTCTCATGGGAAGGATAGCCCGTTGGCAGATGTTGTTATCAGAATACGACATAGAGTACCATGCTCAGAAAGCCGTTAAAGGAAGTATTTTAGCCAGTCATTTGGCTTATCAACTGATTGACGATCAGGAATCAGTCGGATTTGACTTCCCGGACGAAGATGTCATGTACTTGAAAATGAAAGATTGCGATGAACCACTACCCAGTGAAAGGCCAGAACCAGGTTCCCAATGGGGACTAATTTTTGACGGAGCTATCAATAATTATGGAAACGGAATTGGGGCAATCATCATAACACCTCAGGGTAACCATATTCATTTCACTGCCAGACTAACATTCAAGTGTACAAACAACGAGGCCAGATACGAAGCTTGTATCATGGGTCTCGAAGAAGCGATCGACTTAAGGATCAGGAACTTGGATGTGTATGGAGACTAAGCCCTGGTTATCAATCAGATCAAAGGAGATTGGAACACATACCAATCAGAGCTGATTCTTTACAAAGACTATGCGAGAAGGTTGCTACCATTCTTCAACAGAATCGAGTTTCATCACATCCCTCGTGAAGAGAATCACATGGCTGATGCATTAGCCACTCTCTCTTCCATGATTAGTGTAGGTCAATGGAACGACATACCTAAGATTGACATAATGCGCCTTGAGAGGCCCGCCTACATCTTCGCAATTGAAGTAGTCATAGACGACAAACCTTGGTATCACGATATCAAATGCTTCCTTCAGAAACAAGAGTACCCACTTGGGGCATCAAGGAAGGTCAGAAAAACTCTCAGAAGACTGTCAGACAACTTCTTCCTGAGCGGCGATACACTGTATAAGAGAAATTTTGACATGGTCTTACTCCGATGCGTAGACAGACCAGAAGTAAACATGTTGATGAAAGAAATTCATGAAGGATCCTTTGGCACTCATGCCAATGGACACACGATGGCGAGAAAAATTTTAAGAGCAGGGTACTACTGGTTGACCATGGAATCCGATTGCTACAAATACATGAGGAGATGTCACAAGTGTCAGATATACTCACACAAAATTCATGTACCGCCAATACATCTCAAAGTTCTCTCTTCCCCATGGCCTTTTTCCATATGGGGAACCGACATGATTGGCATGATTGAACCCAAAGCTTCAAACGGACATCGGTTTATCCTGGTGGCCATTGACTACTTCACCAAATGGGTCAAAACAGCATCGTACACCAATGTAATCTGACAAGTGGTGGTCCTTTTTATCAAAAATAATCTCATCTGCCGTTATGGTGTTCCGAGCCAGATCATTACTGATAATGAAGCTAACTTGAATAACAAGATGATGAAGAAGGTGTGCGCTGAGTTCAAGATCGAACACCATAACTCATCACCCTACCGACCCAAGATGAACGGAGCGGTAGAAGCAGCAAACAAGAACATTAAGAAGATCATTCAAAAGATGGTTGTAACCTACAAAGACTGGCACAAGATGCTACCCTTTGCTCTTCACGGTTATCGCACATCTATCTGCACTTCAACAGGGGCAACCTGTTTCTCTCTAGTATATGGCATGAAAGCAGTTCTCCCCATAGAAATAAAGATCACATCAATCTGGGTATTAATGGAAGCTAAGCTAACAGAGGCTGAACGGTGTCAAAGTCGACACGATGAACTAAACCTAATCAAAGAAAAATGAATAACAGCTCTGTGCCACAGTCAGTTGTATCAGCAGAGAATGAAGAAGGCGTTTGACAAAAAGGTCCGCCCTCGCGTCTTCAGGAAAGGAGACCTTGTGCTCAAGAAGATACAATCATTCTTCACTGATTCTCAGGGCAAGTGGACTCCAAATTATGACAGCCCATATGTAGTCAAGAAAGCCTTCTCAAGCGGCGCCTTGAGACTCGTGACCATGGATGGAGAGGAATTTTCCTACCCCAAAAATGTTGACGTAGTCAAGAAATACTTCGCCTAAATTAAAAAAAATGTTTCGGTGGATTGAAAACCCGAAAGGGCGGTCCAGGCAAAAATTAGAGACATAATAAAAAATCATCCCGATGGATTGGAAATCTCAAAGTATAATCCAGGAAAAAATTAGGGATTAATGGCAAGTAACTATGTCCAACAAAGAGGCAAATTCCCCAGCAGCAGTCATGCTATCCATCAGGAAAACTCCAGTCAAGGTCATCTTCGACAGAAGCTCAGGATGTCCAGAATTCAAAGTTGGTAGAAGGATAACGGTCGTTATGTTTTGATGTAGTCCGTTTCTCTTAAATTACCATTTTCTAATTTTGTAAATACTCTATAGGATCACGCGTTTGGCTGATTTCCATCCTATCAATAAAATTTGAGCCTTAGTGCTTTTGTTTAAAATTCTTTTTTTGTTTTAGCTTTACAGAACGACATTTTAACATGATTAACAATTCTTGAAATAAAACAAAAATGAATTTACTTGTCAAAAATTTTCTGCTTTCAAAATAAAGATGGCAATTCTTTTGACTATTGAACATCGAAAGAACATCGATTGCTTCTCCAAAGGAGATTAAGCTTCAAAATGCAGAATCAAAGTACTCCTTCTAAACCAGTACGCTTGAACGAAGGATCAACTGTATCAAATGTGATTTTCCTATCTGACATCCCCGACAGATTTATTATCTCCTAAGCCCGACCAATGTTTTTCCCACAGGGACTATCTCTCCTAAGCAAGGCAGAATTGCTATCTTGGACCGAACGATATTTCTTTATCCCCTGCAGTGGCCGAGTATCCAATCGTGTTCATATATTAGTCTGTATGTCGTGTCAGTTTTGTCAGCATAAACATACATACATTATGCATTATTGATTTGCATTCATATTCATATTGCATCACTATCACTCTAGTCAGTCTTAACTCTAAGTGGTAAAGTCCTCTTGTCAATCGAGTTGTCAGTTCTTTCCTCGTCAGGAAGCGAATCATCTAAGCAATCTCTCCCTAGTTTATTTCTGGGATGGAGACGGTCCTCAACCACTTTGATAACTTGAACCTCTGAAAAGCAAGAAGGCATTCGACAAACGTCACTCTTCACCATTGAAGATGATATTTTCGGTTTCCCAGATTAAGGAAAATCCCCAGAGAAAGCCTCACAGCTAAAGACTCTCAGAGTTTTTTTTCTTCCCAGGAAAGTCAATGATAATGAAGTCATCGGCACCTCAAAATTGGATCACACCACATGGAATTTCTCCGAGAAGATCTCGAATAAAAGTATGATGTAATATCCCCAAGTAGGAAGCAGTCTCTCAAGAGACTCATTTTCCCCAGTATAGTCAACAAATGGCGTCTCCAGCAGAGAAGTTTGAACACCTCTACAACTCTGACGAATGGGTTCCCCATCAAGTCTGACATCAAAACTTTTTTCCGTCAAATGGTGTCTCCCCAGGAAAATTCGCCGAGAAGTTTGAGGAGAACTGCTACAAATAACATCCCTTGTCAAAAAGTTTATTGACAAAAGAAACTGAGACCAATTTCGTGGCTAAAAACCAGGATCGAGGGGAAGTTTATATCAGAAACTGAGACCAGTTCCGTTGCTAAAAACCAGGATCGAGGGGAAGTTTATAGACAAAAGAAAACTGAGACCAGTTCAGTGGCTAAAAACCAGGATCGAGGGGAAGTTTATATCATAAACTGAGACCAGTTCCCTGGCTAAAAACCAGGATTGAGGGGAAGTTTATAGACAAAAGAAAACTTAGACCAGTTCTGTGGCTGAAAACCAGGATCGAGGGGAAGTTTACCCTTTTCTAAGCATCATTGCTTAGCAAAAGAAGATGGATGAGTAAGCTGCCATTCATAACCACCATCAAAATTTCGGGCATTCCGATATTTAATCCTCTTGCAACCAGAATGCCCGAATACCTTCGCCATTCACACCTTCGGGTCCAAGAAGATTAAATAGGGGCATCTGTCATACCCCATATTTTGACCACCAAGATTTCCCATCATTGTGCAAATCATCATCATAATATGGATGTACTTTCATGCCTCATCAATCTCCTCAGGGATTGTAAGGCATTCTTCACAATCAAAGATTAGGGTTTTGGGCCCTCTCAGAGTACTTAGACACAAGATCAATCAAGAAATGACATGATCTTCAACTTGTCTAGCCTCTCAAACACTTATAAGGGATCAAGAAGACTCCCACATCAAGAAGCAAGCACAAGGTTGCAACATTCCAAGTGGATCAAGCTTCAAGATCGCCTGTGTCACCAAATTAGGGTTTTGGTCGCCTAAGACCTTTAGATGAAAATTTTCACCTGGGCATGAGCCAATGCTTCAAAGTACAACCAAAGATACTCCAAGGGACCTCATGAACCCAATCATTAAATAAATTTAACCCCAGGGGATGCATTTAACAAAAATCAGGAATTTGGGTTCTTTGACCTAATTCACCCCTAAGTTGACTTTTGGGACAAAGCATGAGCCAAGACCTCAAGACATGATTTGAGGGCCTCCAATATACTAAATTGACCCATTTGCAACAATGTATTGACCCAGGAAGCTTGATTCACAAGTTTTAATTTCATCAGGACCACAATTAGGGTTTCGGGGAAAAACTCAACTGTGCCTTTGTCTTTTGACCAGGACATGCTCCCAAACCTTGGGACATGATTCAATATACCCTATAACACCTATGGAATCCATCCATTAGCTTTGATTTAGGTCAAGGACTTGATTTTACAAAGGATCGCACAGTTTGGATTTCATCCGATAAAAAGTCAACTGTACAAAAATCCAAAGTTTGACTTTTTGGATTTTTGGTCAACCTAGGTTCCTTAACCCTAAAACAATGTTAATATGTGATTTGAATCATCATTCATCAAGAAAAACCAAAGAAAATGAGTTAACTTGTAAAGGGGTAACCATAAAAAAACTTAGAATTTTTCTAAGTTATGGAACAAAATGGCTAAGATACCAACTTCCAAGGACCATAACTAGAGATCCAAGCAACCATTTTGGATGGTCCAAAGCTGGATTTGTAGCTCTCATTACATACTTCAAAAGCTTCAACTACATCAAACTCCAATTCCTCATGGATTTTAAGTTATGGAGTGATCAAATTGGCAAAAAACATGAAAATGAAAATTTTCCAACACTTGGTGAAATTTTCACTAAGTCAGAATCTGCCTTACTTTTTCCAAAATGTAGGGACATTTTTCACCTTGATCCAAGTCAAACCAGGCCTAGGGGTGAACATCAAAGTTAAAGTATGCCATAAGGGCTTTCCAACAAGTACTAAATCATCTCCAAATTCAATTTGAGGAGGGAGATACAACCCTTGAAACATGGCATCATGAACTGGTTTTACAAGGAAGAATTGTGCACATTTACTCGATTTGTCCAAATCTGATAACTCCAAGCCTTGTCATCAATTTGGACACTTCAGAGGATCAAATCCATGGGGGATGATCTGATCTCCAAGCCTCCAAAGTCCAAGAATCTACAAGTAGCACTAACAAACCTAAAAAGGCTAAAAAGTGCCAAGACTCCAATTTTGTTTCCAAGCCTTTAATGGATGCACCAAGGTGACATGAACTGAGCCAATTCCAAATGAATTCAGTTAAGGCTTATCTCTAAACCCAAGCTACAAAGCCTGTGCTCTAATCTCAAGTCAATGGCGAGAGGAGACTTCAGATTCCATTTGATCACAATTGGCCACAGACCTGTTGCAGTTGCCACACACTATTGCTTGCAAAACAAACTTGCTCCACTATAAATAGGCCTCATTTGTGATCAGTTTGAGTACACCAAAGTACCCAATACTTAATATAAATGCAATTAATCTATATGGTTGTGATCCTTGTTCAAAAACGAACAAGATTGGTGTTTGAATCGTGCAAAACCACTGAGAAATCAAGGAGAAAAGTGAGAAAATGCAAATCTGCAGAAACAGGGCACGTGGGCAAGAACTTCGTGTTCTTGGCGCCCTTTTTCAAATTTTCAAATATTTGAATATTTTGTTATTTTTGTTAATTGATTCAAAAATTAATTTCTCTCTGAATATTTATGTTTTTGAATTGATTCTTTTTCTCAATATTCAAAAAAATGTTAAATTATTTTATTTTACAAAAAAAATCCAATTTATATTATTTATTTAATATAGTTAGAATTTTTGTAATTAATTTTATTTTAAATGTTTTTAAACATTTTAAAATGGAATTCCCACTTTGATCTTTCAAAACCAATTGAATTTCAAACTCTCATGTAATTAAACATGATTTTTCAAAATATTTTTCAAGATGTACAACTTATTTTTTGAATACATTTGGTATTTTATATCATTTTTTTCATTTAAATTCCTTTGAAAAATAACATTTTATTTAAAATTAGGGTTTCCTCTTGCTTTTAAATTTTAAAACATCTTTTGGTCCTCTTGATAGAGTGTAAGCCCTACCTCTTTGTAAATAAAACATTTTTTGGGCCTCAGGTATTGTATAAGTCCCAATGTAGTTTCAAAAATCTCGGCGCGATCGACAGTTCAAAATCAAATCACCTTGGGCCTCTCCCTGAGTTGTAAGCCCCATCACTTATACAAAAATACATCTTTTGGGCCTCTTGAAAGAGTGTAAGACCCAACCCTTTTGTAAATAAACCTTTTTCGGCCTCAGTCGTTGTATAAGTCCCTCTGTGATTCTCAAAACGACGGTGCAATCACTATCTTTCATTGGGCCTACCCTTTGTGTTGTAAGTCCCATTTCTTTTCTTTTTCAAACACTTTGGGCCTCTAATAGAGTGTAAGACCCAATCCCTTTTTAACCAAAACCATTTTGGTCCTCAGTCGTTGTATAAGTCCCGGTACGATCTTTAAAACAACGGTGCAATCACTGTTAAACCTTGGGCCTCTCCTTGAGTATAAGCCCCAACAATCTTTTCAAAAACAACTTCTCTTTTGATTTAGGTTCAAATATATAGTTGTTATCAAAACTTTCTTTAATTTCTTTGAACAACTAACAATACAGCATGGAAGCTTGCTCACCTGTAAGTTTTATCAGTTTTCATTTACATGCTTTAATATATACATAACTGTATTGTGGGAAGCTGCTCCTCTGTAAGTCCTTCTTTCATATCATTTTAAATACTTGTCATATATCAATTGTATATATACTAGTATAGTTATTTAGAGTTTTCCCCAGCAACTAGGTCTAGACCTAGGTAAAGCCAGTTGGTCACTCTTTAAATACAGTCAAAACTAGATCCCCATAGGACTTCCAGATACAGTCTTGCCTTCTCTTGGGCTTAAACAATATGGAACAAAGAGAAACACAGTATTCTCGGGGAACCTTTTCTCAGATTGTCACTATTAGAATTTGTCAAAGAAATTCAGTTTCCCCAGAGAGGATTAATTCTCGGTGAAACCTCTCTTGAATTTCTTCAAACCCTAGAACTGTTCACTAAAGAAAAGATTATTCTCGGTGAAACTTTTCTTGAACTCTTCTTAGGTTTGGACCCACGGGCTTCCTAAATGCATCCCCGCCTCCTCTTGGGCTTTGTACAAGGACCCTCCAGCTTCTTAAAAGTTCTCATGCCTTCTCTTGGGCTTAATTCAAGGACCCTGAAGACCTCCTAAAGGTATAAGACAGAACTTAGTAATCCTTTACTAGAGCAGTCTTTCCAGTGTCAAAACATCCAACCATTTTAGGGTTGATAGTCATCCCTTAAAACACTTGCCTCCTCTTGGGCATCATACAAAGATAAATTCTTCCACACCAATAGACTTGGATAGTCTAAATCTCCTCTTGAGTCTCAAATACATTCTCAAATTCCCTACAAACATAGGAGAAACCCCGGTCATTCTGGATCAATCTCCAGTAGAGTTAAAACCCATGGGTTCTAAAACCCCGTCTCTCTCCTAAAAACCCCCCAACCAGGGTTAGTTTAGTATCAGGATAACACTATCAGAACCTCAAGGCATCTGATACCTCAACTCTTCTGTAACCCTCAACAAGAGTTGATTCACCATTTGGATCTGCCTTGGGATCTCAATAATTCCCAGCAGAAGATAGCCTCCTCTTAGGCTTTGTATAATGATCTTTCCTCGGCGAAGATAGCCTCCTCTTGGGCTTTGTACAATGATTCTCCCCAGCGGAGCTAATCTTTTCAGACTCTCTTTTTGAGTCAAAACTTCCAAGACTCTCTTGTTGAGTCAATAACCTTTTCAGACTCTCTTGTTGAGTCAAAAACTTTTTTTTAGACTCTCTTGTTAAGTCAATCACCTTTTTCAGACTCTCTTGTTGAGTCAATCACTCTCTTGTTGAGTCAACTAGCCTCAATCTCGGGCTTTGTACGAGACAGATAAAAGTACTCTCTTGTTGAGTCCAACTTTCAGCCTTCTCTTAGGCTTGATATAAGGATTTCCCCTAGCGGAAGTTAGCCTCCTCTTAGGCTTTGTATAATTATTTCTCCAGCTTGTTCAGACACAATTTGAGGCTTCGTACAGGACTGATAAAAACATTATCTTGTTGAGTCAAACCCTTTTAGCCTCAATCTTGGGCTTTGTACAAGACATAAATCTTCATAACCTTCTCTTAAACTTGGTACAAATATATTCCTCAACGAAGTCAATTCCTCTCAGCCTACTTTTAGGCTTTGAGAAATAATATCCTCAGTCGAGTCAGTCTTATTTTAGCCTCAAAATCTTAGGCTTTGTACAAGACAGATAAAGATTTCTCTCCAGAGTCAGTACCCTTTTTGCCTCAATCTTGGGCTTTGTACGAGACAGATAGAACCTTTTTCCCGGAAAAATTAAACTTTTAGCCTCCTCTTAGGCTTTGTATAATGATATCCCCAAAGGTTCAGTCTCTTTTAGCCTCAATCTTGGGCTTTGTACAAGACAGATAAAAACTCTTTTGTTGAGTCAGTCATTCCCTGCCTTCTCTTATGCTTTGTATAAGGACTTCCCCAGTGGGGTCAATCAACCTCTTAGCTTCAACATTGGGCTTTTGATCAAGGCACACAAAAATCAATATCCCTTACAAAGGAAATTATGGCATTGCTGGATTCTCATATGCCAGTTAAAGTAATCCTCCTTTATAAACAGTCACCCAACAACCATGATAAACAGACAAGATGTCTCCCCTTTAGAGATGACAAATTCTCTCTCAGTCAAACCTTTTAGCTTCAATCTTGGGCTTTGAACAAGACACAAATAAACCCTTTTAGCTTCAATCTTAGGCTTTGAACAAGACACCAAAACATCTTTTTCCTCCCTTAGAATAGGAGGAACTACGATTGCTCTGATTTCCCTGTTTCTTTTAAACGGGAATACGTAGGCATAAGATTGCAAAATCTTAGCGAGCATACTAATCGAAAACTCTAGGTCCAGCACCTTCATATCAAATAAAAAATGAGGTCCAGTACCTCACCCGAACATCAACATCCACTCACTCTCTCTCTTATACTTTCCCTAGAAACTTTCCCAACCCATTAACGGATAAACACCATCAAGTACAAAGCCAAACCTAAAGCTAACATCCTGTGGATAACCACATATAGGATGGGTAATTGACAACTCCCCATTGTATAACCTGACCCCGACTCCCCGAATCTCTTTAAACGTTTGTTCAGTTAAACATTCGCATGCAAGGTCAGTTTTAGATAGCTTCCCTTTCCCTTCCAGCTTCACGGGGCAAATAAGAAATCAGAAAGTAGTACCCCTCCTCTTTATTGAGGAGAAAACCCAAATTCCGCGATAAGGTGGTCGCGTCACCGACAAAAATTACGTGCTACAGTAAGATCCTAATGGTTTTGTTTATTATTGTGCTCGCTAAGATCTCGCAGTCTTATGCCTACGTATTCTCAAAAGGAAGTTGAGAAATTAGAGCGTTCGTAGTTCCACCTACTAATGGGTAGAATGGGTTTGTTGGATTTTTTAGAAGAGACAAATTGTCATTTTTAGGGAGATATCTCACGTATTCACCATAAACTTTTGAGAAATAAGGGAATAAGCTTTAAACTTGGATGTAGAAAATCCAGAGTAATGCCACATCTTCCTTTAAATGAAATATTTGCATAATAAGAGAAGGACCTTAACTTGGATATAGAATCAACAAGTGTGCCACTTACATCACTTAAATGAAAGAAGTGTTTTGTATACCATAATAAGAGAAGGACTCCAGCTTGGATATTGAATCAACAAGTGTGCCACTTACATCACTTAAATGGAAAAGAGTTTGAAATATTTGATTTATATTGTGGGAAATAGAAGAGACATCTCTTCAATAGAGATGACTCATGTCTCATCTCAGGGGAGTGTTGAATCTGAAGCCAAAGGTTGGCTAGGGTTGGACTTGAGGTTTAAAGGTTTGAAGCCACAAGGGGCAGTGTTGACTTTAGGACTCCAAAAGGGAAATTCTCATCTATTTGAAGAGTTTTGAGTTTGAAGTCTATCTTCCTTGTATAAAGCCCAAGAGGAGGCTAAGTTAATGGAACTCTCCTTGTACAAAGCCCAAGAGGAGGCTAAGGTTAATAGTTGGAACTTCAACAAGGGAAACCTAATGTTTGAACTAAGTTATAGTTGAAGCGTATCCTAATGTTTTTGTGTATAAACATAAAGGAAAACGCTAAAAAGGGTCACTGTGCTCGCTAAGATCTTGCAATCTTATGCCTACATATCCTTAAGAGGAAATCAGAGCAATTGTAGTTCAGACTTAAGCTCGAAGTGTAAAAAATGTCAAGAGAATCTTAACAAGGTAAGTTTATTTAAGCTATTACACAAATGTAGTCATCGAGGATAACATAAGCATGATATGATTAAGCATGATGTATCAACATATGGAAGTGTATGAGACAAGGAGATATGTTTATCATGGTAAGAATTTATGAAGGAAATACTTGAATGTGTGAGCAAAGTTTTAATTTATGAAAGCAAACACAAGGAAGTTCAAACAAACAAAGTATTCAAGGTGATCAAAGATCAAATGAGTAATGGAGGAGGGTAATCAAAACCCTAATGGAAGTTTTTACAGGAAAGCTCCTAAGCAAGACATTCAATCATGGTTGAATCAAGGGCCTTGGGGAAACCAAACTCAACTGGAAGCCCAAGTCAAGTATCAAGGATACTTTCAAAGAAAGAAGTTTATTTAATAGAATAAATCAAAGTATTTTCAAAAGAAAACAATACCTAAACAAGGTTTGGATAAAGTATAAGTCCAAAAAATCAAGTTAAATGTTTTGAACAAGATTTGCACAAAGTGTACTATGACCATAAGGACATGTATGTACAATTAGTTTAAGAGAAAAATCAAAAGAAGTTATGAAAATATATGAAGAACACCTTAAAAAGTAATGATTTTATACTTAATAAAAATGGTAAAAATAAATATTATTTTTGGAATTTTTCAAAAGATTCTCAAAATATACAAGATAAATGAGAAGTGTGAAAAAAAATTGGTTCAAAAAGATTAAATTTGCTTATTGAAATAATTGAATGAATTTGTGAAGAAAAATAGTGCTAAAAAAATAGGAATGGTCCTCCCAAGTGTTGAAACCACGTCCTTGGGGTGAAAGACTTAAAAAATAACCAACTGAGCCACGCGCGTGTGGTTGATATACAATGGAAAGAGAAAATAAAATAGAGAGTTGAGTTGAAAATGACTGAAAATAAATAAAAGCCAAAAGGTTTGGGGCGAGGGGGATTCGAACCCCAGACCTTAGACTCACAAGCCTCCCAAACACATGCCTTAACCACTAGGGTGGTGATACATTGGTGTATCAAACCACACCCAATTAAATATATTTAAAAACAAAATGAATTGCAGAAATGGCGCCGCCACCACCATTGTCGTCTTCATCATCTTCACCAGATTTTCAAATTTTATAAATCCCTCAATACGCAACCAAATTGAATGATGTAAAAATGAAAGTTACTGGATTTTTCAAGAGGAATTGAATGGTTTTTTTCAATTTTATTTAAATTCAGTATATTTAAAGATATTGATTTGAAAACCGTATGAACCCTAACTGAAGAATTTAATATAAAATCTCATACAATCATGATATATGACAATTAATTAAGGAAATCACAACATCATGATGAACATGTTTGTAACTTGAATGATCAAATTTGATGCATGAATCATAGAGTTCAGTTTTGAAGAAACTTACCTTGCAAGTGAGAATCGAATTCTCGGTTGGAGGTGTTACATATGTGATTTGATGATCCAGACAGCTTCCTTGACCTCCAAAGAGTGTGTTCCAATGCTAAGAATGGATCGAAACCTTCTGAATTACTTGGCTCGATTCAAATTGCAGCTTATGATGTGTGTGGAGAAAATGGTATATGACTTAGTGATTCTGATGTTAAAGTTGAGGTTTGAGTGTTAGGTCAATTACACATGATGTATGTGAAGTGTTTGGCTGATTGAATTGAGTGGAAATGGACTGGTTTGAGAATTCCAAATTTTCACTCTTTGAGAACTTTGAATATGAGCAAGGAGGAGGAAGGAGTGAAAACAAGCTCTTGCAGTGTTTTGGTGTGTATTGAATGATCAAAATGACCTCTATTTATAGGAAAAGAAGTTCAAATATTTGAAAGGAAATTGGATGAGGATGTAAGCTATTATCCATCAAATGATGTCATGCACCTATAATTTGAAAGCCAAGGTATACATGGGCTATTCTTCACATGGCTTGAAATCTGATCTTTTGAGCTTGGTTCCTTATAGTTTCATCCCATCCCTTGATGCTCTAATCAAGTTCTACCATATTGGAGGGTTTTTGCTCAAAATCACTATTCCACATTAATGCTAGAGGACAAAACCTCACTTCTCACATTTGAAATTATCATTTTCACATGTCAAGTGTTGAATCTTTGAAAATTCAGTTATGCTTTGCAGAGCACATGCTTGTATAATCATTTGGGAGTTGATCTTGTGAAGATTGGAGGTTTTCAAGACTTATCCAAATCGTGTGGATTTTGAAGTTTAGCAATTCTGTCTTGAAAACCAGTTGTGGCAAGGCATGTTGCAGCATCCATATCTTCTTGCTCAAGTAAGGGATTTTGATGTTCTTGATCATTTTGGAAAGCTGGTATATCATACTTCAACTTTGATGTTTGAAGTTGGTCTTAAATCATTGTGGATCATAGTGAAAAACAACCCTAAAGTTGGGTCCAACACAAGACAGATTCTATCCAAAAAATTTCTAAGTGTCAAAGTTCACAAAGTATTGAAACCCTAACTTCATGACCTTATATCTTAAAATCTATGCACTTTTTGGGAATCCACCCTAATTGAAAAAGTTGTAGTATGTAACACGCTCTTCAGTTTGATATTTGGATGAAAGAAAATTGTTACTTGGTTTGGAAGTTATGGCCTTGGAAAGTAGGGCAAAAATCATTGTTTTTCATGACTTAGGAAAAATGTGAAGTTCTCCATGGTTTCCCTTTTTACAAGTAACCTCACTTTTCTTAATTTTTCTTATTCATACATGATCCAAATCACATATTAACATTGTTCTTGACTTGAAAAGACCATGTTTGACCAAAAACTCCAAAAGTCAAACTTGATTTTGACCACAGTTGACTTTTGTATCAGATGAATTTTTTAACTTTGTGATCCTTTATGAAATCAAACCCTTGGGCTAAATTAAACATCATGGATGGAGTCCATAGGTGTTTTTGAATGTCTCGAGTCATATTCCAAGGTTTGAGATCATGTCTTAGTCAAAAGTCAAAGGTACAGTTGACTTTTCCTTGAAACCCTAGTTTGTGGACCAGATGAATTTTGAATTCTTGCATTGCTTATGAATCAAGTTCTTTAGGTTAATCCAATCATATGAAGGGATTAATATGAGGCATTTGAGGTCCTTGAAACATATCTTGAGGTGTTAGATCATGCCTTGCTTCAAAAGTCAAATTAGGGACTAAATTAGGTCAAAATCCTAGTTATGGTGAACTGAGGATCTTGAGGCATGATTGAGATTGTGATGCCATCTTGCACTTGACTATTTATAGATGAAAAATCTTAATCTTCATGGATGACAAAGGGACTTGAGATGTTGAATATGATGCACATCCTTTTGATAATTCATCTGCTTGAGCTTTAATGGGATAACCTAACCTGTGAAGCAAGTAAGCACACACATCTTGTACTTGTGATGGGTTAGTGATACATAAAGACATGTATATATGTAATGATAAATGTTATACCAATGATGCAAATTAGGTGGCATCTTGGGGTTAAAAAATTAGGGTATGACACCTGGAAGTTGAGATACTACTTCCAAGGACACCCTCTCATTGTCAAAACCAATTACTCTATGAAGTAGTTCTTGAAGAAGTAGGATTTGGCAGGAAGAATGGTAGCCTGAGTGGTAGAGTTATCAGATCATAAAGTCCGTACCTCGGAGTAACATCATGTCTCAAGTGCTTGTCGATTTCTTGATTGAATTAAATGCTCCGGTTTCAGAAGAATCGTTATGCAGGTGGACTTTATATGTGGACGGGTCCTCTAATATCAAAGGAAGTAGAGTCAGGATAATATTAGAGGGACCGGGTGACCTAGTCCTAGAATATTCTTTGTGTTTTAATTTTTAGGATAGCAACAACCAGGCAAAGTATGAAGCTTTGATTGCAGGAATGAAGTTGGCAAAGGAGGTCGTAGTAACACATTTGCTGGTTCAAACTTATTCTCAACTAATCACCAGCCAAGTCAAGAGAAAGTTTCAGACAAAGGATCCATCGTTGGTTAGATACTTGCAAAAGTATCTCAAGATGTCTCAGACATTTGAAGAGTTTGAGATAAACCACATCCATAGGGAGGAGAATGTCAGAGCTAGCCTCTTAGCTCGATTACCAAGCACCAAGGGTGCTAGTTTAAATAAGACATCAATTCAAGAAACTCTGGAAGCACCAAGTACGAAGGTTGAAGATATTATGACATTGGATAATGCAAATGGTTGGATGGAACCTATCATTCGATATTTGACCCTGAATGAGGTACCTGAAGAAGAGGTGGAAGTCTGGCGCATAAAGAGCATATCTGCTAGATACCTTATTGTTGCTGGTCACCTATATAAGATGGGAAGGTTAGCTCCTATGTTGAGATGCATTTCAGAATAGCATACGATGTTGGTCATGAAAGAAGTACATGAAGGGATACGTGGTAGTCAAATCAGAGGAAAAGCACTATCATGAAAAATACTTAGAGCAGGATATTAATGGCTAAACATGCTGCAAGATTACGCAAAATTTGTAAGCCGGTGTGAGAAATATCAAGTGTTTGATCCCTTCATTCACTCTCCTACAGAATTATGGTATTCAGTATTTTCACCGTGGCCATTTTATCAATGGGGTCAGATATTCTGGGCCCATTTCCCGTGGCACTCGGACAACTGAAGTTCTTAGTAGTAGCTTTCGATTACTTCACTAAATAGGTGGAGGCAGAGGCAGTGGCAGGAATCATGGAGGAAAGAGTACGCCCATACTACTGGAGAAACATAATATTTTGTTTTGGCCTTTGAAGATGACTGGTTTATACCTGAGTGAATCGCACACTTAAAGATACAACAGAGTCGCCACCCACCTTTATTTAGTCTCGAAGGACTGAGAATATATCGATAAAACCCAAGGGGAAGAGAAATGGGAACGGGGGTCGATTATGCGAAAGGAAGGTACTAGCACCTTACACATCCGTCGTACTCGACGGGAACCATTTCGCTTGCTTCTAGGCTTGGATGGGTTATCTATCTAAAGGCTTCTAGCTAAAAGAAAAGGAGAGAGAGAAGAGAGAAAATAAAAGAAAGAAAGAAAGTGCTCGCGGAGGATTGGGGCCCTCGTGCCTACGTACCCTCATAGTGCAATGAGGAAATCAGAGCTCTGTAGTTCATGGAACCAAGGAAGAGAAATAGAAAAAGAGCGGAGAGGGTGGAAGGGTGCTCGCCAAGATCATCGTGATCACGTGCCTACGTATTATACATTCGAATGAATGCAGAATCATAGCTTCCGTAGTTCGGGGAACTAAGACGAAAAAGGAAAAGGAAAGTAGTGCCAAAACCAAGAGCAAAAGAAATAGGGGAAAATCCGCTGGGGATGCAAAAGAGTTAGTGTCAAAACCAAGAAAGGAGTGCAAAGGAATAAATAGTAACCGTGCTGAGGAAAAAGTGCAATAATGGTGTAGAAACCAAGAAGATAAAGGACCAAAAGGAATAGAGAGACTCCAAGGGGGAGTAAGAAAAAAAAGTGATCGTGCTGGGTATCAGAGGGTAAGCGACTCTACTGGAACACAAACAAAGGAATGGTTTCAAAACCAAGAGAATAAAGACTCAGTATATTAACAGACTGCAGTGGTTAACAGAACAAAAAGAGATTAAGACTCTGGGGGAAAAGGGTTTTAACAGATAGACTGTGATCAACCAAGGGGACAGGTGTTGGACCGAGCGAAGGTCGTGACCCAAAGGACGGGTGTGGGACCAAGAGAAGGTCGTGACCTAAAGGACGAGTGTGGGACCATGCGAATGTCATGACCCAAAGAACGGGTGTGGGACCAAGCGAAGGTCGTGACCTAAAGGACGGGTGTGGGGCCAAGCGAAGGTCGTGACCCAAAGGACATGTGTGGGACCAAGCGAAGGTCGTGACCCAAAGAACGGGTGTGGGACCAAGCGAAGGGCGTGACCCAAAGGACGGGTGTAGGACCTAACGAAGGTCGTGACCCAAAGGACGGGTGTGGGACCAAGCGAAGGTCGTGACCCAAAGGATGGGTGTAGGACTAAGCGATGGTCATGACCCAAAGGACGGGTGTGGAACCAAGCAAAGGTCGTGACCCAAAGGACGGGTGTGGGATCAAGCATAGGTCGTGACCTAAAGCACGGGTGTGGGACCAAGAGAAGCTTGTGACCCAAAGCACGGGTGTGGGACCAAGCGAAGGTCGTGACCCAAAGGACGGGTGTGTGACCAAGCGAAGGTCGTGACCCAAAGGATGGGTGTGGGACCGAGCGAGGGTCGTGATCCAAAGGACGGGTGTGTGACCAAGCGAAGGTCGTGACCCAAAGGACGGGTGTGGGACCAAGCGAAGGTCGTGACCCAAAGGACGGGTGTGGGACCAAGCGAAGGTCGTGACCCAAAGGACGGGTGTCGGACCAAGCGAAGGTCGTGACCCAAAAGATGGGTGTCGGACCAAGTGAAGGTCGTGACCCAAACGACGGCTGTGTGACTAAGTGAAGGCCGTGACCCAAAGGACGGGTGTGGGACCAAGCGAAGGTCGTGACCCAAAGGACGGGTGTGGGACCAAGCGAAGGTCGTGACCCAAAGGACGGGTGTGGGACCAAGCGAAGGTCGTGACCCAAAGGACGGGTGTGGGACCAAGCGAAGGTCGTGACCCAAAGGACGGGTGTGGGACCAAGCGAAGGTCGTGACCCAGAGGACGGGTGTGGGACCAAGCGAAGGTCGTGACCCAAAGGACGGGTGTGGGACCAAGCGAAGGTCGTGACCCAAAGAACAGGTGTGGGACCAAGCAAAGGTCGTGACCCAAAGAACGGGTGTGGGACCAAGCGAAGGTCGTGACCCAAAGAGGATGTCAGTACGGACTGAACAAACAGTATTCGACCAACGAAAGAGGGTAATGAACCAAAAGAGGTTGCTAACCACTGAGGATCTGGTGTTAACAGAGAGACTGTGATTAACCAAAAAGAAATGAGTGATTAACCAAGAAAAGGAGATTAACTCAAAAAGGGCTCAGTATGTAACAGATATAATGTGATTAACTGAGAAGACGTGCAAATTGTTGTTTTAACTGACAGGCAGTGGTTAACCAATCAATGGGAGAAGAACCAAGAGAAGGTTGCGAACTACTAGGGATTCAGTTTTTAACAGAAAGACTGTGATTAATCGAAAGGTATGAGTGATTAATCAAGCGAAGGTGATTAACTCGAAGAGGCTCATTGTCTTAACAGGCATGCTGTGGTTAACTGAAGAAAAGGGTGATTAACCAAGGAAAGGTGATTAACCCAAATGGAAACTTAATATGTTAACAGGTAGACTGTGGTTAACTGAGAAGAAGTGCAAATTGGTGTTTTAACTGACAAGCAGTGGTTAACCAATCAAAGGGAGAGGAACCAAGAGAAGGTTACGAACTCCACTAGGGTTTCAGTGTTTAACAGGAAAACTGTGTTGAACCAAAGAAGGATGTTGAAACTCTTATGGAGAATCAAAGTAAAATGAGTGACCAAAGAAGAAGGATACTGAGGCAAGAGACGGGTGTTAACCCAAGAAACAATGATCTTTAACCAAGAGAAATGGTGATTGATCAAAAAAGACATTGAGAGGAGCACAAGTGATCAAGGATTGACTCGACTGGGGAAGGAGAAACACTACAGCTTGAGGATAGAGGTGACTATTCTCAACGAGAGGGCCAGGCACACTTACCCAAGAAATAGCCAGAATGAGGGTAGGACAACTCCATCCTCATTCCTTCTCTAGCACTTAAAGTATAGTGCGGAAATTGAAACGGACAGCGCGACAACTTCAATCTGTACAATGCTCCAGTGCGTCGTGCTTTAGTGTGTCGTGCGAATCTCCGACTCCGCGGGGAAGAGAGAAAGAAACCTCTAAAGGAAGCCTAAAGAGAAGAGCAAAGAAGGATTAACTAATCGAAACAAGGTTTCGATTAATTAATCAAAGGGAATTGCTATGCTAATAATTTTCCAAAGAAATGGAAAATCATTAAAGCAAAAAGGGTGGATTATTGATTGTACATGATTAAACTTGCTCAATGAAGAACAAATTTAATGTGATCAAGAATGAAATTGTAAAGGCAACACCAAATGTCAATTAGCATACATCACAAATCATGTTAACAAGTGAACAAAAGGATGTGCAAGAATGATCATGTTCCATGTAATGCCAAAATGCAAACAATTACATAATCGACGAATCGTGCATCGCATTATTACAAGCATGCTTCAAACAGAGGCTAAAAGGCACCTAAAACAACCACAAATATCAAGCACATCAATCCATGAAAGTTAGAGGAAGAAAGGATGTCAAACAAGCTTGAAAAACACCAAAAATGGCACTCTATTACAGTGGTAATCGGTTACTCTAAAGTGAGTAACCGGTTATTTGCTTGAAAACAACAAATCTGGGGAAAATTGTGCGGAGTAACCAGTTATCCTATATTGAGTAACCAGTGACCCAGTTGAAAAAAGCAGCGCTGGTGCAAAATTTTTGAAGAGTAACCGGTTATCCTATATTGAGTAACCGATTACCACTATAACAGTGGCAAAAACAGCTTTTGAAAAAGCACTTAAAGCATCCAACTCACTTGTTCAAATTACCACATGCTAGGGTATGAATTTGTGCACGAAAATCAAGTTCCAAAACAGCAAATAAACAACAATGGAATTAATTAAATCATCAAGATCAAGGATCAAGTAATGGCATAATCAATTCACAGACAAAAGTATCGAAACTACATCGTAAATAATACAAAAATGTTCGAAACAGAAAAATGAGTGAGAGCTACCAACCTACAAGCCGGAGAATTGGCCTGGTGATTGTTGCAAATAAATCTTGATGAAGATAATTAAAGAAAACCAGAGGAGTCTTCAATCGTAGCCGAATCGTATCAAAACCGAGTAAATTGCGACGAAACCCCAAAATACGAATTCGAACCGTAGAATCTTGAAGCAAACACTTGAGATGAAACCAAAAGATAATAAAACTTCCGAAATCCAAGTATAATTGCAAGGTGATGAAGGTTAGCTCAAGAGATAATCACTTCCAAGGTGAAAAGTGATTATTCTTCAATGGTGAAGAGCTATGGTGAGGTTTGGGAAGAAAATATGGATGGAGATGAAGAAGTTGCAGAAAAATTCAGAGAGAATGTGAGAGAATTGAGAGTGAAGTGTGAGAAATTTGTGTGAAATGGTTGTGTATGGTTCTCCCCCCTTTGTACAATGGTAAAGCTTTGTTTATATAATGGCTAGGTATGGAGTGTGAATGGTTTGGAATGTGCTTTGGGGTTAGCTTTGGAGCTAGGTTGGGAGTTAGTTACACTTTACTCACCGAGTCAGCGGTTAACTCGGTTAGTTAAGAAGTTAACTCGGTAGCAATCCCAATGTAAGCTTTAAATCAAAGGTTGACATACTTGGAAATCAAGGAACATGGTGCACTTAAATTATAGTGAAGCATTGGAATAAATGTAAGTGGGGTGTCTTGAATAATCTTGAGATGTCTAGAGATATCTAGAATGTCTAGAATGTTCCACACAATGCAAGAACCATGTAGCATCCATGAATAAATAAAGTGCAGAGTTGCTGTCCCAAAAATGCAGTAGAATCTGCAAATCTTTGTAGAGTAACCGGTTATCCTATATTGAGTAACCGGTTACTCTAGGCAAAATTTGCCCAGATTGCTCAAGAACAAGTGCTGAAGTCCCGGTTTCAATTTTCCCCCTCTTGTTTTGATGAGTAGGCATGGAAACCTTTATTTTGTGCTTGTTTTGATGATGTGATGACCTTGTGAAGATGCGATTAGTCGAGCTTAGAAAACCTGAATATTCCTGCAACAAAATATCATAGAAAAAGTGTGGATGTGTATGTCAGCGATGCGAATGCACGTGCCTATGTGAAAAGAAAAAAAAAAGAGGTTAAATTTTGGGTTACGACAGCTGCCCCTATTTAATCCTCTTGGACCTGAATGTTCGAACTGCGGAAGCTTTTCGATGATTCGAGGTAAAAGGGGATTAAATAAGAGAGTAGCTCAAAAATTTGGTCGACGGCGGCAAAAGGGTGGTGCAAGTGTAGAGAGTTGAAAGAAATTTGGCTGAATATCTGCTAGGGAGATGAATCATGCCAAAAGGAAGGGAGTGTGCTTGATGCATATGCCATGTATGTGTTTTACATGATGCTTGATATCATGTTATGCAATGGTAAAGGTTAAGATATTGTGCAGCGGGTGGCTGGCTCTGGACGGACCCGAGAGAACCAGAAAGGTTTTGGACGGACCAAATAATTGAAAAGGTTCTGAAAAGTTTGCCAGACGAGGACTGGACTTTGAAAATTTTTTCCAAACGAGGACTGAAAGAGCTTGAATAAATCATCCTAGAACTGATTGGATTTGAAAAGTGTGCCAGACGAGAACTGGATTTTAATTGGGACGCCTGCTTAGACTTGTATGGCGTAATGCTCCAAGTTGAAGATTATGATATGCGTTTGAGGATGCAATGCTATGCGATGATGATTACTATATGTAGAATGTCAGTGATCGAGTTTTGAAAAGATGTCAAGTATGATCGGGCTTAAGTCAAGGCTTCATACTATGCCAAATGGATGATACACATGAGTGAAGCGACGTAATTAATGCATGAGAGTGGTATGTGCAACAGTTCAAGTGCTTTTGTTGTGGGAGGTGAAAGAGTTAAGGTTAGAGTGCAGCCGTAAAGACGTGATTCCCCAATACCTACTTCAGGATCAGCAGTTGTTGATGCACCATTGCTCTTGCCTCAAAGTAGGGAGAGAACTTGTACTTTGGTAGCATGTCTCTGCCCCAGTCTGTTAGGTATCTGCACGAATTTCCCCAGTCACAAGTCATAGGATTATCTTGATTTGATTTTCCCTAGCGTATCGGAACAATGTTCCTCTGATTAACCTTCTCTTGGAGAGGTTTCCTGTGTTCTTGAGATGCCTGCCCCAGTATGGACCCTGAAGTGATTTTGCCCCTAGCTGATCGATCTTTGGAGGAATGCCCCTGATCAAGTGATCTTTGAAAGATTTGTCGAATCTCGACATGATTGCCCTAGATTGGCTGAATCTTGAGGTTAGTTTCCCTTTTGCTCAACGGAGTTTTCAGGCGTTTTGCCCCTTGAGGTGTCAAAACTTTCCATTGTGGAAGCTTTCTTGATGTCAAGTGCTTTTTCGCAAGTAAAGAGTGTTTATTTTGAAACTGATAATGCTAATGCCATGCATATGTCAGTTTTGAAATCCAAGTATGTTCACTAAGATTATGACATATAGTGAATGGATCACCATTTAGAATGACATGTCAATACCAGCACAAATGATAAGCAAATCTTTAGGAGTCAGCTTTAACGTGATTTTACCGTAGTATGTTTTCGAAATAAACCCTGCTTCAATTAGGTCTTTTAAGGGTTGCAACGTGGCCTGGTTTTTGGTTTAAGAAAGAAAGGATATAAGGCTCAAAATTTATTTTAACCCACCCATTCTCCTTGATGTTCTCCAGTCCTACGTTCAGCTAGTTTGACACGAGCATTCACCTTTCAAAAGGATTTTGAATAGTAGATGTGATGGTAAAGGAACCGACAAGGGTTTTGGAGCGGCAATCACTCACCTTTTGCTTTTGTCACATGTAATCACACAAACTTGTTCTTGTTGAGGATTTTTTCATTTGATTCTCCTTTTTGTTCTTTTTTTTGTTTTCCCTAATTTTTGCGTAGACTGATTATTTTGAATTTGCAGTCTACCGGGATACCCTAATTTTTTCCTAAGTCATTTGTTTTTGACTTAGCAGGCTTTTTGTCTTTTTTTTTTTAACAAATCGTGTGACATTTGTTTGTTTGATTTGTAAGGGTCGTGACTGCCTCGTTCCATTGGTTGGTGAGGGACAACCAATGTGGATTTGTGATTTTTCGACCTCTTGCGAGGGATAGGATGTGGTTGATCTGCAGATGGGGTATTCCTCTTTTAGAATTTGAACGCATGGTCAAACTATCTGAAGACTACCCTGCTCATGGTTAAGATTGAGGGCTTTTTGTATACAGAAAGAAACTCCTACTTCAAGGCCCGAATGGGTTGACTAGGGATTATCTTCCTTATACCTCCAGTGTTTGGGGATTTGAACAAATGTCTTACATCTTCAGCAAGGTTTTACTCAAAAGCATACAGATAGTGATCTCGTGTCCTTTTGATTTCATCATTCTATTTTTGATTTTGCTTAATCAAATGTGTGATACAGATAAAAAGTAAGAGTGAACACGAATGAATTTATTCAAAACATGCATATTCATTTCATTATTATTATCATCTGAAAACAAAAAAGTTTTGCAAATGAACAATGCTTGACAAACAAAAAGATTACAAATGGAAAAGATAGAATGACATGATAATTGCCGATGTTTAGGCTTATTCAAGGGATTCTTTTGCGATCTTGGCCCTTACACGGACAAGAGATTTTCGTTCACCCACAGTTTCTCACCTTGAACAGTTAAGTGTTTCTTGTCAATCAACTATTGGACTTTAGCTTTGAAAGCGTTACAATCCTCAGTCGAATGCCCAGCTGACCCAGCATGATATCCGCATTGCACATTGGGATCATACCCAGGTGGGAATGGTTTTGGAGGAGGCTTCAGAGCTTTGGGAACCACCAGTGAATTCTGAACCAGATATGGGAGAAGTCGAGTGTATGTCACAAAAATCGGTTCTAGAGGAGCATTCCTTCGTTCTAGATTGTTCCGGGGCTTGTGCTGGTTCTGGCGCTCTCGGCCTTGGGCTTGCTGATTATGAGCCTGAGGAGGCTGTTGAAGTTGGGTTGCAGCAACATGCGAGAATGAATAGTATGACATAAGAGTCTGAGGTGCTTGAGGAAGAATCTGACGAGTTGCATATTGCGGGAACACTTGAGCAGGGTGCATCAACCCTAGATTAACCATCTGATTAACAGTCTGACTGAATGGGATCCCATACAGAGCATAGGGTTCTCCAAGATAAGCAATTGGAGGTCCAACAGCAGAGAATGCCCCAGGATAGGCAAAAGGCATTCCAGAGTTAGCAGACTGAACACCTTGGTAGGGGTATTACCCAACAGGTTGAATCGCTAGAGGAATCAACACATGAGTAGGAGGACCTCCATTCTTAACTTCAGCAGATGTTTTGGAAATCCCAAGTGTAGACTTCAGGCAAGGCTTCTCTGTAAAGCAAAGCAACTTCTGATCGAGGAGCTCTTGGACTTTGTTCTTAAAGACGACACAGGCTTCTGTAGAATGCCCCACATATCCAGCATGGTATCCACATGTGGAATAAGGATCATGCTTAGGATGATAAGGGAACTTGTCTGGCTCGATCTCTTTAGGAACAATTGCCCCAGCATGAATCATAACAGACAATAGATGCGTGTAAGTCATGGGAATTGGATCAAGACGAGGACGTCTCCTCCCTTGATTATTGTTCCCTTTGTTGATTTGCTTACGCTTTTGTTTCTGATTTCCTTTAGTGGTCTTCTGATTAGACAAGGGGTAAATTGCAAATTGCTTGCAGTTGCATTCGTGATCTTATCCACCTTCTGTCTATTCCGGGCTTGCTCATCAATCACAACCTGATCCAAGGAGTTCATTGTCATACTGTCTAGAAGTAATTCCACAACCATGTCAACCTTGCCTTCCTTGCGTAGTGTGTTCTCATACCCAACCTGTTCCATGATTCTTTGGCTTTCGACGTCGGAGAATCGCTGTCTTTGGGCTGATGAAGGGAAGAAAGTGAGCTCTTTCTGGTTTGGATGTATGCAATGCAAATGTATGTATGCATATGTTATTTATGCAGGTGGAACGCATATGAGATATGCAACACCCAATGATGCAAAGGTTAGATGATGCAAAAGTTCAGCATACATATGATGATGCAATACCTCAAGTTCAAAAGTTCGGCATATATGATGATGCAATAACATTATGCAATGACATTATGCAATAATGTAAGTTAGAGATGCCACATCTTCTGGATAATCTGCGTATGTAGCTCTGTGTTGGTGCAAAGGTATGACGTGCGTGAGAGAACAAAGGTATGAAGAGTCTTGTTTTCATGCATAAAAACTCAATATCCCCCTCACATGTATGATCTGGTCAAGAATTTCTAATGGTCCTCGGCTTCTCAAGCTCTCAGGTCGAGAGGTAGTAATACGTTCACCATTTATGGTTTGGCATTATTACTCCTCAAGGAGGCCTCCACTGATTCCCCTCAAAAGGGTCATCCTATAGCAAGTTCTCAGCTTCGGGTCCTCAGATCAAGAAGCGTAATGGGTTTGCCATTTTTGGTCTGCCATTATCACCCCTTGGGAGGAGTGCCTCAACCGAGTTCTCGGGAATGGTTGCCAGAGTCGACAGCTCTCTAGGTCACGTTCTATCGTCTACCCCAACGCGCAGGATAGAACATCACCAAAGAAAACCTCGTCTGGATGTGGAATTTTCGTGTACACTAAGTCTGGCCAGACGCCACATAGGTCACACTACTTTCCACTCTAATCCTAGGTGTATACTTAAGCCTAGGTAGTGGGCTTATCTCTCAGAACATCCATCCCACCAACAATAAAGAATATAGCAGGTATTGAGAGTATACAACATCTGAATATTTAAAGCAGTAAAGAAATGCAGTAAATAAACATAAAGCTAATAAAGCGTAAAGATAAAGCGAATAAAGTGTGAAAGATAAACACCCAAGAAAGCAAGAAAGCAAACAAAACTAGGCGAGACCCCAACCTGCAAGATCAAGGACTCCCCAGCAGAGTCGCTAGCTGAAGATGAGGAGTCCCACCTAGCCAGGAAACAAACAAAGCGAGGCAAAGCTCAAGAGCAAGGAACTCCCCAGCAGAGTCGCCAGCTGAAGATGGTGAATCGCGCACTTAAAGATACAACTGAGTTGCCACCGACCTTTATTTAGTCCCGAAGGACAGTGAAAATATCTATAAAACCCAAGGGGAAGAGAAACGGGAACGGGGGTCGGTAATGCAATAGGAAGGTACTAACACCTTACGCATCAGTCGTACTCGACGGGAACCATTTCGCTTGCTTATAGGCTTGGATGGGTTATCTATCTAAAGGCTTCTAGCTAAAATAAAAGGAGAGAGAGAAGAGAGAAAATAAAAGAAAGAAAGTGCTCGCGGAGGATTGGGGCGCTCGTGCCTACGTACCCTCATAGTGCAATGAGGAAATCAGAGCTCCGTAGTTCATGGAACCAAGGAAGAGAAATAGAAAAAGAGCGGAGAGGGTGGAAGGGTGCTTGCTAAGATCATCGTGATCTCGTACCTACGTATCATACATTCGGATGAATGCAGAATCAGAGCTTCCGTTGTTCGGGGAACTAAGACGGAAAAGGAAAAGGAAAGTAGCTCCAAAACCAAGAACAAAAGAAATAGGAAAAAATCCTGCTGGGGATGCAAAAGAGTTGGTGTCAAAACCAAGAAAGGAGTGCAAAGGAACAAATAGTAACCGTGTTGAGGATAAAGTGCAAGAATGGTGTAGAAACCAAGAAAATAAAGGAGCAAAAGGAATAGAGAGACTCCACGGGGGTGTAAGAGAACAAAGTGATCGTGCTGGGGATCAGAGGGTAAGCGACCCTACTGGGACACAAATAAAGGAATGGTGTCAAAACCAAGAGAATAAAGACTCGGTATATTAACTTACTGGAAGTGGTTAACCGAAGAAAAAGAGATTAAGAATCTGTTGGGAAAAAGGTTTTAACAGATAGACTGTGATCAACCAAGGGGACGGGTGTAGGACCGAGCGAAGGCCATGACCCAAAGAACGGGTGTGGGACCAAGCGAAAGTCATGACCCAAAGGACGGGTGTGGAACCAAGCGAAGGTCGTGACCTAAAGGACGAGTGTGGGACCAAGCGAAGTTCGTGACCCAAAGGACGGGTGTGGGACCAATCGAAGGTCGTGACCCAAAAAAAGGGTGTGGGACCAAGCGAAGGTCGTGACCCAAAGGACGGGTGTGGGACCAAGCGAAGGCCGTGACCCAAAGGACGGGTGTGGGACCAAGTGAAGGTCGTGACCCAAAGGACGGGTGTGGGACCAAGCGAAGGTCGTGACCCAAAGGACGGGTGTGGGACCAAGCGAAGGTCGTGACCCAAAGGACGGGTGTGAGACGAAGCGAAGGTCGTGACCAAAAGGATGAGTGTGGGACCAAGCAAAGTGTGAGAACAAGATTTGGTTCTGCAATATTATCTGTAAGTTTTGATGATATCAAATGAGTATTTCTATATGAACAATTTTGTACAACTAATGTTTGTTATTTATGAGAATTTAGCAAACAGGTTATGTTTTCGTAAATTGGCGCGAACACAATGCTTAAAGGAAAATACTCCGCCTATACTCTTGAAAAGCAGAACTCATTTTAAGATAATAAGAAGCTCACAAGACTCTGATACAAAAGGAAAAGAGAACGAGTTCTGAAGATCTGAAGACAGAGGTTCTGATTGAACGAAGTCTAGATGCTAAAGACTTAAGCTCTCTGATCAAGATTCTGAAGACCTAAATCAAGTCTCTGCTCATGCTTCAACAAAGATACTATCAGAAGCTTCTAAAGATATGTAAACAACACACCAAGCAGACAAGGTTCCTAAAGACAAGTGTTAATGTTCTGAAGAATGATTCCTAATGGACTTCTTCAAATGACTGAAGACTTGAAATATCATATATCCGATCAAGAAGGCTCTACTCATGCTTCATCAAATTACCATCAGAAGCTCCTGAAGTTGAGAAGCCATAAAGACAAAGCTACATAGTATAAGCTGTATCACAATACAATGAGAAAATATCTTTGTAATAGTGCAACGGTACAATCAAAGATATTATGACAAAAACAGGACGCGTTGCACGCAAAAGTTTCTATCTGTCCTCACGCTTCTAGCCGCCAGCCTAGTTAGCTATCATGATTATACTTCAACGGCTCTTTTCTACACGGCTATAAAAGGAAGCAAAAGACTTGAAGAAAGATACACACGAGCGCTACTGCAATACTCTTTCTAACTGAAATCTTTCTTAAGTCATTCTGGTCGAAACGTGTTTACATTATTATCTTGTATAGAAGCACTTGTTTGTAAACGAAATTTATTCAAACTTAGGTTTGTGTTCCTTGAGAAAGACCGTGTGGTTGTATTTCTTGAGAAGTCTAGGACGTATAGTCTTAGAGGTTGTTCCTTGAGTAAGACCTGTGAGGTTGTATTATTTGAGAAGTCTAAAACTTGAGAGATTTAGAGGTTGTGTTAGTCACCAGCATTTTGGCTAGTGCATTGTACTTGAATAGTGGATTAAGTCCTCGTTGAGAGAGGCAAAATCACCTTGGTGGGTGGACTAGATTAACTTGAGTATTTCTCAAGTGAACTAGTATAAACATAACATGTTCATCACTTAGTTCTCAAACAAAGGTCATTATTTTAAAAGAAAGAGTTTTATAAAAGGAACTTATTTTAAAACAAACAATTTTATTTTGAAAAACCAATTCAAACCCCCCCCCCCCCCTTTCTTGCGTTTTTCACACATTCAATTGGCATCAGAGCTCCGGTTCTGAGGTGATAAAAAGGTTGAATTTTTATCAAGCACTTAACAATGTTCAGTACCGATCCAAGTGTGAAAAACAATGGTTGCACCAACCCCTGAGTCAAGTGTCATTATAAATGAAAGAGATTCTTATACTGCAAAACCTCCTGTCTTTGACGGGGAAAAATTTGACTATTGGAAAGATAGAATTGAAAGTTATTTTTTGTCGTTTGACTTAGATTTATGGGATCTGATAGTTGATGGCTACAGTCATCCTGTAGATTCGGCAGGTAAAAAGATTGAAAGAAGTGCTTTTACAGATAGACAAAGAAAAAATTACAAGAATCATCACAAAGCAAGAACTATTCTATTAAATGCAATTTCATATACAGAATATGAAAAATTTACAAACAGGGTAACTGCAAAGTCCATTTTTGACTCTCTTCGTATGACTCACGAAGGCAACGCTTAAGTCAAGGAGACGAAGGCTCTTTCACTAATTCAAAAATATGAAGTCTTCAAAATGGAAAAAGATGAATCTGTGGAAACCATGTTCTCAAGGTTTCAAATGCTCGTTGCAGGACTTAGAGTTCTGGACAAAGGATATTCTACTGCTGATCAGGTCAAGAAAATCATCAGAAGTCTGCCTGTTAAATGGAGACCAATGGTGACTGCCTTGAAATTGGAAAAGGATCTGAATAGTATAAGCCTTGAGGAACTCATCAGTTCTTTAAGAAGTCATGAAATAGAACTTCAAGGAGATGAACCTCAGAAGAAAAATAAATTCATTGCCCTAAAAGCCAAGTCTGAGAAGAAAAAGGCGTATCAGGCAGAGGAAGAAGTGGAAGAATCTGAAGAAGATACATATGAAGATGATATATCTCTCATATCAAGGAAAATAAGTCAATTATGGAAATACAGGAAGAATAAGTTCAGAGGACCAAGAAGAAGATCTGAATCTACATATGGTCAAAGGAGAAATTATGGAAGAGAGGTTACATGCTTTGAATGCAAGGAACCTGGACATATAAAAAATGATTGTCCAAAATTTAAGAAAGAGGAGAGACCTAAGAAAGCCAAAAAGGGTCTTATGGCAACTTGGGATGATTCTGAATCCGAGGATGATATCGATGAAGAACGTGTCAACATGGAATTCATGGAAGAAACCAAAGATGCTTTATCAAAAGAAGAACTATCAAACTCTGACGATGAAATAGAGGTACTTTCTTCCTTATCTAGTTCTGAACTTGAAATAGTATTATATGAACTCATGGAAAGATATCAAATCCTTCTAAGAAAACACAAAACTCTGAATAAGACGTTTGTAGTTCCATCAGAAGATCTTATTAAGAGCAAACAAACCATCTCAGAATTAAATGAAAAATTATTTGTTTTGGAAAATTCAAATGCTGTTTTAAAAAATAAAGTCTCCAAGTTAGAAGAAGAAATCACTTCCAACACAACTAACACTAATGAAGTAGTCAGATATGATAAAACCTTTCAACATTTTCTTGCTAAAAGCATAGATAGAAGTAAAATGGCTTCAATGATCTATGGAGTCAGCAGGAATGGCAATAGAGGTCTGGGATACTCAGGACCATCACAACCATATGATGAGACCAAGAGTATCAAGTTAATACCTCTGTCTAAACATTTTGAGCCCTCTGGTACTATCTTGAAATGTTCTGAACAAAAAGGTTCAAAATATATCACTACACAAACACAGACACTAAAGAAAACTCATAAACTTAAACACTATGCACACATTCCACACTATTATTCCAATGTAAGGAAGTCCTAAGGTGTCAGAACCTCTGGAAAAGCTAATGTGAAAGGACCCACAAAATGGGTACCTAAGAATAAGATAATTTATATTGCAGACATCCTTAATGGCACCATTAAAACACCAGTCATGGTACCTGGACATTGGATGCTCGCGACACATGACAGGAGAAAGGCATATGTTCCAAGATCTGAAACTTAAGCTTGGAGGTGTCGTCGGTTTCGGAGGAAATCTGAAAGGAAGAATTATTGGCTCCGGAACTATTGGAAATGGTAAGCTTCCATCTAATGATAATTTTCTATTAGTTGAAGGTCTAATGCATAATCTATTGTCAATTAGTCAACTTAGTGGCAATGTTTATGATGTTATTTTTAATCAAACATCCTGTAAAGCTGTAAGTCAAAAGGATGGATATGTCCTGTTCAACGGAAAGAGGAAGAACAATACTTATAAAATTAAATTATTAGATTTAAAACATCAAAATGTAAAATGTCTTCTTTCTGTAAATGAAGAGCAATGGGTCTGGCACAGACGTCTTGGTCATGTTAGCTTGAGAAGAATTTCTCAGCTGAATAAAATAGGTCTTGTCAGAGGCTTGCCAAATCTGAAGTACTCTTCAGATGCTCTTTGCGAAGCATGTCAGAAAGGCAAGTTTTCAAAAACTTCTTTCAGAGCAAAGAATATTGTTTCCACCTCTAGGCCGTTAGAACTTCTTCACATTGATCTCTTTGGACCAGTAAAAACTGCCTCAATCAATGTAAGAAATACGGACTAGTCATCATTGATGATTACAGTCGTTGGACATGGGTGAAATTCTTAAAACACAAGGATGAATCACATTCTGTGTTTGCTTTCTTCTGCACTCAAGTACAAAATGAGAAAAATTGCAAAATCATCAAAGCCATAAGTGATCATGGTGGAGAATTTGAAAACAAAGACTTTGAAAACCTTTTTGATTCACACGGGATATCCCATGATTTTTCTTGTCCTAGAACTCCACAACAAAATAGAGTTGTAGAAAGAAAGAACCGAACTTTACAAGAAATGGCTCGCACGATGATCCAAGAGACTGACATGGCTAAGCACTTTTGAGCAGAAGAAATTAACACAACATGTTATATTCAAAATAGAATCTCTATTAGACCTATCTTGAATAAAACTCCTTATGAATTGTGGAAGAATAAGATTCCCAATATTTCCTACTTTCATCCGTTTAGATGTACTTGTTTTATATTAAATACTAAAGAGAATCTTAGCAAGTTTGATTCCAAAGCACAGAAGTGTCTGCTGTTGGGATACTCTGAATGCTCAAAAGGCTACAGAGTTTATAACACAGAATCACGGATTGTGGAAGAATCAATTCATGTTAGATTTAATGACAAGCCTGACTCTGAAAAGTCAGAGCTAGTTGAAAAACTTGCAGATTTGGAAATTAGCGTCTCAGAAACTAAAGAGAAGGTAGATGAAGTTAAAGACCAGCAATATCCTACACCGGATACCACTGATGTAACTTCAAATACTCCACATCAAAAGAAAAGAAGAATGTCTACTTCTCATCCTGAGGAACTAATTCTGGGTAGCAAGGATGCTCCAATCAGAACTAGATCAGCTTTCAGACCATCAGAAGAAACACTCTTGGGATTAGTGTCACTAATCGAACCAGTCACAGTTGAAGAAGCTCTTATGGACAAGGACTGGGTTCTGGCCATGGAAGAAGAACTTAATCAGTTCTCGAAGAATGATGTTTGGGATTTAGCTCCAAAACCTAAGAATGTTCATGTAATTGGAACCAAGTGGGTATTCAGGAACAAGCTAAATGAGAAGGGAGAAGTTGTCAGAAACAAGGCACGACTTGTTGCTCAAGGATACAACCAACAAGAAGGAATTGATTACAACGAAACCTTTGCCCCGATCGCCAGACTTGAAGCAATACGATTATTAATTTCCTTTTCAGTAAATCATAACATCACCCTATATCAGATGGATGTTAAGAGTGCATTCTTAAATGGTTATATTTTAGAAGAAGTCTATGTCAAACAACCTCCTGGTTTGGAAAATCCAGAAAAATCCGATTTCGTCTTTAAATTCAAAAAGTCACTCTATGGTTTAAAACAAGCTCCCAGAGCTTGGTACGATAGATTGAGCAAATTTCTTTTAGAAAACAATTTCACCAGAGGAAAGGTTGACACAACTCTCTTCTGTAAAACATATAAGAATGATATTCTTATAGTTCAAATCTATGTTGATGATATTATTTTTGGTTCTGCTAACCCTTCTTTATGCGAAGAATTTTCAAAGTTAATGCAAGCAGAATTTGAAATGAGTCTGATGGGTGAGTTAAGGTACTTCCTGGGAATTCAAATTTATCAGAAACCAGAAGCCACTTACATTCATCAAAGTAAGTACACGAAGGAACTTTTGAAGAAATTCAACATGATGGATTGTAATACAGCTAAAACACCAATGCATCCAACATGTATAATGGGAAAAGAAGAAACAGGAGTAAAGGTTTGTCAGAAGCTCTATCGTGGTATGATAGGCTCTCTCTTATATCTAACTGCTTCTAGACCTGATATATTATTCAGTGTACATTTATGTGCTAGATTCCAATCAGATCCAAGAGAATCTCATTTAACTGCTGTTAAACGAATTCTAAGGTATTTGAAAGGAATAACTAACCTTGGCTTGATGTATGAGAAAACATCAGAGTACACTCTTTCTGGTTACTATGATGCAGACTATGCTGGAGACAGATTGGAAAGAAAAAGTACATCTGGAAACTGTTAGTTCCTAGGAAACAACTTAATCTCATGGTCAAGCAAGAGGCAATCTACAAGTGATCTCTCTACAGTAGAAGATGAATACATCTCCGCTTCTCTATGCAGTACACAAATGCTTTGGATGAAAAATCAGCTGGAGGACTATCAGATATATGAGAGTAACATCCATATCTTCTGTGATAATACTGCTGCTATTTGCTTAAGTAAAAATCCAATTTTACATTCTAGGGCTAAACACATTCAAATAAAACACCATTTTAACAGAGACTATGTTCAGAAGGGAACCTTATGCTTAAAATTCATTGATACAGACTATTAATGGGCTGATATTTTTACAAAACCCTTAGCTGAAGATAGATTTCAAATTATTTTAAAACATCTGAAAATGGACTACTGTCCAAAGCGAAAGTATTTTAGAACCAAATGTGTTTAGTCAGAATAAACAAGAATTTTAAAATCATTAGGATCACTTTTGTGAGATGTGTCTCAGTTCTGATAATTTTTTTTAAAGTTAGTTCTGACGTGTCATTTAATTAAAAATTAATCTTTGCATATGATTAGATTATATCTAAATCACTATATTTATTCAAACCAAACGAACAATAATTTTCTTAGGATTGACTTAAAAGTTTATTACATTCATTTATTTATTCCCTATACGGTGTATATCTCCTTAAGTTTTCAAAAACATTCCTATTCCCACTCTCACTCAAAAGGAAACTCTAAAACCCTAAATCTCTATCTCTCTCTCCCTCGAACAAACTCAATCCCTGTTTTCATCCTCTCTTGGCTTACCTATCATCATGACAAACATCATTCAACGAGAAACTGTTCTCCTCTCCAAAGAATTTGAAGCGTCACTGAATCCCTCTCAAGAGCTACCATCTTCATCTATTACACCTTCTACAACCTCCGCGACCACCGCGACGATCGATTCAACTCCATTATCTCTTCCCACTATCGATGCAAATCATGTAACACAGAGAGATTCCTCTGTAACTTGTGTTGTGCATGCAGATGAACTAATCGTTCTGAAAGACCTAGATGTGGACTTCGACAATCTTCGCGATAATGGGTTTAACCTAACTGAACAACTAAATACTCAAGGGTGGAAAAGTTACTTTGACAGACTTAGAGGACCAACCTTTAATGACCTAGTAAAGGAATTCTGGAAACACGCTGAAACAGACGATCTTCATGTGGTATCTTTTGTTATGGATCAAAAGATCATTATCACTGAAAAATCTATTTCAGACCTACTAGGGATGCAATTCTTGGAAGGAAAAAGAGTTTATGAAAAAACTAAAATATCTGACTTTGTCATCAACAAAGCAATTTTCAAAAATTGTCAACCTGGGACTACAGAGTACAAAAGCAAGATTTTGCGTGACAATCTGAGGATCTGACATTAAATTACTCTTGGATGTATCAATCTAAGACCTCCAAAGAGTGCTGCAGATTTCTTCAACACAAATCAAAAGTACATGCTGTACTACCTGCACAAGAATGAGAAAATGTGTCTTCCATCCATTCTATTCTACTACCTGAGAAATATGGTGCGCAAGACAAGAACAACAGCTTCACCAGATAGGAAGATTGTAAACTACATTCCTTTTGAAAGACTTCTCTCTGATATCCTTGTTGAATGCGGCCTAGTGGAGTATCTAGTCAAGGAAGCTAAATACACAGATTATCTAACTGGCAAAGTAGGAGAAGCCTTCAATGCTGTGAACCTTAAGCATATGAAAATGATTACAAGTGTTGATGTGAAACCCATATCTATCCCTCAGGACACTGTGATCAAAAATAGATGTCTAGTAACGAACTACCCCTACTATAAAAAAGAAGATAATCGAACAACAATTGCTTCATTTATAGCTATAATGAGAGAAGAAGGGCATGACATTCCAAAATCTAGAGTTGAAGATGTCGTTCCTAAATCAAAATACATCACCAGGAGTAAGAGGAAGTAAACTGAAGAGGATGCTGAGCCTAAGAAGAAGAAAAAGGATGAAACTGAAACCTCCAAAACTTCTAGACTGGAATCTCTTCTTCTTGAGAAAATTAATAAATCGGCTAGGTCCATGAAAGTCACTGAGACTGTCACTGCACCATCATCATCTCAAACCACCATTCCTACCTCCAATCCACAGGTGAAGTTTAAACCACCATCTTTTTCAATTCCTCCTCTAACTACCACTATCCAATCTTTACCCAACTCATCAATCAGTACCCCTATCTTGACTGAAGCCATTCCTACCTACACTTTGTCAATAACTTCATCAATCATTCAACCAAATGAACAAAGTTCCATGAACCTAATCTCTGAATCTCAAACCCTCAACATTAAGTCTATCTCTGAGGATACAATCTCTGAATCTCTAGAGATTGTCACCCCTGAATCACTCATAGGCTCAGACATTATAGAAGTGATATATCCTGCTGATCAAACAATCAATGAACAAGCTCCTACTAAGATCGTTTCATCTCAGCAAACACCACCTGAACCAAATTCTGCCAAGCCTGACCTTGCTTTGGTTATCTATAACATACCACCTCCAAAATATTTTGAAGAATGCATAGGTCAATTTAGTGAGAAGGCATTAAACAAGTTTGCTAACTTAAGAAAAGATTTCAACATAAGTGCCAAGCCCTTGGAGCTTGAAAGCTCTTGTCAAAACTTCCAGAAATGGTTGGATATTGAACTTGCAAGGATTGTAAGCTTCTCAGACGCAACCATATCTGCTGGAATTCAACGGGCAAAGGAAAGAGCAGAAGCTGAAGAGCGGATCAGGATACTTAAGTTCTTGGCTGCAAAACAGAAAGAAGTTGAAGAAAAGGCTGCTGAAGAAGCTAGAATAGCACAAGAAGCTGAAGCCATGGAAAAAGCCAAGTAAGATGCTGCCGTTGTTTCTACATCTGATCCTACTGTAAAGCATTTGGAAAACACAATTGGAGAAATCAGAGAAGAACAACAGAAGTTCAGAGAAAACTTTGAGGAACAAAAGACTGTCAACGCTAATCTTCAGGGCATGCTTCAGAAGATATGGGACAAGATGTCCTCTGGAAGCGCCTAATCTTTAAGACTTTAGATCTTTGTTTTTCACCCTTTTACCACTATTCTTTTTTATCTATGACAAAAAGGGGGAGAAGTAATATGAATGTGATATTTTGATTCCATAGTCAATCTCTAAAAAACAATGTTATTTACATGCTAACAGATAAACTGTTAGTTCTATTAGAGTGTTTTTTTTTTCAGGAATTCTGATCTAAATCAAGCTTCATTAAGAAAATCAGAACTCTGCTGAAAATAGAATCAAGACTCAGATACTCATCAAGTCTAAGAATCAGGGGGAGCTCAAGCACAGAAATTCATCAAGTCTAAGACTCAGGGGGAGTACTTCATACGAAGGATAAGCTATCTTTAGAATCTGTTATTTTCCCTGCATTACATATATATCAAAATTGTGTCATCAAAATACATAGTTTTGTTATCATAAAAAAGGGGGAGATTGTGAGAACAAGATTTGGTTATGCAATATTATCTCTAAGTTTTGATGATATCAAATGAGTATTTCTGTATGAACAATTTTGTACAACTAATATTTGTTATTTGTGAGAATTTAGCAAACAGGTTATGCTTCCGTAAATTGGTGCGAACACAATGCTTAAAGGAAAATACTCCGCCTATACTCTTGAAAAGCAGAACTCATTTTAAGATAATAAGAAGCTCACAAGACTCTAATACAAAAGGAAAAGAGAACGAGTTCTGAAGATTTGAAGACAGAGGTTCTGATTGAACGAAGTCCAGATGCTAAAGACTTAAGCTCTCTAATCAAGGTTCTGAAGACCTAAATCAAGTCTCTACTCATGCTTCAACAAAGATACTATCAGAAGCTTCTAATGATATGGAAACAACACACCAAGCGGACAAGGTTCTTAAAGATAAGTGCTGAAGTTCTGAAGACTGATTCCTAATGGACTTCTTCAAATGGCTGAAGACTTGAAATATCATATATCCGATCAAGAAGGCTCTACTCATGCTTCATCAAATTACCATCAGAAGCTCCTGAAGTTGAGAAGCCATAAAGACAAAGCTACATAGTACAAGCTGTATCACAATACAATGAGAAAATATCTTGGTTACAGTGCAACGGTACAATCAAAGATATTCTGACAAAAACACGACGCGCAGCACGCAAAAGTTTCTATCTGTCCTCACGCTTCTAGCCGCCCGCCTAGTTAGCTATCATGATTACACTTCAACGACTCTTTTCTACACGGCTATAAAAGGAAGCAAAAGACTTGAAGAAAGATACACACGAACGCTACTGCAATACTCTTTCTAACTGAAATCTTTCTTAAGTCATTCTGGTCGATACGTGTTTACATTATCAGCTTGTATAGAAGCACTTGTTTGTAAACTAAATTTATTCAAACTTAGGTTTGTGTTCCTTGAGAAAGACCGTGTGGTTGTATTTCTTGAGAAGTCTAGGACGTATAGTCTTAGAGGTTGTTCCTTGAGTAAGACTTGTGAGGTTGTATTACTTGAGAAGTCTAAAACTTGAGAGTTTTAGAGCTTGTGTTAGTCACCAGCATTTTAGCTAGTGCATTGTACTGATTTGATTGAATAGTGGATTAAATTCTCATTGAGAGAGGCAAAATCACCTTGGCGGGTGGACTAGATTAACTTGAGTATTTCTCAAGTGAACTAGTATAAACATAACGTGTTCATCACTTGGTTCTCAAACAAAGGTCATTATTTTAAAAGAAAGAGTTTTATAAATGGAACTTATTTTAAAACAAACAATTTTATTTTTAAAAACCAATTCAAACCCCCCTTTCTTGCGTTTTTCACACCTTCACAAAGGTCGTGACCCAAAGAATGGGTGTGGGGCCAAGTGAAGGTCGTGACCCAAGGGACATGTGTGGGACTAAGCGAAGGTCATGACCCAAAGAACGGGTGTGGGACCAAGCGAAGGTCGTGACCCAAAGAGGATGTCAGTACAGACTGAACAAACAGTATTCGACCAACGAAAGAGGGTAATGAACCAAAAGAGGTTGCTAACCGCTGAGGATCCGGTGTTAACAGAGAGACTGTGATTAACCGAAAAGAAACGAGTGATTAACCAAGAGAAGGTGATTAACTCAAAAGGGGCTCAGCATGTTAACAAATAGACTGTGATTAACCGAGAAGACGTGCAAATTGGTGTTTTAACTGACAGGCAGTGGTTAACCAATCAAAGGGAGAAGAACCAAGAGAAAGTTGCGAACTGCTGGGGATTCGATTTTTAACAGAAAGACTGTGATTAATCGAAAGGAATGAGTGATTAACCAAGCGAAGGTGATTAACTCGAAGAGGCTCAGTGTTTTAACAGGCAGGTTGTGGTTAACTGAAGAAATGGTGATTAACCAAGTAAAGGTGATTAACCCAAAAGGAAACTCAATATGTTAACAGGTAGACTGTAGTTAACTGAGAAGAAGTGTAAATTAGTGTCTTAACTGACAGGCAGTGGTTAACCAATCAAAGGGAGAGGAACTAAGAGAAGTTTGCGAACTCCGCTAGGGTTTCGGTGTTTAACAGGAAAACTGTGTTGAACTAAAGAAGGATGTTGAAACTCTTATGGAGAATCAAAGTAAAGTGTGTGACCAAAGAAGAATGATACTGAGGCAAGAAAAGGGTGTTAACCCAAGTAACAATGATCTTCAACCAAGAGAAATGGTGATTGATCAAAAGAGAGATTGAGAGGAGCACAAGTGATCAAGGATCGACTCGACTGGGGAAGGAGAAACACTACAGCTTGAGGATATAGGTGACTATTCTCAACGAGAGGGCCAGACGCCCTTACCCAAGAAATAGCCAAAATGAGGGTAGGACAACTCCATCCTCATTCCTTCTTTAGCACTCAAAGTATAGTGCGGAAATTGAAACGGACAGCGTGACAGCTCTAATCTGTATAGTGCTCTACTGCGTCGTGCTCTAGTGAGTCGTGCGAATCTCCAACTCCAAAGGGAATTGCTATGCTAATAATTTTCCAAAGAAATGGAAAATCATTAAAGCAAAAAGGGTGGATTGATTATACATGATTAAACTTGCTCAATGAAGAACAAATTTAATGTGATCAAGAATGAAATTATAAAGGCAGCACCAAATGTCAATTAGCATACATCACAAATCATGTTAACAAGTGAACAAAAGGATGTGCAAGAATGATCGTGTTCCATGTAATGCCAAAATGTAAACAATTACATAATCGACGAATCGTGCATTGAATTATTGCAAGCATGCTTCAAATAGAGGCTAAAAGGTACCTAAAACGACCAGAAATATCAAGCACATCAATCCATGGAAGTTAGAGGAGGAAAGGGTGTCAAACAAGCTTGAAAACACCAAAAATGGCACTCTGTTACAGTGGTAATCGGTTACTCTAAAGTGAGTAACCGGTTATCTATAATGTAAGAAAAGTTGTTGTTCTGGAAATCACAACATTGCACTACCTTGCTTTTCTGCCACATCATGCTTTTAGGGGTATTTTGTGTCCAAAATTTACTTTTTGTAACCAGTGATGTCATATTGTTCAAATGCAACTTGAAGTTTATAGAATCAAGTATAATGTAGTGGGATGATGATGTCACAACATAAAATTTAGTTGGAAACTAACTATGTCAATTAAATTTGTTTATTTTTTGTCTCTCTTTTCATTTGCTTCCCCCAAAACCTGTGCCACGATTTTCATTTTGTGCTTATTTTTCTCTCTCTCTCTCTCTCTCTCTCTCTTCGACCATCTTCAGGTCTAGCGTCTTATTCGTCGTCTGTGTTCGCTCTGTTTGAGTTTTCTTCAAGGGTTGGTTTGCGAAATGCAGAAGGTCATGTTCTACTTCATCTTCTTTGATAACAATGCAGTGATGATTTTTTATATTTTTTATTTGAACATTGGGAGAAGAGATGTTTCATGGCAAGGCGATAATGTATCTATTGAACAACAGTTATTGTATTTCGTCCAGATGCAAGACGCAGCCATTGGGAACCTCTTCTCTCGCATGTTCGAGAAAATGTGAATTTGAGCCTTCTTTTGTTCATTCGTCTGGGAAAATTTGTTTGATATTTAGGGTTTTTTTGTTTGTAAATTTTGAAACCCTAAATCTGTAATTATTTTGAACGCAATCTAAACGAAGAACCCTAGATATGTACTTATTTTATTTTTTATTCTTGTAACTTGGCTTGAAAGTGATAGGGTAAAATGTTTGAAGGTGAAACCCTATATTGACACGAAATCTGAACGAAGAACCCTAGATCTGTAAGTATTTTGTTTTTTAGTCTTATTAATTTGGCTTGAAATCTGAACTAATTAAGTATTTTCTAATTAATTTGTTTTAAAGTGATGCTAATTAGTTGCTTTATTGCAGGTGGTATAGGGTAAATTGTTGATGGTTGATGCAGTGCGACATCTTCTGGAAAATGTGCAACAAGATTCTCATAACCACTACTTTGTTTTACTTTATTATAGGCAATTTAGTCTATATTTTTTACACGGTTAGTTAGTTAGTTTTACTTTATGACAATTCTTACATTGGTTTAGTAGATGTGTGCCGTTGAATAAAATTTAGATTTGGTAAATATTTCCTTTTATTGTTTTCTTTGCCCATTAACTTTGTTGATGCTGTTATCGTTTTAACAATCTGATTCTCCAAAAGATGAACTCATTCAAGGTTACATTTAGTATTTCAATGATATTAGTCTAATTTTGTTTTTGTAACATAGTCATTAATCTTGAAGGATTGTATACCTCACGTATTTCACTTAAAATCTCAATTCAATCTGAATAGATTTTTTCTAATATTAATGGCTTAACTTGCTTACAGCATTCAGATGTTTGTTAGAAGGAAAATGGAGTGATTTCCATTGTTGGTTGTTCATAGTTTGTATAGTTCTATTGAATTTAATATATTGTGACAATTATTATTTGATTACCATGGACATTTCTCCTTATATGAGAGCAAGTTGTGAAACTTTCGTGATCAGAAATCCTAGACCATACCAATAGAATCGACCAGAGTATCGCAACACATTATTCTCTGTATTTGAAGTATTGGGCTACATGCAGGTATGTTACAACTACTGTTGAAACAATACAACTTTCAGATTAGAAATGACTATTGTATTATAACTATACTTTATTGATGATATATAATTTATTTCAGAAAGTTGATAGATTGGATTAAGTGACTACACAGACATAACTTGCCGCCTTTGATTATAACCGTCTTTCTAAGGTAATGTGATACATCATATTGTATTGTATTTGATGTTCTAAGGCACATCTAACATGATATTAATATGGATATGTGATTCATGCATAGGAGTTTTGCGTTAGGGATGTGCGCCTACAATATCTACAGAGCTATTGATCATTTGAGACAATGTCATCTATATCTAATGATGGTGTTATAGGTGTTGGAAGCACTTAACCCCTATTTATAATGATTGGTTAGATTTCTTGGTATCATTTTTTGGTTTTGCACTGATGACAAACTTGAAGTTTTGTAGTTAGGTACATGTTCTGGAAATCACAAACTTGGCCTAATTGGGAGAAAAGTAGTTTTATGGCAGTGATGACAATGGGAGAAGAGTTGTTTCATGGCAAGGTGATAACAATGCAGTGATGATTTTTTATATATTTGATTCGAACATTGGGAGAAGAGTTGTTTCATGGCAAGGTGATAATGTATCTATCGAACAACATATGTTGTATTTCGTCCAGATGCAAGACGCAACCATTGGGAACCTCTTCTCTCACATGTGCCAGAATATGTGAATCTGAGCCTTGTTTTGATCATTCGTCTAGGAAAATTTGTTTTATATTAATGGTTTTTTGTTTGTAAATTTTGAAGCGCTAAAAAGGTTATTTTTGAGATACGAACTTGAGATTAACATAATGGCCATCAGCAGAGATGCAAGCAACTGGTTCTTAGAGGCCTGCGTGGATATAATTGTGTTTTGCAGACAAGCAGATGGACATACATATAGTTGTATTTTGGCACCATCAGAGTTGGAAACGTGATCTGCAGACCTATTGTGGAATGTGCCTATTTTAGCATGGTTAGTATCCTGGGGATTATTAGAAGCATTAGGACTTAATATGCCTCAGGGTTGGTCCAACAGAGGTATTTGTTTGTTAGTAGTATTTTTAGAATTTAGATTGTTGTGTTTAATTTCCATTTACTGAAACAACTTGACAACATCATGTCCATTATATCATATGAATAGGTTCATCAAATGAGTCTACTTCAGAGTTTTTCTGGTTCAACGTTTGTCTTTTAAAGAATGTGTTTTATGAAAATTATGTGTAAGTGTGTCTCTTGTGATTCAAAGAAGTGTTTCTTTATAATGTATAGTTGGTCAATTATGTTAAATTATCTCTTTGTGGGAGTTAGAGTGCAGTTTGAGGCTGGAAGTAGATTCTAAATGATTCACGGTTGATGATACATGGTTGGTGTTGTTACAGTTGCTATTGAGGCTTCTCCTGTAGTCATGCTACTGCAAAGAATGATGTTGAAATATCCCTAAATTTAGGAATGCAGGTAAATCATATTTCTGCAAAACCTTGATCAATTTAGTCTTCATTATCCCATTAATTGAGAATTTTGAGATTCTTAATTTGTACTTATATATATATATATATATATATATATATATATATATATATATATATACATATATAATATTCAAATTTAATTTATGCCTTTGAAATTTATTTACCACTTATAATGTAAATAGGTTTTGAGCCCATAATAACTATATACAATGTTTTGCTTCCCAATGCCTGATATTAAATAATAATGTATTTAAAAATTAATGATAACCTTGACCATTAATATTCAATACCATTAGTATTCAATAACCAACAATGGTTATTGAACTACCCAACCAATAATGACAGCCCAAATAAAACTTTTAGAATCTCAATGTAAACAGAAGACGAGAAATCAAATAAATCATTATATAAACGTTTTTCCTCTTCTTATTTTCACACAACCGGCATCATTGAAGAAGGAAAACCAACATGAGTTTGAATGATGTTGTCCATACCCAACAAAGTTCAGTTGTCCAACAACCAACTTCAGATGTTCAACAACCAACTTCTGATGTTCAACAACCAACTTCACATGTTCAACAACCATTTGAGGCGCAACAAGTCCAGGCCGAGGAAGCTGTCCAGAGCCTACACTCGGTTGCATTTCAAAGAAGACGGACCAGGAGGAGAAATAATAGATCAAGAAGGATACGGAAGAAACATACGTTCGATTCAGATGATGAAGACTTAGCACCAATTGGTTGGAGCAACTTCATGTCGTTCAGGCCTTTTAGATTTGACTATTAGGAGTTTTATTTGTCTTAATCTTGTAACTTTGGCTTCTGAATCAAGCAGTTTGAATGATATGGATTTCAATTTATTTTAATGAAATTATCGTTGCTTTTATGATTTCCATTTATGTGTTATATAGTTTTAATCTTGTGTAAAAAGTTTCCTGTTACATCTGTAATACCCCGTATTATCTAAATGCTCAATTGGATATCAGATGAGATCAGATGAGCATCTATGTGCTCTATCCTTGGTAAATTGGATTAATGGAATCCTCTAAGTACTCTAAGCATTATCAATTGGGACCAATAGAGCAGCTAATGAACTCTGAAGAGATCAATTTGTTATTAGTTCAAGAGAGACTTTTATGATAACTCTAATAATTGATCAATTGGTCGAGATGACAAAATATCAATTGGAGATATTTTACTCTATTGGATTATATTATATAATATTGGTTTATATATATATTTGGAAAGAAGAAAGAGATAGAAAAAGAAGAGAAAGAAGAGAAAGTGAAGAAGAGAAGAAGAAGGGAGAAGAGAGGAACCCATGGATCATCATCATTACCATCTTCTTCAAACTCCTGTTCGATTATCAGGTGGGTTCTAGTTAGAAACTCTAATTTCTAGAAATAGGTGGTTGGAACTTAAGTTAGAATTTGATAGAAATGATAAATTGTTGAATCAATGAAATCTAATGGATAAAATGAGTTATAAACTGTGTTGTATGATCAATATGTGTATAGAATCATCTATTGATGCTTATTTGTGCATTGGGTAGTGTTTGGAATGGGTTTTGAACCCAAAGGCCCCAGCTGTTACGCTGCTGCGATTCTGGGTTTTCGCAGGTTCGCACTGCGAATCCCCTAGTGAAGGGGAAATCGAACATTCGCTGGTTGTTCGCACGGCGAAGGTGAAGGCGAACATTCGCCAGAGACTCTCCAGAGGTTCACACTGCAAACATTACCCTGTTTTGGTTCTGCCACGGTTCGCCAGACGTTCGCACTGCGAGTGGGACAGTGAGCCCAGTGTATTTAGGCATTCGCTGGGAGCTTCACACTGCGAATGAGAAAGCGAGCATTTGCTGGCTGCTTCGCATTGCGAACATAGCAGATCCTCCAACTTGTTTCTTTCATAACTTTTGATCCGTAACTCGGATCGGGACGTTCTTGGTGTCATTAGAAAGCTATGACGGCCCTCTATCCGATAAAAAGTGAAAATATTGGGTATGATGTGGGATAAATGATTTAGTGGAAAATGAAAGGAAAGTAATGTTTTGTGAAATGTGGGAATGGACACCTTTTGGATCGTAAATCCGATCGAAGCCTGGTTGTAGCCAATGTAAAGCTGTGGAAATATCCTTGGGGATAACAGTGGTCGATTTTGATCTGATACCCGATTAAATGAATCGGGGGGGGGGGGGGGGGACCCCGAATGGAATGTTTTATGCGATGAACCATTATGTGATTCTATTATGCTTTTGTATAACTTGTGATTGAATTATTATATGTACAATTGTGATATGCTTTGCCTGTTACTGATGTTTAACTTGATCGAGAGAGTATGTATGTTAAAATATGAAATTAGGTAGAGTGAGGAAACCTTACCCCAAAACAAATGGCATAGTTAAGATTGGTATAATTCTAGGTTATGAATAGAATTGTGATAGAAACTCTGGATGGCGATGCTCGTGCATTCATTGGCGAGTTCGGGCCTGTAGTAGATAACCTAGATGGCGATGCTCGGGCACTTGATGTATAACAGTGCATCTGTGATGAGTATTGGTCTAGGAGAGAGTGAACACTAGTATGGAACATGTGTAATTTGTTATGTTTTATTTTGAGAAAAGGCAAGAGAGGCCTTAAGGTTAATACGGCCTTGTGATTGTTGAATACAATCACGTTGTGTATATGATCACGTAATCGTAACCATTTATCTTGCGGTGTAGTTTCATGAGACTCGAGCACCTCCTCTGAAACGTAAGCACAATTACTTGGTAGGTTTGATTCCCTACGTGTAGTACGATTGAAGCCTATGCATTGGGTAGAGACTTGTGATGGTTAACAGGCCATGAGAAGTGATGGTTCACGGTTAACAGGCCGGTGATCCCGAATCCAATTCGTATGCCAAGTAACTACAAGGATCCATGACTCGGGTCGACTTTTAGACGTAGAAGCGGACAGGAAAAGGGGATGCCTTGGTAAGGTTATCGATTCGTAAGGAATCTTGAGTTAACAAGCTCAGGACGTAATTCCTTCCTTGTGATATTTATGAGTTAACAGACTCATGACATGTTTCCATATAGTGTGAGATTGTGAGATTGTGCACTCAAGGTCATTTCCCTTTCCCTTGACTTGAGTTAGGATTGATAGAACCCTGTAAAGCCGAGAGAACTTATAGGATAGGGAACTCACTGAGATTTGATGTATCTCACCCCACTATAGTTGCTTTATTTTAGGTGCAGGTTTGGTTACAAGTGGAGCGATGCTCGGACGTTTCAAGAGAAGCTTAGTTGAGCTTATTCCGCTGTGAATTCTGTTTGTTGTATACAATTGGGGATATTGTATATTCTTAGATTTTATTTTCTTTGGCTAGTTCCCATGACTTGTGCCATGTGTTGTATTTATGTTTTATGAATGGACAAGTATGTGAACTATGCCATTAGGCACTTTTGATGTGTCGGTACCACAATAAAATGCTTGTATTGTATTATTCTAGGTATATATTATACAGGGCATTACAACATCATTCACTGATTCTGAGGAAGAGTTTGTTGAACGTATGCATGTGCTTCCATGTTAACAAGTTCAAAGTATCTCATATAACTAACACCAATAAGTATGAAATATTTAAGTTATAATGTGTTTGAAGAAGGATTTACAAAGTTCTAAAGTTGTTGTCATTAAATTTTTAAAAAAGATCAATTTTGGTTTTGGTGAAGCAAACACCTTCTTCTCCCTCCTCTCAATTTGGTTTTGGTCATTAAATTGAATGAAGTTTTTTCTGAAATGTATGATATTGTAATGAAGTGATCTATAATGATTGGTTACATTTTAATGAAGGGTTTTGTGAACTAATTAAGTATCGTCTATTTAATTTGTTTGAAAGTGATGCTAATTAGTTGCTTTGTTTCAGGTGGTATAGGGTTAAATGTTGATGGTTGATGCAGTGCTACATCTTGTGGAAAATGCTCAAGAAGATGAACTCATTCAAGGTGGCATTTAGTATTTCAATGATATTACACTAATATTAACACCTCACGGAATCCAATTAAAATCTCAATCAAATGTGAATAGATTTTTTACAATATTAATGGCTTAAGTTCCTTACAACATTTAAGATGTTTGTTCGAAGGAAAATGGAGTGATTTTCATAGATGGTTGTTCGTAGGAAAATGGATTGATTTCTCCTGATATGAGAGCAAGTAATGAAACTTTAGTGATCGGAGATCCCAGACAATACCAATAGTGTCGACGAGAGTTTTGGAACACAGTAATGTCTGTATTTGATACAGACATAAGTTGTCGCCTTTGATTATAACCATCTTTCTAAGGTAAGGTGATACAACAAATTGTATTCTATTTGATTTTCTAAGGCACATCTAACCTGATATTAATTTAGAAATTTGATTCATGTTAGGAGTTTTGCGTTAGGGATGGGTGCCTACAATATGTACAGAGCTATTGATTATTTGAGACAATGTCATCTATATGTAATGAAGCACTTAACCCTTATTTTTTCATACGTACTAAATCATATGAGGTAAGCCAAAGTGAATGAAGTATTTTCTGAAATGTCTGATATTTTAATGAAGTGATAATAACAGGGAGAATTGGTGTTGTGAGAGAAATACAATTGTTTGTCCCTTTAGTGAAGCAAGAATCACTTAACAATGCAGTGATGATTTTTTATATATTTGATTCGAACATTGGGGGAAGAGTTGTTTCATGGCAAGGCGATAATGTATCTATCGAACAACAATTGTTGTATTTCGTCCAGATGCAAGACGCAACCAATTGGAACATGTTCTCTCGAATGTGCGAGGATATGTGAATCTGAGCCTTCTTTTGTTCACTTGTCTTGGAAATTTAGTTTGATATTAATTGTTTTTGTTAACTTTTGTTTCATTTTCTGTTTTCAAGAAGATTTTGTGGTACAACTACATGATGTTTGCAAATCTCCTTACGAAATACTGGTTATGTTATACTGCTTCTTCATGTTATGTTTATTTGAGGTCATTTCATAGTTTGAGAACAAATATACATGTCTTAATGGCTAACCGTATTCTTTTTGTCTTAGTAGTGGAACAAATGTGTGGGAAAAAGTGGACCTGAGAAAAGAGGTATATGATTTTATTTATGTTCCCATTATATTTTTTCTGTTAGATCAATTATAGATACTTTTTTTTTTAGTTTTTACTTTGCTGAAGAAATTCAACTAATTGAATTAATTTGTTGCAGAATGTTAACAATAGTTTATTCAATTCACCAATCTTGCAAAAATCAACTACAGGAGTTATCTCCAACCTTAGATAAGTGTGAGCCTTCAAATTGGTGCAGTCAAATGCGAAGCTTCACTTTTCAAAACAGGTTGTTTGTTTGATTTTGCTTGGATCTCCATTTGATGGGATTTTGTACATCAAAAGAGTAATGTATCAGAACTGGACAATATCCAAGTACCTGTCCTAACTATTCTTTCTCTCTCATCTCATTAATTTTATAATAATTTATTTATGTTCTAATACCTACCCCCATTAGCCACAGTTCATGACAGTAAAGAGTAGTCTAATCAGGAACAATAATGATGCAGGCTAGGTAGGTTATAAAGCCAAGGAAAGAGTGGTCTAATATGAAGGGTTTTTAAAAACAGAGTGTCATAAGATATTAAAGTATAAAGGTAATATCGTGCAATATAATAGTCATTTCAATAAATATCAAATAATATAATAGTCAATTCAATAAATATCAATTAAGACCTCAATTAATTAAATATTAATTAATATCAAATAATTAATATTAAATATTAAATAATATAAAAAAATCTAAAAATATAGTCATTAGTTAGACTTACTTTTAGTATTCTATAAAATTTGTTTTTCATAATGAAGTTAAAAGTAATATTGGGCTGAGTTGGAAATAAGGTAGCATTGATTGAAAAAAGGCCCACTTTATGTAGTATAAATTGGTATTTATTCATAGTAAAGAGAACCATAACAAGGTATGGTTAGGGGGATTTGTTGGAATTGTACATTAAACAAACACTCCATGGAAACAGCGAAACCCATTTCATCTTCAAGCCGGTAAGCTCTTGATTTTCCTGTCAAGTTATAAAAAAAATGTTTTTCTTTTATACCTCATCAATGGTTCAAAGTATGACATTTGTTTTTTATTTCAGATCTTCCTCAGATATCTCAGCAACAGAGGCACGAACTGAACAGTATGTTGACAAAGTTGTTGAAGTGCGTCAAGAGGTAGAAGCTGCATCCAGAAATGAAAAAAATGGAAAAGCACATGCAACTGTTCTTGATATATGGAAAGTACGCAAGGCTGCTAAAAGGGGAGTGAACAAAGACATTATTTTGAAAAAATTATCCTTTGGTGAAAGTTCTAAAGTTAATGAGTTTGCTAAAAACAAGTTTAACAGGTACCATGTTATTTTTCCGTTAGGGTTAGGTTTTGTAAATGCATGCAGTATTTCATGATACATTTTCGTTTTGGTGATGTTGCATCTATCAATGACATTTTCGTTAGGGTTATGTTTATCAATGACATTTTCGTTTTGTGTTTGGGTTATTTACTTTGTTATTATTAGTTCTGCATGTTGAATGTTATATTTTGTAATTTGTTTCTAAATGTTTTGAAGGGAAGGAAACATAGTTGATGAAGAAAATGAGGAATCGAAAAGCGAACAACACAACGGTGAGAAAGACCAGTCTCATGATGACGACTCAAATGAGGAAGACTTGGAGAAAGAATCTGAAGATGAAAAAGAGGTGGTATTTTACTGGGAAAAGGAAATTTCTTTTGGTTATAAGGCTCAGAAAAATGTTCTTCTAAGACCACCTAACTCAACCTATTTTCTAAATAAAATGTATGTTACAAAATGATATTTAGTGGTTTTAAATTTAAATTGTACAGCATTTTCCAAGGGAGGTCACAATGAATTGTCTATTTTGGGATCAAAAAGAAATATTAATAGTTGATGAAGATATTGCTAATACTTACTCAAGAAACATTCAATGTGCAAAGCGAAACGGAAAAAACTTGAAAAAGGAAAAATTTATAGGGACCGGGTGGTATGCGTACGCAAAAAAGAAGAAATTACGAAGAGGTGATAAGCTTGGTTTTTCCATACATACTGTCTGTCCAAAAACCATGTATGTATGTCTGTTAAACCGCTGATGGTCTTGAAAGAACTAATGTGTAGTAGTTGATGAATAGGTGGTGCAGCTTTTGTTTTGTTTTTGTATTTGTAGGTGAACCTGGTTTGAATTTGAAGTAATATTTTGGTTTGATTTTATGAAATAGGTGGCGTGTTGTTATGTGTAATATTGGTTTTTTTATTAATGTTTTGTTTCGGTACATTTGATGAACAGAAAATTACAAAGACTAAACATTTTATGCATGTACTGATTTGCTTGAAGTACTGAAGAGAGAAAAGCTAAAATACCATTACAGAGTCATCTTAACATCCTGCTTATAATCTCAACACGTTACAAAGTAAATTATTAAATTCTAATTCTTTAAACTAAAAATATTATTGTAAGTATTTAATTATAAATATTCTATACAAATTGAATAAATTATTAAATTCCAATTCTTTAAAATTAAATATTATTGTAACTATTTAATTATAAATATTCTATACCAATTGAATAAAAAAGAGTGTAAAATTTGTAACATTTTTTTAAGCTAAGGTTTTATAAGGACAATTTGTTCATTTTAAATTTATAAAATTATAAAAGTTAATATTTTTAACAATCAACTATTTTACTTAATTGACGTCTAAAAAATAAAAATTTATCAATAGAAAAATAAAAAATTTATGAAAAAAAAAGATGTTGAACAATTGATATAATATTTTGAAAATTTAAAAAATTAATACATAGGGAAAATTATAATTTGACAATTTTTAAAATTTGTTTCTTTTAACTTATGTTAGAATAATTCGATAATTAACTTTGTAAAATATTTAATAGATTTGAAAAAATAACATACAATTATTTGTATACATGACAAAAAAAATACTATTGTTATAAACGGATATAACTTAACTACTGATGCAAATATTGAAAAATAGAAATTTATCAACTTTTTTAATGAACGGACATAACTTTAATTTTGATTCAATTTTTTGTACAGAACAAAAAAATATTATTGTTATAAAATGGCACAACTTTAATTTTGATTCAAATGTTTTTCTATACGAAAAAATACTATTGTTATAAACGGGCACAACTTTAATTGTGATTCAATTTTTTTTTATATATGAAAAAAACACTATTCATTTAAACGGACACAACTTAAATTTATATTCAAATATTTTTTTTATATAACGTAAAATACTAATGTTATAAACGGGGACAATTATACTTTTGATTCAAATATTTTTAGAAAACGAAAATAACACCACTGTTATAAACGAGAACAACTTCAATTTTGATTCAAATTTTTTATATACCAAAAAATTTTTGTTGTTTTAAAAGGGCATGACTTTTATTTTCATTTAAATTTTTTTATATAACATAAAAAACTACTCTTATAAACGGGGACAACTATAATTTTGATTCAAATACTTTTATATACGCAAAAATACTATTGTTTTAAACGGGGATAACTTTAATTTTGATTCAAATTTTTTTTATATATGAAAAAAATACTATTCATTTAAACGGACACAACTTAAATTTATATTCAAAAATGTTTTTTATATAACGTAAAATACTAATGTTATAAATGGGGACAACTATACTTTTGATTCAAATATTTTTAGAAAACGAAAATAATACCACTGTTATAAACGGGGACAACTTTAAATTTGATTCAAATTTTTTATATACCAAAAAAATTTTGTTGTTTTAAAAAGGCATAACTTTTATTTTCATTTAAATTTTTTTATATAACATAAAAAACTACTCTTATAGTTGTCCCACAATAATTTTGATTCAAATACTTTTATATACGCAAAAATACTATTGTTATAAACGGGGATAACTTTAATTTTGATTCAAATTTTTTTATATACAAAAAAAATGCTACATGTTATAATCCGCCACAACATTTTCTTATACTTACCAATACAAATTTGTAATTTCAATCATATTTGTTTTTATAATTTTACAATTTTTCTTTTCAATTTGATTAACAAATACGCGTCCATAACATAAAATTCTCGAACAGACTGGCCCGTGCGAACACACGGGTTAGTTACTAGTTTGCTTGAAAACAGCAAATCTGGGGAAAATTGTGCAAAGTAACCGATTATCTTATATTTAGTAACTGGTTACCCAGTTGAAAAAAGCAGTGCTTGTGAAAAATTTGTGAAGACTAACCGGTTATCCAATATTGAGTAACCGGTTACCACTATAACAGTGGCAAAAACAGCTTTTAAAAAGCACTTTAAGCATTGGTCAAATTACCACATGCTAGGGTATGAATTTGTGCACGAAAATCAAGTTCCAAAACAGCATATAAACAGCAATGGAATTAATTAAATCATCTAGATCAAGGATCAAGTAATGGCATAATCAATTCACACACAAAAGTATCGAAACTACATTGCGAATGATACGAAAACGTTCGAAACAAAAAAATGAGTGAGAGCTACCAACCTACAAGCCGGAGAATTGGCCTGGTGATTGTTGCAAATGAATCTTGATGAAGATAATTAAAGAAAACCAGAGGAGTCTTCAATCGTAGCCGAATTATATCGAAACCGAGCAATTGCGATGAAACCCCGAAATACGAATTCGAATCGTAGAATCTTGAAGCAAACACTTGAGATGAAACCAAAAGCTAATAAAACTTCTGAAATCCAAGTATAATTGCAAGGTGATGAAGGCTAAGCTCAAGAGATAATCACTTCCAAGGTGAAAAGTGATTATTCTTCAATGGTGAAGAGCTATGGTGAGGTTTGGGAAGAAAATGTAGATGAAGATGAAGAAGTTGCAGAAAAATTCAGAGATAATGTGAGAAAATTGAGAGTGAAGTGTGAGAAATTTGTGTGAAATGGTTGTGTATAGTTCTCCCCCCCCCCCCCCCTTTGTGCAATGGTGAAGCTTTGATTATATAGAGGCTAGGTATGGAGTGTGATTGGTTTGGAATGTGCTTTGGGGTTTGTAATAACCCGTATTACCTAAATGCTCAATTGGATATCAGATGAGATCAGGTGAGTATCTATGTGCTCTATTTTTGGTAAATTGGATTAATGGAATATTCTAAGTATTTTAAGTATTATCAATTGGGATCAATAGAGCAACTTGTGAACTCCGAAGAGATCAATTATTTTATTAAAGAGACGTATTAATATTTATTAACCCGAGAAAGTAATTTTATGGAAATTCTAATAATTGATCAATTGGGGTTGAGACGACAAAATATCAATTAGAGATATTTTACCCTGTTGGATTTATATTATATATTAATGTTTATGTATATATATATATATATATATATATATATATATATATATATATATATATATATATATATTGTTAGAAAAGAAAACATACTAAGAAGAAGAAGAAGAAAAGGAGAAAGAAGAGAAGAAGAGAAAAGGGAAAAGAGGGAAGGAAATGTGGATCATTGTTCATCATCTTCTTCAAACTCCTCTTCAGTTACCAGGTGGGTTCTAGTTAGACACTCTAAGTCTAGAAATATAAGAATTGAACTTAAGTTAGATTGAGAGAAAATGAATTCTAACGGATGAAATTCAATATAAATTGCATAGAATACTTGTTAATTGTGTTGGAACATATTTGGATTTATATATTGTGATTTGGAAGTGTTTAGATGAGAATTTGAGAGGTTTTGGAGTGAAATTCGTAACGGGAACAATGCAGGAAAAATTATGGGTTTCGCTGCCCATACGCGTATGGGGCAGGGCAATACGCGTATTGGGTTGGGCAATACGCGTATGGCAATGAAGGATTACAAGCATTACGCGTATGGGAGTGGGCAATACGCGTATGGAGTGAGGCAATACGCATATTGGTCTGTTAGTGAAATTTTTAGGGAGTTTTGCTCTCTGCCCATATGTGTATCACTTTGGGCAATACGCGTATGGATGGGCAAGTGAACAAGGCAATATGCGTATGGCTTAGGGCAATACGCGTACGGCCAGGAGGGTGCAGAATTTTGTTTTTCGCGATACCATTTCTCGTTATGTCCATAACTTTTGACTCGGTTATCCGTTTTTAACATTCTTGATATCATTGGATAGCTAATAAAATGTACTTTCTTATTAAAAAGGTTTTAAGTTTGTCGGTCGATTTAATCATGTCGGGATTCTGGAATAGTGTCGTGTTCTCGACATTTATCGTTTAATGATGGGTAATTGTTGTTGAATTATGTGTTTCCATTATGGGATTGATGATTGTTTTGCCTATGCTCTTATTGTTAAACATGTTTGTATATATATGCATGTAAAAATATGAATTAGGAAGAGTGAGGAAACTTTACCCCAAAACAAATGGTAGAGTAAGATTGTTATAAATTCTAGGTTGTGAATAGAACTGTGAAACGCTAGTATGGAACATGTGTGTAAACCTTTGTGGTTTGTGATAAGGCATTGTGGCCTTGTGATTGTCGAATACAATCACGTCGTGTGTTTAATAATCATGACTGGTTTATCTTGCGGTGTAGTTTCATGAGACTCGAGCACCTCCTCTGAAACGTATGCAGAATTACTTGGCAGGTTTGATTCCCGCGTATAGTACGAATGGAGCCTACGGGTAAAGAGACTTGTGATGGTTAACAGGCCATGAGAAGTGACTGTTCACGGCTAACAGGCCGATGATCCCGAATCCATTTCGTATGCCAAGTAACTACAAGGATCCATGACTCGGGTCGTCTTCTAGACATAGAAGCGGACGGGAAAAGGGGATGCCTTGGTATGGTTATTGATTAGCGAAATTTTTGAGTTAACAGGCTTAAGACATATTTCGATTTGTAAGGAATCTTGAGTTAACAGGCTCAGGACGTAATTCCTTTCGTGTGTTTTGATGAGTTCACAGACTCATGACATGTTTCCATATAGTGTGAGATTGTGAGATCGTGTACTCAAGGTCATTTCCCTTCCCCTTGACTTGAGTTAGGATTGATAGAACCCTGTAAAGCCGAGAGAACTTATAGGATAGGGAACTCACTGAGATTTGATGTATCTCACCCCACTATAGTTGCTTTATTTTAGGTGCAGGTTTGGTTACAAGTGGAGCGATGCTCGGATGTTTCAAGAGAAGCTTAGTTAAGCTTATTCCGCTGTGTATTCTTTTATTGTATACAATTGAGGATATTGTATATTATTCTTAGTTTTATTATTTTTGGCTAGTTTCCATGACTTGTGCCATATAGTGTATTTATGTTTTAGAAATGGACAAGTATGTGAACTATGCCATTAGGCGCTTTTGATGTGTCAGTACCAAATAAAGTGCTTGTATTGTATTATTCTAGATATATATTATACAGGGCATTACAGTTGGTATCAGAGCAGGTCGTGTCCTCGACCTAGCCTTGAAACATCATAAGTAAATCTATTCCTGTCTCTTAAGTGTGTCTTGCCATCATGAAACTTAATATCGTACAACGTAGTGTTGGGCCTGATCAACCTAATGCAATGTATGTGATAGGTAGAATCATGGTTGAGCGACCACGAGGACTCCGAAGTGTTGTCGAAACTTGTGTTGTGAGGGAAGGCTCAAACCAAGAATTAGTAGTGAAGAGTTTTGGTCAGCTCAGTGAGTTTTAAGAGACGTTGTGCTTTTGAAGCGTGGAAAAGAAAGAGCGGTGAGTTGCTAAGTAATCCTTTAGAATTGATGAAGTCCGAAAGTTAAGGATCTCTATTGGACAATTGGATAAGGACTTCAAGTAATCTCATTCCGTGGAAAAAGGAGAGTTGTGTTGTGGAATGGTTGATGTAAGGTCCGGGAGTGAGATAAGTATTGGTGTTTCAGTTTCTAAGATCGTTATGGTATCTTGGGTGGATGGGAGTACCTCGAAGAGTGTGTTCGGAGTAATCTCTTCCGACTGGTTAAAAGTTGAGAGTTAAGGAAGTTCGGCTTTCATGGGAATCTAAAGTAGTAGAGAAGTGTGAGAAGGGACACTAGGATGGGTTTACATGATTCAAGTGTAATAAGTATGTGCCGGGCGAAGGGTAAGAGATAAATTGTGTGACTTCAGATATGAAGAGAGATTAAGTTCGAGGTATTAAATCAAGATTTCTGTATTCAGTAAGAGACCAATTTGGAATTGTTAAATTACCCAAGGAACAGTATAAGGTATTGTGTTGAAGAAAGAATGAGCTTCACTGAGTAATAGAAAGTGTAGGGGTACGAACCGAAACAAGTTGTATTAAGAAACAGAGTAAGAACCTTGGACTTAAGGAAATGTAAGTATGGTGGTTTTATATTTGGACCTAAGAGGATTACAATGGAGGGCGAAAGTAAGTACGATGTAGAAAATGGCATTAACGGTATGTTAAGAGGAAGTGGCAATGGAATGTATTTTTGGACGAGTGTGCAATGGAGTTTTAAGGTGTTGATGAACCTGTAGTTAAGGAAGTGAAATCAAAGATGATTCACCCACGCGAACCCTAGTATTATGAGTTGAACTGAAGAAGTTACACTTTGGTATTAACAGCAAGCGTAGTAGCAGCACCGTGGTCACAAGTGTACGTGATGGATTCTTATTCTTGAGACAAGTGTGAAGAGACGTACTTTATGGAACAGTGAGTATTGTATTTTAAGAAACAAGATTGTGGTAAAACAAGGGAAAGCAAATCAGGACTTATTACGGACTAAGTGTAAATCATGGAACGATTTATACCGGAAGGGTTGGGTAAGTAGTTGTTGAGAGTTGTCGGTTGCGAATTTTTTTTCCATTAAGTAATTTGGTGTAAGTGGGATGTGTAATGGATGATGAAGGGCAAGAAATCCCGGTTAATGTGTACTGAGTGAGAGAATAAGGTGGTATGCTTGATATGACATGTCCATCAATTTTGTGGTACCGTATTATGATTGTGTGTTGGAATTTTGCATGCCACTTGGTTGGGGTGTGTTGTCTGCATGCTTTGACTTTGTCGGTTTTGCCTGAGGGGGGGGGGGGGGGGTCATGGTTAGTGAGCGTTATACAAGTTAAGAAGCCACGAGTTGTGAACGATATTTCAAGTAGGATGAATCAGATTAATGGTTTGAGTAAGAATGGCTTTGAATTAAGAAGAAACTGGTTTTGTTTCTGCAGCAGTGTTACCCGACTAATGCATGGTGATTAACCAATTAACACGTGCAAGGAAGGTGTTACGTGGGATGGGGAGAAGTTAACCGTTTAGCCCAGATGGTCAATCGATGAACGCATGGGTAAGCTGTGGAATCTCTTGAAAACCATCATCTGTGTTTAGTTACCTTAGGTGGCTCCGAGGGGAGAGTATTGTGTGAATTGAAAACAGGATGGTGAGTAAATGAAAGATGGATTGCGTTTTGGAATCATAACTTTTGGGAAAGGTGTACCTAGTTGACTGTCTGTTTAGATGACAAGGGAATTGCCTTCGAGGAAGTAATCTTACAAACGGTGTTGAGTATGAGAAGGTCTTTGGTGTTTTTCCGTTGTGAGCCTTAAGGACGAAGTTAAAGAATACCCACGAAGTATTGATCTTGCAAGGAATATTTCGGTGTGTAATCATGGTATTAGTAAGGTATGAACGGTTGGTCAGAAATAGTAAGTGCTATCAGCAGTGGGTTCACGGTATTGGATTTAGACTCCGTGAGAGTGGTACTAGTTGTGTGCAGTTGTGTTTTACCAAGAGAGTGGAAATTGGAAGTTATCTTTCCAAGTACGAGTGAGAATTTGATGTTCCGAAGTTAAGCATGTAACTTGGATCGTTTAGGGAACATAACGATTGAGAATCTAAGACCAGGATACAAGTTGTGGTTATTGCCAAGTAGAGGAAATTCGGGGGCGAATTTCAATTTAAGGGGGGGAGAGTGTAATACCCCGTATTACCTAAATGCTCAATTGGATATCAGATGAGATCAGGTGAGTATCTATGTGCTCTATTTTTGGTAAATTGGATTAATGGAATATTCTAAGTATTTTAAGTATTATCAATTGGGATCAATAGAGCAACTTGTGAACTCCGAAGAGATCAATTATTTTATTAAAGAGACGGATTAATATTTATTAACCCGAGAAAGTAATTTTATGGAAATTCTAATAATTGATCAATTGGGGTTGAGACGACAAAATATCAATTGAAGATATTTTACCCTGTTGGATTTATATTATATATTAATGATTATGTATATATATATATATATATATATATATATATATATATATATATATATATATATATATATATTGTTAGAAAAGAAAACATACTAAGAAGAAGAAGAAAAGCAGAAAGAAGAGAAGAAGAGAAAAGGGAAAAGAGGGAAGGAAACGTGGGTCATTGTTCATCATCTTCTTCAAACTCCTCTTCAGTTACCAGGTGGGTTCTAGTTAGACACTCTTGATATAGCTTGGTATGGTTATTGATTAGCGAAATTCTTGAGTTAACAGGATCAAGACATATTTCGATTCGTAAGGAATCTTGAGTTAACAGGCTCAGGACGTAATTCCTTTCGTGTGTTTTGATGAGTTCACAGACTCATGATATGTTTCCATATAGTGTGAGATTGTGAGATCGTGTACTCAAGGTCATTTCCCTTCCCCTTGACTTGAGTTAGGATTGATAGAACCCTGTAAAGCCGAGAGAACCTATAGGATAGGGAACTCACTGAGATTTGATGTATCTCACCCCACTATAGTTGCTTTATTTTAGGTGCAGGTATGGTTACAAGTGGAGCGATGCTCGGATGTTTCAAGAGAAGCTTAGTTAAGCTTATTCCGTTGTGTATTCTTTTATTGTATACAATTGAGGATATTGTATATTATTCTTAGTTTTATTATTTTTGGCTAGTTTCCATGACTTGTGCCATATAGTGTATTTATGTTTTAGAAATGGACAAGTATGTGAACTATGCCATTAGGCGCTTTTGATGTGTCAGTACCAAATAAAGTGCTTGTATTGTATTATTCTAGATATATATTATACAGGGCATTACAGGGTTAGCTTTAGAGCTAGGTTAGGAGTTAGTTACACTTGACTCACCGAATCAGCGGTTAACTCGGTTAGTTAGGAAGTTAACTCGGTAGCAATCCCAATGTAAGCTTCAAATCAAAGGTTGACATACTTGGAAATCAAGGAACATGGTGCACTTAAATTATAGTGAAGCATTGGATTAAATGTAAGTGGAGTGTCTTGAATAATCTTGAGATGTCTAGAGATGTCTAGAATGTCTAGAATGTTCCACACAATGCTAGAACCATGTAACATCCAAGAATAAATAGAGTGCAGAGTTGTTGTCCCAAAAATGCAGCAGAATCTGCAAATCTGTGCAGAGTAACCGGTTATCCTATATTGAGTAATCGGTTACTCTATGCAAAATATGCCTAGATTACTCAGGAACAAGTGCTGAAGTCCCGATTTCAATTTTCCCCCTCTTGTTTTGATGAGCAGGCATGGAACCCTTTATTTTGTGCTTGTTTTGATGATGTGATGACCTTGTGAAGATGCGATTAGTCGGGCTTAGAAAACCTGAATATTCCTGCAACAAAATCACAGAGAAAAAGTGCGGATGCGTATGGCAGCGATGCGAATGCACGTGCTTATGCGAAAAGAAAAAGAGGAGGTCAAATTTTGGGTTATGACAGCCTTCTCGGGGTTATTGTGTCTGATAACGGTGCACAATTCGCTAGTTCATCAATAATAAAGTTTTGCAAAGATTTGGGAATACAAAATCGATTTATTTAGGTGGAACACCCTCAAGAAAATGGTTAGGAAAAGGCAGCAAACAAGGTCATTTTATCTGGGATGAAAAAGAAGTTGGATGAAGCTAAGGGGTTATGGGGCGAGTACATGCATGAAATCTTATGGTCTTATCATACTACACCCCATTCAAATACTCGGGAAACTCCTTTTAGGATGGTTTATGGAGCCAGTGCAATGATATTGGTCGAAATCAACACTCCGACGTGGAGGCGTATTACTTTTGACAAAAGCACCAAGTTAGACGGTCTGGATAATTCTGCAGATTTATTGAATGAAGTCAGTGAAACATCCCACATAAGGGAGTTTGCAGTCAAGCAGAGAATTTCCAGGAAGTTTAATATCAAAGTAAGGCAAAGGGGATTTCACAAAGAATATCTAGTGGTGAAGAAGGTGACCGACCCCAAGAAGAAAGGCAAGCTAGCACCGAACTTGGAAGGACCTTTCTGTATATGTCAGAGGTTGAACAATGGGGCTTACAAGTTAGAAAGTTTAGAGGGTTTTGAAATTAGGAGTGACAATTGGATCCATTAAGATAAAATCTATCTAATCCATCCACCAAAAAATCCATTCAATCCATCCACCACATAAAAGGTAAGTTAATAGATTGGATTAAATCCATCCATTAATATGTATGGATTGATCCAATCCATCAAACATATTTTAATAACCCAATGAATTATTTTTATCTCCGTTAGATTTACTTTTAAAAAAATAATAAAAAATGATTTTTTTTACGAAAAAAAAAAACTATTTTTTTGCGAAAATTAAAAAATCATTTTTTTGAAAAGTACGAAAAGTTTTTTTCCAAAAAAAAATTATTTTTTTCGAAAATACAAAAAATTATTTTTATTTTCGAAAATAAAAAAAAAATGATTTTTTTCCAAAAAAAAAAAATTAGATTTTTTTCCCCGTAAATACAATAACCGATTCTTTAGAAAATACAAAAATATCTTTGTTTCAAAACAAATAAAATGAAAATAAAAAAAAATACATTTTTTCAAAAATACAAAAATCGATCTTTTTCCAAAAAAAATATTTTTTTTTAAATAAAAAATGATGTTTTCCGAAAATAAAAAAAAAATTAAATTTTTTCTGAAGATTATAAAAAAATTGATTTTTTCGAAAAGAAAAAATCAATTATTAAAAAATCGATTTTTTTTTAAAATAAAAAAAATCAAAATTTTCAAATAATTTGTAAAACGATTTTTTTTTTAAATATGAAAACAATTTTTTGGATAGATGGATATCCATCCATTAAAATATGTCAATGGATGGATTTGATAGATTTTTTCCTTAATTGATGGATTGGATGGGATATTTTAAAGAAAATTTGAATAGATTGTTAATGGACTAATGAATTATTTAGATCCATCTCTTAACCATCCAATCCATCCATTTTGCCACCCCTAATTGAAATACCTAAGGACTAGAATGTAACAAATCTTAAGTTTTATTTTAGTTAGACTATGTAATAAACATCATAAATAAAAATTATGTGAATGCACCATTTTCCCTTGCAAAGGTAACGGTTTTTAATGAGGCACCCATAGTTAAAACAATTGTATTGTACAAAGCAGGTAAAGCGATCCTAGGACATGATCCAGGATGAAGTCCAAGTTAATTGAAACATCTGGCATAATCGGCTGCGGTCGAGCTAAGTAAATTGAAACCTCTGGCCTAACTGAAGTCCAAGTTAATTGAAACCTCTGGCATAATCGACTGCGACCGGGCTAAGTAAATTGAAACCTCTGGCATAAGTATTTTCATAACACAATATTATACTCAATAGTAGTATTGATATTTACTTGTACTTTCATATTATGACCTGACAAATATGGAATATTGAAGATAGAATAACACAATACTATTGCTTGCTAGAGAATTATTGTGTCTTTTCAATATCGACCTAAACATCAAATTATGATGTTTCTTGAGATTATGAGAATACAATATATCTAATTATAATAGAATAAGACTTCTTAGAGTTATTATATATTTTTTGAAGTCTTCTTAGAATATGTCATATTTATAATAGAATAAGACTTCTTAGAGTTATTATCTATGATATGTTATTATATATGACAATATGATATGAGAATAATAATCTAAAATTTTTAGATTATATAATTATGTACACATGCACTCAGAGGCCACTAATATTAAATACCTTGATATACAATGGGATATGAATTTAATTTTTAGTGCAAAACTATATAGATAAGTGATTTTATAATATATCATCATTAGAGTTTTACAAACTCAACCACATATTTTGCACATAAATAGAATATATCATTATTTATACTATTTCACGTGAAAGAGTATGATGGTCATATAAAAAGGTTTTCCATCATTTGAGTGAGATCAAACCCTATAATTTTAAAATAAAATATAGAGTTATATATAACATTTTAATAACTCACTCAAAATTCACATGCTACAAATATAACTACACACATTTGAGAAACATATTATTTTATACACAACGGAAAAATATGAGACTTTAATTTAATTAATATTGAGAATATAACACAAGTAATCAGAATTTTTCATCAATAACATAAGACTATAATACCCTCAATATAATTCTTCATAAAATAATATTATATTAAAGAAATAATATTTGATTCTCATTTATATACAATTGACATGTTAAATTTTTCCACTTGATAGAGAATAATAATTGAATTATTAATTCAAGAGTTTATAAATATTTTAAATAATTATTCAATTATGTTCTCTATCACAAAATGTTCATGTCAAATAACGTCACTCCGATAGAGTATGTCCATCACTTACATAATACAGAGGAAAATGAAATTTATTTTAATAAAAAAAATATTGACAATAAATTATTGAATTTCATGAAGTAATACATATTTTTAAAATAATATCTTATTTATCAAATAATAGTTTCAATAATATTAAATAAAAATATAACAATGTACAAATATTATGCCATCAAAAAATTCAAATATAATTAGGTACTCGAACTATAATTTACATAATTATAAATCATAATTACAAAACAAATTGTATCAATAATAACATACCGATAGGGTATACCTATTATCAATATAATTTTTATTATAATTAAAATAAATTTAATTATTTAACTAAAAAAAATTTTGTACAAATGTACTCATGATATGTGAGTTATAATCATGCAAATTAAGATTTATTATATTTTAGGCTTAAATAGTCTTTTGATCCCTGTAAGTTGGTGTGTTTTTGTTTTTTGTTCCTGTATTTTTGTTTCTAGATAAAGTTCTTAAATGTTGAATTTCATTTGGTTTTATTCCCTAAAGTTAAAATCCGCAGATTTTCCTGCGTATTTTAACTTTAGGGATTAAGATGAAAAAAAATTAACATTAATTATGAATATTAATAAGATTTCAAATATACTTATGAAAGACTATATTTATATTTATTTAAATATATAACTATAAATAAATTTATGATAATAAATAAGGAGTTTTTAATCCAGTATATTCTGAAAATTAATTTCACTTTATATAAATGCATAATTTATAATTACCAAAGGATAAAATAATATTAGAAATAAATTTTTTCTTATATGCATTTATATACTATGTCACAAGAAATTTAAAATAATACTTCAATTTCGACTAATCTCAAAGAGAGTGTGACATTCATCCTTGTCCGAAGAATCAATAACTTTTGATGACTTATATAATATTAGATTGTTGTCTCAAATGATTCATAAATTAGCAATAATTCATAATTTTATTGAAATTTTATTTACTATAATATAATTAAGGCAAAATTCACTTTTTGGTCCCTTAACTATATCTTTAACTTTAGATTAGTCCTTAATTTTTTTTTGTCAGATTAATTCTTTAACTCTTAAAACGTGTCATGTCAGTCCTTTTTGTCTACTTAGCGACGAAAATTTTTAAAAATCGGTCGCTAAATTCTTTGCTAATTAGACAAAAGGGACTAACATAGCATATTTTAAGAGTTAAGAGATCAACTTAACAGAAAAAAATTAAGGAATCAATCTGAACTCAAGGGTATAATTAAAGGACCAAAAATGATATTTTGCCTATTATTAAAATTAATTTTATTAGCAAAAGAAAAAATATAAGTGTCCAATAATTAAAGAATATACACCAAACGTTATTATTATCGATCATTATTAATATGATCGAATTGTATTAACAATGCTGACATTAAAAACCATAAATTGAGTAATTATGATTCGAAATATATAATTAAAGAAAGAAGATTTTCTTTCTCCAAAATATAATACGTGGATTAAAAAACATTTTAAAGTTTCCTACAAATTTGGCTATAAAGTAGTACAAATTTACTGAATCAATAAGTTATGCACGTATTATCAGGAATTGGATCCTCCCCATTTTTTCTCTCATGCCCTCTCTCATGTGCAATTTTGAACCATTAATTTAATCCAACAATTTAAAACATGAAAGAGAAAACAATACATTTAAAGATGAGAGAGAAATACAGCATCAAAGAGCGATGGAATACGATACGAACCCTCTGCTAGGGTTTATATCGCCAGACACAGTTGGAAAGAGTGCAGATGAGATCGATCTGCAAGAGCGTAGCACTAAAAAGATCAAAGATGTAGGAGGAGCGGCTGGAAGTGTTACGACGGGGCTGAATGTTTCGTTTCGTGACATGGTGACAGGAGGTTCATCCATTCCTGATATCAACATGGATGCTGAGGAGGAATTGAATGGTAATGAATATCAGGATGATGGAGAAGGCCTGCAGATTGTTGAAGACAAGATAGGAGAGTACGAATGCCCAACGGTTGTCCTCTCTAACATGGAGGAAAAACGGATATACCGACCTTGGAGGAGAGGCATTATTGTTAAGCTATTAGGAAGGAAGATTAGCTATAAAGCATTGGAAACGAGATTGAAACAGATGTGGGTCAAGAACGGCATCATAAGAATTATTGACCTGAGTAACGACTACTTTCTGGTGGCTTTCTCGCACGAGGATGATAAGAAGATAGCGATGGAAAATAGACCGTGGTTTATCTATGATCACTACCTTACGATCAGGAACTGGTGTCCAAACTTTCATCCGGAAAAAGATACTATTGATGAAATTGCGGTATGGATTAGAATCGTAGGCTTACCAATAGAATACTATGATTCAAAATTTTTAACTTTTATTGGTAATCGGGTAGGGCGTGCGATCAAGGTTGACAAAACCACCATGCAACAGGAACGCGGGAAGTATGCCAGGATTTGTGTCCAAGTCAATCTATCTACGCCTTTACTTGCCTTGTTCAGCATCAAAGGACGAAACTATCGAATTGAATATGAAGGCTTGCATCTTCTGTGCCTTAGTTGCGGAAGATACGGTCATTACAAAGATGGTTGTAGCTTTAATAAGCAAGACAAAGAGCCTCGGCAGGTGATCAATGAAGTCCAGCAACAAAAGGTAATGGCTGAATCAACCAAGCAAGTTGGTAATGAGGTGGATGGATGTGAGGAGGGTCCGTGGAGAGTGGTGCAAAAGCAACGGAAAGGCAGAAAGCCGGTGGAAGGACGGAGAAACAACATTCAGGCAAGAGTAAATGCGGAATTAAATATGACGGGATCACGATTTTCTTCATTAACTAGTATTAAGGCCAATGATAGCAGATCTGATATGGAGTTGACAACAGAGGCTAGGAAAGGAAAAAATATTATTGAGGTCTCCAAGGCTGGTTTGAACGAGAAACCTAATCATGATGCCAAAATTATGAAAAAGAATAAAGCTAAAGGAGTTATTATTGGGAGCAATAATGGCCCCATGGATGAGACAAAAATAGATATAAATATGAAAGGCATAAATAAGGAGAATGTGGAGACAGGAAAAAAAGCATGCGATGGAGATTTCTTTGGAGGATTTAAGCATCAGTGGTAGACAAGGGGATAGCAAAACAAAGGAATTAAATGGTTTGTTGAATAATAAAATAAGCAATGACTTGGGCAAAAAGAAAAACGGGAAAATGGATCAGAAAGTCTCCAGAAAAGTAAAAACTCTTGCTACACGTGGAAAATAATCTTTTAAAGGAAAATTTAATGGAAATAGCAGTGGAATTAATAAGAAAGGATTGGAAGGAATCATGGGAAATGGGATGGAATTGCAAGATTGTCATGCTAAACAGGTCAATGTAATCATAAAAGAGAAAACTATAGCTACCCATGCAGACACGTCCTTGAACAACATGGGAGAAAATATGTCTGTTGTTAACCCAATGCAGAATACAGATAAGAAAAATGGAAACTTCTTCTTTATAAGACCACTAGATGACTTTAAAGGCCATGAAAGTAGCATGAAGGTGGATGAGGAGGTAAAGAAGGGAGATAGTTGTAGAGTGGATGAAGACATGCAGCAAAAAAATGCAGGATTACAAGTGGGAGAGAATGGAGGGTCTGACATGCAATTGAATCTTTAAGAGGAGCAGTGGTTTGTGCCTTCTGTTTGTTTGTTAATGATGTTAAATATGGAAGATAAAATATTAGTGTGGAACTGTCGCGGAGCGGCGAGTAAAGCGTTTTATAGATATAGCAAGTATTACTTAGATATCTATAAGCCCTTAGTGTATATCGTCCTTGAAACGAGATGTGATCCTAATAAAATTTTCAACATAGCCTCCAAATATTGGGTTTCGATGGCTACCTAATGATAGAGAATCAAGGCTTTGTGGGAGGTATTGGCGTGGCGTGGAAAAAGGAGCACATTAGTATGGAATTATGTTAGAAGGATAACCAATACATGCATTTTCTCATGCAAAACCAGATAGGAAATAAATGGTTCCTTACTGCCATTTATGCAAGTCCTAGTGAAACTAATAGAAATGCTCTTTGGAAGTCTATCAAGTGAATTGCAGAAAATGTTCAGGGAGCTTGGTTACTGGCGAGAGATTTTAACGATATCAAAAATCAAAGTGAAAAGAAGGGTGGCCTGGCTGCTTCCACTAAGAGATGTAGCAAGTTTAGGGAAAGAATAGAAGACTGTAGGCTAATGGATCTGGATTCTTTCGGGCCTAAATTTACGTGGAGAGGGCCTACGTATCATGGAGGGCAAAGAATTTATTAAAAACTGGACATAGCTTTGTGTAATACTGATTGGCATGAGATGTTTCCTGAAGCGCAGGTTAAAGTTTTGGCTCGGATGGATTTCTCGGATCATCATCCTATCCTAATCATTCCTAGCCAGAGAATTAATAAGTGCATAAGCAGAGCTTTTAAGCTTGAAAGTGCTTGGCTTATGGATGAGTCTTATCAAAATAACTTGAAGAGGAATTGGAATGGAGATTTAAGCATGATGGATAATTTGGAAAAGGCAAAAGAGAGTATGCAAGAGTGGAAAAACAACTCCTTTGGGCAAGGCTTGAAAAAGAAGAAGGAGTATATAGCCAGGTTGAGAGGAATCCAATGCTGCAGTCAAAGAAATACTTTTCATCCTGGAATGCGAACTCTGGGAAACAAGCTCCATTCTGAGCTAAACTACATTCTTAAGCAGGAAGAAGTTATGTGGTTTCAAAGAGCTGGAACAAAATGGCTTGTCGACGGTGATCGTAATACCAATTATTATCATAGGAAGACTATTAATCGTAGGAGAAGAAACAATATTAGTATGCTCAAGAATGAAGATGGTGATTGGGTTGAGGATCCATGTCAACTTCAAACCTTGGTCACAGATTTTTATAAAAAGTTGTTTGCTGTCAAAAAATTCATTGGAAGGAGTGGAAGAATACTGACATTACTTTTCCTAAATTGAATGAGATGGATTTACTTAAATTGAAAGCAAATATTAGTGATGAAGAAATAAAGCGTGCGATGTTTGCAATGAAGTCGTGGAAAGCTCCGGGGCCTGATGGTTTTCCGGCTGGGTTCTATCAAAAGTCGTGGGAAATTGTTGGTCCAAAAGTGTGCCAGTTCGTGACTAATCTTTGGAATAGGCCTGTTGGTATAGCAGATATTAATCAAACAGACATTTGCTTGATTCCTAAGATTGATTGTCCGCAGTAAGTTACGCACTTTCGACCTATTTCATTGTGTAAATCGTTGTATAAAGTCATTAGCAAGGTTATTGTGGAGAGGTTAAAGCATTGTATGTCCAAGCTAGTCTCGCCGTTTCAAGCTGGCTTTGTCCCCGGTAGATCGATTCATGAAAACATCATTATCGCTAGAGAAGCTATGCGTATCATTCATCGAAAAAAAGGGAGGAAGGGTATGTTTGCTGTGAAAATAGACTTGTCCAGGGCTTATGATAAAATAAGTTGGGAGTGTATTTGGCATGTTCTTCAAGAAATTAATTTTCCTGCTGAGATTACTAATGTTATCATGCACTCTATCACGAGTTCGGAGCTGAATGTTAATTGGCATGGAGCTAAGGGTGAGTTCTTTCGTCCATATCGTGGAATCCGTCAAGGGGATCCCATTTCTCCGTATCTCTTTGTTCTTTGCATGGACAAACTCTCTCATCTTATTGAACATGAAGTGCGCAGAGGAATATGGAAAGCTATTAAGATGGGAACTCATGGCCCGAATATCTCGCATTTAATGTTTGCGGATGACCTTTTCTTGTTTGGTGAAGCTACTGAACAACAAATCAATTGTGTGATGAAAACTTTGCAGAGTTTCTGTAGCCTATCTGGTCAGGAAATTAGTGAAGAAAAGTCGAGTATTCTTTTCTCCAACAATACGTCGAGGACACTTAGTAACAAGCTTCTTGGTATTTGCAATTTCAGAGAGACTAGTCACTTTGATAGGTATCTTGGGGTCCTTATCTGTGGAAGAGCTATGAGGAAGGAGGATTACAACTATATTATTGAGCAGGTGGCTAGCAGACTTTCTAATTGGAAAGCAAAATCGTTGTCGCTAGCAGGTCGTACCACTTTGGCTAAAAGTGTCATAGAGGCACTTCCTGTCTATCCAATGATGACAAGTTTATTACCTAAATCTTGCTTAGAGGAAATTCAAAGATTGCAGAGGAATTTTGTGTGGGGCGATATGGAAAGTGGCAAGAAAATTCACGCGATCCGTTGGACAACTGTTACAAATACTAAGGATGCAGGCGGTCTAGGCCTAAGAGACCTCTCTAGGATGAATTATGCTTGTATTTTAAAGCTGACTTGGCAATTCATTAATGGAGCGGATGACCTCTGGTGCAAGGTGCTGCGTGGTATTTATGCTGGTATTAATATGCATAATGGTCAGTCTAGAATTAAAGGTGGATCCGGATTATGGAATGATATCAATAAAACAGTGCCAGTTTTGATGCATATGGGAAAGTGGACATTAGGAGGTGGTTGTAATGTAAGTGTTTGGGATGACTGTTGGATTGAACCTGGTGTTTTCTTAAGGAATGATTTGCAGCATATTCCTGAGGATCTTAATCAATTGCAGGTCTGTGATTTAGTTACAGAAGGTGGTGAGTGGAACTGGGAGTTTTGTCAGCAATGGTTATCCCGAGAGAACATTGAGAAAATTAGGCTTATCCATCCTCCGTCCGATAATAATGGTATGAATAAGTTTAAATTGGTTGGAGTGAATCAAGCGACGGGAACAATCAAACAGTTCTATGAGATGTTATCAAGAAGTGAGAACTCGAATTCTGATCCGGATTGAAAGCTTGTTTGGAAGCTGAAAATTCCAGAAAGAGTTAAGACGTTTGTTTGGCTTCTAAAGCATGATCGCCTCCTTACAAATGCTAGCAAGAGTCGGAAAGGATTTGGTTCAGCTGACTATAGATTGTGCGGAAATGCCAACGAAACAACGTTACATGTTTTTCGAGATTGCCCAAAAGCTTGGGATGTTTGGCAGACTAAGGTGCTGGTAGATATTGCGAGAGAATTCATAGATTCTACTTTGACGGAGTGGATAAAGCTGAACCTGAATTATTCTACCAAGAATCATGGTGATTGGAGCATGTATTGGGCTATGGCGTGTCATTCTCTTTGGTTCTGGAGGAATAAGGAGGAGCATAGTGAGGATTTTGAGAGGCCGATAAATCCTCGGTTGGTTGTGGAGAGGAGAGTGAAGGAGTATGCTGAGGCTAGAAGTTTGGATAAAAAGGTGACTGGTAGAAATAAGGAGATTGTGCACATTACGTGGACTCCTCCAACTCCAGACATGGCAAAATTAAATGTGGACGGGGCGTGCGTAGAAGGTGTTGTTGCGGGGTGTGGTGGGCTTATTAGAGACGATCAAGGAAGATGGATCGGAGGGTTTTCTAAAAAATTGCCAATTTGTAGTAGTTACATGGCAGAGTTTGAGGGTGTTCTGGAAGGCTTGATCCTTACTTTGGATCTTGGTATTAGGCGAATATTGATGCTTCTGAAGTAGTTTTGGATTTGAATCAGAGGAAGACCAGGCGAGTTGAAGGTATAGAGAATCTGAGGAGGATAGAGAGCCTCTTGAGCAGATTTGAGTATGTTGTTGTGAAGCATGTGTTTCGAGAAGCAAACCGGTGTGCTGATAAGTTGGCTAAGGCTGGATGTCGTTTAGATTCAGAGGTGTATCGGTATCAGTGTGCTCCTAGCTTCATTGAGGAGCTCTTATCTAAAGATTGTGGAGTTAATTACTCCGATAGAGAGATCATCTTGTAGTTCGTTTTTGTTTTTGGGCCATTGGCCCTCTCTTTTCCCAACAAAAAAAAAAAGAGAGCGAAATACATATCTATTTTTATTTTCATTTATTTTTATCATTTTTATAGTATTTCTTTGTATTATCATTTTTATGTTTTATTATTATATCAATAATTTGATTAAAATTGAAAATAACAATAATTTGATTAAGAAAAAATTATTATACACATCACAAGGCCGACCCAACACATCTTGAGTTTAAAAAAAAAAATTAAAATTAAATCTTTTTAACATAATAATAACATTTTAGTAAAATTTATATATATATATATATATATATATATATATATATATATATATATATATATATATATATATATATATATATATATATATATATATATATATATATATATATATATATATATATATATAATGAGTTTTTGAGATGGAAAAAAATTATTTAAATTTTTAGAATTGATTTTCCGTTAAAATTTATTTTTCATTGATAATAAAACCATCATGTTTAGGTAATCATTTCAAAATATTTTTAAAAATTATTTAAAAAAATATTGTTAAAATTTCAAAAAAATAAAAATAATAAATATTATGTTTTTTGTTTTATATTAAGTCTTGAGTTTTTTATATCTATAAGAGTATTTTTAATCTAACTAATACAAATTTTAAGCAAATATTATTATTTAATTATTATAAAAATAATTTCAAAATAATTAATTTTTTTTCTATAAAAACAATCAGGTTCTATTAAATAAATAAAAAAGTTGAAGCCCTAGACGGTGGTTTTGTTTGCCTATTCCTAAGACTCGACTTGTACACATGTACATTTTTCATTACCGATAACTACACATGGTCTTTGAATATGTCACCATGTTTAATAATAACGAATGATGGATTTTTATGGTGACAACGACATAATTTTCGATGGATTGAATTTGTTAAAAAAAAAAAACATACAACTTCTTATAAATCATTTGACTATGGTGGTCGTTCATGACGACGAGAACATAACATTAATATTAGACTCTATATTTTTTTATATTATGGCAGATATATTTTACTTCTTATGAAATTTTTTAATTTTTTATTTACATTGGAGTATTATTTTAATTTTATTTAATTAATTTTAAAATGCATTTTTAATTAATTTTAAAATGTTTTTATTTAATGTGATTTAACTGCTATAACAATATTATAAAAAAAATATCACAAAAATTAAAGAAAAAGATAATTTTCGATGTAATCTTTAAATACTCTCATTTTTTATTTTTTAAAAGTTGGATTAAAAAAGAGAAAATAGAAATATATATTTCTCTCTCTTCTTTAAATGTTATGTTTTCTCTTTCATATGTTTTAATTGTTAGATTGATCTAATGGTTCAAAATTACACATGAAAGAGGGCATGAGAGAAAAAATTGAAGAGCATCCAATTTGTTTTTTTTCATATACTGCGCAGAGGCATATGTATATAGGTACTATGGATAATAAATTTCTCGGTCCATTATTAATGCAGCATATATATATATATATATATATATATATATATATATATATATATATATATATATATATATATATATATCTGTGTGTGTGTTTGTGTGTGTGTGTGTGTGGTGTGAGGGCAAGGTGCCTCTCATTTGAACTTTATTTTAAGGATGTCAAAATGTATGTGAGGGCTAGTAGTTTGTAATTTGGACGATGTCATCTCATTGGTGTCGACATTCCAATTTTGCATTGCATAATCATGAGTCTAAATGCATGGTGGAGTCTTGCATATCCATTAAATATGGGTGATCATTATACTAGTATTAGGAATGCATAAACTGGTCCTATATAGTTCAAACTGTGTCGAAAAACTAAATTCTGAGTATTTTTGAAGTTTGAGTTTACCTAAGATTGGGTCCGGTCGACTCACAATATGTGGAAAATGTGTGTCTCGCTCGGGTAAGTGCACGCCTACCCTGCGATCGAGGCACACTTCTGGATTTCTCATTGTGCATTTTTCAAAGCCATGCGTTGACGCATGGTCCCTACAGCGTTCGACGTATGGTCGTCCAATTTGCACAGGTTCCTCAACGGGTCAGCGCAGGCTGACCCTCTTCAAGGAGCGGTCGACCGCTCGCTGCAAGTAGCTAATTTTTTTGGTTTTCCTCTTTGTTCAAAATGTTGTTATTATTTTATGTTGGTCCTTGCATCATATATATAGTTGGTTCCTCATTTTTTTACAACCAACAAGAACAAGTGAAAGAAATACATTGAACTTTTTTCTCTCATCACTTACATCTTCATCTTGCACCTTTTTCAACAAATACACTTAATCATTTTTGTTGATTTTCTGCATCATGAAGTGATAACTTCTAAAGCATAGAGTTGTATCTTTGTTTGGGGTCAGTGGTTCAGTGGGTTTGTTCTTGAATAAAACCTCTAGGGTTTTGCCCTCCAAGAACAATTGGATTTGGGGGTTTTTGGATCAGATCTTGGGTGCATTGAATTCAGCCGAGCAAAGGTGATCGAAGAACTGTGTGTTCTTGTAATCTAGTAACAGTAAACGGAGGTTCTTCCAACAAGTTCGAGGCACTTGATTTGACTCGAATCAAGGGAAGAGAAGACAAAGTATCTGCATCAACGAAGTGTTCTTGAGTGTGGGATAGCTAAGTTTTTTCTTGTAAAAACATTTGCAAACAAGTTATAGATATCTCAATTCTAGTTTTTAGAATTGGGGGCTGACTTACCCAAAGCGAGGACAAAAGGGGAGTTGCCTAAACAAACCTGGTGTCGTTTCCTTTTCCTTATCTCATTTATATTTCGAACTGTTTACGCTTGTAATCGTTCAATCAATCGATAAAAATTCTGGTATAGTTTTGTGCAGAAAATTAATTTGAAAACCATTGCACAATCATTTTGGATTGTGCTTAGTGAAAATTCTGCATCAACTATCATAGAAGGTTTAGCTTGGAGTTTTATGCACTCCAAGTGCTCGATACATTGAACGCATACAAGGTGTTTGATATATTGTCAAGTTTGGTTTAATTTTTAACTGCTCATTGGAATTTGCACCTTGTTAAGGGCTTTTGGAAAATTGATTAGTTGTTAAGTTGCGATTCTAATTTTTCTCTTCGAGCCTTTAGTTCCATTTGGCTTACGTATATCCGATCCTCTCAGTAACTCGGTTCGTGTAGACGAATTATCCTCGGTCGCTTCTGCAAAATATTTTTAAAAACAAATTTTAGCGCCAACTCGCATTTAAAAAGAAGTGATCTATTCAACCCCCCCTTCTAGATCAATTTCCTTCGTCTAACAAGTGGTATCAGGAGCACCGATTAATTCTAGTGCTTCAAGTATAACTTTTTAGAAAATGGCAAACGAATAGAGCACTTATTTTTAATGGTGAGAATTATAGTTACATGAAGGATTGTATGCGTGTTCACATCAATTCTATTGATAGGAAGGTATGGAGCGTTATCCAAAACAGTCCAATGGAAATAACTATGACCGATGCGAATAACGTGGTAGTACCCATGCCTGAAGCACAATGGAATGAAGAAGACGAGAAAAAGTACAACTACGATTGGAAGGCGAGAAATATTCTGATCTCCTCATTGGGAGTTGACGAATATTATCGAGTTTCACATTGTACGAGTGCTAAAGCTATGTGGGACGCGTTACAAGTTGCCCATGAGGGTACTAATGACGTCAAGCTAGCTAGAATCAATACATTGACTCAATAGTTTGACCTCTTTCACATGAAGCAAGGGGAAACCATTGCCGACATGCAAAAGATGTTCACTCATTTAATCAATAGACTTCATTCACTTGGTAGGCCAATTTCCAATGAGGTTACTACTAACAAAATCTTGAGGTGTTTGACTAGGGATTGGCAACCGAAGGTGACCGCCATCAAAGAAGCCAACGACCTAATGACGTTAGACATCACAACGTTGTTTGGAAAACTCGAAGAACATGAGCAAATGCTCATAAGCTTAGACCAATTTGAGAAAAGAGAGAAGAAGGAAAAGTGCAAGACCAAGGAAGCGGAAAAGAAGTCGATAGCTCTAAAGACTTCTAGTTCAAAGTCCTACGCATACGAGCCGAACGAGAGTGAATCCAGTGATGACGAGGAAGAGGATTCGAATAAAGACATGGGATTATTTGTTAAGCGATATAATCGCTATATCAAGAAAAACGGTATCCAACATTCGGAGAAAAACCTCATCAACTTTCGTAAATAATCAAAGTCTTCCAAGAATGAAGACAAAAAGAGTGGAAAAACTAAGGGTTCTTGCTATAACTGTGGGAAAGTCGGCCATTACAAGCCGGACTGTCCATTGTTGAAGAAGGACAAAGGTAAGGACAAAAGTCGTTACGGGAAGAAACAATCAAAACCTAGGAGAGCCTATATCGCTTGGGAAAGAAATAGTGAATCATCTAGTGCTAAAAGTTCTAGTGACGAAGAAGAATCCGTCAATCTTTGCATTTACGCTCACCAAAGGAAAAAGAACAAAAAGGTAAGACACTCTAAGTACGATAACTCTAATTCAATGTCTTATTCTTAACTACAACGTGTGTTTGATGCTCTACACCATGAGGCCAAGGAAGCCTTTAAACGGTTAGCTTCAAATAAACAAATATTTTCTCATTTGGAGCAAAAGATCTCCGATTCTAAAAAGGAATTAGAGGCTCTAAAAAGGTCCATGCTGGAAGTAACAAAGGTAGATGTTGTGGAAGACAAAAGTAAGTGGTTAAATTTTGGTTGCGATACTTGTCACATTTGGCAAAAAGAGGTTAGAACTCTTAAGGCCAAGCTTGACAAGGCTCTAGAACAAAAAATGACTTTCGCTATTGATAAATCACACTTTAAGAAAAGCATGATTAATCCATATCAAAAATATACTTATGTGATTAGAAATCAACCTAACAAAAGTGATTCTCATGTTAAACTCACTTGCTTATATTGTTGCAAAAGGGGTCATATCATTGCTAAGTGTCGTTTTAGGAGGTTTTTGGTTCCTAAAGGCGTTTATCAATGGTTGCCTAAATGCAATCCTGTTTTCACTCACAACCAAGGACCCAATAAGAATTGGGTACCTATTTCCCTTGATTGACTATGTAGGTACAACGTCTTGAGACCATGGAAAGAAGATAGGTTCTGGATAGTTGTTGCTCAAGACATATGACAGGAGACATATCTCTTTTCATCGACTTTGTGGCGAAGAAAAAGGGGTTTGTTACCTACCGAGACAACAACAAGGGACAAATACTTGGCAAAGGTAGTGTAGGTAACCCCTCATCTACTACTATATCTGATGTGCTTCTTGTTGAGGGCCTTAAACATAACCTTTTGAGCATTAGTCAATTATGTAACAAGGACTATAAAGTATCTTTTTCCAAGGATTGTTGCATAATTGGGAATAGTGATAAAAAGGATATGTTTAAGGGCTTGAGGGTGAATAATGTCTATATGCTAGACTTAAATGAGGTATCGTTGAGTAGCGACAAGTGTCTAGTCACCATGAGTGAAGATTATTGGTTATGGCATAGACAGTTGGCGCATGCCAATTTTGATTTGCTTAATAAAATAGTCTCTAAAGACCTAGTGATCGGCTTGCCCAAAATCAAATTCACAAAGGATCACTTATGTGATGTGTGTCAAATGGGGAAGCAAACAAGGATCTCGTTCAAATCTAAAAACATTGTTTCAACTACGAGACCCCTTGAGCTCCTCCATATGGACCTCTTTGGACCATCTAGGATTAAAAGCCTAGGTGGTAACTATTATGGTTTTGTGATAGTCGATGACTTTTCTCAGTTTTGCTGGACTATTTTCTTAGCAAGCAAGAGCGATACTTTTTTGGCCTTTGAAAGATTTGCCAAGTTATCCCAAAACAAATTAAACACGAACATTATATCAATTAGAAGTGATCATGGGGGTGAGTTCGAAAATCAACTTTTTGAAGCATTTTGTGAAAGCCATGGGATTGATCATAATTTTTCCGCACCACATACCCCTCAACAAAATGGGGTTGTGGAACGTAAAAACAGAATTTTGGAAGAATTAGGAAGGACTATGATCAATGAGAGTGGACTTCCAAAATACTTTTGGGCCGACGCCATAAGTACGGCTTGTTACGTTTTGAATAGGGTGCTCATCCGTCCTATTCTAAACAAGACACCGTATGAGCTATTAAAAGGGAGAAAGCCCAATGTATCTCACTTTCACGTTTTTGGTTGTAAGTGTTTCTTGTTGAATAATGGTAAAGAGACACTTGGTAAGTTTGATGCTAAGGCCGACGAGGGTATTTTTCTTGGATATTCTCAGTCTAGTAAGGCATATAGGGTTTATAATAAGAGGTTACTTACTGTTGAGAAGTCGGTTTATGTTACTTTTGATGAGTCTTATCCGAAAAAAGTCAAAAAAGGTAGTTCTTTTCATAGTGCAAGCGTATCTTCTGAAGACATACTCAAGGACACTGATAAAGGGACTGATCAACCTGAAGCAGTGCATGTTGAGGAGGAAAAAGTTCACCAACCAGTGAAGAGTGAGGAGGATCATCCGTCTAATAAAGCTGACCTTTCTCCAGCTTGGAAGTCTTCCAAAGACCATCCCATCGACAACATTCTTGATGACATCTTAAAGGGAGTAACAACTCGTTCCAAGCTAAGTAACTTATGTTATTACTCCGCTTTCGTTTCGCAAGTTGAGCCTAAAAACTCAAAAGAGGCCTTACTCGATGAACACTGGCTTTTGTCAATGCAAGAGGAGTTGAATCAATTTAAAATAAATGAGGTTTGTGACCTTGTCCCTCCTTCCCGAGGCCATCGAGTAATCGGCACCCGATGGGTGTTTAGGAACAAGCTCGACGAAAATGGAGTTATAACTAGAAATAAAGCGCGCTTGGTTGCGCAAGGGTATAACCAAGAGGAAGGCATAGACTATGAGGAAACTTATGTGTCTGTTGCCCAACTCGAGGCTATACGCCTATTGTTTGCATATGCATGTGCTAAAAACTTCAAATTATTTCAAATGGATGTTAAAAGTGCATTCCTTAATGGTTATATTAATGAAGAGGTTTATGTTACCCAACCTCCTGGATTTGAGTCCTATGAGTATCCCGATCACGTTTACAAATTAAAACGGGCTTTGTACGGTTTCAAACAAGCCCCTAGGGATTGGTATGAGCGTCTTAGCAAATTTCTACTAGATCAAGGGTACTCTAAAGGAAAGGTTGACACAACTCTTTTCATTAAACGTCAAGGAAAACACCAAATTTTGGTTCAAGTATATATAGACGATATTATATTTGGTTCTACTAACACAAATATGGTCAAGGAGTTTTCTAAGTTAATGCAGGGAGAGTTCGAGATGAGCATGATGGGGGAGCTTAACTATTTCCTCGGATTGCAAATCAAGCAACTTGATGAAGGGACTTTTATGAGCCAGACGAAGTATTGTCTTGAGTTACTCAAGCGCTTCGACATGGCTAGCTCAAAGGAAATTGACGCTCTGATGCCTATGTGTGTCAACTTGAGTCGAAATGAAACGGGTAAGGATGTAGATGTCAAGAGATATCGAGGTATGGTTGGCTCTCTACTTTATCTTACCGCATCACGATCAGATATCATGTTTAGTGTCTGCATGTGTGATAGGTACCAATCGTGTCCTAAGAAGTCTCATTTAAAAGCCGTAAAGTGCATACTTAGGTATCTCTGTGGCACTCCAAAGTATGGGCTTTGGTACTCCAAAGGAAGCGATTGCTCTTTGGTTGGCTATTCCGATTCCGACTTTGCCGGTTGCAAATCGGATAGGAAAAGTACTATTGGTACTTGTCACCTTTTCTCGAATTCCTTAGTGAGTTGGCATAGCAAAAAGCAAGTTTTTGTTGCTTTGTCAACAGCCGAGGCGGAATACGTTGCGGCCGGTAGTTGTTGCGCTCAAGTCCTATGGCTTAAGCAACAATTACTCGACTACAATGTTCAACTTGAACGTATTCCTATTTTGTGTGATAATACAAGTGCATTTAACCTAACCAAAACCCGGTATTACATTCTCGCACAAAACATATAGAAGTAAGGCATCATTTTCTTAGGGATCATGTAGAGAAAGGTGATGTGGTATTTGAGCATGCTGATTCTAAGAATCAACTTGCGGACATTTTCACTAAACCTCTTGCGACAGAGCCTTTCTTTAATATCCGTAGGGAACTTGGTGTTCTAGATATCTCGGATCGAGTTTGATTATATAATTGCATGCTCTATTCTATGCTTGTCTTTATTTCTTTTAACTAACAATAAGTGATAAGATTAAGCTATATATGAGGGCATCCATCATCAATCGTCGGAGGTAATATCGTTCCCTCTTAGAAATCCTATTCCTGATCAATTATGTTTGTGAATTATTATGGCCAAAATATGGTTTAAATTGATGTTTATTCATGCTTAAATGTATTTTTGATCCATTTGTGAGTATTGGCATGTGTATGGTGTGTTATTTATCATTACTTGTTGCATAAGTAGCTCAAAATATGCATTTTTCCATTTTATGCTGGTTTGAGTTGACCAAAGCATGGCATGGGTCGACTCAAGAAAGGTCATTTTTCTTAAATGTAGGTGCGGGTTAGTGCACGCCGACCTATGGTCGATGCATCCCATTAAAATTTTGAAATTGCCAAAATTCGCTCAGCGTATGCCGATGCATGACTTGTTTCGTTCGACGCATCGCTGACGAATTCTGATTCTTCTTTTCTTGGGAAGACGCACGCTATTTCATTTGTAATGAAAATTGACTACATCATAATTTTCTTGTTTCATTTTCCAACTGCATGTCATAAAACTTTAACTCTATTGTCTCCTCATCTCTCTCTTATCCTCTCCTTAAAATCTCAAACCCTAAAAACCCATTGCAACAACTATCTTCAATTCCAACAAATCTTCAAATCCAAGAGGTGTTCAAAGGTTTTGTCTACATAATCACCAAGGGTTTTCAGTCTAGTCATCTTGATCATCAAGGTTTCGTACTGTTCATCTTCCTCTACATAGTAAGTACTGTTCATCCGAGTTCACAGATTGCTCATCAATGGCTTCTCAAAGAGTTACAGGAAAGAGGTCCTCCAGAGCTTCAACATCAAGGGCTGGTTCATCGACAACACTGGTAAACGCTATTTCATTACTGTCGATGATTTATCTGAGATATTCAACAAAGATTTCTGAAACCGCTCTGTGATTAAACAGTTCGTGTACTACCCATTAAGGGCGGAAGATTATCACCTCTCTGAAATCATTGAAATGCTAAATTTTCAAGAGTTTGACGAATTTCTAGAATGTGACACCAAGTACAATGAAGACTTGGTGAAACTGTTTTACACTGGAATTTTGGACAAATTTGAAGGTACGGACTTTCAATATATTATTGGTAGTAAGAACTACTCTATGAATGTTGCTGTTTGGAACAGTCTGGTTAAGCTAAAAACTGCAGGTCTTCCTAAGGTAACGGACACTGTATTTGTTGACGACTATAAGTTTAAGCCTGCTTTGAACTCAATTCTACGAGACCCTTTCTCGGAGAACATTGTGAACAACAACCTGTTTCCTAAAACGGTCACAATGGGAATGTTGAAACCAGTTGATCGTATTCTGCAATGGATTGTCGCTCACATCTTAAGGACTAAGAAAGGAGGTTATTCTCGGGTTGATCAAGCAGAAGTCCATTTGATCTATCTGGTGAAGAAGAAAATTCGCATTAACTGGCCGCATTACTTCATGTATCGGATGTTTGTACTCTGGGATTCTACTAGAGGTACGGCTTTGTGTTATGCCTCCTTTATTCACTGTCTCTTGAAAAAGGCTGGGGTAACGGTCCCGGGTATTCCTTAAGTAACCATTACCCCTGATCAAGAATTTACACAGAAGACTCTGATTATGATGGGTTACTTTTGGGACTCTGAAGACTAGGAATTCAAATTCAAGCACCGAGCAACATACTAAGATCTTTAGTATGATGTTCCAAATGAACAAGCGGATGCAGAAGAGAATGTGCGGGAAGGACAAGCCGGAAACAACATGCAAACTGAGGTAAATATGGTGGAATAAGACAATGCTGAATGGATGGGATACTCCCCACCTCGAGATCCTTATGAAAATCAGGGTTGGGGAGAATAGCAGCACACAGGATGGACCACCCTTGGGTCATCCTATGTTCCTCCAAATCATGGCTGGCAACAACATGAAGAATATGAATAACACCAACCCGAATATTCGATTCCTACACCTACACAGCCACCGCAACAGAGCAACGAGGAAATCCTCGACATGTTAAGTTCAATGCAACTGCAGTAAGAGACATTCATGACCACGCAAGAAGAGAGGTATACAGCTCTCACAAACCAGATGGAGGCACAAAATCAAACCTTCAACAGGTTTGCTACTGCTGTCATGACTCATTTTGATAAGTTGGATACTACTGCCGAAGCTCAGACACGTTGTGTAATGAGTGGTATTAACACACTCAATAGAGTTGTATTGGAACTGAATGAGTGATTGGAAGAACAACCTCTTCCTCCACCTCACGACCCCCATTTCCAAGGATGTGGCCACCACTTTAGGGGGAGGAGACCCTGAGAGATAGGATCATAGTTTGATGCATGTTATATCTAGTTTTTGGCTTGTGTGACTTGTTATTTTCTTGTATTTTGTTTATGTACTTGGTTTGCTTTTGGATTATGTTGACTTTTGAATTATTATGGGATTATGTTGAGTCTATATATATGCATCTCTTGTGCCTTATTTATCCATCTAATTTTTCATTATCATCATTCTATGTGAATGTTTGTTAATGTATCTTGGTTGCAACATGTTGAGTGTATCCATACGTATATGATATGTTTCTTTGACCATCGTCCTGTTCTATTTTTGATGTAGTCAAAGGGGGAGAAGGACATGTACAAGCAGCAAAAGATTGAATCTTAGAGGAATTCACACAGTTAGGGGGAGGATGAGATTCAAATTACAAAACAAGCTGAAGATTTTGCCATCATCAAAAAGGGGGAGTATGTGAGGGCAAGGTGCCTCTCATTTGAACTTTATTTTAATGAAGTCAAAATGTATGTGAGGGCTAGTAGTTTGTAATTTGGACGGTGTCATCTTATTTGTATCAATTCCAATTTTGCATTGCATAATCATGAGTCTAAATGCATGGTGGAGTCTTGCATATCCATTAAATATGGGTGATCATGATACTAGTATTAGGAATGCATAAACTGGTCCTATATAGTTAAAACTGTGTCGAAAAACTAAATTTTGAGTATTTTTGAAGTTTGAGTTGACCTAAGATTGGGTCCAGTCGACTCACATATATGGAAAATGTGTGTGTCTCGCTCGGGTAAGCGCACGCCTACCCTGCAGTCGACGCACACTTCTGGATTTCTCATTGTGCATTTTTCGCAGCCATGCGTTAACGCATGGTCCCTGCATCGGTCGACGCATGGTCGCCCAATTTGTGCAGGTTCCTCCACGGGTCAGCGCAAGCTGACCCTCTTCAAGGAGCGGTCGACCGCTCGCTGCAAGTAGCTAATTTTTCTGGTTTTTCTCTTTGTTCAAAATGCTGTTATTATTTTATGTTGGTCCTTGCATCATATATATAGTTGGTTCCTCATTTTTTTACAACCAACAAGAACAAGTGAAAGAAATACATTGAACATTTTTCTCACATCACTTACATCTTCATCTTGCACCTTTTTCAACAAATACACATAATCATTTTTGTTTATTTTCTGGATCATGAAGTGATAACGTCCAAAGCATAGAGTTGTATCTTTGTTTGGGGTGAGTGGTTCAGTGGGTTTGTTCTTGAATAAAACCTCTAGGGTTTTGCCCTCTAAGATCAATTGGATTTGGGGGTTTTTGGATAAGATCTTGGGTGCATTGAATTCAGCCGAGCAAAGCTGATAGAAGAACGGAAGGTTTTGTCGATCTAGTAGCGTTAACCGGAGGATCGTGAAACAAGGTTTGAGGATCAAACTGTGTGTAGATCAGAATCAGCCGAGTGAAGGTGATTGAAGACCTGTGTGTTCTTGTAATCTAGTAACAGTAAACGGAGGTTCTTCCAACAAGTTCGAGGCACTTGATTTGGCTCGAATCAAGGGAAGAGAAGACAAAGTATCTGCATCAACGAAGTGTTCTTGAGTGTGGGATAGCTAAGTTTTCTCTTGTAAAAACATTTGCAAACAAGTTATAGATATCTCAATTCTAGTTTTTAGAATTGGGGGCAAACATACCCGAAGCGAGGACGAAAGGGGAACTGCCTAAACAAACCAGGTGTTGTTTCCTTTTCCTTATCTCATTTATATTTTGAACTATTTACGCTTGTAATCGTTCAGTCGATCGATAAAAATTCTGGTATAGTTTTGTGCAGAAAATTAATTTGAAAACCATTGCACAATCATTTTGGATTGTGCTTAGTGAAAATTTTGCATCAACTATCATAGAGGGTTTATCTTGGAGTTTTATGCACTCCAAGTGCTCGATACATTGAACCCATACAAGGTGTTTGATATATTGTCAAGTTTGCTTTAATTTTTTACTGCTCATTGGAATTTGCACCTTGTTAAGTGCTTTTGGAAAATTGATTAATTGTTAAGTTGCGATTCTACTTTTTCTCTTCGAGCCTTTCGTTCCATTTGGCTTACGTATATCCAATCCTCTCAGTAACTCAGTTCGTGTAGACGAATTATGCTCGGCCGCTTCCGCAAAATATTTTTAAAAACAAATTTTAGCGCCGACTCGCATTTAAAAAGAAGTGATCTATTCAACCCCCACCCCCCTTCTAGATCAATTGTCTTCGTCTAACTATATATATATATATATATATGCTAAGACAATGTCAAAGTGACCCACTATATCTTTTTAGACAATGGAAATCAAATTGGAAGTATGTAGTTTATATACATTTCTAACTGTAGCGCATAAATAAATAAATAAATAAATAAATAAATAAATATATATATATATATATATATATATATATATATATATATATATATATATATATTATGATTCCATTTTATTCAAATATTAAATATTTTAATACTAATGATTTAATTAAAAACATTTAATTTTTAAATTAAATAATTATTGTTTATTTAATCATTGACTATTTATTAAATATTGAATATTTATCAAATATGAATTATTTATTTAAATATTGATTATTTATTTAGATATTGATTGTTTATTTATATATTGATTATTATTTGTTGAATAGTGAAATTTTGTTGAATATTGGATTCAATTATTAGTGACTGATTAATTATTTAATATTTAATCGGTAGTTGTGTTTTGTGAATGGTGATTGGATCGAGTCGATCCTTGTGTATTATTTGCTAATTGTGATGATGATGTTTAAAGTATGAGTACCTTATTTATGAAAATGTGTTTGTGTGTGCAATTGTGTGATAATTCAAGTGTGATGAATTATTGATGATATGCTTGGATATTAAGATTAGGGAATGGTCTTAATTGCATATGGTTATTGATTGCCTACGCATCATTTGTGTCAAGAGGCAATGCTTGCTAGTTCTTTGGAAGCTAGTGACTTGTCCCAAACCTAGAGCGGGGTTTGAAAGCTTAGTGGTGTAGCGAGCGATTTTGGACGCGGTTCTTAAGCGCGGTCGCTCTCTGCGGTTGAGTTTACTACAGGTCGATTCAATTTTTATCCTATTAAAGCTGATGAAGGAAGGGAAATAGATGTCTCCAATTAACCCTGCTTGCATACTGAGTTTAAACAGCGGTCTGTTAGGTTACGAATGCTATCAATGTGGGGGGCCTTTGCATTGGTTATTTGTATTTTCGCCAATACTGGTTTCTCTCTGGGATTTTGTTAGGATACTGCTTCAGATTATGATATATGGGATTTTAGGTTTTTTGTTTAGTGTGCTCGCTAAGATTTTCTCTTTCAATCTTATGCCTACGTATTCCCGTTTACCGAAACAGGGAAATCAGAGCGTTCGTAGTTCCTCCTATTCTATGGGAGGAAATTGGTGTTTTGGTGTCTTGTTCAAAGCCCAAGACGTGAAGTTGAAAAGGTGGTTTATATCTTGTTTAAAGCCCAAGATGTGAAGCTGAAGGGTCTATTTGTATCTTGTTCGAAGCCCAAGATGTGAAGCTAAAGGTGTTGACTTTAGAGAGAATTTGTCATCTCTAAAGGGGGTCTGTTTGTCACGATTGTTGGGTGACTGGTTATAAAGGAGAATTACTTTAACTGGGATACGCGGATCCTAGCAATGCCATAATTTCCTTTATAGGGGGTTTTAACCTGAAGGGGAAGACTTTAACTCAATTTAGAGCAATGCCATCTTTCCTTAGGAATTTCTCATGCTAAAAGAGGGACAGTGGCATGGATGTAGATGATCCAGAGGCTTGCCGCTTACAGCAATTAGATGAAAGGAGTTGTTGATGTTTGTGTACTGTGAACGAGGCACAGCTTTGATGCTAAAAGGTTGATTGGACCAACCAGTGGTTTTCTTATACAAAGCCTAAGAGGAGGCTAATATGTGTCTCGTACAAAGCCCGAGAGAGAGGCTAAAAGGTTTTGACTCGATGATGGAGTCTTTTGGTATCTCGTATAAACCCCGAGATGAAGGCTGTTTGACTCAACAAGAGAGTTTTTTTGTATCTCGTACGAAGCCCGAGATGGAGGCTAAAATTTGTTTGGCTCAATAAGAACCTTTTTGTATCTCGTATAAAGCCCGAGATGGAGGCTAAAGGGGTGATTGACTCAACGAGGGAGTCTCTTATGTGTCTCGTACAAAGCCCGAGAGAGGGGCTAAATGTTGTTTAACTCCGCTGGGGAGAATCATTGTATAAAGCCCAAGAGAGAGGCTAACTTCACTGGAGAAGGATCATTATACAAAGCCTAAGAGGAGGCTATGGTGATTGTTTTAGTTGAGTGACAGGTCCAGTATACTGATTTTGAAAGAGAAAATTAGTTCTTTTAAGAAGCTGACGGGTCCTTGTACGAAGCCCAAGAGAAGGCTATCATTCCCGGAGGAAGAGATCATTATACGAAGCCTAAGAGGAGGCTGTGAATACTTCTAAGAAGTCGGCGGGTCCTTGTACTAAGCCCAAGAGGAGGCGGGGATGCTTTTAGGAAGGCTGTGGGTCCTTGTATGATGCCCAAGAGGAGGCCGATGCTTTTAAGAAGCCCGTGGGTCCCCAAACCTCGAGAAATTCAAGGCAAGCTATTCACAAGGAATAGATCAAGTCAGGAAAGTTCGAGAATTTGAAAGAAACTCAAAGATGCCATTCACGGAGAATACATTCATCTTTGGGAGTAGAGTTTCATGACAATTCCTAATGAGGACAGCCGAAGAGAAGACTGTATCTGGTGATCCTATTGGGGATCTAGTCGTCTGTTTCTACGAATAAACGAAACGGCGTCACCTAGTTCTAGACGTAGTTACCTGGGAAACTCGAAATATCTATACTATTATTACACAGTTGATATGAGTTTATGAAAGAAGACTTACAGTGAAACAGCCCCACAATACAGTTATATGTATATGAAAGCGGTAAATGAAAGCAATAACCACTTACTCGGTTGTAGAGCTTCCATGCTGTTTGGTTAGTTGTTCAACAAAGAAAGATTGAAAACAACAGTATATTCAAAATCAAAGGAGAAAGTGCTTTGAAAAAGAAAGATTTGGGGCTTATAGCTCAAGGAGAGGCCCAGGGTTTTATCAATGAGCGCACTGTTTGAATTTGTACAGAGGGACTTATACAAGTGACTGAGGCCCGAAAAGTTTTCTGTACAAGGGATGGGTCTTACACTCTCTCAAGAGGTCTAAAAGGTTTAAAGAAAAATAGTGGGGCTTATAACACAAGGGTAGGCCCAGTTGATTTTCAGTTTGAAAATGGCGATCGCGCCGAGGTTTTCTTTTAACGCTGAGGGACTTATACAATAAGTGAGGCCCAAAATGTTTTGGTTAAAAGGGGATTGGGTCTTACACTCTAACAGAGGCCCAAAAGTTTTGAATGGGTCTTATAGCTCAAGGAGAGGCCCAATTGATTTTTTTAAAGGCGACGATCGCGCCGTTTGTTTTTGACGGTATCGGGACTTATACAATACACTGAGGCCCAAAAATGATTTGGTCAAAAAAAAAAAGATTGGGTCTTACACTCTATTAGAGGCCCAAAGTGTTTTGAAAATGATTTATGAGGGTTGAATTAATCCAAAAACCCTAATTTGTTTTCAAAAATGTATTTAATTGAATAAAAATTCAATTAAAATGATCAAAATTGTTTAACATATGGAAAACAAATTGTGATCTTGGATTAATGCTTCAAAAATTAAGTATTGACCTACAAAATAATTAGAAAGCATTAAAAGTTGCAAAATCAAGGTGGAAAAAATATTTTAAATGTTAAAAACAATTAAAACATTAATTCTTTGTAAAAATATCAATTATATAAAATAAATAATATTTTTGGGAAAATAAAATATTTTAACATTTTTGTGAATTATTAAAAAAAGAATCAACTCAAAATCATTAAAACTCGGAGAGAAATTAATTTTTGAATCAATTAAATAAAATCACAAAATTCAAATATTCAAATATTCAAAAAATGGCGCCAAGAACACACCAAGAACACGCGCGTGTTCTGGGTTTGCCCAGATTTTCATTTTCTCTCCAATCTCACTGAATACTTGATTATATCATGTAATCCATATACCAATCAACTCGTTTTAACCTCACGATCATGTCTATGACAATTAATTTCATTTAAATTAAACATATAACAAGAAATCATGAAAAATCCTCAAGAACCCTAATTTCTGCATGAAGGCTAGGATTTTTTATACACGATTCAAATAATGCAATTAATTGGGGGAAACATTCCATGCATGATTATGAACATATGGCCAAATTATTGTGCAGCAAAAATTGCATGGATCATAGAGTTAGAAGAGCTCATGCTTACCACTTGCAGCTGGTGATCGTGATTTATGTTGGAGGTGTTACAGCTAAGTTCCAATGATCTGGATAGCTTCCCTAGGTGCCATGGAGTGTGTATGGATGCTTGGAATGGATTGAAATGGTTTGGAGTTGAAGATGGTACCTCAACTGCAAAACTGTCAAAAACTTGAGCAATTGGCTGGTGATTTTGTGAAATATGTGTTCCAGATGTTATGTGAGTGTTAGGATCACTTCTATATGATGTATGTGAGGTGTGTGAGTGATTGGTTTGATTAGAAAAGCTCTCAAACTCAAAACCCGATAGTGACTTACCTTAGAAGGCAAAATTGGAGTGAAAGAAGAGATTTTAAGGAAAGCATCTGTTTGATTGCTTTGGTGTACTCAAACTGATCACAATTGAGCTCTATTTATAGTAGAGCAAGTTTATTTTGCAAGGAATAGTGAATGGCAACTGCTGAGTAGGTTTGGCCAATGTTGGCAAATGAAAATCCAAGTCTCCTCTAGCTATTGACTAGAGGTTAGGGCACAGGCTGCTGGTTCCCTTGGTCTTGGATAAGTCTTGACTGAATTCAGTTGCAAATGGCTTAGTCCATGCCACCTTGATGTTTCCATTGAATGCTCCAATCCAAAATTGGAGTCTTGTCCCTATTTTGGCAATTCTAGGTTCAACATGTTATTTCTTGTTCCAAAGACTTTGGAGGCTTGGCTCAGTGATTGTCCCCTTTAGATTCAATCCTCAGATGTGTCCAAGTGGATAGGAGCATTTGGATTTGGCTGATTTTGGCAAATCGACCAAAAGTGCAAAATCTGCCTTGCCTTGGCAGATTTCAACAAGGCAACTTGCCAATGTCATATCTCATGACTCAAATTGAATTTGGTAATGTTCTTGGCCATTTTGGAAAGCCCTTACATGATACAACAACTGTTTGAACATGTTTGGTTTTGATCTCTTTTGAATCCAAGTGAAAAATCCCCCTACCTTTAGCAAAAAGTAGGGTAAAATCTGACTTAGTGAAATTTTCACTAAGTGTTGGGACAAAGTGACTTTTCTTGATTTTGATCACTCCATAACTCAAAATCCATGAGGAATTTGGACATAGGTCAGTATGAAGCTTTTGTAGAGGGCAATGAGATATACAAATCAAGCTTTGAATGGGGAACAATGGCCTTGTGGTTTAGGAGTTATGGTCCTCCAAAGTTGGCACATTAGTGTCACTTTTTCCATAACTTAGAAATTTTTCTAAGTTTTTATGGTTACCCCTTTTACAAGTTATCCCACTTTCTTTGATTTTTCTTGATGAATGATGATTCAAATCATACATTAACATCATTTTAGGGTTAAAAATCCATTTTGGTGAAAAATCTCAAAAAGTCAAAGTTGACTTTTGTGCACAGTTGACTTTTTATCCGATGAATTCCAAACTATGCAATTCTTCATGAAATCATGTCCTTGACCTAAATCAAACTTGATGGACATGTTTCATGAGTGTAATAGGGTATATTGAATCATGTCTTAGGGCTTGGGAGCATGTCCTAGTCAAAAGTCAAAGTTATAGTTGACTTTCCTCGCGAAACCCTAATTGTGGTGCAGATGAAATTGAGACTTGTTGCTCAGGCTTCTTAGATTAATCCATTGTTCCAAATGGATCAATATAGTTCATTAGAGACCCTAAAACTCTCCCTTGAGGTCTTGGCTCATGATTTGCCCTAAAAGTCAACTTAGGGGTGAATTAGGTCAAGAAACCCTAATTCCTGATTTTTGATGAATGCATCCCCTGAGGCAAAATTGACTTGATGATTGAGTCCATGAGGTCCCATGAGGTATATTAGGTTATGTTTTGGATCATTGGCTTGTGCCTAGATGAAAAATTTCCATCTGGAGGCCCTGGTCGACCAAAACCCTAATGTGGTGACACTGTCGATCTTGGGACTTAATCCACCTAGAAGGGAGCAGCCTTGTGCTTGATCCTTGAAGTGGGAGTCCTTTTGATCCATTGTGGATGTTTGAGAGGTTAGATAAGTTGAAGATCATGTCATTCCTTGATTGATCCTTTGTCTAAAGCTCTGAGAGGGCTTGAAACCCTAATTTTGATTGTAGTGGATGCTCACCCATCTTTGGGGAGACTGATGAAGTATGATGGTTCCTCCATATTGTGATGATGATTTGCACAATGATGGGAAATCTTAGTGGTCAAAATTTGGGGTATGACAGATGCCCCTATTTAATCTTCTTGGACACGAAGGTGTGAATGACGAAGGTATTCGGGCATTCGGGGTGTAAGAGGATTAAATATCGGAATACTCGAAATTTTGATGGTGGTTATGAATGGTAGCTTACGCATTCATCTTCTTTATCTAAGCGATGATGCTTAGAAAAGGTAAACTTCCCCTCGATCCTGTTCTTCAACCAAGGAACTGGTCTCAGTTTCTGTTTGTTAACTTCCCCTCGATCCTGGTTTCCTACCAAGGAACTGGTCTCAGTTGCTGATTTAAACTTCCCCACCATCCTGGTTTCCTACCAAGGAACTGGTCTAAGTTTCTTTTGTCAATAAACTTTCTTGACAAGGGACGCTATTTGTAGCGGTTTTCCTCAAACTTCTCGCCGGATTTTCCTGGGGGAGATGCCATTTGATGGGAAAAACTTTTGATGTTAGACTTGCTTGGGTACCCACTTGTCTGAGCCGTAGAGGTGGTCAAACTTCTCTGTTGGAGACGCCATTTGTCGACTCTACTGGGGAAAACGAGTCTCTTGAGAGATTGCTTTCGCTTGGGAATATTGCATCATACTTTTCTCGGGATCTTCCCGGAGAAACGCCATATGATGTGATCCAATTTTGAGGTGTCGATGACCTTTTCATCAGTGGTGTTTCAGAGATAAACTGCCGTATTGCTGAATCTCTGATTAAGAGGCTTTCTCTGTGGATTTTCCTTAATCCGGGAAAGCAAGGATATCATCTTTAATGGCGAAGAGTGACATTTGTTGAAGGTTCTCTGGTCTTTAAGAGGTTCAAGTTATCAAAGTGGTCGAGGGCCAATTCTAATCCAGAACTAAACTGGAGGAGAGAGATTGTTCGGACGCAACCTTTCCTGATGAGGAAAGAACTGACAACTCGATAGAGAGGACTGTTATCACTAGGGGACAAGACCGACGGGAGTGATAGTGATGCAATATGAATATGAATGTAAATCAAATGCATGATGTATGTATGTATATGCTGACAAAATTGACACGACATACAAACTGACGGGTGAACATGACTGGATACTCGGCCATCGCGGGGCGTGTAGAAATATCGTTGGTCCAAAAGTAGCAATTCTACCTTGCTTAGGAGAAGTAGTCCTTTCGGGGAACTATGTTGGTCGGGCTTAGAAGATAAAAACTCTGTCGTGGCGTGTCAGACGAAACAAAGTCTCTGACATAGTTGATCCCTTCATTCAGGCGTACTGGGTTAGAAGGAGTACTTTGATTCTGCACTTTGAAGTTCGCTTACTTCTGGAGAAGCGGTTGATATTCCTTTGATGTTCAACAGTCAAAAGAAATTGCCGACTTTATTTTAAAAGCAGAAAAAGTTTTAACAAGTAAATTCATTTTTGTTTTATTTCAGGAATCGTTGATCATATTAAAATGTCGTTCTGTAAAGCTAAAACAAATAAGAATTACAAACAAAGGCACAAAGGCTCAAATTTTATTGATAGGATGGAAATCAGCCAAGCGCGTGATTCCAAAGAGTATATACAAAGTTAGAAAATGGTAATTTACAGGGAAAAGCGCTACGTTGAAACATAAAGACCACTATCCTTCTACCAACTTTGAATTCTGGGCATCCTGAGCTTCTGTCGAAGATGACCTTGACTGGAGTTTTCTGACGGATGATGTAACTGCTGCTGCTGAGGGACTTGCCTCTGTTGAACATAGTTACTTGCCATTATCCCTAATTTTTGCCTGGATTGTACTATGATGTTTCCAATCCATCAGGATGATTTTTTTTATGTTTCTAACTTTTTCCTGGACCGCCCTTTCGGGTTTTCAATCCACCGAGACATTTTTTTTTAGTTTAGGCGAAGTATTTCTTGACTACATCAACATTCGCGGGGTAGGAAAATTCCTCTCCGTCCATGGTTGCAAGTCTCAAGGCGCCGCCTGAGAAAGCTTTCGTGACCACATAGGGGCCATCATAATTTGGGGTCCATTTACCCCGAGAATCAGTGAGAAATGATTGTATCTTCTTGAGCACAAGGTCTCCTTTCCTGAAGATGCGAGGTCGAACCTTTTTGTCGAACGCCTTCTTCATTCTCTGTTGATACAATTGACCATGGCATAGTGCCGTGATTCATTTCTCCTCTATCAGATTCAATTCGTCGTGTTGACTTTGACACCATTCAGCTTCGGTGAGCTTAGCTTCCATCAATACTCGGATTGACGGGATCTCTACTTCTATGGGGAGCACTGCTTCCATGCCATACACTAGAGAGAAAGGGGTAGCCCCTGTTGAAGTGCAGACAGATGTGCGATAACCATGAAGAGCAAAGGGTAGCATCTCGTGCCAGTCTTTGTAGGTTACAACCATCTTTTGAACGATCTTCTTGATGTTCTTATTGGCCGCTTCTACCGCTCCGTTCATCTTGGGTCAGTAGGGAGATGAGTTATGGTGTTCAATCTTGAACTCAGCGCACAACTATTTTATCATCTTGTTGTTCAAGTTAGATCCATTATCAGTAATGATCTCGCTTGGAACATCATAATGGCAGAAGATATTGTTTTTGATAAAGCGGACCACCACTTGTCGGGTTACATTAGCGTACGACGCTGCTTCGACCCATTTGGTGAAATAGTCAATGGCTACTAGGATGAACCGATGTCCGTTTGAAGCCTTGGGCTCAATCATGCCAATCATGTCGATTCCCCATATGGAAAAAGGCCACGGGGAAGAAAGAACTTTGAGATGTGATGGCGGTACATGAATTTTGTCAGAGTATATCTAACATTTGTGACACCTCCTCATGTACTTGTAGCAGTCAGATTCCATGGTCAACTAATAGTACCCTGCTCTCAGAATTTTTCTCGCCATTTTGTGTCTGTTGGCATGAGTGCCAAAGGATCCTTCATGAATTTCTTTCATAAGCATGTCTGCTTCTGGTCTATCTACGCATCGGAGCAAGACCATGTCAAAATTTCTCTTATAGAGAGTGTCACCGCTCAGGAAGAAGTTTCCAGTCAGTCTTCTGAGGGTTTTCCTGTCTTTTCTGAGTGCCCCAGATGGGTATTCTTGTTTCTGAAGGAAGCATTTGATATCGTGATACCAAGGTTTGTCGTCCATGGCTGCTTCAATCGTGAAGATGTAAGCGGGCCTTTCAAGGCGCATTATGTCAATCTTAGGTATGTCATTCCATTAACCTACACTAATCATGGAAGAGATAGTGGCTAATGCATCAGCCATGTGATTCTCCTCACGAGGGATATGATGAAACTCGACTCTGTTGAAGAAAGGTAGCAACCTTCTTGCGTAGTCTTTATAAGGAATCAATCCTGATTAGTATGTGTTCCAATCTCCTTTAATCTGATTGATAACCAGGGCTGAGTCACCGTATACGTCCAAGTTTTTTATCCTTAAATCCATCGCTTCTTCGAGACCCATAATACAAGCTTCGTATTCAGCCTCGTTGTTCGTACATTTGAACGTAAGTCTGGCAGTGAAAGGAATGTGGGTACCCTGAGGGGTAACAATGATTGCCCCAATTCCGTTTCTGTAATGATTGACTGCTCCGTCAAAGATAAGTCCCCATTGGGAACCTGGTTCTGGCACTTCACTGGGTAGCGGTTCGTCGCAGTCTTTCATTTTTAGATACATGACATCTTCGTCTGGGAAGTCAAACCCGATTGATTCTTGATTGTCAATCGGTTGATGAGCCAAATGATCAGCTAAAATACTTCCCTTAACGGCTTTCTGAGCGTGGTACTCTATGTCATATTCTGATAACAACTTCTGCCAATGGGCAATCCTTCCCGTGAGAGCAGGCTTTTCGAAGACGTACTTGATTGGGTCCATTTCGGAGACCAACCAAGTAGTATGACGAATCATGTATTGGCAAAGACGTTTGGCTGCCCAAGCCAAAGTGCAACAAGTTTTCTCAAGCATCGTGTACCGAGTTTCACAGTCGGTGAATTTCTTGCTCAAATAGTAAATGGCAGACTCTTTCCGTTTAGTTTCGTCTTGTTGGCCAAGTACACATCCCATTGAGTCCTCTAGAACTGTGAGGTAAATGATCAGTGGTCTTCCTTCCACTGGAGGTGATAGAATCGGAGGATTCAACAGATATTCCTTAATACTGTCGAAGGCGGTTTGGCAATCTTCTGACCAAATGCAATCCTGGTTCTTTTTGAGTAATTTGAAGATCGGCGCACATGTCGCGGTCATAAGAAATATGAATCTGGAGATGTAGTTCAAACGTCCCAGGAATCCTCTGACTTGTTTTTCAGTTTTCGGAGAAGGCATTTCTTGAATGGCCTTGACCTTGTCAGGATCAACCTCAATTCCTATCTGGCTGACGATGAACCCTAGTAGTTTCCCTGAACGGACACCGAAGGTGCACTTGTTGGGATTCAAGCGGAGTTTATATTTTCTCAACCGCTCGAATAGTTTTGACAGGTGGGTCACATGCTCCTCTTCTGTCTTAGATTTTGCAATCATATCATCGACATACACTTCTATTTCTTTGTGCATCATGTCATGAAACAGAGTAGTCATAGCCCTTTGATAGGTTGCCCCGGCGTTCTTCAAGCCGAACAGCATCACCTTGTAACAAAAGGTACCCCATGGGGTGATGAACGAAGTTTTCTCCATGTCTTTCGGCGCCATTTTAATCTGGTTATAGCCCGAGAATCCATCCATGAAGGAGAAAACTTTGAACTTTGTTGTACTGTCTACCAGCATGTCAATGTGTGGTAAAGGAAAGTCGTCTTTTGGACTAGCCTTGTTTAGATCCCTGTAATCAACACACATTCTGACCTTTCCATCCTTTTTGGGAACGGGTACGATGTTGGCTAACCATTGAGGATATTCAGATGTAGCGAGGAAACCCGCGTCAATCTGTTTCTGTACCTCCTCTTTGATTTTGATGACCATGTTTGGATGAGTGCGTCTCAACCTTTGCTTGATTGGCGGACATTCCGATCTCAACGGTAAGTGATGTTCCACGATGCTAGTATCCAAACCTGGCATATCCTGATAGGACCAAGCGAATACATCGGGAAACTCTTTGAGAAGCTTTATCAAACCCTCTCTGGCAGTTGGACTGAGCAATGCCCCAATCCTGATTTCTTTTCTCTCTTTTTCTGAACCCAAGTTTACTGTTTCCAACGGTTCTTTGTGAGGTTCAATGGACCTTTCCTATTGTCTGAGTAATCGGGAGATCTCTTCTGGAATTTTGTCGTCATTTTCTTCTTCAGCCTCAAATACCGGGAACTCAAAGTTGGGAGAAGGTATCAGATCGTATATTTCAACGGGGTTTAAAACAAGCAATCTGCACGACGTGATGATTCGTGTTTAGAAGAGATAGAGAAAATGCAAGTGTGTGCAGTGTTTTATTTTTATTACTGTTTGTTTTTATTATTGGATTATTTTTTAGGATTACCATTTTCTGAAAAAGCAAAAAGAGAAAACAACAATTAATGTGGAAATTACAGAACGACATTATTTTATTAATGAACAAGTCTATCCTTGAAACTACAACCCTATAAAACAAAACTCTGTCACTTTGGGCAAAGCGAAGAGGGAAATTTACAGAAAGCGAGCCCTATCAAAACATCCGTTTCACCTGGGCAGGGTGAAAGGTTAAAGATGGCAATTACTTTGACTGATGAACGACCTTCGAAACATCGACGGCAATCCATTGGCGGCGAACTCCTCGGTGAATCACAAAGTCTGGCACCTTCCTTGATTTGTCTTCAGAAATGACGCTGATTTCTGGTGGAGCGGGATCATTGGAATCTGTCTCCCAGGCAGAGTTGTCGTAGGAGGATTCCTCTGTTGCATTTTGCAAAGCATTTGTGCTCTTAGCTCTATCTCCCTATCCAGTTGGCTGGATGTCCTCGAGCCTGATACGAGAGCTTTCGGGAGCGGTGTACTTGACCATATAGTCGTATTTTCCACTTGGTTCTCCCAGAGTGTCCCAAACTTCTTTGGAACTGTAGGGGTCATCTCTCTCGATGACGTTGACCTCGGGAAAAGCATAGTTGATGAATTCAAGTCCTGTAAATGTTGCGAATTCATCTTCATGTTGAGTAGTTTCTGAATGACCTGAGTGTTGATCCCATGACATGGTGGGGACACAGGTATTCTGTTCAATGACGGTCAGCTGATTTTCATTGTTCGGCTGACTCTCTTGCCCCAAGTCTCCTGGGTAAGGCTGCCACATTGGCAGGCCATCCATCGGGCCATAGTAATTATGGTCAAAGTTGTCTTTCATCAGAGTGTCCTCCTCTAATGAATTTGGCGGAGCACGGCATCCTTTCGGATCACAACCTCCGTATATCATTTCGACGTCTGACCTTGGTATAAATCTCGGGCTTTGTGCAGGATAACAAAATGGTGTAGGCACCTTTTCCTAAGACATATAACCGTCCTCGTTAAGATAGGACTTCCATTCTTCATCTGTGTCGGAGGGATCCTCCTCATTGATAGCATGTACTGCATGAGACACTGGGTGAAGGAAACCTCCACTGTGGAAGAAGTTTTGGATGGGATGAAGACTTTCATTGTTGGCAGCTGTCTGGGTACAGGTTGCAGAAAAACCAAGACCCTTCTTTGTTGTATTGCCAGTAGGAATGACAAGCTGTCCCCATCCGATTGTATTGGTACTCTCGACTGCTTTGGTAGCATCGTTGTATGAAGAAATGGAAGTTCCTTCTTTGAACTGATTGTTCTTGCTTACCGACAGTGCTTGGAATTGAGCTCCAATAACCTCCTCGGGTTCTACACAAGTAGATGATGACAAGTTGCTTACAAGCAAGGCTTGTTCCCCACAAACTGTGACAAGTTGATCGTTCTTGATGAACTTTAACTTTTGGTGGAGGGTTGAAGTAACCGCTCCAGCCTGGTGTATCCAAGGTCTTCCTAATAAGCAACTGTACGTTGCCCGGATGTCCATGGCCTGGAAAGTGACTTGGAAAGTGTGAGGACCAATAGTTATGGGAAGATCAACTTCGCCGATAACCATTTTTCTGGATCCGTCGAATGCTTTGACGACAACCTCGCTGATTCTCATCGGAGGGCCTTTGAATGATAATTGCATCAAAGTGGACTTCGACATAACATTCAGGGCTGACCCTGTGTCTACCAGTACGCTGGCTAAAGCATCGTCCTGGCAGTTGACTGTGATATTGAGCGCCATGTTATAATGGTGAACCTCTTCGGGTAATTCCTCATCACAAAATCCCAAATTGTTGCAGGAAGTGATGTTAGAGACAATGCTATCGAACTGTTTGATTGTTACATCCTGTTCCATAAAGGCTTGCTCCAAGACTTTCTGTAGAGCCTCCCTATGCGGTTCTGAACTGAGTAAAAGTGATAACACAGAGATCTTTGAAGGAGTCTGTAACAGTTGATCAACAATGTTGTATTCACTCCTTTGGATGAGCTTGAGCATCTCATCATCATTTTTCGAAAGGTCGGGATTACTGGATTGACCGACTGGTGGATCGGGAGCTTCTGTCTGAAGTTTCTTTTCTTTGTTAGGTTCCCCCACCCCTCGGTTGAAGATTCGACCACTCCGTGTTACTCGACTGATGTCTGCAATATTCACGACGGAGGGTAATGGAATTTCCTTTCCATTTTCAATTGTTGTTGCACCATATTTGTAAGGGATAGCCTTAGCTGATTCATACGGTAGTGGTCCCGGCAGATAGATGACTCTGGGAACCTTCTAATTTTTCTGACCATCATAAGTAATCTCGATCCGTTCCCGGTTGGGAACTTTAGATTCGTCAAGTAGAGGGATAATGGCAAAAACATCCCTGGTCCTATGATGACCAGAGATTGTGACAACATCCTCAACTTGATCGGCAAGGTAGTTTGGTGTACAGTTGATGGGTCCAGAACCCGGATATGGACGAATTTCTCCACGGTCCACCTGCCCCTGGAGAGCTGCTCTCATAAGGTAACACCCTTGGTTACTTTCCGAACAGACGCTACAACTGTCGTAATTGTGTGGTGTCACCTGGCTACGCCCACTTTGAATACAATGTAACCTCACTAGGTTAGCTTCCACTGATCGGACATCCTGACTCTGACGCTGAGTAGGATTCTTGTTATTGATACTAATTTGCTGAGTATCTTCATCCATATAAATTGGCATCCACCCGTGATTTAACAAATGCTGAAGTGCCTCCTGGACAAGGGTACAACCTTGATCGTTTTCGCAACCCGCTTTACAGCTTTGATAGTCATGTGATACTAGGAATCCGAGTCGGACCTGTTCAGTATGTAACTCTACCAGGTTGGTATTCATCACGCGAATGTCAAAGATCTGAACCATGTTGATCAGATAAAGGTTCCTATCATGGTAGTCTTGGATCCATCCAAGATCCATCTGATGCTGGAGGGTCTCCTGTATGAAAGAGCATCCCTGTTTGTTTACCGAGCAAGTCAGACAGGAACTGTAATCGTGCCGCGACAACTTATGATACTGGCTTTGCCTTGAGTGCATCGCCACCAGGTTGGCATTCATTGCACGGATATCGTGGTTTTGAATGACATTGGAATTCGTGTAAACCATGTTAACTCCACGAACTCGGTGCTCTTGGATCCATCCGAGATCTATTTGTTCCTGTAGGGCTGCTTGCACCACAGAACATCCCTGGTTGTCTTTAGAGCAGATATCACACTGGTGATAGTTATGAGGTGGCACATGGCCATATCCACTCTGTCTGCAATGCATCTTGACCAGATTGGTCTTTAACAAGAGTACATCGTGAATTTGATAGACATTATTAGTCTCTTTCTCAATCAGATTGACTGCAGCCTTCTCATGTTGAGGCAGCGGGTTCGTAAGAACATTAGGATTTGTATCCTTGAAGGATAAGACCCCGCTCCTAACAAGTTTTTGCACGTCGGATTTAAAATTGAGACAATTCTCAATGTTATGCCATGGTCCTCCTTGGTGGTAAGGGCAAGTTTGATCCACCTTAAACCAAAAAGGCAGATTTTCCGGTACTGTAAGAGGGGACTTAGTCTAGATGTGCCCCTTGTCCAGTAGTAATGGAAACAGCTCTGCGTACGACACGGGTATAGGATCAAATCTAGGTGGCCGTGTTGTACGGTTATTATTGTATGGAGGATGAGCCTGCTGAAGAGGCTGTTGTGTCCTTTGCTGATCAGGTTGGCTCTGCGCAACCTGAGGTTGATAAGTAGGAATAGGCGCAGGGCTGATAGCAGGAGTCACAGCTGCTACCGGTTGATAACGTCGCCTTTGCTTTTCGAGAGAGATATTCCCAATATCTTGCTCTTTTTTCTTAGGGAGAGCACTACTGTATTTTTTAGTATCGCTCGTCGATCCAGTGTCTTTTACCAAACGTCCTTCTCGGACGGCTTCCTCAAGACGTACGCCCATGCCCACCATCTCGGTGAAATCACTGGGTGCACTGGCAACCATTCGGTCATAGTAAAATGAGCTTAAGGTTTTTAAGAAGATCTTTGTCATCTCTTTTTCCTCAAGAGGTGGACAAATTTGAGCGAAAATTTCACGCCACCTTTGAGCATACTCCTTAAAGGTTTCCTTGTCCTTTTGCGACATCGATCTGAGTTGATCTCTGTCGGGTGCCATGTCCAAATTGTATTTGTATTGTTGGATGAAGGTAGTGCCAAGATCTCTGAAAGTGCTGATCGTAGCATGGTTTAAACCCATGTACCATTTTAATGCGGCACCGGTTAAACTATCCTGAAAGTAGTGAATCATTAGGTCCTGATTCTCCGTCTGAGCTGACATCCGCCGAGCGTACATCACCAGATGGCTTTGAGGGCAAGAGTTACCCTTGTATTTTTCAAAGTCGGGCACTTGAAATTTGTGCGGAACTTTCACGTTAGGGACCAAGCAGAGGTCTGCGGCGTCATTTCCAAATAGTTCCTGACCACGAATGGCTTGCAACTCCTTCTGCATTTCCAGGGGGTGGTACCGTGACTACGGCAGTGAATCTTGGCGTCTCCCGAAGTTTGTAACCTTCAGGAGTCTTCAGTATGCCCCTGGCATCTTCGCTTTCCCGAAGTTTGTAACCTTCAGGCCCAGCGGCTTCTGTTGTGATTCCCTGATCTTCAGTGATCGGCGGAACATATCCTTCCGGGATATAGTTAACAGGCATGCCCCAAGGACGATTTTTCGGCATTTGATACCTAGGATCATACTTCTCCACTATGGGCGTTGAGGTGATCTCTGAGATCGCAATTCTTTGTAGCTGAGCTTCTGCCATGGCTTGCATGTCGTTACGAAGCTTTCTCATATCCTCTCTCAGAGCGTCTATCTCTTCCTTCAACTCTCTGTTTTCTTCCTCAAGATCATCCATCTTTTTCTGACGATTGGCCCGAGTATTGTACGAATGAGACAGTTTGACTCTAGAACCGAGACATAAACGTGAGATTCGTAGGGAAGAAGAATACGCGATGTGAGAATGATGAATTCAATGATTATATTAATTGTTTTTTTTGTTTAATCAAAATAAACTTCGACAATTAGATTGCAAATATCAAACTGTGGGGAAACCCCTTTTTATTGAATTCAAAGGATTACAGAAATGGAAATACAATAGCTTACAAGGTGCAGAAACAGAAACCTAAGCTAATGGGTCCCGAGTCCTCTCTGAAGAGAAATCGGGTGCTGACTCTGGTACTTTCCTCTTCATGTACCGGGACTCTTGGGCCGTTGTCGGGTTGTCATTCCTTTGCCAGGTGAAAGGAGCGAGCAAATTCCTTTGGTCATCTTGATTCTCTACAGCATGTTGCTCCAAAATTTCAATTAGAGCATCTTTATCTTTCAGTAGTTGCTATATTTTAATGCACTCTACGTCGAGGGTGTGGTACTTGTTCTTCCAAGACCTTCTCTCCTTTTGAACTTTGTTGAGAGTAACCTGAAGCTTTTCAGTTTCCGTCATGAAGTACATGACAGATTCCTTTGGCGGAAGAATTCCGTAACGAGGATAAGGCATTTTTAGCTTGAGAGCTCTAGTTTGTACCCAATGGAGATAAGGCTCCACCGAGACACAGTCCGGTTTTCCCAGAGACTCTCGTCCTTTCTTATGAACATGCTTCCAGGCTTGCACTATTTCCATCTTTAGTGCTCTGTCGTTTTCTCCTTCCTTGAAGAAAAGACCTTCCAGATGAACACCCCGTGGGACGTGTCTCATCGGGTATCCAAATTGACGATGAACGAGAACTGGATGGTAATTGATTCCTTACTTAGTTCCTATAAGGGGTACGTTGGGGAAGTTTCCACAACGATCGATGATTCTGATTCCATAATAGATCCTATTACACCAATCTATATCAGAGTTGGTGAGGGACATGATCTTCTGTGACCAACGTAAGGCACTCTTGCAATCCCAAAAAGTAGCAGACTTGGGCAAGTGGGAGATAAACCATTTATAAAGCAAAGGTACACATCATGTAATCTCCCCTCCGCTGTACAAATTTCCCAAGTGTACAGAATGATACGCATCTGCGAGCAAAGTCGGCACAGTGTTTCCAATGAGAAAAACCTTAATGCAGTTAATATCGACGAAGTTATTGATGTTGGGAAACAAAAATAACCCGTAGGTGAGCAAGACAAAGACGCTTTCAAAAGCAGTCACGTTTCCTATACTGGCAAAATACAGGGCTTTCTTTGTCAAGAACTGGGCTGGCAAACCTTGGATGCCACCCTTGGCGGTCATGTGAGTCCTGACCTCAGACTCGTCCAAATGAATTGCTCTTGCAATGGTCTGATTCTTTGGAATTTCTTCCAGTCCAGAAAACGGAGCTTGATCTATAATGTGTAGATCAATCAGATGAGAATATTCCTCCAGCGTTGGTGCTAGCTGGTAATCCGGGAATGTGAAACAGTGATAAACTGGATCGTAAAACTGGATGAGCGCATCCATGATTCCCTCAATCACATGGACTCTTAACAGTGGTAGCAAACCTCCGTGCTTGGCTCTGAAAGCCTCAGGGTTAGTGATCATCCTTGCTAACCTTCTCAAATCCTCTAGCTTTGGAACCTTGAAGGTATACCTATGGCTTCTCCTTCTACCGAAATCCATTAGCGCAATCCTTTTCTCTGATATTTGTAATCTCAGTCTTAGTTTAATTTGAAAACCAGAGAGACTAGAAGAGAAATTTTTTGAATGTTTTAATGTTTTTTAAATGAATGCATGAATGCAGCACACAAAAACATAGAAAAAACATGGGGTCAAAGGGTCGTTGTCATGAAGTCAAGGCTCTACCCATCCCCAAAGGTTTATACTAGGGTGATTTTTGTACCTGTACTCATTATCATCAGCTCCTCCCAAGAAAGCAAAACAACAAGCGGATCGCCAGTGAGCTGTAGAGCAATCTTAGAGTAAGTGCCATTCACCGAGAATAGATCACCAGCCTCAAATGAGGGTAGTATCGCGTAACAACTATTTCCGATAGTTTCCGCATTACGAAAGGGTTTGGATCCTCAGCTTCTCAGACATCACAATCGGCCCATTGTCTAGGTGAGAGAATGGGTTGCATTGGTTAGCCTCCACTGAGGTTGATGGTCGACCTCGTCGCCATCCCTTATCTTAAGTGTATACTCAATCTTTCCACATGCGGCATCACACGCATTCCCATTAGCAGAAAAATAAACATGTATAGCAATTAGGAAAAGCAGTATATATGTTTGTCCTAAATATCCTAAACCTTTAAGGCTATAAATCCTAAGTTCCTGACAGAAATGGGTTCCCCTGTGGAAGCCCCAATCTGTGGTATTCACACAAGAGATGAAAAGGAAGAAGAAAAACAGAGATGAACATGGCCCCACGGTGGGCGCCATTTTCTATAGCGAGCGATTTTGGACGCGTTTCTTAAGCGCGGTCGCTCTCTGCGGTTGAGTTTACTACAGGTCGATTCATTTTTTATCCTATTAAAGTTGATGAAGGAAGGGAAATAGATGTCTCCAATTAACCCTGCTTGCATACTGAGTTTAAACAGCGGTCTGTTAGGTTACGAATGCTATCAATGTGGGGGGCCTTTGCATTGGTTATTTGTATTTTCGCCAATACTGGTTTCTCTCTGGGATTTTGTTAGGATACTGCTTCAAATTATGATATATGGGATTTTAGGTTTTTTGTTTAGTGTGCTCGCTAAGATTTTCTCTTTCAATCTTATGCCTATGTATTCCCGTTTACCGAAATAGGGAAATCAGAGCGTTCGTAGTTCCTCCTATTCTATGGGAGGAAATTGGTGTTTTGGTGTCTTGTTCAAAGCCCAAGACGTGAAGCTGAAAAGGTGGTTTATATCTTGTTTAAAGCCCAAGATGTGAAGCTGAAGGGTCTATTTGTATCTTGTTCGAAGCCCAAGATGTGAAGCTAAAGGTGTTGACTTTAGAGAGAATTTGTCATCTCTAAAGGGGGTCTGTTTGTCACGATTGTTGGGTGACTGGTTATTGATGCGTATTTTTTCGCAAGTGTACGAACGCGTCAGAGTAATATAAAAGATTATCGTATCCACAGAAACAAGGTGTCAATCTATCGCTATCTATTGTTAAGGTGTGTATCTAAGGTGATTGAAAATAGTAGTTTTGAAGAGTGCACGGTAGTAAATAAAGTAATTAAAATTAATTGATAAAGACAGATTCGAATGCAATTCACACAACCAATCGATAAACCAAGTACTTGCTAATAGAACTACTTACGGGCAATGTTTTCTACTTTGAAAAGAACTAATTTGACAGGAACTGTCGCTTTCCCGTATTCAGAACCGAGTTGTACCCCCTAATCAAACCCTCTTATTCTCACGGATAAAAAGGCGCGCATTGCGTTAGAGTAGTAAACCTATTTTTAAGAAATATAGTATCTTGACCAAGTTGAAAAGTATTTTAACCTGGATTTTCTAAAAAAAAAAGAGGTTCTTACGAACCAGACTTTAAACTTCTTAACGCGTCCGAAAATGGTTTTAAAATCTCTTTTCCTTTTAAATTAAAAACTCCTAATAAACTAAACAAAGCGCTTTCGTTGTTTTTGAAATAGTTTAAAAACAATTAAGTTTAGATAGGCGTTGGACGGCTTTCGATCTTACCCAACGGAATTTAAGAACAGGAAAACTTTTATTGAAAGTTAAAATAGCCCTTAAGTGTTTCTACTAACAATTGTACAGATTATCAGCTCGGTTATGATCTTCAAATTCTAACCTTTATAAAATTAGCCAGACATGGTAAAGTAAACGTTCATTTTTAGATTTTTCATTAAAAAGGTATTTAAGTGCGAGTGCGGAAAGTAAATGAAAGTAGTGCGAGTGCGGAAAGTAAATGAAAGTAGTGCGAGTGCGGAAAATAAATGAAACTAAAAGACAGTGCAAGAAATAAAGTTGACAAAAGGTAAAGTAATAAAAACCTGCTCCAATCGGAGTGGTTGAATAAAATGCAAACTGAAAGTAAAATGGCGGCAGGATTAACTTCCTTCCAGAGTGCTCCAAGACTCAATCTCACAGGCTCTTACAGACTCGATCTCTCGAATGTAGTAACACCTTGATGTGAAGCGATTACCACTATTACACTGATATATGCTTATGAACAACTAAGCTTGGATGAAGAAAAATGAAAATCTAAAGTCCTATTTATAGGCAAGGAAACATGTGGAAAAGACAAGGATGCCCCTAGCATTTGAATTTGGGCGGGAACTTGTTTTGCTCTTGTGGCGCCCGCCACAACACCATGGCGTCCGCCATGAGTGTAAAATTGCTTGGGCAGTTGGAGATCGTGGGGAAAAACAGTTGGGAGGAGTTTGAGACATGGCCACGTCATGGAAGACCCTGTGGCGGCCGCCAGAGTGGATGCCATAAGTGCAAAATGCTGATTTTCTCTATTTTAGCTCATTTCGGCTCCTTTTTCGCTCCTTTTCTCGCTCGGGGCTCCGATTACACTAAAAACCTGAAAACAAAGAAAAACATAATAATAACATAATAAAATGACATTAAAAAACTAAGAATGCATGCGAAATCGGAGTCAAAAATACGGTGAAATTCAGTGTCATCAAATTCTCCCACACTTAGACCTTTGCTTGTCCTCAAGCAAAACATTTAAAGCTCAAAGTAAGAAAACTAGTGCTGACACGTGATTCGGGCAAAAAGGGCTTCTAAGTTCAAGTCAGGATGCAGTGACAGGTACTAAGTGAACCAAGGTATCGTAATGACACTTATCCGCAGAGGCGGACATAAACTTCATTCTTATATTAGTCAACCGTATCATCCCACAATAACTAGGCCTACCTCTTCAACTCTTTTTGGGTCCTTTTCATTCAGGCGCAATCACATTAAGCCTGTTAGTGATTCTGATCCAAAACATAGAGTTTCTGGCACATATGACTGTGTAAACCCTTTTATTTAACCCAAATGCAGTTGTGGGGGATCGGATCGTAATCCGCCCTACCGAGTTCAGCGCCAGATACCTCTGAACCAACTAACAATGGGTGAGCTAAAATTATATATATATATATATATATATATATATATATACATATTTTTTTTTTTGTGGCAACAATTCAACTTTTTGGTTTAAACGACCTTGTGAGGGTCATCTATCCGGAGTTTGCCTTTTCCTTTATTTATTTTACTGGATCATTCACTTATGTTCATCAGTCCCCTACATAGAACATGCTTAGGCCGGAGCTGACTGCTGAAATAAACTACTTAGGACAAATTTGGAAATGATAATTAAGGCCATGGTACATGGGGTTTTGGAATGATTCCTATATTCGTGAAGTCTACGGTGCTAAAACGATACTAATGTTTCAAAAAGTTCACCTAAGTCACCACATCCTAATCCAAACCTGTCTTAAAGCCCAAAAAACGTGTAGAACAACAATGTTTTCTTTTTGCAAAAATTTTTTTTGTAGGGCTAAAGAAATGGGGGAAAATGAGGGTGCACTAGGGATACACTGTACTGGTGACTCGTCAGACTCATGCATTTTCTAGAAAAAAGACATACACAAAAACAAGAAATAAACAACTAACTAAAAATGGAAATAGAAAGCAATAAAATCCCCTCCCACACTTAAATCGAACATTGTCCCCAATGTTTCGAAATAAGATAAGGAGAGTAACCTGTAAAACTACTGAGGTGGACCACTGGTGCCCTCGTCGTCCTGCTGGGAATGCCTGGGACGACGGGATCTGCTACGATGTTGGTCTCTCCGGTCCAATCAGGCTGATAAGGCCGCCTGGGCATCTCTGACCAGTCGAAGGTTACCTAGAACAGAACCTTGAGTAGCCTCCATCTGGTCCGGCCCAGGGGTCATAAGAAAACGAGCTGAGGAACTCCAAAGTGAGGTTCCTATAGGTGTTGTTCAGGTCGTCGAACTGGTCCCATTGAAGCTGGTGGCATAAGAATCTGACACTAGGCCCAATGCATAAAGCCTCCATGCAAGCCTGATCTGGGTACCTCGTAGGTGCCATAGGACGCCTGAAGTGGACAAAGTAACGCTCTCTCTGGGCGTCATTCCTGAAAGTCACATGCATGTCGTCAAAATTCTGCATTCTGCACAGAGTTAGGAAGAAGGTCCTGTAAAACACAAACATTTCAAACATAAGTCCTGACAAAATATAACAAGAAATAAAATAAAACAAAATGTAGAAAAAGTAAATAAGGTAAGAAAATCATGGGTTGCCTCTCATGCAGCGCTTGTTTAACGTCGTTAGCTTGACGACTGGAACTTATACATCTCTTGTCGGGATTGGTGGATCACTTAGAGTGTGGCTGGAGTAGGTTGTTGGAATGTCTCCTCCTTCATAGAGCTTCAGTCTTTGTCCATTGACGATGAATGGTTTACATGTCTCGTTTTTTATTTCAACAGCTCCAGACCTCAGAATTTTTGATACTATGAAGGGGTCAGTCCATCTTGAACGGAGCTTTCCTGGGAAGAGTCGTAGCCTAGAATTGAACAGGAGAACAGGGTCGCCTAAGTTGAAGTCTTTTTGTTACGATTCTTTTGTCGTGCCAAGCTTTTGTTCTTTCTTTGTATATTATGGCATTCTCGTAGGCTTGCTGTCTGAGTTCTTCCAATTTGTGGATGTCAAGGATACGTTTCTCACCAGCAGTTAGGTAATCCAAATTCAAAGTTTTAATGGCCCAATAGGCCTTATGCTCTAACTCAAAAGGTAAATGACAAGATTTTCCATAGACTAGTTGGTAGGGGGTTGTTCCTATAGGGGTTTTGAAAGCTTTTCTGTAGGCCCATAAAGCCTCTTGAAGCTTTTGCGACCAATCTTTTCTGGATACAGAGACAGTTTTTTCTAAAATTTGTTTAATCTCCCTATTAGATACTTCCACTTGGCCACTAGTCTGTGGGTGATATGGTGTTGCTACTCTATGCTTAACTCCATACTTGCTTAAAAGCTTATCAAATATTCTCGATATGAAGTGTGATCCTCCATCACTTATAACTAAACGGGGTGTTCCAAATCTGGGGAATATATAATTTTTAAATAATTTAATCACTACTCTAGTGTCGTTTGTAGGTGCAGCTATCGCTTCAATCCATTTAGACACGTAGTCTACTGCAACTAAGATATACTTGTTTCCTAAAGATGGTGGGAATGGTCCCATGAAATCTATACCCCATACGTCGAAGAGTTCTACTTCTTGGATGTTTCTTAAAGGCATTTCGTCGCGTCTTGAAATATTTCCTGTGCGTTGGCATCTATCACATTTGACAATGTAAGCATGGACATCACGCCACATGGTAGGCCAGAATAAGCCAGCTTGAAGAATCTTGGCGTAGGTCTTAGAGGTGCTTGCATGTCCACCATAAGGCGCAGAGTGACAATGCTGAATAATACTTTCTACCTCGTCTTCTGGAACGCAACGGCGAAAAATGCCATCTTTACCTCTCTTGAAAAGAAGTGGCTCGTCCCAATAGAAGTTTCTAACATCACTTAAGAACTTCTTCTTCTTGTGGTAATCGAGATCAGGGGGTATGATATCAGCAGCTAGGTAATTAACAAAATCAGCGTACCAGGGCACGTTACTTACAGCTAAGGATTTTTGGAAGTGCTCATGAGGGTCTGGTTTTTTATCTTCAATGGTTTCCAACTGGGCTATCAGTCTATCATTGGCAAAATCATCATTTATGGGTACTAATTCAGGATTCAGGTATTCTAGCCTAGATAGGTGATCGGCTACTACATTTTCTGTGCCTTTTTTATCTCGGATATCTAAGTCGAACTCTTGTAGTAACAAAATCCATCGAAGTAACCTGGGTTTAGCATCTTTTTTACTTAGTAGGTAACGGATGGCAGCATGATCGGTGTAAACTATAATTTTGGCTCCTACTAGATATGATCTAAATTTGTCTATAGCGAAAACTACCGCTAGGAGTTCTTTCTCGGTTGTTGCGTAATTGAGCTGGGCGGCGTCTAGGGTTCTACTGGCATAATATATTACATGTAATCTTTTATCTTTTCTCTGACCTAGAACGGCTCCTACATCATAATCACTGGCGTCACACATTATCTCAAACGGTTCAGATCAATCAGGGGGTTTCATAATGGGTGCTGAAATCAATGCTTGCTTCAAAAGGTTGAATGCTTCATTGCATTTTTCATCAAAGATGAATTCAGCATCTTTCATTAACAGACCAGTTAAAGGTTTTGTTATTTTGGAGAAGTCCTTGATGAAACGGCGGTAGAATCCAGTGTGTCCAAGGAAACTTCTAACTTCCCTGATAGTCTTGGGTGGTTTTAGGTTCTCCATGACTTCTATTTTTGCTTTATCTACCTCTATACCTCTTTCGGAGATTATATGTCCTAAAACAATTCCTTTAGTCACCATGAAATGGCATTTTTCCCAATTCAGCACAAGGTTCACCTCCACACATCTTTCCAGGATTTTCTCAAGGTTGATAAGACAATTTTGGAAATCAAAACCGCAAACCGAGAAATCATCCATAAATACTTCCATGATTCCATCTAGATAATCTGCAAAGATTGACATCATGCAACGTTGGAAAGTAGCAGGGGCATTGCAGAGTCCAAAAGGCATTCTTCTGTAGGCAAAAGTTCCAAAAGGGCATGTAAAGGTAGTTTTTTCTTGATCTTCCGGATGTATAGGTATTTGGAAGAATCCCGAATACCCGTCTAGATAGCAGAAGTAAGAATGTCTGGCAAGACGTTCTAACATCTGGTCTATGAACGGTAAAGGGAAATGATCCTTCCTAGTTGCTTTATTTAACTTTCTATAGTCTATGCACATACGCCAACCTCCTTCTATCCGCTTTGCTATTTGTTCACCTTTCTCATTTTGCACAACTGTGATGCCTCCCTTCTTGGGTACCACATGCACAGGGCTCACCCACTTACAATCCGATATCTGATATATTATACCTGCTTCTAGCAACTTCAGAACTTCCTTCTTGATAACATCACTCAGTATAGGGTTTATCCTTCTCTGGTGCTCTCTGGAAGGTTTTGAATCTGCTTCGAGCGAAATCCGATGCATGCATACGGATGGACTTATACCTTTCAGATCAGAGATATTATATCCTAAGGCTGAGGGATATCTTCGTAAAACGTCCAAGAGTTGATCTGTTTCTTTTTGTCTCAAGGCAGCACTAACTATAACCGGACGATTCATTTCTTCATCAAGAAACTCATATCTCAGGTTCTTAGGCAGTTCCTTAAGTTCCAAGGCTGGTTTAATAGGGCAAGGCATAGGATCTGGGGTAAGGGATAAACATTCGTAAAGGTTATCATCGATGTAGGGTTTCTTATAATTGTCATCTTCCAAAATAAGGGTTGATGGCAGCTTAATTGTTTCAATGACTTCTTCTTGCTCTAACTCCCTAACACATTCATCGATGATATCTATCGCATAACACGCGTCTCCTATCACAGGTGCCATAAGAAATTTTGAAAGTATAAATTCTATCTTCTCGTTCCCTACCTCAAAGGTTAGCTTCCCCTTTTTGACATCTATTATGGCTTCAGCAGTCGATAAGAATGGTCTACCTAGAAGAATTGGTATGTCATCATCTTCTTTAATGTCCATGACAACAAAATCAGTAGGGATAAACAGCTGACCTATCCTAACAGGGACGTCTTCAAGTATGCCTAACGGATATTTAACAGATCTATCGGCTAATTGAAGTGACATCTTGGTAGGTTGCAACTCTCCTAAATTTAGCCTTTCGCAAACCGCTAAGGGCATTAAGCTCACACTAGCTCCTAAGTCTAGAAAAGCTTTTTCGATGACATGACTCCCCAAAATACAAGGAATGGAAAAGTTTCCAGGATCTTTATCCTTTTTTGCTAATTTATTTTCGGCAATAGAATTACATTCCAAGGGTTTCGGATCATCAAGTCTACGTTTATTGGTAAGGATGTCTTTGAGAAACTTTGCGTAGGATGGTATTTGGGTAATGGCTTCTGTGAATGGGATTTCTACGTGAAGTTTTTCTATAACTTTAATGAATTTCTGATACTGATTATTGATCTGGGTTTGTTTAAGTCTTTGCGGATATGGTATTGGTGGTTTGTATGGCGGGGGTGGTATATAGGTTTTGTCTTTGGGTTCTTCTTCTTTTTCTTGACTTTCCTGGTTTACAGATTCCTCTGGTTTCTTCTTTTTATCTGGGATGTTGTCATCTTCCTTAGAAGTTTTGGGATTACTCAACCTTGGGTTACAAGGTTCATCATAAGCGGTCCCACTTCGTAGGGTAATGGCATTTGCTTGTCCTTTCGGGTTTTGTTGAGGTTGTCCAGGGAATTGTCCTCCAGGTGTGGTCTGAGGGGCTTGGTTTAAAGCTACCTGCGAGATTTGGGTTTCAAGCATCTTATTGTGAGTGATTATTTGGTCAACCTTGGTTCCTAACTGGGTAAATAGTTCGTTAACATGAACGTTTTGGTTCATGAACTCCTTGTTTTGTTGGATCTGAGCAGCGACAAAATTATCCACGATTTTCTCAAGGCTCGGTTTTGGTGGTACAGGTTGCATAGGTTGATTTGATCTTGGGGCTTGATAACTTGATTGTCTCGGAGGGGCAGTATTTTGGATAGGGTTATTATTCTTATAGGAAAAGTTTGGGTGATTCCTCCATCTAGGGTTATAGGTATTTGAAAATGGGTTCCCTTGGGTGTAGTTCACTTGTTCAGAGCTGGTCTCGTTTAACAGACTGCATTCTGCGGATTGGTGTCCTTTCGTCCCACATATCTCACAATCTGACAAAACTGCGGCTGCAGTATTCGGGGTTGTACACATATGCTCAACTTTTAGGGCTAATGCGTCCATTTTAGCTTGCATCATGTCTATAGAGCTTAACTCATGTATTCCTCCTTGGGCTTCCTTCTTTTCCACTATCGCTCGTTCTACTCCCCATGATTAATGGTTTTGGGCCATATCTTCGATAAGGGCACTAGCTTCAGGGTAAGGTTTGTTCATCAGTGCGCCACCTGCGGCGGCGTCGATGGTCATCTTAGTGTTATAATGAAGTCCATTATAGAAGGTTTGAATGATTAACCAATTTTCTAAACCATGATGTGGGCATGCTCTTAACAGCTCTTTATATCTCTCCCAGGCTTCGAACAACGATTCTCCTTGGTTTTGGGTAAATCTAGTTATTTGGTTTCGAAGAACAGCGGTCTTACTCGGGGGAAAATATCTGGCAAGGAATACTTTTCTAAGGTCTTCCCAACTTGTTATGGAATTTGGTGGAAGGGAATCTAACCAAGATAGGGCCTTATCTCTGAGGGAAAAAGGAAATAATCTTAAGCGAATCACCTCAGGAGGGGCTCCATTGGTTTTAAAGGTGTCTGCTAGTTGGAGAAAGTTTTTCAAATGTTGGTTTGGGTTCTCTGTAGCAAGACCTGCGAATTGTCTATGTTGTACTAACTGCAGCAGGGATGGTTTAAGTTCAAAATTGTTAGCTGGTATGGCTGGATTTACTATACTAGAACTAGGTTCCTCGTTGGATGGTTGGGCGAAATCCTTAAGAGGTCTTTGATTTTGATCTTCGGCCATAGCTTTCCTAAGTTTACGGAAATATAAACGTGCGCGAGCGTAACGTTCTGGTTCAGCTAGAGGGTCTACTAAACTTCCGGTACTACGAGTTTTTCGCATTGACCGGCGGGTAACTTCCTTAGTCTAAACGGTATAACAACAGGGTACGAAATTTGACTAAATTGGTCCCCGGCTACGGCGCCAAAAACTTGATGCGTATTTTTTCGCAAGTGTACGAACGCGTCAGAGTAATATAAAAGATTATCGTATCCACAGAGACCAAGTGTCAATCTATCGCTATCTATTGTTAAGGTGTGTATCTAAGGTGATTGAAAATAGTAGTTTTGAAGAGTGCACGGTAGTAAATAAAGTAATTAAAATTAATTGATAAAGACAGGTTCGAATGCAATTCACACAACCAATCGATAATCTAAGTACTTGCTAATAGAACTACTTACGGGCAATGTTTTCTACTTTGAAAAGAACTAATTTGACAGGAACTGTCGCTTTCGCGTATTCAGAACCGAGTTGTACCCCCTAATCAAACCCTCTTATTGTCACGGATAAAAAGGCACGCATTGCGTTAGAGTAGTAAACCTATTTTTAAGAAATATAGTATCTTGACCAAGTTGAAAAGTATTTTAACTTGGATTTTCTAAAAAAAAAGAGGTTCTTACGAACCAGACTTTAAACTTCTTAACGCGTCCGAAAATGGTTTTAAAATCTCTTTTCCTTTTAAATTAAAAACTCCTAATAAACTAAACAAAGCACTTTCGCTGTTTTTGAAATAGTTTAAAAACAATTAAGTTTAGATAGGCGTTGGACGGCTTTCGATCTTACCCAACGGAATTTAAGAACAGGAAAACTTGTATTGAAAGTTAAAATAGCCCTTAAGTGTTTCTACTAACAATTGTACAGATTATTGGCTCGGTTATGATCTTCACATTCTAACCTTTATAAAATTAGCCAGACATGGTAAAGTAAAAGTTCATTTTTAGATTTTTCATAAAAAAGGTATTTAAGTGCGAGTGCGAAAAGTAAATGAAAGTAGTGCGAGTGCGGAAAGTAAATGAAAGTAGTGCGAGTGCGGAAAATAAATGAAATTAAAAGACAGTGCAAGAAATAAAGTTGACAAAAGGTAAAGTAATAAAAACCTGCTCCAATCGGAGTGGTTGAATAAAATGCGAACTGAAAGTAAAATGGCGGCAGGATTAACTTCTTTCCAGAGTGCTCCAAGACTCAATCTCACAGGCTCTTACAGACTCGATCTCTCGAATGTAGTAACACCTCGATGTGAAGCGATTACCACTATTACACTGATATATGCTTATGAACAACTAAGCTTGGATGAAGAAAAACGAAAATCTAAAGTCCTATTTATAGGCAAGGAAACATGTGGAAAAGACAAGGATGCCCCTAGCATTTGAATTTGGGCGGGAACTTGTTTTGCTCTTGTGGCGCCCGCCACAAAACTATGGCGCCCGCCATGAGTGTAAAATGGCTTGGGCAGTTGGAGATCGTGGGGAAAAACAGTTGGGAGGAGTTTGAGACATGGCCACGTCATGGAAGACCCTGTGGCGGCCGCCAGAGTGGATGTCATAAGTGCAAAATGCTTATTTTCTCTATTTTAGCTCATTTCGGCTCCTTTTTCGTTCCTTTTCTCGCTCGGGGCTCCGATTAGACTAAAAACCTGAAAACAAAGAAAAACATAATAATAACATAATAAAATGACATTAAAAGACTAAGAATGCATGCGAAATCGGAGTCAAAAATACGGTGAAATTCAGTGTCATCAGTTATAAAGGAGAATTACTTTAACCGGGATACGCGGATCCTAGCAATGCCATAATTTCCTTTATAGGGGGTTTTAACCTGAAGGGGAAGACTTTAACTCAGTTTAGAGCAATGCCATCTTTCCTTAGGAATTTCTCATGCTAAAAGAGGGATAATGGCATGGATGTAGATGATCCAGAGGCTTGCCGCTTACAGCAATTAGATGAAAGGAGTTATTGATGTTTGTGTACTGTGAACGAGGCACAACTTTGACGCTAAAAGGTTGATTGGACCAACTAGTGGTTTTCTTATACAAAGCCTAAGAGGAGGCTAATATGTATCTCGTACAAAGCCCGAGAGAGAGGGTAAAAGGTTTTGACTCGATGATGGAGTCTTTTGGTATCTTGTATAAAGCCCGAGATGAAGGCTATTTGACTCAACAAGAGAGTTTTTTTGTATCTCGTACGAAGCCCGAGATGGAGGCTAAAATTTTTTTGGCTCAATAAGAACCTTTTTGTATCTCGTATAAAGCCCGAGATGGAGGCGAAAGGGGTGATTGACTCAACAAAGGAGTCTCTTATGTGTCTCGTACAAAGCCCGAGAAAGGGGCTAAACATTGTTTGACTCCGCTGGGGAGAATCATTGTATAAAGCCCAAGAGAGAGGCTAACTTCACTGGAGAAGGTAATTATACAAAGCCTAAGAGGAGGCTATGGTGACTGTTTCAGTTGAGTGACATGTCTAGTATACTGATTTTGAAAGAGAAAATCAGTTCTTATATGAGCAATGTTGTACTCAATGATTTGATTCGAGGATCCGGGTTATTCCTGTTCTTTAAGGAAATGGGAAATCCGAAGGGTATTGAGACTGTCCGAGTCTACGGGTTTTCTTCCTATATAACGAAGGGGTCCCTTGAGAATGTCTTTGAGACTCAAGGAGATTAGACTGTCCGAGTCTTGAGTTTCATCTTTTGTATTATGCTTTGAGAAACAGTAGAAGACTCTATGAAAGGACTGTTCTATGCAGATGATTAAGTTATGTTCCTATACCTCTAGGAGGTCATCGGGACAATTTGTACGAAGCCCAAGAGGAGTCTAGAAGCTTTTAAGAAGCTGACGGGTCCTTGTACGAAGCCCAAGAGAAGGCTATCATTCCCGGAGGAAGAGATCATTATACGAAGCCTAAGAGGAGGCTGTGAATACTTCTAAGAAGCCGGCGGGTCCTTGTACTAAGCCCAAGAGGAGGCGGGGATGCTTTTAGGAAGCCTGTGGGTCCTTGTACGATGCCCAAAAGGAGGCCGATCCTTTTAAGAAGCCCGTGGGTCCCCAAACCCCGAGAAATTCAAGGCAAGCTATTCACAAGGAATAGATCAAGTCAGGAAAGTTCGAGAATTTGGAAGAAACTCAAAGATGCCATTCACGGAGAATACATTCATCTTTGGGAGTAGAGTTTCTTGACAATTCCTAATGAGGACAGCCGAAGAGAAGACTGTATCTGGTGATCCTATTGGGGATCTAGTCGTATATTTCTACGAATAAACGAAACGGCGTCACCTAGTTCTAGACGTAGTTGCCGGGGAAACTCGAAATATCTATACTATTATTACACAGTTGATATGAGTTTATGAAAGAAGACTTACAGTGAAACAGCCCCACAATACAGTTATATGTATATGAACGCGGTAAATGAAAGCAATAACCACTTACTCGGTTGTAGAGCTTCCATGCTATTTGGTTAGTTGTTCAACAAAGAAAGATTGAAAACAACAGTATATTCAAAATCAAAGGAGAAAGTGCTTTGAAAAAGAAATATTTGGAGCTTACAGCTCAAGGAGAGGCCCAGGGTTTTATCAGTGAGCGCACTGTTTGAATTTGTACAGAGGGACTTATACAAGTGACTGAGGCCCGAAAAGTTTTCTGTACAAAGGATGGGTCTTACACTCTCTCAAGAGGCCCAAAAGGTTTAAAGAAAAAGAGTGGGGCTTATAACACAAGGGTAGGCCCAGTTGATTTTTAGTTTGAAAATGGCGATCGCGCCGAGGTTTTCTTTTAACGCTGAGGGACTTATACAATAAGTGAGGCCCAAAATGTTTTGGTTAAAAGGGGATTGAGTCTTACACTCTAATAGAGGCCCAAAAGTTTTGAATGGGTCTTATAGCTCAAGGAGAGGCCCAATTGATTTTCTTAAAGGCGACGATCGCGCCGTTTTTTTTTACGGTATCGAGACTTATACAATATACTGAGGCCCAAAAATGATTTGGTCAAAAAAAATATTGGGTCTTACACTCTATTAGAGGCCCAAAGTGTTTTGAAAATGATTTATGAGGGTTGAATTAATCCAAAAACCCTAATTTGTTTTCAAAAATGTATTTAATTGAATAAAAATTCAATTAAAATGATCAAAATTGTTTAACATATGGAAAAAAATTGTGTTCTTGGATTAATGCTTCAAAAATTAAGTATTGACCTACAAAATAATTAGAAAGCATTAAAAGTTGCAAAATCAAGGTGGAAAAAATATTTTAAATGTTAAAAATAATTAAAACATTAATTCTTTGTAAAAATATCAATTATATAAAATAAATAATATTTTTGGGATTTTTTGGGAAAATAAAATATTTTAACATTTTTGTGAATTATTAAAAAAAGAATCAACTCAAAATCCTTAAAACTCAGAGAGAAATTAATTTTTGAATCAATTAAATAAAATCACAAAATTCATATATTCAAATATTCAATAAATGGCTCCAAGAACACACCAAGAACACGCGCGTGTTCTGGGTTTGCCCAGATTTGCATTTTCTCTCCAATCTCACTGAATACTTGATTATATCATGCAATCCACATACCAATCAACTCGTTTTAACCTCACGATCATGTCTATGACAATTAATTTCATTTAAATTAAACATATAACAAGAAATCATGAAAAATCCTCAAGAACCCTAATTTCTGCATGAAGGCTAGGATTTTTGATACACGATTCAAACAATGCAATTAATTGGGGGGAAACATTCCATGCATGATTATGAACATATGGCCAAATTATTGTGCAGCAAAAATTGCATGGATCATAGAGTTAGAAGAGCTCATTCTTACCACTTGCAGCTGGTGATCGTGATTTGTGTTGGAGGTGTTACAGGTAAGTTCCAATGATCTGGATAGCTTCCCTAGGTGCCATGGAGTATGTATGGATGCTTGGAATGGATTGAAATGGTTTGGAGTTGAAGATGGTACCTCAACTGCAAAACTGTCAAGAACTTGAGCAATTGGCTGGTGATTTTGTGAAATCTGTGTTCTAGATGTTATGTGAGTGTTTGGATCACTTCTATGTGATATATGTGAAGTGTGTGAGTGATTGGTTTGATTAGAAAAGCTCTCAAACTCAAAACCCGATAGTGACTTGCCTTAGAAGGCAAAATTGGAGTGAAAGAAGAGATTTTGAGGAAAGCATTTGTTTGATGGCTTTGGTGTACTCAAATTGATCACAATTGAGCTCTATTTATAGTAGAGCAAGTTTGTTTTGCAAGGAATAGTGAATGGCAACTGCTGAGTAGGTTTGGCCAATGTTGGCAAATGAAAATCCAAGTCTCCTCTAGCCATTGACTAGAGGTTAGGGCACAGGCTGCTGGTTCCCTTGGTCTTGGATAAGTCTTGACTAAATTCAGTTGCAAATGGCTCAGTCCATGCCAACTTGATGTTTCCATTGAATACTCCAATCCAAAATTGGAGTCTTGTCCCTATTTTGGCAATTCTAGGTTCAACATGCTATTTCTTGTTCCAAAGAGTTTGGAGGCTTGGCTCAGTGATTGTCCCCTTTAGATTCAATCCTCAGATGTGTCCAAGTGGATAGGAGCATTTGGATTTGGCTAATTTTGGCAAATCGACCAAAAGTGCAAAATCTTCCTTACCTTGGCAGATTTCAGCAAGGCAACTTGCCAATGTCTTATCTGATGACTCAAATTGAATTTGGTAATGTTCTTGGCCATTTTGGAAAGCCCTTACATGATACAACAACTGTTTGAACATGTTTGGTTTTGATCTCTTTTGAATCCAAGTGAAAAATCCCCCTACATTTAGCAAAAAGTAGGGTAAAATCTGACTTAGTGAAATTTTCACTAAGTGTTGAGACAAAGTGACTTTTCTTGATTTTGATCACTCCATAACTCAAAATCCATGAGGAATTTGGACATAGGTCAGTATGAAGCTTTTGTAGAGGTCAATGAGATCTAAAAATCAAGCTTTGAATGGGGAACAATGGCCTTGTGGTTTAGGAGTTATGGTCCTCCAAAGTTGGCACATTAGTGTCACTTTTTCCATAACTTGGAAATTTTTCTAAGTTTTTATGGTTACCCCTTTTACAAGTTATCCCACTTTATTTGATTTTTCTTGATGAATGATGATTCAAATCATACATTAACATCATTTTAGGGTTAAAAATCCATTTTGGTGAAAAATCTCAAAAAGTCAAAGTTGACTTTTGTGCACAGTTGACTTTTTATCCGATGAATTCCAAACTGTGCAATTCTTCATGAAATCATGTCCTTGACCTAAATCAAACTTGATGGACATGTTTCATGGGTGTCATAGGGTATATTGAATCATGTCTTATGGCTTGGGAGCATGTCCTAGTCAAAAGTCAAAGTTACAGTTGACTTTCCTCGCGAAACCCTAATTGTGGTGCAGATGAAATTGAGACTTGTTGCTCAAGCTTCTTGGATTAATCCATTGTTCCAAATGGATCAATATAGTTCATTAGAGACCCTAAAACTCTCCCTTGAGGTCTTGGCTCATGATTTGCCCTAAAAGTAAACTTAGGGGTGAATTAGGTCAAGAAACCCTAATTCCTGATTTTTTATGAATGCATCCCCTGAGGCAAAATTGACTTGATGATTGGGTCCATGAGGTCCCATGAGGTATATTAGGTTATGTTTTGGATCATTGGCCTGTGCCCAGATGAAAAATTTCCATCTGGAGGCCCTGGTCGACCAAAACCCTAATGTGGTGACACTGTCGATCTTGGGACTTAATCCACCTAGAAGGGAGCAGCCTTGTGCTTGATCCTTGAAGTGGGAGTCCTTTTGATCCATTGTGGATGTTTGAGAGGTTAGACAAGTTGAAGATCATGTCATTCCTTGATTGATCCTTTGTCTAAAGCTCTGAGAGGCCTTGAAACCCTAATTTTGATTGTAGTGGATGCTCACCCATCTTTGGGGAGACTGATGAAGTATGATGGTTCCTCCATATTGTGATGATGATTTGCACAATGATGGGAAATCTTAGTGGTCAAAATTTGGGGTATGACAAGTGGGACAGGCTTTTGTTTGTTATTGGTCTAAGGGACGGACCCGGTTTAAGTGTAAAAATCGAAAAATAATAATATGTGTTGGTACCACATGGCATGAGTTGCATTGAGTTTTGCATCGAGTCACATTGCATATATGATTGTTATATGGAAACATGTGTATGTATGTGACTTGTGGAATTGGCAAAATTGTGAATGGGATGATTACTTGAGTGATACTTTATTGATGAAATTTTGAAGTGTTTGAATGAATATAATTGTGTTTGTATACCTTTAAATTAATTATTATCTTATGATTTCAATAATTATGTGAATTCTCACCCTTCTGTTTGAATGATGTTTTATACGACATCGCTCAGGTACTGAAGATTAGAGTTGCTTGCTAGTACGAGGATAGCTATTTGGAGTAGCTTGTTTAGCTTCCTTATTTATTTTGGGTCGAGTCGTGCTCTGATTATGTAACACTGGGGAACGTTTGATTCATGTTTTGAGAGATACGGTTGTATACTCTATTTATTTGTTAATCTGATTTGAATTTTATGGTGAAGTGGCTTATTATGCCTAAGTTGATTTAATGAAGGAAGTTTATTTGAGACTTGAATGTTATGAGATTCTTAATGAAAGTGATTCCGCTGCTACATGCTATGTGAAAGTATATGGAAGCATGAATTCAATTTAAGGGTTATTGAGCATGACAGGTATATTTGTGATGTTTTCGAAATTATATATGACACCCTTATTCGAGATGCATGATAATTTACTCTGATTATTTATATATATTTTGCGGGGTTTAGAAGGGTGTTACAAAGTATGCAAAGGATCCTTTGGAGATAAAGAACGCAAAGGAAGTAACGGAGAACGGCAAATCGAATTGAAGTTGTATGGAACAATCGGTGCAATTGATCGTGCACGAAAGCTTGGAGATAAAGAAAGTAAAGGAGTAGCAATATCGGCAAGTCAGTTGGCATCCATTGTTATCTTGGTCTTTTTCAAGATCAAAAGAAGAGAATGGATTAAATCAACATCAAAACCAGTGGTGTTTGTATGGTTGCTATTGAACACTTCTCTTGTATATTGACTTTTTGCATAGTAAGAAAGTATCCTAATTCCACATTGGAAATTAGGCGCAGACATACCCATACGCGAGGACGAAAGTGGGGAACTGCGTAAACAAATCCTCATGTCAATCTCTCTATTATCTCTTTACTTGCTTTATCTTTCATTACGCAATTTGTCAAATAGCATTAATCAATCGATCGATTCGTAAGAATTTTCCTATGATCTTTTTGTTTTAACTTGATTGTTGATTAGCTTATAATCACTTTTGATTATAAGTGGTTTTCATACCAACAACAACACAAAGGAAATTCTAAAAATTCGTTCACACACCAAGTGTTTGATAAATTGCATAGTTCAATGTTTTTGCTTATTATCATTGGAAATAACATTACTAGGTCAATTAGTTTAAACGAGTAATAATGTGATACTCGATTAAAGGTTAAATTTAATTATTGTGTTTGTCATTCCATAATTGGCTTTGCATATCCAAGTTCCAATAACTAGGTTCGTATGGACTACTTTTGTCAATCCATACCAAATCCTTCCGTGCACACTCTTTTTCAAACAACTTTAAAACCCAAATTTTATTTGGTGACTTTGGCTTGGGTGTCTATTCACCTCCCCCCTCTAGAAAAGTCGTCGTCATCTAACAAGTGGCATCAAGATCCCGATTTATTCCTTGCTTCGAAACGCTTATTAGAAAATGGCTTACGAACCTAAAGGGGATTATAAAAGAGCCTCAATTTTCACGGGAGAAAACTATAGTTATTGGAAAGCTTGTATGCAAATTCATGTGAACTCTTATGATAAGGGTGTATGGGAGGCCATTCAAAATGGTCCTACACCGATAACACATCGTGTTGATGGTGTTGATGTTCCTAAGCCCGAAGCACTATGGAATGAGGGAGATAATAAGAAGTGGGCACACAATTGGAAAGCGAAAAACATTATCGTATCCGCTCTTGGTGTTGATGAGTTTTATCGCATTTCTCATTGTGTGACCGCTAAGGCTATGTGGGACACTGTACAAGTTTCCCATGAGGGAACTAATGAGGTCAAACAAGCCCAGATTAACACGCTTAATCAAGAATTCGAACTCTTTCGCATGAAGCGTGGTGAAACCATTGCTCAAATGCAAAAGCGGTTCTCACGTCTTATTAATCGTTTAAACTTGTTAGGTAGTCCTATTTCCAATGTTATTACTAATAACAAGGCTTTGAGATGTCTTACTAGGAATTGGAAACCGAAGGTTACAGCCATCAAGGAAGCCAATGATCTTACAACACTTGATCTCACCACCTTGTTCAGAAAGTTAGAAGAACACGAGCAAGAACTCGCTTGCTTGGAAAAACATGAAAAGAAGCTTGAGAAAAAGAAGAAAAAGGAGAAAGACACCTACAAGGAGGAAGGAACGAAGCCTAAAGCTCTTAGGGCTTCAAGTTCAAGATCCTCAAAGGATGAGCATCTTTATGATAGTGTTGGTAGCACCAAATATGTTTCGGATGACGAAGAGATGAGTTTTTTTGTTAAAGAGTATCATAAATACTTGAATAGAAAACATGACATTTCGCAAAATATAACTTGTTACTACTGTTGTATGAAAGTTCATACTATTTCCAAATGCAAACTTAGGAGATTTTCAATCCCTAATGGCATTTCTCAATGGTCACCTAAGTGCAACAATTGTGTTACTCACCCTCAAGGACCCAACAAAGATTGGGTACCTAGTTTATCTTGTTGATTTTGCAGGAAAAAATGTCTTGAGTCTATGAAGAAGTTTTGGGGCTTCATTTATAGTAACATCAAGACATTTGGTAGATAGCATGTTCAAATCAAATTGACTTGGTGTCAAGAAGAAGGAATGTGTTTTCTAGAAGCATCAACAAGAAATCCCTTTGGTAAAAGATATTGAGATACCTTAGAAAGGTGAAGATGAATTAATATGTGTTGATAAGATTTTGTTGATGGTACAGTTGGCATTTGTTAAAGCTCTTGTTCTAGAGCTTCTCGTGAAATGCCCGTGCATACTCCGTTAGTACGGTGAGGTTGTATCGTTTCATTTTCTTTCTAAAAGTAAGCTATGTCTTTTATCCTATTTTATTTAAAGGTATTTCAAATACATGATGGATGTTATTTGTTCTTGTGTTCACTTCCAAAAATTTCTAATTGAATCTGATTATTTCAATTTACATGCATATAGTGACCTAGATCAAATTTACATGCTTGTGTCGACACATAATGCAGCCAGGTCGGTCTGAAATGAAGTCATTCAAATTTTGTTGATTTTGATTAAGTATAGGCCAACACATAAGTCCTATGTGTCGACACATAAATTCATTTTTCAACTTTGTTTCAAAACTGGTTCAGTATGTACCAGCACGAAATTCGATTCATGTTACCTTTGATGAGTCTTGCCCAAGTAATGTTGGGAAAGGTATTTCTTTTGATGGTGTAGGTGCATCTACGAAAGACATGCTCAATGAAACTGAAAAAGGGAATGATCAACCTAATGTGGTGGATATTGAGAAGGAGGAAGATGACAACCATGAAAACTAAGATGATGAAAGTCAACAAGAGAATGATGGTCTTCCATTGGAGTGGAGAACCTCCAAGGATCATCCAAATGACAACATTATTGGTGACATCACAAAAGGGTTCTCTAAGCTTATGCAGGGAGAGTTTGAAATGAGTCTCATGGGGGAGTTAAACTACTTTCTTGCACTTTATACTATTGCTCTAACGTTTCATTTTGAGTTTTTAACATCATGTGAGTGCAACATTTATCCCATCAAGAGTGAGGCAGTACTGTTTCAATTTCTCCTTGAAAGTAAGACTTTTCTTAATGCATGTTATTTGTTGGTTAAAAATGCTTGATATTTTCTCAAATGATGAAAACCATGAATGTTCATTTCCAAAAATTTTGATTGATAACCATTGTTTGTTCTCAATGTATATGCTTCTAGTAAATTCATGTATTAACTCATTCACATTTGTATAAGTTTGTTCTTGATTGTATAAGCATGTGTTTTTTTATTATTTCTTCTAGCATGATAATTGGTTACTATTGTTCTTGTTTTGGATGTGTTATATGTTTTGTCACAATTTCACGTTGGATTAAGTAGTGACATGTACTTGTCGCTTTGCTAGGCACATGCGTGTGCGCCATCGGGAGTTCCATTGTGTTGTGTTACATAGTTTTGACACTATTAGAAGCAACTTAAATAGTTTTCTCTTTGTTGCTGGTTATTTATCAATTTTGCATCATTACATATATATGGGGGTATGTGATTGTTGCTCTTCTGTGCAACAATGCCTCTGAGTGATATATTAATATTTGTATTGGAATATGATACTTCTCACGATTTTCTTTTCTTCTTTTTTATGTTTTCAAAGGGGGAGAAGCATATGCGAGATGAAGAAGGAAAACACAAAGTCAGGGGGAGCCTTTGAGATCAACATGAAATACCTTGTCGCAAGTTTTGCCATCATCAAAAAGGGGGAGTATGTGAGTGTAACTTCTCCGTTAGATGTTTTGCATGATGTCAAAACTATAAGAAAACTTAGCATTTATGTACGTCGGACGGTATCACTGAGTTTGTGTGGCACCCTTGCATTAGAGGTCTTAGGAATCATAAAAAAAAACCTTGAACTTGCCCAAATACATGAAAAACAGATTTTTGCACAAAAATGCACTACATGTGTCGGCACATACACATTTCAGGCCGGCACATGTAACTCAATATTAAAGCCTGTAGGCTCTGACTTGGTTGGGTAGACACATGGTTGTCTCGATCGGCACATACTGGAAGTTTCAACATTATGTGCCAGCACATACATGCTTCAGGCCAACACATCTACTGTCCTAAATAAGGTTGTAGTTTCTATTTCATTTGGGTCAACACATAGGTCCTTTCAGGTCGGCACATGCTATTATTTTTTACAGTATGTGTCGGCACATCCAACGTTCAGGCTGACACATGCTGTTTAAGTTGGTCAATTTTGTTCATTTTTTTACTCCGAAAATTACCTCCATGCCACTAATCTTCCAAAACTATAAATACATCATTCATGCTTCATTCCAAATTAGTGATAGCATAAAATTAGCTTGTATTTGCTCATCATCTTCAACCTCCGTCCTATGTCTGCACACTGACAAATCACACATAATAATCTTTTGTTGGGGTGCCAGCTAGGCGAAGGCCTGATAACGTCCGATTAGGTTATTGTGTAGCCGAGAATATCGGGTTGAGATTTGTAGGGGTCTTCATCCGGAAAAAAACCGCGGGGTTGTCCTCCAAGATCATATGTAGATTTGGGGGTTTTCGTGCAAGACGTTCAAGAGAGGATTGCGACGTTGTGAAAGCCTTTGGAGATAAAGTATGCAAAGGACCCTTTGGAGATAAAGAGCACAAAGGAAGTAACGGAGAATGACGAATTGAATTGAAGTCTTGTGGAATAATCGGTGCAATTGATCTTGCACAAAAGCTTGGAGATAAAGAACGCAAAGGAGTAGCAATATTGACAAGTCAATTGGCATCCATTGTTATCTTGGTCTTTTTCAAGATCAAAAGAAGAGAAGGGGTTGAATCAACATCAAAACCAGTGGTGTTTGTATGGTTGCTATTGAACGTTTCTCTTGTACATTGACTTTTTGCATAGTAAGAAAGCATCCTAATTCCACAATGGAAATTAGGTACAGACGTACCCACACGCGAGGACAAAAGTGGGGAACTGCGTAAACAAATCATCGTGTCGTTCTCTCTATTATCTCTTTACTTGCTTTATTTTTCATTACGCAATTTGTCAAATAGCATTAATCAATCGATCGATTCGTTAGAATTTTCCTATGATCTTTTTGTTTTAACTTGAATGTTGATTAGCTTATAATCACTTTTGATTATAAGTGGTTTTCATACCAATAACAACACAAAGGAAATTCTGAAAATTCGTTCGCACACCAAGTGTTTGATAAATTGCATAGTTCAATATTTTTGCTTATTATCATTGGAAATAGAATTACTAGGTCAATTAGTTTAAACGAGTAATAACGTGATACTCGATTAATGGTTAAATTTGATTATTGTGTTTGTCATTCCATAATTGGCTTTGCATATCCAAGTTCCAATAACTAGGTTCTTATAGACGACTTTTGTCAATGCATACCAAATCCTTCCGCGCACACTCTTTTTCAAATAACTTTAAAACCCAAATTTTATTTGGTGTCTTTGGCTTGGGTGTCTATTCAGCCCCCTCTAGATAAGTCGTCGTCGTCTAACAGAACTTTCTCCTTGACCTCGCTGCTGGTTCGCACAGCGAACTTACTGAAACTTCTTCTTTTCTTTGGCTTCCTTGTCCAATCTTTTGTGTCTTAATCATTGATGTTTTATGCCAATATCCTGCACAATAACAACCACATCAAAGATCCAAAGGTATTTCCAATATAATTGAAGAATCACACAAGAACAAGAAATAAATCCATTAAAACATGAGAAATGAGTTGAAAAATGCCAAGAAAGATGGTTCAATTTAAGTCAAAATTTGCACTTAACAAACTCTCCCCAACTAGATTTTTGCTTGTCCTCAAGCAAAGTATGCCCCTAATGAAAACAAGAGCGATTTGCTCAAGTAAGAGGATTTACTCAAGCATAAGATTCAACCAAGAAAGGATTAACGATTCAAATTCAAACAAGAGAGATTTGCTCAAACAAGAGCATTTGCTCAAACATGAGAATGCTCACAAGCAATGTTCACTAGTTAATAGAATCGAACAATGATAAAGAATTTAGTTCTTAAACAAATATCATGCAATGTTTCAAATAACAACTAAATCCTCTTCAAACAAGAATGAAGAAATTAACGCGTTTGCAACCGCGTGGCAATTTCACTCACCTCACAAACAATGCAAATAACAATCCAATTCATACATTCATATAATAATCACAAATTAAATTATGGAAGCAAAAACATCACAAAGGGCTTTTAAGGTTGTAGCTTGGTTAGGTTCACAACAAAGGGTCATTTCTAAATGCCATTGAATCGAAATTGCCAATGCAAAAGAAACATTCACTATACATGGTATTTACACATCACAACTTCTTTCACCACTTTCTATCCTCTATTGCAAACCTTCTCAAACTTCCTTTTGCACAATTATTTCATTCTCTATTTTCTTTTTCAAACAAGCATTATTTTTCTTTTATTTTTCACATTAATATTCACACTTTTTTCAATGCTTGCTTGAAATTTTTCAAATTTTTTAGCAACCTACCATTTTTCTTTTCGTTCTCCCCAACTTGAATTCAACCAAACCTCAAGTGAATGCTCCTTTCTTTTAATGGCAAGGAAATCAATTTAAACAATGTTCAAAGGTTCAAGAATTTTTTTTAGAATCTCACAAAATTCAATGATGAACTAAACTTTCAAATTATGTACATAAACCAAGTTCATCACTAAAATGGGATCTAATTTGCTTAGGCTCAAAGGGGTTAACAAATTCTCACTACACACGGGTAAGTTACTTTTGGATACAGTTGTGCTCAATAAAACAAATGCCTTGATCATTTCTAATGCTTCTACAAAATCACAATAATAAAAAGATTAAGCATGAATCAAATGAATTAAACAAAGTTATCAGTCATCCTAGCATATAGTAAACAATGGAGGTTTCTCACAATTTGTGGCTTTTGGACCTAAGTGAAACAAGCATTCAAACAAAGTTGTAAAATGAAACAAAAATACACATTTGCACAAAGCACGCAATTCTTAAATCATTCTAACATTCTATAAAGCGGTACAATTTACCTTGATTGCATTTACATGTTCAACATCCTACCATCACCATCCAACTTGGGAGAATCTTCATTGGATACTTTTATACAAATAGAAACCAATCTAGAAGAAGTTTTCATTATTCATCCCTAATAAACACTTGAAAAAACGTGAAAGGAAACAATTATATATACAATATAAACAACTGTACAAAGCTCAAAAATATAGAAACAATTCAATGTGATTCAATATCTAAACACCAATCACCGAAAACGACGCCATTTCGTTCGAACTGCAGTAAAGTGGCAAGAAGCAAAAATTTAGTTTTGGAAGGATTCCCTCCGGGATTTATATCGTCTCTACAGGGATCGGTGCAAGGGAAAGAATTTCGTTCAACGGTCTCTACATTTCTAAGCTTGTTGTGAAAATTATGGTTTAAAGATTCAAGGTACCATAAATAAAGGCAGAAAATATAAAGTAAAGACTTTAAAATAAACGGAGCCTTGATAGGATTGGATATCGTAAATTGATAACACATGAATTCTTCTAATAAGTTAAACACAAATAAATCATTCGTCTAATATCCTCACGTATCAACCACAATAGAGGTTATGTCTAACGCAACGTCGAGAGAACAATTGTATTGTCTTATTGGTGATGTCTCTCGCAACTCAACAACACAGAGTATAGAAATGATACTCAAGCAAATATTAAGCCTAAATATATGTCTAGAGTTTAGAACCTAATAGATAATCATCCTAGATCTAGATCTGAAGAGTATATTTCTATAACGGTTCAAATCAAAGATAAATAATTAAACAAAGATAACATCTATATTAGATCCATGAATGATTCATATAAAACGCCATGATCAGAATACGTACATGTGTTTAACCCTTTTTACATGCATTCGACTAATTTGCCAAATGTAAGTGAACATAGTTATTCATCTCTATTATCACACATCATCACAATACCATATTGATCCTACTCATGCTACTCATGCTACTAATTAACACAATAAAATAGAAGTTACAAGTGAATATCAACTTACAAGACTATGTCAAAAGTTTGCTCATTGATAGATGAATATCTTAGATCTAAGATTTGAAAAGAGTTTTGTCAAGACCCACAAATAAGAAATCAAAGACAACATCAATATTGAATCAAAACTAGTTCACAATACATAGATTAGATGAAATACATAAGGTATCAAAAGATTACATCCAAACCCAACAAGAAATCAAAGCTTTTACCTTCTCTCCCTTAAGATTTGTGTTTCTCTCTCTAAAAATATGCTTGGAATGAAGAGAGATAAAGTTCTAATCTCAAAAATACAAGTCTAGTTTCTAAAAAGCAAGAAAAATACATATATAATAAAAACAAAAAATATGTCTTGTTCGCCTAGCGAGCACCTTCTTCGCCTCAGGAACAGTTAAATCGCCCTTGGAAAATATCTAAGTTCGTAGTGCAAACTCATTCTCTGCACAACGAATGTCTTCGCTCCAGCTTCACACAACGAACTTATGGCCCTTTTCCTACTGTCATCCAAGGTTTCCTCTTCGCTTGGTCCTCGTTGTAAGTTTGCACATCGAATTTTCGCCTTGACCTCGCTGCTGGTTCGCACAACAAACTTGTTGAAACTTCTTCTTTTCTTTGGCTTCCTTGTCCAACCCTTTATGTCTTAATCATTGGTGTTTTATGCATATATCCTGCACAATAACACACACATCAAAGAATCCAAAGGTATTTACAATATAATTGAAGAATCACACAAGAACAAGAAATAAATCCATTAAAACATGAGAAATGAGTTGAAAAATGCCAAGAAAGATGGTTCAATTTAAGTCAAAATTTGCACTTAACAGTTTCGTGCATGATCTCTTTGTAGTCTGACTCCCCTGCGAGCCTTCACCATACTCCAACTGTGAAAGATCATGATGCAAATCACTCTCTTCACCCTTTCTGCTCTTCTAAACTCCCCTATTTAGCTTGTACTTTAGCGGAAGTGGATACATAGAAGTTTTTGATGGATGTGTTAAAAGTGCTAAAAATAGAAGAAATGGGGGTTTGAATTGGGTTTTCAAAACAAAATTTTTTACCAACTCAAAAGCTCAACAATCAAAAGATTGAACAATGAGAGTAACACAAGGATTTTTATCCTGGTTTACTTGAAACTCAAATCTAATCCAGTCACCAGTTGATTTTTATCCTGATTTTGCCTTATACACAAGGACTTAATCCACTATAATCAACCGATTACAAATGTTCTAGCTACAATTGGTGACTAATAAATCACAAAGACACACAATCAATGTCTTCTCAAGGATACTGACCTAATTGGTCCCTTAAAGAACTACAAATAAATAGTTTGAATAAAGATTGTGTGTATACAAATTGCTTCTACACAAGCAAATTTACACAAATGAAATACAAAAATACTCAAAGAAAAGTTTGCACAAAGTTGAAAGCTTTTCACGTAGAAATAATCTTGTAATTTCGGCTACTTTCTTCAAGTCTCCAAGTCCCATATATATATATATATATATATATATATATATATATATAGCATGAAAAAGGAACTGTTGGAGGGCAAATCAGGGATACGAAAAATGTAATTGTCCACTAACGGAATAGTGATAGGTGTGAAAAATAGTATAGTCCTTTCGCCCATAAAATCAGGTAGTGGAGGAAAAATTTCGTTTTGTATTGTGTACTATTTTGATCACATATCCTTTATCCTTATCTTAAAATTCATTGGCTTCTGATGAAAAGTTGATGAAGCATGAACAAAAGAATCATGTAGCTTGAAATCAGAATCTTCATAATCATCAATCAGAACCTTGATAACATCAATGTTTGACTTGAGATCTTCAGAATCTTCAGCTAGAAACTTCAGAAGCTTGTCGTTCTTCAGAAGTTTGATGATCCGAGTCACATCCAGACGTAGAAACCAAGAGAACATTGCAGCAGCAACATGGAGTATTCTTAGAAGCTTCTTAGAAGTGAATCAGCGCAGAATTGCATTTTGGAACAAAAAGTTCAGAAACTGATGACGTTGCACGTCACTTTCTCATATTCATAAATGGATGTTAAAGCTACACAATTACAACCCGTTAGGGTACCAAAATTGTTCTCCCCGAAATAATACCTTTTTATCATCAAAAATCAAAGGTATATATGCAGAACCAAATCTTGTTCTAACAATCCCCCTCTTTTTAATGATGACAAAACAATGTATTTTGATGAACAATTCATACAGGGTAATCACAGAAAGACATATCAGAAAGAAGCACAAAGCTCCCCCTGAGATGTACAGTCTCAAAAAGATAAAATCATAATGAAAAAGCACTTTCCTGATTAACCTTTTTGCAGAGCTAGAGTGATCTTCTGTCGGAATCTAGTTTTCTTCAAAAGTTACTTGAACTAATCCAGAATCCTAGTTGTCAGAGTCAACACTTCTGATGAATTTTGCTTCAGAAGCCTGGTTTGAAAAGCTTTGCCTGATTTTAAATCTTATTAAAAGATCTTAAGATCTTGGTTAAAGCTTTACAAACTTAACGCATGGTTGGAAGTCTTTTTCAACCTTTGAAATTAATTCTTTAAACTCTGAAATCATTTCTTCAGAAATTGGTTGTCTTAAGATCTGATCTGAAAAAATTCATAAGCTTCTGATAGTTCATTACTTTCCCTTAAATAGCTAACAGAATATTCTCGAAGTAATTGTTAGCAGAAACATTAGAAATGTTTGGGTTCTGATTCATGAATATAGACATATCAAAATCGATACGTTTCTCCCCCTTTTTGTCAGCAATAAAAAAGACATAGACAACAAAGAAAAAGAAATGATTTCATTAAATAAAAAATGCCAGAAGGTGCAGAAGTACAGAACAAAAGAAACAAACACAAACACTTAATCAAAATAACACAAACAAAAGTGCATAAAAAGTTTAAGAACTAAGGGTTTGGGTTCTGCGGGGGAAGTCTGGAGAGGATAAGCTCAAACATCTTTTCCTGTATATCCAAGCACTAGTTGACCAAGTCTTTGTCTTCCTTCAGCTCAGCAAGAGTCTTCGGAATTTCTGGAATCACCCTAGACGATGAAGTTCTAGCAACAAGAGCATTCAAATTTTCAGATGGCGGCCTTTTAGATTCCTTTGTTTCTTCACAATGTATTCTACTAGTATAGCAAGTACACACCTTGTGGTTGGGAACCTCTTTGCTAACCTCCTTCAAGTCTTCTTTGTTGGTTCGGACTGACCTTCTTCATCAGCATTCAACTTCTTTTTTCCTTTCCTCTTCCTCCTAGGAACTTCAGGTAAAGTGTCTGGTAGGTTAGCAACATCAACCCATACATCTATTCCTTCATCACGACAGCTAGCTATGTAGTGTGCTAGCACTTTTGGTAGATCAGTTCTAGAGAACAGTGGGAAGCCATTAACCAAAATTCTCATAGCACAAATTTCATCCATGGTAGATAGGTTGCTTGGTCGAGTAAGTTTGGAAATGAGACCCATACTTTTGATATTCTTTCCCCAAAAAACATTGCCAACATATTTCATTAGCTCATTAGCAACTCCAGCAACCGAAAGATCTTCAATAAGACAAGTCTCCATAAAGATGTCTGAAACTAATCTGCCATAGAGGATATGTTTACCCTTTTTTATGGAGACAGTTCTGGATGTAGCTATGGAATCCCTCGGGGATCTAAAGATAATAACAGGAAGTGCCAACTTGACACCCTTCGTCAAAAAATACAACACATGTTTCTGTGTAAGGTTGATGTAATCTACCGAGTGCGTACCATGTCTATGATAGATACACCCTAGAATTATCTTGAACCAAACTCTCATAGAATCCTTCAAATCCTTTGCAGACGGTCCTTTTTCATCAGAAAAAACAGTTCCCTTTTTTAAGATGGTTGCAGCAACCTTTGCTTCCCTTCTTTCATCGGGTTTGACATAGTAAACCCTTAATCCACTACCATCATGAGAAATGAGATCTGCTATGGTTTGCTCAGTAAACATAATCCTTCTTCTAAGTACGAAAGATACGATTATTTCCTTATCTACTATATCATGAATCCAGAAATCTCTAACAAGGACTGGAAAAATAGGACCTTTAAATCTTTCAAAGAAAGTATTCCAACCTTGGAATTCAAGCGTTCCAGTATGATCAAAACCATAATCTTTTTGATTTTCAAAATCAACAATAGTTTCGCAAAGCACGGAGAGGTATTCAGTTGGAGTGTTAAGAGTGGCGACTGGCCTTTCAGGAATGATAAAGGACGAAACTTGTTGTTGAGGTTGTTGAGAGCGTTGAGAAGATTTAGCCATTGTAGACAGTTGGGAGTTGAAGGATGAGCATTGAAGAAGAATGTTTAAGATGAACAGTTATAAAGAATGGTTTAGGGTTTGAAAGAGAGAAAAGTTTGGGAGAAATGTGAGCGTAGTGTGAAATGTTAGTGACGTGGGTTTATATAAACGCTTTAAATAATAAATACAATAATTAAACATAATTACAAATAGTAAATGCGCAGACATAGGGGGGATGCGTAAAGATTTAACCTTTTTTCAAGAAGAATATGAAACCCAATATGTCACGTCATCAAAACACATGTACAGGAAGTGGGACAACTGTCTCCACTAAGGACCACACGTAATCAAACGAAAAGACGACCATTAATGTTGTAACTGTTTAGAATCCAGAAGATAAATCTATAGGATTTCCTTATGAACAAAACCTTTCTGATTCATTCCTCACTGTATAAAGCTCACGTTTCAGAAACAAACAAACAACAACACAACCTCAAAATTTTAATCAAGAATTCTGAAAGCTTGACATTCTGAAAATATCATTTCATTCTGGACAAGGTTTTATAAGTAGATTTTTCAGAATGCAAATGAATCTATCTTCAGCAAGGGGTTTTGTGAAGATATTAGCCCACTGGTGGTCTATATCATCAAATTTTAAATAAAAAATACTCTTCTGAACATAGTCACGTAAAAAGTGATGTTTAATTTCAATATGTTTAGCCCTAGAATGCGAAATAGGATTCTAGGATAAACAAATAGCAGAAGTATTATCACAGAAGATAGGAATGTTACTCTCAGAAATCTAATAATCTTCCAGCCGACTCTTCATCCAGAGTATCTGAAGGCTACATCCAGATGCTGCAATATATTCAACTTCAGTTGTTGAAAGTGAAAATGTTGATTGTCTTTTGCTAGGCCACGATATTAGATTGTCTCCTAGAAATTGACAACTTCCAGAAGTATTTTTCCTTTATATTCTGTCTCCAGCATAGTCAACATCACAATAACCTACTAATTTGTATTCACTTGATTTTCTATAAAACAAACCAAAATTAGTATTACCTTTCAGATACTTAAAGATTCTCTTAACAATAGTTAAGTGAGTCTCCCTAGGGTCTGATTGGAATCGAGCACACAAATAAACATTGAACAAAATATCATGTCTAGAAGCAGTTAGATAAAGGAGAGAGTATATCATACCTCTGAATAGCTTCTGATCTACCTTACCACTTACCTCTTCCTTTTCCAAAATGCATGTGGGATGCATTAGAGTCTTTGCTAGCCTACATTCTGACAAGTTAAACTTCTTTAGAAGTTATCTTGTATAATTGCTTTGATGAATGTACGTTCCTTCTGAACGTTGATCAATTTGAATCCCCAGAAAGAACTTGAGTTCTCCCATCAGACTCATTTCAAATTCTGTCTGCATTAACTTAGAAAATTCCTTGCACAAAGAAGCATTATCAGAACCAAATATAATATCATCAACATAAATTTGCACAACCAGAATATCATTCTTAAAGGTTTTGTAAAAGAGTGTTGTGTCCACTTTCCCTCTAGTGAAATCATTTTCCAAAAGGAAGTTACTTAGTCTTTCATACCAAGCTTAGGGAGCTTGTTTCAAATTGTATAATGACTTTTTAAGTTTGAAAACAAAATCAGGGTTTTCAGAACTCTCAAAGCCAGGGGGTTGGTGAATATACAATTCTTTATAAATGTACCAATTTAAGAATGCACTCTTAACATCCATCTGATATAGAGTGATATTATGATTGACTGTAAACGAAACTAAAAGATGAATAGATTCTAACCTAGAAACTGGTGCAAAGGTTTCTATATAGTATATCCCCTTTTGTTGACTTTAACCTTGTGCTACCAGTCGAGCCTTGTTTTTGAAGAGCTCACCTTTCTCATTGAGCTTGTTTCTGAACAGACATTTGGTTCCAATAACATGGAAACCCTTTGTTTATGAACAAGATCCCAAATGTCACTTATGGTGAATTGATTTAGTTATTCTTGCATAGCCAGAATCCATTCATTATCCATAAGAGCTTCATCTATAGATGTTGGCTCTATCAAAGATACCAAACCCAGAAGAGTTTCTTTAGAAGGTTTGAATGAAGGTCAAGTTTTGACTGGTGCGTCTTTATCTCCTAGAATCAGTTCTTCAGAATGAGAAGTTCTTGGTCAACTCTTCTTCTAATAAGATGGACCAACGACAATTTCTGGTTGAGTCGTTTGTGAGTCTTTAGCTTCAGCATCCTTGTCTTTGCCTTCTGAGTCTTTGTCTTCAGAATCTTTGTCCTTGGATTCTGAGAAAGTAATCTTCAAATCTGCATGTTTCTCAACTAGCTTTGACTTTTTAGGGTCAAGCTTATCATTGAATCTAACATGAATTGATTCCTCAACAATTCGTGTTTCTGTGTTATAGATTCTTTAGCCTTTTGAGCATTCAGAATATCCTAGCAACAAACACTTTTGTGCTTTAGAATCAAACTTGCCAAGATTCTTTTTAGTGTTCAACATAAAACATATACAGCCAAAATGATGGAAATAAGAAATGTTGGGATTTCTGTTCTTCCACAATTCATAGGGAGTCTTACCTAGAATAAGTCTAATAGAATCCTATTCTGAATACAACAAGTTGTGTTTACTACCTCTGCCCAGAAATGCTTAGCCATGTCAGTTTCTTGGATCATGGTGCGAGTCATCTCTTGCAAAGTCCTATTCTTCCTTTCTAGAACCCCATTATATTGTGGAGTTCTAGGACAGGAGAAATCATGGGAAATTCCATAAGAATCAAAACGATTCTCAAAGTATTTGTTCTCAAATTCACCACCATGATCGCTTCTGACTCTGACTATTTTGTAATCCTTCTCTATTTGCACTTGTGAGCAGAAGGTAGAGAACACAAAATGCGATGCATCCTTGTGTTTCAAGAACTTTACCCATGTCCAATGACTATAGTCATCAACAATGACCAATCCATACTTCTTACCACTGATGGATGCAGTTTTCACTGGACCAAATAAATCAATGTGCAGAAGCTCTAACGATTTGGAGGTGGAAACAACATTTTTAGCTTTAAAAGAAGTTTTGGAAAACTTGCCTTTCTGACATGCTTCACAAAGAGCATCTGAAGCAAACTTCAGGTTGGATAAGCCTCTGACTAATCCAAGCTTATTTAGCTGAGAAATCCTCCTCATGCTAACATAGTCTAAACGTCTATGCCATACACATTGCTCCTCATTAACAGACATTAAACAAGTTACCTTCTGGTCCTTAAGATCAAAAAGTCTAATCTTATAAATGTTGTTTTTCCTCTTTCCGTTAAAAAGGATTGAGCCATCTTTCTGACTCACCGCCTTACAAGACTTTTGATTGAAAATGATATCATAACCATTGTCACTAAGTTGACTAATAGACAATAAGTTATGCATCAAACCATCGACCATAAGAACATTAGTAATAGAAGGAAGTTTAGCATTACCAATAGTTCCAGAGCCAATGATCTTTCCCTTCTTGTTTCCTTCGAAACCGACAAAGCCTCCAGGATTAAGTTCAAAATCTTGGAACATATGCCTTCTTCTCGTCATGTGTCGCAAGCAACCACTGTCCAGGTACCATGACTGGTGTTTCAATTGAGCTGCTAAGGATGTCTGCAACATAAATGATCTTATCCTTAAGTACCCACTTTCCGGGTCCTTTTTTGTTAGTTTTACCAAATTTTCTCACAACCTTGGGTTTCAGTGCAGCAAGATAATCAAGTGAAATTTGTGCATGATACTTGGGTTTTAGAACATAGTTCAGTGTCTGTGAAGGTTTCTGTGCAAGCTCATAACAATCAAGCTCAGTGCTAGCAGACACGAAATGCTTATAGAGAGGTTTTGGTTTTACAATCTAACTTTCGTCAACTTTAGAAGTTTTTGTACAACCTAAACCTTTCTTGCCATTTTTGCTAACTCCATAGATCATGGAAACCATTTTGCTTCTATCTATGCTTTTAGCTAGAAAGTGCTAGAATGATCTATCATATCTGATGATGCAATTAGTACCAGAAGCTTCCAAGACAATTTCTTCCTCTAGTTTTGAAATTTTGCTTTTCAAATCAGAATTAGTACTTTCTAAAGAAAATATTTTCTCATTGAGAGAAGAAATATTCTGTTCAAGCTTATTATAAGGTTCAAAAGCAACTACTCAGACTTGTTTAAGGTCCTTGTATTTACTTTGAAGACTTTGGTACTTTTCCAGCATTCCTAAGAGACATGACTCTAAATTGGAATGAGATAGTTTAGAAAATACCTCTTCAGAATCAGAATCAGATTTTGATTCTTATTCTAACAACACCATGTCTTCTGGTTCTTCAGAGACTTCAGCATCAATTGTAGTTGCAATCAAAGCAACATTGGCCTGTTCCTCTTCCAAATCTTCTTCTTCTGAATCTGAGTCCTCCCATGTAGCCATGAGCGCCTTCTTTCCTTTGGAGAATTTCTTCTTAGGCCTCTTGTCCTTTTTTAGCTTTGGACATGCATTCTTGTAGTGACCTAGCTCCTTACACTCACTGCAAATAACTTCTTTTTTAGAACTCTGCTTCTTCTGTCTAGACGACGAGTCAGAATGACCAAGGGTCTTCCTTGCTCCTGTGAACTTCCCTTAACCATTCTGACTTTGTTTCCAGAGTCTATTGACCCTTCTAGAAATTAGTGACAGCTCATCATCATCATCTTCTGAGTCTTCATCAGAATCTTTTGATTCTTCCTTAGCTTGATAAGCCTTTGCCTTTTCAGGCTTGGACTTTAAGGAAACAGGTTTACCTCGCTTCTGAGGTTCATCTCCCTCGAACTCTATCTCATGACTTCTTAAATAAATTACAAGTTCTTCAAGACTGATACTATTCAAATCTTTGGATAGCTTCAAGGCAGTTACCATAGGTCTCCATTCCTTGGGGAGACTTCTGGTGATCTTCTTGACATGGTCAACAGTTGAATAACCTTTGTACAGAACCTTAAGTCCTACGACCAGCATCTGAATCCTTGAGAACATAGCCTCAACTGCTTCATCATCCTCCATTCTGAATGCCTCATATTTTTGGATTAGGGCAAAAGTCTTTGTCTCCTTTACTTGAGTGTTCCCTTCATGAGTCATTCTTAAAGAATCAAAGATGGACTTGGCAGTATCTTTGTTTGTTATCTACTCATACTCAGTATAAGAGATAACATTAAGCAATATAGTTTTTGCCTTATGATTGTAATACCCCAAATTTTGACCACTTAGATTTCCCATCATTGGGTAAATCATCAGTCTCCCCAAAGATGGGTGAGCATCCACTACAATAAAAAATTAGGGTTTCAAGCCCTCTCTGAGCTTTAGACAAAGGATCAATCAAGAAATGACATGATCTTCAACTTGTCTAATCTCTTAAACATCCATAATGGATCAAAAAGGACTCCCACTTCAAGGATTAAGCACAAGGCTGCTCCCTTCTAGGTGGATCAAGTCTCAAGATCGACAGTGTCACCAAATTAGGGTTTTGGTCGACCAGGGCCTCCAGATGGAAATTTTAATCTGGGCACAAGGCAATGATCCGAAACATAACCTAATATACTTCATGGAACCTCATGAACCCATGCATCAAGTCAATTTTGCCTCAGGGGATGCATTCATCAAAAATTAGGAATTAGGGTTTCTTGACCTAATTCACCCCTAAGTTGACTTTTGGGACAAACCATGAGCCAAAACCTCAAGAGATGATTTGAGGGTCTCTAATATAACATATTGATCCATTTGGGACAATGGATTAATCCAAGAAGTTTGAGCAACAAGTCTCAATTCCATCTGCACCACAATTAGGGTTTTAAGGGAAAAGTCAACTGTAACTTTGACTTTTGACCAGGACATGCTCCCAAACCCTAATACATGATTGAATATACCCTATGACACCCATGGAACATGTCCATCAAGTTTGATTTAGGTCAAGGACATGATTTCCTGAAGAATTGCACAGTTTGGAATTCATCTGATAAAAAGTCAACTGTGCACAAAAGTCAACTTTGACTTTTTGAGATTTTTCACCAAAATGGATTTTTGACCCTAAAATGATGCTAATGTATGATTTGAATCATCATTCATCAAGAAAAATCAAGAAAAGTGAGATAACTTGTAAAAGGGGTAAAGTGAAAACTTTTTGAGATTTTTAACCAAAATGGATTTTTGACCCTAAACCACAAGGCCATTTTTTCTCATCCAAAGATGGATTTGTAGCCCTCATTATCACCTACAAAAACTTCAACTACAAGTCATTCCAATTCATTAAGGATTTTGAGTTATGGAGTGATCAAAGTGGCTGAAAAGTGAAAAAGTCACTTTTTCCAACACTTAGTGAAATTTTCACTAAGTCAGATTTTGCCTCACTTTTTGCCAAATGTAGGGGGATTTTTCACTTGGAATCAAAAGAGATCAAAACCAATTTTGTTCAAACAGTTGTTGTATCATGTAAGAGCTTTCCAAAATGGCCAAGAACATTGCCAAATTCAACCTACACCATGAGATACAACATTGCCAAGTTGCCTTGCTGAAATCTGTCAAGGCAAGGCAGAATTTGCAACTTTGGTCGATTTGCCAAAATCAGCCAAATTCAATTGCTCCTATCCACTTTGACACCTCAGAGGATTGAATCTAAATGGGACAATCACTGAGCCAAGCCTCAAAAGTCCATGGAACAAGAAATAGCATGTTGAACCTAGAATGGCCAAAATAGGGACAAGACTTCAAATTTGGAATGAGCCATTCAATGGAACCATCAAGGTGGCATGGACTGAGCCATTCTCATCTGAAATCAGTCAAGACTTATCCAAGACCAAGGGAACCAAAGCTCTGTGCCCTAACCTCTAGTCAATGGCTAGAGGAGACTTGGATTTTCATTGGACAACATTGGCCAAACCTACTTACCAGCTGCCATGCACTATTCCTTGCAAAACAAACTTGCTCTACTATAAATAGAGCTCAATTGTGGTCAGTTTGAGTACACCAAAGCCATCTAACAGATGCTTTCCTCAAAATCTCTTCTTTCACTCCAATTTTTCCTTCTAAGGCAAGTCACTATCGGGTTTTGAGTTAGAAAGCAATTCCAATCAAACCAATCACTCACACACCTCACATACATCACATATGAGCTGATCAAACACTTAGATTACTTCTAAAACATCAATTTCACAAAATCACCAGCTGGTTGCTCAAGGTTTTAACCAAAGTGCAGCTGAGGTACCACAAAATGATCCAGCCAATTTCAATCAAGTCCAACCATCCAAACACAATCCATAGGGTGTAGGGAAGCTGTTCAGATCATCACCACTCATCTGTAACACCTCCAAATCAAAAATCACTTTGAACTTGCTGTCACGGCTTGGAGGTAAGCACATGCTTGGTCATCTCTCAATCAATGCATATTTCCTCGCACAATAATTTGGCCATATGTTCATAATCATGCATAGAATGTTTTCCCTTAATTAATTGCATTATTTGAATCGTGTATCAAAAATCCTAGCCTTCATGCAGAAATTAGGGTTCTTGAGGTCTCTTCGTGATTTCTTGTTGTATGTTTAATTTAAATGAAATTAAAGTACATAGACATGATCGTGAGGTTGAGACGAGCATAATGATATGTGGATTGCATGATATGATTACGTATTCATGGAGATTGGATAGAAAATGAAAATCTGAGAAACCAAGAACACGCGCGTGTTCTTCAGCTTGTTCTTGGCGCCATTTTTAGAAATTCAAATATTTGAATTTTGTGATTTTATTTAATTGATTCAAAAATTAATTTCTCTCTGAGTTTTAATGATTTTGAGTTGATTCTTTTTCTAATAATTCACAAAAATGTTAAAATATTTTATTTTATCAAAAAATCCCAAAAATATTATTTATTTCATATAATTGATATTTTTGTAAAGAATTAATATTTTGATTGTTTTTGGCATTTTAAATATTTTTTCTACATTGATTTTGCAACTTTTAATGCTTTCTAATTATTTTGTAGGTCAATACTTAATTTTTGAAGCATTAATCCAAGATCACAATTTGTTTTCCATGTGTTAAACAATTTTTGATCATTTTAATTGTATTTTTATTCAATTAAATACATTTTGAAAACAAATTAGGGTTTTGGATTAATTCAACCCTCATAAATCATTTTCAAAACTTTTTGGGCCTCTTGAGAGAGTGCAAGACTCATCCCCCCTTGTACAAAAACTTTTTGGGCCTCACTCATTGTATAAGTCCCTCAGTACAAGTAAACGGCGCGATCGTCGCCCGTTTAAAAATAAAAATCATCTGGGCCTCTCCTTGAGCTATAAGACCCATTCAAAACACTTTGGGCCTCTATTAGAGTGTAAGACCCAATCCCCCTTTTAACCAAAACATTTTGGGCCTCACTTATTGTATAAGTCCCTCTGCGTTAAAAGAAAACCTCGGCACGATCGACATTTTTAAACGAAAAATCATTTGGGCCTACCCTCGTGTTATAAGCCCCACTCTTTTCTTTAAACCTTTTTGGGCCTCTTGAGAGAGTGTAAGACCCATCCCTTTGTACAGAAAACCATTTTTGGGCCCCAATCACTTGTATAAGTCCCGTTGTACAAAGTCAAACAGTGCGCTCACTGATAAAACCCTGGGCCTCTCCTTGAGCTGTAAGCCCCAAATCTTTCTTTTTCAAAGCACTTTCTCCTTTGATTTTGAATATACTGTTGTTTTCAATCTTTCTTTGTTGAACAACTAACCAAACAGCATGGAAGCACTCCAACCGAGTAAGTGGTTATCGCTTTCATTTACTGCTTTCATATATATATAACTATATTGTGGGGCGGTTCACTGTAAGTCTCCTTTCATAAACTCATATCTATTGTGTAATAATAGTATAGATATTTCGAGTTTCCCCGGCTACTACGTCTAGAACTAGGTGACGCCGTTTCATTTATTCGTAGAAATAGACGCCTAGATCCCCAATAGGAGCACTAGATACAGTCTTCTCTTCGGCTGTCCTCCTTAGGAATCGTCAAGAAGCTCTACTCCCCAAGATGAATGTATTCTCCGTGAATGGCATCTTTGAGTTTCTTCCAAATTCTCGAACTTTCCTGACTTGATCTATTCCTTGTGGATAGCTTGCCTTGAATGTCTCGGGGTTTGGGTACCCACTACGGTCATAATCTTGGACCTTAACTAAGGAACCCTCTTTAAAAGCTAGAAGTCGCTGGATAGTAAACCTCGCACGTTTACCAGTGGTTTTTATCTTTAAAAGAGTTATCTCTCCTAATGGAAAGGAGATGATAGACCCACGGGCTTCTTAAAAGCATCGGCCTCCTCTTGGGCATTATTCAAGGACCCTACGACTTCTTAGAAGTATTCACAGCCTCCTCTTAGGCTTCGTATAATGATCTCTTCCTCCGAGAATGACAGCCTCCTCTTGGGCTTCGTACAAGGACCCGTCGGCTTCTTAAAAGTTTCCAGCCTCCTCTTGGGCTTCGTACAAATTGTCCCGACGACCTCCTAGAGGTATAGGAACAAAACCTAGTCATCCTCATAGAACAGTCCTTTCGTAGAGTCTACTACTGTTTCTCAAAGCATAGTACAAAAGATAAAACTCTAGACACGGACAGTCTAACTTCCTTGAGTCTCAAAAGACATTCTCAAGTGACCCCTTCGTTAAATAGGAAGGAAACTCGCAGACTCGGACAGTCTCAACACCCTTTGGATTTCCAGTTTCCTCAAAGAAAAGGAGAGCACCCCGATCCTCAGATCTAACCCGTGAGTACAGTGATGCTCATATAAGAACTGATTTTCTGTTTCAAAATCAGTATACTGGACCTGTCACTTAACTGACATAGCCTCCATCTCGGGCTTCGTACGAGATACAAAGACTCTCTTGTTGAGTCAAACCTTTTAGCCTCCATCTCGGGCTTCGTACGAGATACAAAAACACTCTCTTGTTGAGTATAAAAGATTCTCCTATTGAGTCAAACAACGTTTAGCCTCCATCTCGGGCTTCGTACGAGACACAAAAGATTCTCCTGTTGAGTCAATTACCCTTTTTGCCTCTATCTCGGGCTTCGTACGAGACACAAAGACTCTATCGTCGGGTCAAAAACTTTTAGCCTATCTCTCGGGCTTTGTACGAGACACAAAATAGCCTCCTCTTAGGCTTTGTATAAGAAAACCACTGGTTGATCCAATCAACCTTTTAGCATCAAAGTTGTGCCTCGTTCACAGTACACAAACATCAACAACTCCTTCCCCTTCATCTAATCGCTGTAAGCGGCAAGCCTCTGGATCATCTACATCCATGCCACTGTCCCTTTTTTAGCATGAGAAATTCCTAAGGAAAGATGGCATTGCTCTACACTGAGTTAAAGTCTTCTCCTTCAGGTTAAAACCCTTTCTTCGGAAATTATGGCATTGCTCGGATCCGCGTATCCCAGTTAAAGTAATTCTCCTTCTCCCCGTTTTAGAGATGACAAATTCTCTCTAAAGCCGAGGTCTTTCAGCTTCACATCTTGGGCTTTGAACAAGATACAAATCACCTTTCGCTTCACGTCTTGGGCTTTGAACAAGACACCAAAACACCCATTTCCTCCCATAGAATAGGAGGAACTACGAACGCTCTGATTTCCCTATTTCGGTAAACGGGAATACGTAGGCATAAGATCGAAAGAAAAGATCTTAGCAAGCGCAATCAACAAAAAACCCAAATCCCATATCTCCATCAATCAAAAGCAGTAATTCAAAAGCATCAGTCCTAACATCCTAATCCTTGTTCCCCGCCATAAACCTTCTGTCTAGATAAAACAGTATTGGCGAAAATACAAATAACTAGTACAAAGGCCCCCCACATTGATAGCATTCGTAACTTAACAGACCGCTGTTTAAACTCAGTATGCAAAGCAGGGTTAATTGGAGACATCTATTACCCTTCCTTATTCAGCTCACAATAGGATAAAAAATGAATCGACCTGTAGTTCAAAGCTCAAACCGCAGAGAGCGACCAGCGCTTAAGAACCGCGTCCAAAATCGCTCGCTACAGAAAAGTGGCGCCCACCGTGGGGCCTTTCAAAGTTAGATCTAGGCACGGTCTTCCTTCTCTTCACTTGTGTGAATACCACAGATTGGGGCTTCCGCCGGGGAATTCATTTCTGTCAGGAACTTAGGAATCATAGCTTTATAAGCCTAGGATGATTAGGACAAATATATATACTGCTTTTCCTAATTGCTATACGTGTTTATTTTTCTGCTAATGGGAATGCGTGTGATGCCGCATGTGGTGAGAATGAGTATACACTTAAGATAAGTGATGGCGACGGGGTCGACCATCAACCTCAGTGGAGGCTGACCAACGCAACCCATTCACTCTTCTAGCCAATGGGCCGGTTGTTAAGTCTGAGAAGCTGAGGAGCCAAACCCTTTCGTAGTGCGGAAACTATCGGAAATAGTTGTTACGCGATACTACCCTCATTTGAGGTTGGTGATCTATTCTCGGTGAATGGCACTTACTCTAAGATTGCTCTACAACTCGCTGGCGATCCGCTTGTTGTTTTGCTTTCCTGGGAGGAGTTGATGATAATGAGTACAGGTACAAAAATCACCCTAGTATAAACCTTTGGGGATGGGTAGAGCCTTAACTTCATGACAACGACCCTTTGACCCCATGTTTTTTCTATGTTTTTGTGTGTTGCATTCATGCATCCATTTAATAAAACATTAAAACATTCAAAAAAAAACTTCTCTTCTAGTCTCTCTGTTTTTCAAATTAAACTAAGACTGTGATTGCAAATATCAGAGAAAAAGATTGCATTAATGGATTTCGGTAGAAGGAGAACTCGCCAGTATACCTTCAAGGTTCCAAAGCTAGCGGATTTGAGAAGGTTAGCAAGGATGATCGTTAACCCAGAGGCTTTCAGAGCCAAGCACGGTGGTTTGCTACCACTGTTAAGAGTCCATGTGATTAAGGGGATCATGGACGCGCTCATTCAATTCTACGATCCGGTTTATCACTGTTTCACGTTCCCGGATTACCAGCTATCACCAACGCTGGAGGAGTATTCTCATCTGACTGATTTACATATCACTGATCGAGCTCCATTTTCTGGACTGGAAGAAATTCCAAAGAATCAGACTATTGTAATAGCAATTCATTTGGACGAGTCTGAGGTCAGGACTCACATGACCACTAAGGGTGGCATCCAAGGTTTGCCAGCCCAATTCTTGACAAAAAAAGCTCTATACTTCGCTAGTATAGGGAACGGGACTGCTTTTGAAAGCATCTTTGTCTTGCTCACCTACGGGTTATTTTTGTTTCCCAACATTAATAACTTCGTCGATATCAACGCTATTAAGGTTTTTCTCATTGGAAACCCTGTGCCGACTTTGCTTGCAGATGCGTATCATTCTGTACACTTGGGAAATTTGTACAGCGGAGGAGAGATCACATGCTGTGTACCTTTGCTTTACAAATGGTTTATCTCTCACTTGCCCAAGTCTGCTGCTTTTTGGGATTGCAAGAGTGTTTTACGTTGGTCGCAGAAGATCATGTCTCTTACCAACTCTGATATAGATTGGTGTAATAGGATTTATGAGGGAATTAAAATCATTGACCGTTGTGGAAACTTCCCTAGCGTACCCCTCATAGGAACTAAAGGAGGAATCAACTATCATCCGATATTGGTTCTTCGTCAATTTGGATACCCGATGAGACACATCCCACTGGGTGTTCATCTGGAAGGTCTTTTCTTCAAAGAAGGAGAAAGTGACAGAGCACTAAAGATGGAAATAGTGCAAGCTTGGAAACATGTTCATAAGATAGGACGAGAGTCTTTGGGAAAACCGGACTGTGTCGTGGTGGAGCCTTATCTCCATTGGGTACAAACTAGAGCTCTCAAGCTAAAGATGCCTTATCCTCGTTACGGAATTCTTCCACCGAGGGAAACTGTCATGTACTTCATGACGGAAATTGAAAAGCTTCAGGTTACTCTCAACAAGGTTCAAAAGGAAAGAAGATTTTGGAAGAACAAGTACCGCACCCTCGACGTAGAGTGCATCAAAATACAGCAATTACTGAAAGAGAAAGATGGTCTGATTGAAATTTTGGAGAAGCATGCTGTAGAGAATCAAGATGACCAAAGGAATTTGCTCGCTCCTTTCACCTGGAAAAGGAATGACAACCCGACAACGGCCCAAGCGCCCCGGTCAAAGAAGAGGACTCGGGACCCATTAGTTTAGGTTTCTGTTTCTGCACTTTGTAATCTACTGTATTTCCATTTCTGTAATCCTTTGGAATTCAATAAAAAGGGGTTTCCCCACAGTTTGATATTTGCAATCTAATTGTCGAAGTTTATTTTAATTAAACAAAAAAAACAACAATCAATATAATCATTGCATTCATCATTCTCACATCGCGTATTCTCCTTACCTATGAATCTCACGTTTGTGTCTCGATTCTAGATTCAAACTGTCTCATTCGTATAATACTCGGGCCAATCGTCAGAAAAAGATGGATGATCTTGAGGAAGAAAACAGAGAGTTGAAAGAAGAGATCGACGCTCTGAGAGAGGATATGAGAAAGCTTCGTAACGACATGCAAGCCATGGCAGAAGCTCAGCTACAAAGAACTGTGATCTCAGAGATCACCTCAATGCCCATCATAGAAAAGTATGATCCTAGGTATCAGATGCCGAAAGATCGTCCTTGGGGCATGCCTGTTAACTATATCCCAGAAGGATATGTTCCGCCGATCACTGAAGATCAGGGAATCGCAACAGAAGCCGCTGGGCCTGAAGGTTACAAACTTCGGGAAAGCGAAGATGCCAGGGGCATACTCAAGACTCCTGAAGGTTACAAACTTCGGGAGGCGCCAAGACTTACTGCCGTAGTCACGATACCACCCCCTGTGGTGCACACTGTCCCGGAAGGACAGATTCCACAGACACCTTCTGGTAAGAAGGAAACTATGTTTGACAGAATGGAGGAATTCCAGGAACAGTTCCTGGAAATGCAGAAAGAGCTGCAAGCCATTCGCGGTCAGGATCTATTTGGAAAGGATGCCGCAGACCTCTGCTTGGTCCCAAATGTGAAAGTCCCGCACAAGTTCCAAGTGCCCAACTTTGAAAAATACAAGGGTAACTCTTGGCCTCAGAGCCATCTGGTGATGTACGCTCGGCGGATGTCAGCTCAGACGGAGAATCAGGACCTACTGATTCACTACTTCCAGGATAGTTTAACCGGTGCCGCACTCAAATGGTACATGGGTTTAAACCGTACTACGATCAGTACATTCAGAAATCTTGGTACTGCCTTCGTCCAACAATACAAGTACAATTTGGACATGGCACCCGACAGAGATCAACTCAGATCAATGTCACAAAAGGACAAGGAAACCTTTAAGGAGTATGCTCAAAGGTGGCATGAAATTGCCGCTCAAATTTGTCCACCTCTTGAGGAAAAAGAGATGACAAAGATCTTCTTAAAGACCTTAAGCTCATTTTACTATGACCAAATGGTTGCCAGTGCGCCCAGTGATTTCACCGAAATGGTCGGCATGGGCGTACGTCTTGAGGAAGCCGTCCGAGAAGGATGTTTGGTAAAAGACACTGGATCAATGAACGGTACTAAAAAATATGGTAGTGCTCTCCCTAAGAAAAAAGAGCAAGATATTGGGAATATCTCTCTCAGAAAGCAAAGGCGACGTTATCAGCCAGTAGCAGCTATTACTCTTGCTATCGGCCCCGCGCCTAATCCTATGTATCAACCTCAGGTTGCGCAGAGCCAACCTGACCAACAAAGGACACAACAGCCTCTTCAACAGGCTCGTCCTCCATATAACAACAACCGTACAACACGGCCACCAGGATTTGATCCTATACCCGTAACGTACGCAGAGCTGTTTCCGTTACTGCTGGCTAAGGGGCACATTCAGACTAAGTCCCCTCTTACAGTTCCAGAAAATCCACCTTTTTGGTTTAAGGCGGATCAGACGTGCCCTTATCATCAAGGAGGTTCAGGGCATAACATTGAGACTTGTCTCAATTTCAAATCCGACGTGCAAAAGCTTGTTAGGAGCGGGCTCTTATCTTTCAAAGATACGAATCCCAACGTTCTCACGAACCCGCTGCCTCAACATGAGAAGCCTGCAGTCAATTTGATAGAAGGAGAGACTAACGATGTCTATCAAATTCACGATGTACTCTTGTTGAAAACCAACCTGGTCAAGATGCATTGTAGACAGAGTGGATATGGCCATGTGCCACCTCATAATTATCACCAGTGTGATATCTGCTCTAAGAACAATCAGGGATGTTCTGTAGTGCAAGCAGCTCTACAGGAACAAATGGATCTTGGATGGATCCAAGAGCACCGAGTTCGTGGAGTTAAATGGTTTACACGAATTCCAACGTCATTCAAAACCACGACATCCGTACGATGAATGACAACTTGGTGGCAATGCACTCAAGGCAAAGCCAGTATCATAATCTGCCACGGCACGATTATAATTCCTGTCTGATTTTCTCTGTAAACAAACAGGGATGCTCTTTCATACAAGAGGCCCTCCAGCGTCAGATGGATCTTGGATGGATCCAAGACTACCATGATAGGAACTCCTATCAAATCAACATGGTTCAGATCTTCGATATCCGCGTAATGAATACCAACCTGGTAGAGTTACATGCTGAGCAGGTCCGACTTGGATTCTTAATATCACATGACTATCAAAGCTGTAAAGCGGGTTGCGAAAACGATCGAGGTTGTACCCTTGTCCAGGAGGCACTTCAGCACTTGTTAAATCACTGGTGGATGCCAATCTATATGGACGAAGATACTCAGCAGATTAGTATCAATCACAGGAATCCTACTCGTCGTCAAAGTTAGGATGTCCGATCAATGGGAGGTAACCTAGTGAGGTTACATTGTATTCAAAGTGGGCGAGCCAGGTGCCATCGCACAACTATGACAGTTGTAGCGTCTGTTCGGAAAGTAACCAAGGGTGTTACCTTGTGAGAGCAGCTCTTCAGGGTCAGGTCGATCATGGAGAAATTCGTCCATATCCAGGTTCAGGACCCATCATTTGGTCGCCGAACTACCTTGCCGAGCAAGTTAAGGATGTTGTCACGATCTCTGGTCATCACAGGACCAGGGATGTTTTTGCCATCATCCCTCTACTTGACGAATCTAGAGTTCCTAACCGGGAACGGATTAAGGTTACTTATGATGGTCAGAAAAATCAGAAGGTTCCCATAGTCATCTATCTACCGGGGCCACTACCGTATGAATCAGCTAAGGCAATCCCTTACAAATACGGTGCAACAATAATCGAGAATGGAAAGGAAATTCCATTACCCTCCGTCGTGAATATTGCAGACATCAGTCGTGTAACACGGAGTGGTAGAATCTTCAACCGAGGGGTTGGAGAATCCAACAAAGAAAAGGAACTTCAGGCAGAAATTCCTGATCTACCAGTCGGTCAATCCAGTAATCCCGACCTTTCAAAAAATAATGATGAGATGCTGAAGCTCATCCAAAGGAGTGAATACAACATTGTTGATCAACTGTTACAGACTCCTTCAAAGATCTCGGTATTATCATTGTTACTCAGTTCAGAGGCCCACAGGGAGGCTCTACAGAAAGTCTTGGAGCAAGCCTTTGTGGAACAGGATGTAACAATCAGACAGTTCGATAGTATTGTCTCTAACATCACTTCCTGCAATAATTTGGGATTTAGTGATGAGGAATTACCCGAAGAGGGTCGTCGTCATAACATAGCGCTCAACATTACAGTTAACTGCCAGGGCGATGCTTTAGCCAATGTACTGGTAGACACAGGGTCAGCCCTGAATGTTATGCCAAAGTCCACCTTGATGCAATTATCATTCAAGGGCCCTCCGATGAGAGTCAGCGAGGTCGTCGTCAAAGCATTCGACGGATCCAGAAAAACGGTTATCGGCGAAGTTGATCTTCCCATAACTATTGGTCCTCACACTTTCCAAATCACTTTCCAGGTCATGGACATCCGGGCAACGTACAGTTGTTTATTAGGAAGACCTTGGATACATCAGGCTGGAGCGGTTACTTCAACCCTCCACCAAGAGCTAAAGTTCGTCAAGAACGATCAACTTGTCATGGTTTATGGGGAACAAGCCTTGCTTGTAAGCAACTTATCATCATCTACTTGTGTGGAACCCGAGGAGGTTATTGGAACTCAGTTCCAAGCATTATCGGTGAGCAAGGACAATCAGTTCAAAGAAGGAACTTCAATTTCTTCATACAAAGATGCTATCAAAGCGGTCGAGAGTACCGATACGACAGGATGGGGACGGCTTGTCATTCCTATTAACAATAAAACAAAGAAGGGTCTTGGTTTTTCTGCAACCTGTACCCAGACAACTGCTAGCGATGAAAGTCTTCATCCCCTTCAAAACTTCTTCCACAGTGGAGGTTTTCTTCACCCAGTGTCTCAGACAGTTCATGCTATCAATGAGGAAGATCCCTCTGACACAGATGAAGAATGGAAGTCCTATCTTAACCAGGACGGCTATATGTCTCAGGAAGAGGTGCCTATGCCTTTTTGCTTTCCTACAGAAAGTCTGAGATTTATACCCAGGTCAGATGTTGAAATGATCTACGGAGATTATGATCCGGAAGGATGTCGTGCTCCGCCAAATTCATTAGAGGAGGACACTCTGATGAAAGACAACTTTGACCACAATTACTATGGCCCAATGGATGGTCTGCCAATATGGCAGCCTTACCCAGGAAACTTGGGGCAAGAGAGTCAGCCGAACAATGAAAATCAGCTGACCATCATTGAACAGAATACCTGTGTCCCCACCATGTCATGGGATCAACACTCAGGTCATTCGGAAATTACTCAACATGACGATGAATTCGCAACGTTTGCAGGACTAGAATTCATCAACTATGCTTTTCCTGAGGTCAACGTCATCGAGAGGGATGACTTCTCCAGTTCCAAAGAAGTTTGGGACACTCTGGGACAACCAAGTGGAAAATACGACTTTATGGTCAAGTACACTGCTCCCGAAAGCTCTCGTATCAGGCTCGAAGATATCCAGCCAACTGGATGGGGAGATATAGCTGAGAGCACCAATGTTATGCAAAATGCAATAGAGGAATCCTCCTACGACAATTCTGCCTGGGAAACAGATTCCAATGATCCTGCTCCACCAGAAATCAGCGTCATTTCTGAAGACAAATCAAGGAAGGTGCCACACTTTGTGATTCACCGAGGAGTTCGCCGTCAATGGGTTGCTGTCGATGTTTCGAGGGTCATTCGTCAGTCAAAGTAATTGCCATCTTTTAACCTTTCACCCTGCCCAGGTGAAACGGATATTTTGATAGGGCTCGTTTTCTGTAAATTTCCCTCTTCGCTTTGCCCAAAGCGACAGAGTTTTGTTTTATAGGGTTGTAGTTTCAAGAGTCAACTTGTTCATTAATAAAATAACGTCGTTCTGTAATTTCTGCATTAATTACTGTTTTCTCTTTTTGCTTTTTCAGAAAATGGTAATCCTAAAAAACATTCAATAATAAAAAAAAGCAGTAAAATAAATACACTGCACACACTTGCATTTTCTCTATCTCTTCTAAACACGAATCATCACGTCATGCAGATTGCTTGTTTTATACCTCGTTGAAACATACGATCCGATGCCTTCTTCCAACTTTGAGTTCCCGGTATTCGAGGCTGAAGAAGAAAATGACGACTAAATTCCACAAGAGATCTCCCGACTACTCAGACAAGAGGAAAGGTCCATCGAACCTCACAAAGAGCCGTTGGAAACGGTAAACTTGGGTTCAGAAAAAGAGAGAAAAGAAATCAAGATCGGAGCACTGCTCAGTCCAACTGCCAGAGAGGGTTTGATAAAGCTTCTCAAAGAATTTCCCGATGTGTTCGCTTAGTCCTATCAGGATATGCCAGGGTTGGATACCAGCATCGTGGAACATCACTTACCGTTGAGATCAGAATGTCCGCCAGTAAAGCAAAGGTTGAGACGCACTCACCTGGACATGGCCATCAAAATCAAGGAGGAGGTACAGAAACAGATCGACGCGGGTTTCCTCGCTACATCTGAATATCCTCAATGGTTAGCCAACATCGTACCCGTTCCCAAAAAGGACGGAAGGGTCAGAATGTGTGTTGATTACAGAGATCTGAACAAGGCAAGTCCAAAGGACGACTTTCCTTTACCACACATTGACATGCTGGTTGACAGCACAGCAAAGTTCAAAGTTTTCTCCTTCATGGATGGATTCTCGGGCTATAACCAGATCAAAATGGCGCCGAAAGACATGGAGAAAACTTTATTCATTACCCCATGGGGTACCTTTTGTTACAAGGTAATGCCGTTCGGTTTGAAGAATGTCGGGGCAACCTATCAAAGGGCCATGACTACTCTGTTTCATGACATGATACGCAAAGAAATCGAGCACGTTGAACATCTGTCAAAATTGTTCGAACGTCTAAGAAAATTCAAGCTCCGCTTGAATCCCAACAAGTGCACCTTTGGTGTCCGTTCAGGGAAACTACTAGGGTTCATCGTCAGCCAGAAAGGATTTAAAGTTGATCCTGACAAGGTCAAGGCCATTCAAGAAATGCCTTCGCCGAAAACTGAAAAACAAGTCAGAGGATTCCTGGGACGTTTGAACTACATCTCCAGGTTCATATTCCTTATGACCGCCACGTGTGCGCCGATCTTCAAGTTACTCAAAAGGAACCAGGATTGCGTTTGGTCAGAAGATTGCCAAACCGCCTTCGACAGTATCAAGGAATATCTATTGAATCCTCCGATTCTATCACCTCTAGTGGAAGGAAGACCACTGATCATTTACCTCACAGTCCTAGAGGACTCAATGGGATGTGTACTTGGCCAACAAGACGAAACCAAAAGGAAAGAGTCTGCCATTTACTATCTAAGCAAGAAATTCACCGACTGCGAAACTCGGTACACAATGCTTGAGAAAACTTGTTGCGCTTTGGCTTGGGCAGCCAAACGTCTTCGCCAGTACATGATTCGTCATACTACTTGGTTGGTCTCCGAAATGGATCCAATCAAGTACGTTTTCGAAAAACCTGCTCTCACGGGAAGGATTGCCCGTTGGCAGATGTTACTATCAGAATATGACATAGAGTACCATGCTCAGAAAGCCGTTAAAGGAAGTATTTTAGCCGATCATTTGGCTCATCAACCGATTGATGATCAAGAATCAATCGGGTTTGACTTCCCAGACGAAGATGTCATGTATCTAAAGATGAAAGACTGCGATGAACCGCTACCCAGTGAAGGGCCAGAACCAGGTTCCCAGTGGGGACTTATCTTTGACGGAGCTGTCAATCATTACGGAAACGGAATTGGGGCTACCCCTTTCTCTCTAGTGTATGGCATGGAAGCAGTGCTCCCCATAGAAGTAGAGATCCCATCAATCCGAGTATTGATGGAAGCGAAGCTCACCGAAGCTGAATGGTGGCAAAGTCGACACGATGACCTGAACCTGATCGAAGAGAAGCGAATCACGGCACTATGCCACGGTCAGTTGTATCAACAGAGAATGAAGAGGGCGTTCGACAAAAAGGTCCGACCTCGTGTCTTCAGGAAAGGAGACCTTGTGCTCAAGAAGATACAATCATTTCTCACTGATTCTCGGGGAAAATGGACCCCAAATTATGATGGCCCCTATGTGGTCACGAAAGCTTTCTCAGGCGGCGCCTTGAGACTTGCAACCATGGACGGAGAGGAATTTTCCTACCCCACGAATGTTGATGTAGTCAAGAAATACTTCGCCTAAAACAAAACAAAAAAACGTCTCGGTGGATTGAAAACCCGAAAGGGCGATCTAGGCAAAAGTTAGAGACATGAAAAAAAATCATCCCGATGGATTGGAAATCTCATAGTACAATCCAGGCAAAAGTTAGGGATAATGGCAAGTAACTATGTTCAACAGAGGCAAGTCCCTCAGTAGCAGTTGCATCATCTATCGGAGGAAATCTCCAGTCAAAGGTCATCTTCGACGGAAGCTCAGGATGTCCCGAACTCAAAGTTGGTAGAAGGATAGTGGTCGTTATGTTTCAACGTAGCCCTTTTCCCTGTAAATTACCATTTTCTAACTTTGTATATACTCTTTGGAATCACGCGTTTGGCTGATCTCCATCTTATCAATAAAATTTGAGCCCTTGTGCTTTTGTTTGTAATTCTTTACTTGTTTTAGCTTTACAGAACGACGTTGTTAAAACTTAATCAACGATTCTTGAAACGAAACAAAAACGAATTTACTTGTTAAACTTTTTCTGCTTTTAAATTAAAGATGGCATTTCTTTTGACTGTTGAACATCAGAAGAACATCGATCGCTTCTCCCGAAGTAAGCAAACTTCAAAGTGCAGAATCAAAGTACTCCTTCTAGACCAGTACGCCTGAATGAAGGATCAGCAATGTCAGAGACCATGTTTCGTCTGACATCTTCGGCCGAGTTCTCATCTCCTAAGCCCGATCAACATAGCTCCCAACGGGACTATCTCTCCTAAGCAAGGTGGAATTGCTATTTTGAACCAACGGTACTTCTTCGCCCCGCGATGGTCGAGTATCCAATTGTGTTCATCCATTAGTCTGTATGTCCCGTCTGTTTTGTCAGCATATACATACGTACTTCATGCATTTTTGATTTGCATTTACATTTAATATTGCATCGTTATCACTCTAGCCGGTCTTGTCCCCTAGTGATAAACAGTTTTCTCAATCGAGTTTGTCAGTTCTTTCCTCGTCAGGAAGTGTTGCGTCTGCACAATCTCGCCACCAGTGTATCTTTAGATTAGAGTCGGCACGTGGCCACTTTGATAATTTGAACCTCTGAAAGATCAGAGAATCTTCAACAGATGTCACTCTTCGCCATTAAAGATGATATCCTTGCTTTCTCGGATTAAGGAAAATCCATAGAGAAAGCCTCGTGATTAGAGATTCGGCAGCACACCAGTTTTGCTCCGAAAAACCACTGATGAGAAGGTCATTGGCACCTCAAAATTGGACCCCATCATATGGCGTTTCTCCGGGAAGATCCCGAGAAAAGTATGATGAAAGATCCCAAATGAAAACAGTCTCTCAAGAGACTCGCTTTCCCCAGTAGAAACAAATGGCGTCTCCAACGGAGAAGTTTGTACAACTCTACAACTCAGACGACTGGGGTCCCCAGTAAGTCTGACAACAAAACATTTTCCCACTCAAATGGCGTCTCCCCAGGAAAATTCGGCGAGAAGTTTGAAGGAAAACCGCTACTCATAGCGTCCCTTGTCAATAAAGTTTATTGACAAAAGAAACTAAAACCAGTTCCTTGGTAGGAAACCGGGATCGAGGGGAAGTTTAAATCAGAAACTAAGACCAGTTCCTTGGTAGGAAACCAGGATCGAGGGGAAGTTTAAATCAGAAACTAAGACCAGTTCCTTGGTAGGAAACCAAGAACGAGGGGAAGTTCATTTCAGAGACTGAGACCAGTTCCTTGGTAGGAAACCAGGATCGAGGGGAAGTTTATTTCAAAAGAGACTGAGACCAGTTCCTTGGCAGGAAACCAGGATCGAGGGGAAGTTTACCTTTTCTAAGCATCATTGCTTAGCTAAAGAAGATGAATGCGTGAGCTACCATTCATAACCACCATCAAAATTTCGGGTATTCCGATATTTAATCCTCTTGCACCCCGAATGCCCGAATCCCTTCGTCATTCACACCTTCGGGTCCAAGAAGATTAAATAGGGGCATCTGTAATACCTCAAATTTTGACCACTTAGATTTCCCATCATTGGTCAAATCATCAGTCTCCCCAAAGATGGGTGAGCATCCACTACAATAAAAAATTAGGGTTTCAAGCCCTCTCTGAGCTTTAGACAAAGGATCTATCAAGAAATGACATGATCTTCAACTTGTCTAATCTCTTAAACATCCACAATGGATCAAAAAGGACTCCCACTTCAAGGATTAAGCACAAGGCTGCTCCCTTCTAGGTGGATAAAGTCTCAAGATCGACAGTGTCACCAAATTAGGGTTTTGGTCGACCAGGGCCTCCAGATGGAAATTTTCATCTGGGCACAAGGCAATGATCCAAAACATAACCTAATATACTTCATGGAACTTTATGAACCCATGCATCAAGTCAATTTTGCCTCAGGGGATGCATTCATCAAAAATCAGGAATTAGGGTTTCTTGACCTAATTCACCCCTAAGTTGACTTTTGGGACAAACCATGAGCCAAGACCTCAAGAGATGATTTGAGGGTCTCTAATATAACATATTGATCCATTTGGGACAATGGATTAATCCAAGAAGTTTGAGCAACAAGTCTCAATTCCATCTGCACCACAATTAGGGTTTTAAGGGAAAAGTCAACTGTAACTTTGACTTTTGACCAGGACATGCTCCCAAACCCTAATACATGATTGAATATACCCTATGACACCCATGGAACATGTCCATCAAGTTTGATTTAGGTCAAGGACATGATTTCCTGAAGAATTGCACAGTTTGGAATTCATCTGATAAAAAGTCAACTGTGCACAAAAGTCAACTTTGACTTTTTGAGATTTTTAACCAAAATGGATTTTTAACCCTAAAATGATGCTAATGTATGATTTGAATCATCATTCATCAAGAAAAATCAAGAAAAGTGAGATAACTTGTAAAAGGGGTAACCATAAAACTTAGAAATTTTTCTAAGTTAAAAATAAAGTGGCAAGGGTACCAACTTTGAAGGACCATAACTCCTAAACCACAAGGCCATTTTTTCTCATCCAAAGATGGATTTGTAGCCCTCATTATCACCTACAAAAAATTCAACTACAAGTCATTCCAATTCATTAAGGATTTTGAGTTATGGAGTGATCAAAGTGGCTGAAAAGTGAAAAAGTCACTTTTTCCAACACTTAGTGAAATTTTCACTAAGTCAGATTTTGCCTCACTTTTTGCCAAATGTAGGGGGATTTTTCACTTGGAATAAAAAGAGATCAAAACCAAACTTGTTCAAACAGTTGTTGTATCATGTAAGAGCTTTCCAAAATGGCCAAGAACATTGCCAAATTCAACCTACACCATGAGATACAACATTGCCAAGTTGCCTTGCTGAAATCTGTCAAGGCAAGGCAGAATTTGCAACTTTGGTCGATTTGCCAAAATCAGCCAAATTCAATTGCTCCTATCCACTTGGACACCTCAGAGGATTGAATCTAAATGGGACAATCACTGAGGCAAGCCTCCTAAGTCCATGGAACAAGAAATAGCATGTTGAACCTAGAATGGTCAAAATAGGGACAAGACTTCAAATTTGGAATGAGGCATTCAATGGAACCATCAAGGTGGCATGAACTGAGCCATTCTCATCTGAAATCAGTCAAGACTTATCCAAGACCAAGGGAACCAAAGCTCTGTGCCCTAACCTCTAGTCAATGGCTAGAGGAGACTTGGATTTTCATTGGACAACATTGGCCAAACCTACTTACCAGCTGCCATGCACTATTCCTTGCAAAACAAACTTGCTCTACTATAAATAGAGCTCAATTGTGGTCAGTTTGAGTACACCAAAGCCATCTAACAGATGCTTTCCTCAAAATCTCTTCTTTCACTCCAATTTTTCCTTCTAAGGCAAGTCACTATCGGGTTTTGAGTTTGAAAGCAATTCCAATCAAACCAATCACTCACGCACCTCACATACATCACATATGAGCTGATCAAACACTTAGATTACTTCTGAAACATCAATTTCACAAAATCACCAGCTGGTTGCTCAAGGTTTTAACCAAAGTGCAGCTGAGGTACCACAAAATGATCCAGCCAATTTCAATCAAGTCCAACCATCCAAACACAATCCATAGGGTGTAGGGAAGTTGTTCAGATCATCACCACTCATCTGTAACACCTCCAAATCAAAAATCACTTTGAACTTGCTGTCACGGCTTGGAGGTAAGCACATGCTTGGTCATCTCTCAATCTATGCATATTTCCTCGCACAATAATTTGGCCATATGTTCATAATCATGCATGGAATGTTTTCCCACAATTAATTGCATTGTTTGAATCGTGTATCAAAAATCCTAGCCTTCATGCAGAAATTAGGGTTCTTGAGGTCTCTTCGTGATTTCTTGTTGTATGTTTAATTTAAATGAAATTAAAGTACATAGACATGATCGTGAGGTTGAGACGAGCATAATGATATGTGGATTGCATGATATGATTACGTATTCATGGAGATTGGATAGAAAAAGCAAATCTGAGAAACCAAGAACACGCGCGTGTTCTTCAGCTTGTTCTTGGCGCCATTTTTAGAAATTCAAATATTTGAATTTTGTGATTTTATTTAATTGATTCAAAAATTAATTTCTCTCTGAGTTTTAATGATTTTGAGTTGATTCTTTTTCTAATAATTCACAAAAATGTTAAAATATTTTATTTTATCAAAAAATCCCAAAAATATTATTTATTTCATATAATTGATATTTTTGTAAAGAATTAATATTTTGATTGTTTTTGGCATTTTAAATATTTTTTCTACATTGATTTTGCAACTTTTAATGCTTTCTAATTATTTTGTAGGTCAATACTTAATTTTTGAAGCATTAATCCAAGATCACAATTTGTTTTCCATGTGTTAAACAATTTTTGATCATTTTAATTGAATTTTTATTCAATTAAATACGTTTTGAAAACAAATTAGGGTTTTGGATTAATTCAACCCTCATAAATCATTTTCAAAAATTTTTGGGCCTCTTGAGAGAGTGTAAGACCCATCCCCCCTTGTACAAAAACTTTTTGGGCCTCACTCATTGTATAAGTCCCTCTGTACAAGTAAACGGCGCGATCGTCGCCCGTTTAAAAATAAAAATCATCTGGACCTCTCCTTGAGCTATAAGACCCCTTCAAAACATTTTGGGCCTCTATTAGAGTGTAAGACCCAATCCCCCTTTTAACCAAAACATTTTGGGCCTCACTTATTGTATAAGTCCCTCTGCGTTAAAAGAAAACCTCGGCGCGATCGCCATTTTTAAACGAAAAATCATTTGGGCCTACCCTCGTGTTATAAGCCCCACTCTTTTCTTTAAACCTTTTTGGGCCTCTTGAGAGAGTGTAAGACCCATCCCTTTGTACAGAAAACCATTTTTGGGCCCCAGTCACTTGTATAAGTCCCGCTGTACAAAGTCAAACAGTGCGCTCACTGATAAAACCCTGGGCCTCTCCTTGAGCTGTAAGCCCCAAATCTTTCTTTTTCAAAGCACTTTCTCCTTTGATTTTGAATATACTGTTGTTTTCAATCTTTCTTTGTTGAACAACTAACCAAACAACATGGAAGCACTCCAACCGAGTAAGTGGTTATCGCTTTCATTTACTGCTTTCATATATATATAACTGTATTGTGGGGCTGCTCACTGTAAGTCTCCTTTCATAAACTCATATCTACTGTGTAATAATAGTATAGATATTTCGAGTTTCCCCGGCTACTACGTCTAGAACTAGGTGACGCCGTTTCATTTATTCATAGAAATAGACGCCTAGATCCCCAATAGGAGCACCAGATACAGTCTTCTCTTCGGCTGTCCTCCTTAGGAATCGTCAAGAAACTCTACTCCCCAAGATGAATGTATTCTCCGTGAATGGCATCTTTGAGTTTCTTCCAAATTCTCGAACTTTCCTGACTTGATCTATTCCTTGTGGATAGCTTGCCTTGAATGTCTCGGGGTTTGGGTACCCACTACGGTCATAATCTTGGACCTTAACTAAGGAACCCTCTTTAAAAGCTAGAAGTCGCTGGATAGTAAACCTCGCACGTTTACCAGTGGTTTTTATCTTTAAAAGAGTTATCTCTCCTAATGGAAAGGAGATGATAGACCCACGGGCTTCTTAAAAGCATCGGCCTCCTCTTGGGCATTATTCAAGGACCCTACGGCTTCTTAGAAGTATTCACAGCCTCCTCTTAGGCTTCGTATAATGATCTCTTCCTCCGGGAATGATAGCCTCCTCTTGGGCTTCGTACAAGGACCCGCCGGCTTCTTAAAAGTTTCCAGCCTCCTCTTGGGCTTCGTACAAATTGTCCCGACGACTTCCTAGAGGTATAGGAACAAAACCTAGTCATCCTCATAGAACAGTCCTTTCGTAGAGTCTACTACTGTTTCTCAAAGCATAGTACAAAAGATAAAACTCTAGACACGGACAGTCTAACTTCCTTGAGTCTCAAAAGACATTCTCAAGTGACCCCTTCGTTAAATAGGAAGGAAACCCGCAGACTCGGACAGTCTCAACACCCTTTGGATTTCCAGTTTCCTCAAAGAAAAGGAGACCACCCCGATCCTCAGATCTAACCCATGAGTACAGTGATGCTCATATAAGAACTGATTTTCTCTTTCAAAATCAGTATACTGGACCTGTCACTTAACTGACATAGCCTCCATCTCGGGCTTTGTACGAGATACAAAGACTCTCTTGTTGAGTTAAACCTTTTAGCCTCCATCTCGGGCTTCGTACGAGATACAAAAACACTCTCTTGTTGAGTATAAAAGATTCTCCTATTGAGTCAAACAACATTTAGCCTCCATCTCAGGCTTCGTACGAGACACAAAAGATTCTCCTGTTGAGTCAATTACCCTTTTTGCCTCCATCTCGGGCTTCGTACGAGACACAAAGACTCTATCGTCGGGTCAAAAACTTTTAGCCTATCTCTCGGGCTTTGTACGAGACACAAAATAGCCTCCTCTTAGGCTTTGTATAAGAAAACCACTGGTTGATCCAATCAACCTTTTAGCATCAAAGTTATGCCTCGTTCACAGTACACAAACATCAACAACTCTTTCCCCTTCATCTAATCGCTGTAAGCGGCAAGCCTCTGGATCATCTACATCCATGCCACTGTCCCTCTTTTAGCATGATAAATTCCTAAGGAAAGATGGCATTGCTCTACACTGAGTTAAAGTCTTCTCCTTCTGGTTAAAACCCTTTCTTCGGAAATTATGGCATTGCTCGGATCTGCGTATCCCAGTTAAAGTAATTCTCCTTCTCCCCGCTTTAGAGATGATAAATTCTCTCTAAAGCCGAGGTCTTTCAGCTTCACATCTTGGGCTTTGAACAAGATACAAATCACCTTTCGTTTCACGTCTTGGGCTTTGAACAAGACACCAAAACACCCATTTCCTCCCATAGAATAGGAGGAACTACGAACGCTCTGATTTCCCTGTTTCGGTAAACGGGAATACGTAGGCATAAGATCGAAAGAAAAGATCTTAGCGAGCGCAATCAACAAAAAACTCAAATCCCATATCTCCATCAATCAAAAGCAGTAATTCAAAAGCATCAGTCCTAACGTCCTATTCCTTGTTCCCCGCCAGAAACCTTCTGTCTAGATAAAACAGTATTGGCGAAAATACAAATAACCAGTACAAAGGCCCCCCACATTGATAGCATTCGTAACTTAACAGACCGCTGTTTAAACTCAGTATGCAAAGCAGGGTTAATTGGAGACATCTATTTCCCTTCCTTATTCTGCTCACAATAGGATAAAAAATGAATCGACCTGTAGTTCAAAGCTCAAACCGCAGAGAGCGACCAGCGCTTAAGAACCGCGTCCAAAATCGCTCGCTACAATGATGATTCTTATAGTCCTTCTTTTGTTTATCAGTCATAGCACTTCTTGCTACTTTGCTACTTGCAGCATCAACTGGGTAAGTGTAGCCATCAACTATAAGATCCCAAAGATCTACATCGTAACCAAGAAAGAAGCTTTTGATTTTATCTTTCTGATGCTTCGCAAGTGCACGGATATATCGAAATAATATAAAATATTGTCGAACCCACAGAGACCAATATCAACCTACTGTAATCTATCGTTGCTTTGTAAAGCTAAGGCTATGATTAAAATGGTACGAGCGAAAATAGAAACGCTAATTACTAAAGGTTTGAAAATAATACTAAAACGAGTCAGAAATATGAATTCTATGCACCTAAAGGATTTGTAGAATATGGGTGCAAATTACGACTATATGCTTATTCTATATAATATACCGACTTAAAGGCTCCGCCTCACGCTCTCGCGGTCTTAACTAAAGCCATACTTCTTAATCCCAATATTTTTCTCTCACTCGCCCGGTAACTAAGAAACACACTTTGAAAGCCAATAATATCCTAATCGCTATCTAAAGCGCTCTCGTTATATTTAGATATGATGCCTAATTCCCACTATCCGGTTCACTCCTCACGCTCTTGTGGATCTCGGCTTAAACCTTAATTTGCTTCCCACTCTCGTGACAAAACAATGGTAAATAACCTCTCACTCTCGTGACAAATCTACATAAATTAAACTTGGAAATTAAAACCAAAATGACATACATTCACAATTTTGCCTATAATTTCTACCGAGTCCCATCGGTAACGACGGTCCTCATACGCCGGACTCAGGTAATTTAGCAAAACATGGAATCAACTATCTACCCATTACTATCAAGTTGACCAAACTGACCAAATTACCCTTCCCACAAAAAAAAAATAACACTATTAAAAGGATGATTTAGTAATTAACAAATGTCATAAATAAATCTCAACCAAACCTCTCCTAACATGCCAAATGTAACTCACCCATTGGTTGCCTCAAATAAAACAATTTCTCTTTATCTCTCCTATTTTCTCTCACTCTCTGATCCCATTTTCTCTCTCTTTCTTGACATTGTTTCACACTTTTCTCTCACTCCTAAAAAAACCCTAAAAAATCCCTACACTGTTGGCGCCCCTCCCCCTTCTCCCTCGTCTCCCTACCGTATGCTTCATTTCACCCTTTTCTCTCTTCTGTCTATTTTCTCCGCAAACATAGCGCAGCCGCGGCTTTCAGCACCTTCTTCATGTTCCGCCTTCAACAATATCGGGTATAAATATTGAATATTATGGTTTTATTTGTGTTTCAATATCATTCATATTCTTTCCAAGATGGAAGAGATTTGGTCTAGCGTTTCTCATCTCTACGGTTTGTCAGAAACATATGACACAGAGAGTTTTTGCGTGTGGAGACCTGAGTGGGACATGTTGCCTCTGGAAGAAAGATCGAGCATGAAAGCTAGACAAGGTATGCCTCATGCAGGGTTGGAGGAAATTGATGTCATTGATGTCAAAGATTCTTCATCAATGGAAAGTGTATCTGCCGATGGATAAACAGTTGGCGAGGTAATGTTTAAAGGGAATACAATGATGATTTTTTTTCCTTTTTACCTGCAAAGACCAATTTTATCCATTTGGTATTTTATCTAATAATGTTTTGACAGATTTTGTAGATCTGGAGGCCATTGTTATTGATGAGGTGAGAACGGGAACATATCAGGTTAGTCATTTACTGTTATTGGTTATTACTTAATTTCAATTGAATTGCTTCTCAATGTGTTTATCTTGACACATATGTTATTTCAATTGAATTGCTTTTGAATTTGTAGATGGTAACAACTACATTTAAAAGTTTCATTTTCAAGTTATTTTGACAGTTTCATTTTCATGCTAAACTTTACATGTTACATGTTGTTGTTTCCGTTTTCGGCAATAAATGGTTTGAACTTATTTGTCACAGCATACCATGACAGAGTAGTAACTTTTTTTTACATCTGTGTATTTGACAGCAAAGAGTATCAATCTTTTTTTCAACAATACTCGATTGTTACCATCATTAAGGATGATGATGTTTACAAAACTTTGAACAACTTGCTTAACCCTAATGAGGTACATACCATTTCTTTACACTGCATCTATTTTGGATTAGATCAGCATAATCCTTAATGATATTATAATTTGTTTATAATTTCTTTTCAGTATACTTCAAATGCTGAAAATTTGAACTTGGACACATCCATTCCAATGGAAGTTCAAGACGAACCTATTGTATGCCCTCAATTATATGCAAATATTTCTTTTTTAGTTTGCATCATCCTCCTTCTATCTAAATGTCCATAACTGTTATTCTATTTATATGTAGATGACACCAACTGCTAAACATTCCATTTCTGCTCAATGGGTAGTGTGTATACCTCTTCCTATTATAGCATGATTGATTACATTTATGATTTCTACCAAGTGTCATTTGAAACTTATCACATATTTTTACAAAGTCTGCAAGTGTGTTGATATATTGCTATGTTTAAAACACTTACTCTTATTGTCTATATGGCTTTAATTTACACTTAGTCTGCATGTTGATATGGTTTTAAAACAATTACACTTTTTTCTGGATGTTTTGGAGTTTTTACTGGATATTTATTTATTTATTTTAAGGTCAATCTCACAGGTATTAAATATTGCCATTTTATGAATTTCATAGACATTTCCATGTTATATGCCAATGTTTGTTTTGAAATATTGCCATTTTGAACTCTGGCTCAAGGCATGTTTATCATGATACTTTCTTCTTAAAAACATTATACTTTGCAAACTGCTATTATTCTGAGTTCATTACCTTTGTTGAAATGGTTTTTACCTGAGTTTTCAACTGATGCTATTATTCTGACTTTTATTATGAATGATACTTTGATAAAAAAAAGTGGTCAATACTCATTAAAAAAGTGGCGGTCCAACACTGCTACTCTGAGTATACATATTTTGAGTTTCCTTGCAATACTCATTATTCTGAGTAAACATGTTTTGGTTGAAAAGTACTTTGCAATGACATTTTTATATTCTGAGTATATAGATGGTTTTTCAATTATGAATGTGGCATTATTTTATATTCAATGCAAGGATTTATAATACACCTTTGGATTACTACCTCTTTCAGCTTCCTTCAAGATGCAATCGATATATTGGATTTGACATACACAACTCCTCAGGAACCGGCCATGCTATGGTCAAATCTTCATTAAATGGCACTGCTCTCTTTTCCAGCAAGTTATCTAACAGTCACTTTATCCAAGGTTTCAAAACTTAAAATATACTACAAGGTACATTTGCTTTTTCGTTTGTTTAGACATGTCAACTACACTATGACATTTCTTTGTAGAAAATAGTTTCAAATGCTTTAATGTAGCCTGTTGTCAACTTCCTATATTAATGCAAACTTATGCTGCTAATAACCTATCCTGCAGTGCGGCCTAAAAATGTCGTGTAGGAAGTTGTACCTCTTAACTTTCGTGTAAAAAACAAACCATGCTCAGTAACTAAACTAATATTTTTACAACTAATTTACTAAGAATCAAGTTACACACTTGAGGTACTAATTTGTAATATGACAAAACAAATTTAATTGCACTTTACTCCTCTTACTGTCTTGAAACTATAACAAACTTAATGACTTAGTTTTGTACGGTTTCATGCCATTGAAAGAGTTCACTAATGATGTTTTTGAATGGTTTGAACATGAACACTTTAACAAACTTCTTGTGGATCTAAACCAGTTCACTTATTCTAAGGTTTTATCTACAAAAGGTTAGTCTAACATATTTTACTAAATTCTAAATTTTTTCATTACAATGTCCTATTTAGTTATAGCATTTTGGATGGTTTTTTAAGATTTGAGATATATAGTAGTGATAACACATAACCTTGGTTGTATTACCCTATTATGAATCTATAATAGGTTGAAAAAATTATGACTGATTTAATTTACCTTACTATAATAATTTTTAAAACCAACCATCAGTGAATAAATTGTATTATTTATGAAAGCTCTGTCATACAACCAACTTAGAGGTTATACTTAATATGGGGAAGATACAATAACAGTTTAAACAGAACTTGAAAAATTGTTTGTCACAAGGACAGTTTACCTGTTGTTCATGATACTCAACTTTAATAGCTTCATTCCAGCTAGGTATCAAAAGAACAAGCATGTTTGCATTCAAATAGACATTATAATGCAAGCATTAGGATGATGAGTATGTAGTGCATGATACCTCAAGGAAGATGTCATACACATAAATACATTATATTTATAGCACCCTACTTCATTGTATGGCTAATTAATGTCCCATTACCTACTTTCAACAATAAAATTGAATGTGCTGAGGTTTATTTAAGTGTATTGATTGTGTCATTGTTGCTGGTTTGCCATTAATGCAGGTGAGGCTATCATGGTGTATATCTTTTATAACAGTTGATACATTTCCTATGATTAAAACATTTATGTAGAATTAGTTGCCATTCTGCATAATCTAGCCATATTCCATAATGATGCATCACATTATTTTGTCTCATACAAATTGATGAAGTTGTCACCTACCTTTGTCATGTGTTACTTCATTTGTCTACCATACATGCTAACAAGTTTAATACATACATGTTGTCTGGGATATTTTATGTTACTTAATGCTTGAGTTTCAAATTTATGTGTACCATTTGGGATGAAACATTTGTATCACTAAAGTAATTTCACAATATTAAAACATATCCCTGCTGATTCTCTATTTTATGTATTTTTATTTTGAAATAGAAGTACATTTCCAGCATATTCTTTTAGGGGCAGGTTTTGGTGGTGCAGAACATCATGTCTTCAATGATGGCATGATTGATAAACATGTTTTACATTAACATATCCTTTCAATGTCGATTGCTTTGCTTTTTATATATTTCTCTTATTAATGACATTGAGTTAATGGTACTATTTTCCATACTGCATACTCTATCCAATTCCATACATGCTGACCCGTTGAGAGAAAATAGAGATCATGCTATTAATTTGTTGTATAATGAGCCATAAAGGTTGCTAAATAAAAGTTGGAATAACAACGCTGATCATTAGTTTATTTTGATGACATTTAATGGCATATAATATAGGTTGCAGCACTCTTTAAAAGTTGGAATAACAACTCTAATCATTATTTATTTTTTAAATACAAAAAATTTCTCCATTAATTTATTAGATTAGAAAAAATTGTATTAACTATTTATAATGTTATCATTATATTTTGATTAAAATAACATAAATTCTTAAATATTTATGAGTTTTTGTTGGGTAACGATAATTTTATACAAATTCTATTTAAATTTTTTATTTATTTTAAATTATATTATAAAAAAATGAAATAACAATTCATAAATGGACTTACTTTGCGTATTGAAGTAGAAATTGTGATTAAGTCAGTCGATTTGAAAAAATAAAACAAAATTTCAAGAAGCCAAATTCAATTGAAAAATATCCAGACCAATTCTTATTTGTAAATAACACAATTATATAACTCAATTTGTATGTCTACTTAAATTATATATTATATTATATTATTGTTCTATTTAATATTATATATTTATTACATATTTACAAATGCACATGATAAAGCAATTTACCGTTTAAAAATGGTCAATTATCTATGACAATTTTAATATATTATTCATTTGATATAATTAATGTGTATTACACAATTAAATTTATCGATTCATATGCATACATGCATACAAATAAATTATATACCCATTAAAGTTATTGGACCCGTGCGGACGCACGGGTCTTCTTTTTACTCTTTATATGTGAATGATCATTAACAAAAATCTTTTCAAAATACTGGTTATCTTTTAGGAAGGATAACACTGGAAAGAAAGAGCTCCTCGAGAATGTATCTTTTGCTGCAGTGTTTAGTATATTTGTATGACATGAATTTTGAAATAGTTGAGAGTAACTTCAGAGGTGTTAATGTTTTTGCTGCTGTGTTTAGTTGTTTTGTATGACATGAATTTAAAATAGTTGAGAAAGAAAAGAATAACTTCAGAGATGTTAATTGTTTTTTTAGAAATTATTGCATTTGTTAGTTTTGATTAAAAGTTTATCAATCATTGGCAGATCACGGTTCTCATATTCAGCCAGACTCTTCTTCTGGACTTAGGAAATAAAAAAATGAGACCTTAACTGCTGGTTAGTCTTCATGTTCTTGTGCATATTAATAGTTTATTATCTCATTTTCCTTCTCTGTTGAGTCATTGGTGTTTGTAAAAGCATTCACCAAAGTGAGTAGTTGCATAGGAAGAAGGACCTTCTGTTGTTGCTGAAAAAGTTTTCTAGATGATTGCGTTGATATGGTTTGTTTATTCACTTTGGTTATTTTTGTCGCAGAGGACCGGAATTGCGAATGAGGCAAAAAAGAAGGAATAAAAAGTATTTGATTAATATGTATTTCAATCTTTTTACTATAATATGATTGTAGAACCATTTCATTGTCATAGTCATGATAATTTGTTGTTATTTAGTAGGTGTTGATCTATCATTAATTTATTCTTGTAATTAAAACCTGGAGAATCGGTTGGATTGCAATTAAAACACAAAGCTACCAACTCTTGTAACTTTTATCACTGAAATTAATTATTTTCACGGGACACTATCACCACAATACCTTTTTTTTTCTATTGGGCTATCGTTTCAGATTTTATCATTATTATTATACTAATTAAAAACTCAGTTTGCATTCCCTTAATTAGAATTGATTTATATTATTATTCTTATTATATTTTTGGCCCATTTCTTATATTAGATAACCTTTATTATTTTTAAACCCTATTTTTATGCATATTACATCACCATCTTTCTATTTATCCTTTATTTTTTTATTAATGATATTGTATCTCATATTGATCAATAAAAAATCAAGTTCATAATTATTTAATATCTCAATTTATATTTTTTCGTTTTAAACCTAACTACAAACACCCGTGCGAACGCACGGGTCTCTTACTAGTTAAACGAAAAGAAACTAAACATGATAATGATAATTATAATAAAGGACAACATGCTTGACAATTGTAAAAAACAGAACAGTAGTAATAATAAAGCGATAAATAAAGAACCTGTAAATCGCAGGAAAATAAATGGAGGCTTGAATAAACAGAACTGGAACTTTAAAACGACGATCCTCCACTGATGCCGTCAGGATTCGGTTGACAAAACTACTGACTGAATAATAAAATTACGCCTAATACTAAAGTTGCAATAGTCCCCCGATGTGGAAGAGTTATCACTATTCCAGGTAATTTTCTACTTAAACTCTAAGAAACAAAACTCTGGCAAAAAATCTTCGACCCCTTAAACTGAAGATGAACTTCCTATTTTATACTCAACTGCCATCCCTTGAAAGTCTGATCGTTGGCGTGAAACTCGGATGGTTAGGTTGAACGATAAAAACGGGGCGTGGAGAGAATATAAGAGAAAGTGGCTTGGTTTCGTGGCAGGTGCCACCGATAGTGGCAAGCGCCACCTTTTCTTCTTTTTGTTTGATGTGGCAGGCACCACTCTTTCTTGATGTGGCAGGTGCCACATGCTTATATTTAGATGTGGCAGGTGCCACATGCTTGGGTGGTGGGCGCCATTCTTTTTCTTTTTCTTATAATTTCTTCATTTTACTTCATTTTCTTTCCTTTTTACTCAAATATCCTTTGTGACCAATTTTACTTGAGGTACCAGAAATGGGACAATAATACCGACATAACAAAACATAAATAAATAAAACGAAACTAAAATCCATGCTAGTCAAGTCAAATATACGATATAATTTTGCGTTATCAAACTCCCCCACACTTGAACCTTTGCTTGTCCTCAAGCAAATAACCAATGTGGTAATCACACTAAGCACGGGTTTGAAATAGAAAGAACACGACATAACTCAAAATCGTACGCGGTCGCGAGGCTTTTGTTAGAAAGATAGCTACTAAATGTCAACACCAAGGGTACCGTAATGACACGAAATCACAAAATGCGATCAAAAACTCCCTCCTTATGCAAACCAATCTAAATCATGCCATTATAACTCAACCTATATCTCTTGCTCTCTTTCACCCCATTTCATTCTAGTGCAATCACATTAAGCCCGTTATCCATACACATACATGGTAAGTAAACCTGTTAGTGACTATGATCTCATTGTTATTTCATCATTTTTTTTCTCGACAAATATGCTTAAGCATCAATTAAACTTAAAGAGTTTGTACCATTGGGCTAAGTGATCGGGTGAGGACCACCTAACTTAGAAGGAACATATCTTATTATTCTTTTTTTTCTTAATTTCTCATTTTGAACCAGAGATCATACACTTATTTGCATCGGCTTCTTACTTAGTGTGTGCTTAGGATGGTGCTGACTGCTTAAATAAACTACTTAGGGATTACTTTAAAAACCAGAGCTTAAGGTCTCGGCATAATGGGTACTCAAATTGATTTTCCATATTTAGGAGGTTTAGGGTGTCAGGACGATATCGATTTTATCGAAACTTTCCCAAGTCTCTCTAATATAGTCTAAACAACCTATATACTTATAGAGTGTCGTGCCATGAATCAAAGTAAAAAAAATTGTTGGAGGTTAACATGTTTAAAATTTTGGGGAAATTTAATAACAAGTGAAAACCACGCATAAAGACTCGACGGCACATGCAAAAACTCGGCAGAACATTAAAAACAGATGAAATTCCTAAAAACATGAAATAAACTAGAAAACAATAAATCAAACTAAAAAGCGATAAATGTAAAGCGATAAAGTTTCTCCCCCACACTTAAACCAAACATTGTCCTCAATGTTTTGATAAACGATGGAAAATGGAAAGATATAACCTGTGTGAATGCTATTGTGTGCCAAATCCTCTCGGATCCTATTCTTGTTATCCATGTCTTCACTGACCACTTTCTGCTTCGGTGGCGGGCATTGTGAGATACCTTCGTTTGTGTAATTCTTGAACCAGCTCATCATATTCCCCGCTTCTGGAGGAAGTACCTGCAAAAGTGTTAGAAAAATATGGTGCGGTGTGTGCAGGTGGAAACTGACCATGCAAAGAACGAGGAAGAGGTGAGTTACCGACTGGAGAGACATGCTCTTTCCTATCATACTCATCACCAGTGTCACCACCAGCAGCGACATTCATAGGAATGTCTATGGGCACCAACTCATCTCCAAGATTTTCATCCGAGAATTTTCCCCTGGATGTAGCTAAAACGTGACAAGCGACACATTTCTTTATTTTATACAAATTCAAACAAACAAACATAGAAACTTAAAATAAAAACCTCGTGGGTTGCCTCCCACACAGCGCTTTGTTTAACGTTGATAGCTCAACGGCTAAGGAGTGCAAGCCCTCATGGTGGTTCTCTCGAGGATGGTTCCTCGATCAAACTTTTAACAATCTTCGGTTTCCAAGGCCACTTATCAAGCCATCTCTCATACCCATCACCTTTTCTTTTCTTCCTTCTGTGGGGTGGTTCATTCTTTTGAACTTGTGGTGGTGGTTCTGGATCTGTCCTGAGTATCATTTTTTCAAGTTTGGGTTTTGTTATTTCATCCACCACCTCAAAGGTTAACCTTACTCTCTTAACAGTAATGATATCCCTAGTTTCATGGTCCTCAAATTTTCTCTTTTTATGCAAGACCTTAGACAAAGGTGCATTGGTGTGGATATTTTCCAATACCTCCACATACGTTTTAGATTGGGAGTCTACCTTAACTTTTACTAACCTTTGCTGGAAAGAAATTAGTGGGGCATAAGGAGGAGGAACAAAAATAGATGCTTCCTTCACTACCTCTTCGACAACCTCCCTTTCGGGTGGTGTCAGTGGATTTTTCTCACTCCCTACTCTTTTCTCACTAGAATTGTCCTCAACCTCATTATCACTCTCCCTAGGATTTTCTATCTGTTCTTCACTACTGGTTGTTACAACATCCACATGTTCCTCAGGGGAGGGTCTTCTAGGTGTCTGTGCAAGTAGGTAGATTTGAGTCTCCAATGCACCATTGTGAGTCACGAGGGACTCGACCACAGTGTTCATCTGCTAAGGTTTTCATTAATTTGGAGATGTTGTTTTCTAAACTCTTCATTTTGGAGAGTTTGTGTCTCCACAAAACGCTCCATCATAGATTCTATCCTAAAGTGAGTAAGCGTTGCATTATATTCCTCCATTAGTATTTCGAGGTTGGATTTATGGAAATCTTGTGGTTCCTCAAAATACTGGGAGTGGTAATCATAGAGGGAATTTGGGTGAGAATGAGTTAGCGTCGCATTGAAATCCTCCATTAATATTTCGATGTCATATTTATGGGATTCTTGCGGTTCCTCAAAATATTGGGAGTGGTAATTGTAAAGGAAATCTGGGTGATACATATTAATTAATATAAGAGTGCCTTAGTCTATACGGTACAACAACGGAATCACAATATTGACTGTTGGTCCCCGACAACGGCACCGAAAACTTGATGCTCCGCAAGTGCACGGATTTATCGAAGTAATATAAAAGATTGTCGAACCCACAGAGACCAATATCAACCTACTGTAATCTATCATTGCTTTGTAAAGCTAAGCCTATGATTAAAATGGTACGAACGAAAATATAAACTTTAATTACTAAAGGTTTGAAAATAATACTAAAACGAGCCCGAAATATGAATTCTGCGCACCTAAAGGATTTGTAGAATATGGGTGCTAATTACAACTATATGCCTATTTCGTAGAATATACCGACTTAAAGGCTCCGCCTCACGCTCTTGCGGTCTTAACTAAAGCCATACTTCTTAATCCCAAGATTTTGCTCTCGCTCGCCCGGTAACTAAGAAACACACTTTGAAAGACAATAATATCCTAATCGTTATCTAAAGCGCTCTCACTGTATTTAGATATGATGCCTAATTCCCACTATCCGCTTCACTCCTCACGCTCTCGCGGATCTCGGATTAAACCTTAATTTGCTTCTCACTTTCGTGACAAAACAATGGTAAATAACCTCTCAGTCTCGTGACAAATCTACTTAAATTAAACTTGGAAATTAAAACCAAAATGACATACATTCACAACGCGCCTATAATTTCTACCGAGTCCCGTCGGTAACGACGATCCTCATACGCCGGACTCAGGACAATTTAGCAAAACATGGAATTAAACGAAAACAAACTAAACATGATAATGATAATTATAATAAAGGACAACATGCTTGACAATTGTAAAAACAGAACAGTAGTAATAATAAAGCGATAAATAAAGAACTTGTAAATAGCAGGAAAATAAATGGAGACTTGAATAAACAGAACTGGAACTTTAAAACGACGATCCTCCACAGATGCCGGCAGGATTCACTTGACAAAACTACTGACTAAATAATAAAATTACACCTAATACTAAAGTTGCAATAGTCCCTCGATGTGGAAGAGCTATCATTATTTCAGGTAATTTTTTGCTTAAAATCTAAGAAACAAAACTCTGGCCAAAAATCTTTGACCCCTTAAACTGAAGACGAACTTCCTCTTTTATACTCAACTGCCTTCCCTTGAAAGTCTGATCGTTGGCGTGAAACTCGGATGGTTGGGTTGAACGAGAAAAACGGGGCATGGAGAGAATATAGGAGAAAGTGGCTTGGTTTTGTTGCAGGTGCAACCCATAGTGGCAAGCGCCATTTTTTCTTCTTTTTGTTTGATGTGGCAGGCGCCACTCTTTCTTGATGTGACAGGCACCACATGCTTGTATTTAGATGTGGCAGGTGCCACATGCTTGGGTGGTGGGCACCACTCTTTTTCTTTTTCTTATAATTTCTTCATTTTACTTCATTTTCTTTCCTTTTTACTCAAATCTCCTTTGTGACCAATTTTACTTGAGGTACCTGAAATGGGAAACTAATACCGGCATAACAAAACATAAATAAATAAAAATAAACTAAAATTCATGCTAGTCAAGTCAAATATACGATATAATTTCATGTTATCACTTTCCAGTAGTCAAACTTATCACCATCAAAGATTGGTGGTTTGGCACTGTAGTGATCTTTCTCATTGTTAACAACAAGAGCAACAACATCCATTATTTCTCACACAAAATGGATCAGTACTGAACACGGTGAAGTGCTGTTAAAGCATTTTATAACAATCGGAACCGAAGCTCTGATGCCAATTGAAGGTGCGAAAAACACAAGAAAGGGGGGTTTGAATTGGGTTTTCAAAACAAAAGTTTTTACCAAATCAAAAATTCAACAATCAAAAGATTAAACAGTGAGAGAGACACAAGGATTTTTATCCTGGTTCGCTTGAAACTCAAAGCTAATCCAGTCCACCCGCCAAGGTGATTTTGCCTTATACACAAGGACTTAATCCACTATAATTAACTGATTACAAATGCACTAGCTACAGCTGGTGACTAACAAATCACAAAGACACACAATCAATGTCTTCTCAAGGATACTTACCTAACTGGTCCCTCAAGGAACTACAAACAAACAATTTGAATAAAGATTATGTGTTTACAAATTGCTTCTACACAAGTAGATTTACAAATTGATCATGTATCCTTTATCCTTATCTTCAAATTCATTGGCTTCTGATGAAAAGTTGATGAATCATGAACAGAAGAATCACGTAGATTGAAATCAGAATCTTCAAAATCATCAACCAGAACCTTGATAACATCAGCGTTTGACTTGAGATCTTAAGAATCTTCAGCTAGAAACTTCAGAAGCTTGTCGTTCTTCAGAAGTTTGATGATCAGAGTCACATCCAAAAGCAGAAACCAAGAGAACATTGTAGTAGTAACATGGCATCTTCTTAGAAGCTTCTTAGAAATGAACTAGCGCAGAAGTGCATTTCGGCACACAAATTTCAGAAATTGATGACGTTGCACGTCATTTTCTTAGATTTAGAACTGACTATTAAAGCTACACAATAATAAACCGTTAAGGTAACAAAATTGTTCTCACACAAATACTAACTTATTATCATCAAAACTCAAAGTTATAGATGCAAAACCGAATCTTATTCTAACATGTGTTAGTTCCCTAACCTTTTTCTTTAACACTATTTAGCCTACAATATCCAGAGAATTGAAATATGTCTTCAACTCTTCACACTCTGCTTTTAAATCCAACTTTTTGCCACTATCGTCATGACCGTCAGCATGCTCTTCAATGTGTAATTTCTTCCAATAAAAAATGAATTGGTTCTAAAAGAATAGACAAACCTTGTATTTGGAAACCATCAAGTTGACACGCATGAGGTAACCCCATGCGTAGTTCTAATGAAGCAACCACAAGCATCTTTGCTTGTACCCACAAATTTTACCCCTTCTAGTTCCTTCCCTATGTGTTGTATACATTTCCTTGAAACAACACCCTGATTGAACCTAGTTACAACTTCAACATAGTGTTCACATCATCCTAACTTCGGCTTAAATCTCTCCGGCTTGTAGTCAACATGTTTTTTAGTCACTAATGAGCAAACTCCACCCTAAATCACAATAATTAAACTACAATGAGTCAACATGATAAATTATGCTTATTAATGTAATGACATCGAAAATAAGTATGTGTACTTGTTCGTTGTTGTGTTCCCTAAATGAGTGACTTTGTTAGTCCAAGCAACAACAAACCATTCTTTATAAGGTGTCAACCATGTTTCACTCACATACTTAATAAACAAAGGAATATCAGCACAAACAGTCTTAAAGTGCTTCAAGTGTGCGATAAACTGAGTTTCTCTATTAGAATACATGATATTGTTCCATAGATCCATGACATGTTCATATCTTTCTGATTTATCATACTCTTTACATTTCATGCTAACGTTTTTTGAAATATGGAATGAACATAATAGATGAGTTAAATTTGGAAACACAATTTCAATTGCATTCATCAACGCAAGTTCTTGGTCTGTCACCACAACATTCGGTAGCAGTTTCTCGAAAGAGAACAACTCTTTGAGTTTCTCTAATGCCCATTTGAAGTTCTCCTCCCTTTCATGTTCAAAATAGGCAAAGCCTGCCGAAAACATCAATTTTGTTGACGTAACGACAACAATCTCAAGCAGTGGAAGCCGGTACCTATATGATCACGATGCAAATAATAAAAAATATGATAAATTAAAGTATGTCAAAATGATATCAAGGTATGATCAAAATGATATCAAAGTGAAACATATTTAACAACTTCATTGAATCAGGATGTGTCCAGAAGATATCAATAACAACATTTGAGTCTTCCCTATTTCTTGTCATTCACAACCTGTATCTCATGAACTTTTAGATGATCGAATATGTCATGGCCATCTAAATCCTCATATTGTTTATGATTGTGAAACCCACACCTAACCATCACCTTCCAACCGCTACCACTCGGCAGAGATCTCAGCCTAAAAGGGCATTTCACTTTCATACTATAAATTCCCTCTGAGGATTTACTGCTTTCAGATATATTTTTCCTTTTATAATTTCCTCCTCTCTCACAACCCATAATCAATTTATCTTTCCTTCCTCGCTGGCCATTTACATTATCAGAATGAACAGTCACAACTATAATACCATGTTCCTTGCCAATATTATGTGCCCAAGCTAATACTTCAAATTGGGACTTAAATATCTGTCATTTACATCACATAAAAAGTATACTACAATATCATATAAGGGCGGGAAAATATTTAATTAAAACTTGTTACATAGAAAATTGTTGAGAATGTAATTCCTTGTGTCGAAGCAGGTAGTGCTCGACAGAAACAAGGATGTGTCAAAATTAGGCTTGTGTGTGTGTGTGTGTCGAAATGTCAAAGCAGGTTACTCGACAAGATTTCGACTTAGGCCTATTTTAAGTGTTAGCTAAATTGGATATTTTGGGCTTTTGTGTTTTGCGCTTTGGCTTAGGGAGCAAGCTAACCTAAAACTATAAATAGAGGGAGTAACCCATGTTCTTGTAACAACTTGAATTAACATAATTTTGCAGTTACAAAGTGAATAAGTTTTTCACAGTTTGTGGGCAAAGAGTTACTCTGCAGAAATCACCATCTTCCTCTATATTTTGTCAAACCCTAATTTTCTTTCTTCTACAATTTTTATTTCTTTTCATTGTTATTGTTTATCGATAATAATCTTGTTCATGAAGATTGATAGAAATTCTCCATAGGTTGTGGTGGATTTCCAACATCTGGTATCAGAGCATTGGCTGAGCGATTTGTGGGAAGAAAATCACGATAGCAATGAATCATCCAAATAGGCATTTCCTGACGAGTCTTCCGATTATCAAGAACAATAATTATGAGAATTGGTGTAAGCAGATGAAGGTTGTCTTTTGTTATCAAGATCTTTGGGATCTTGTGAAGGAAGGAGTAACACCACTTGCAGAAAATGCGTCGGATCAAGAAAAGGCCACACAAAAAGAAATGAAGAAGAAAGATTATAAATCTCTCTTTAAATTTGTTGACCAGATAATTTTGAAAATATTAATGATGTAGAATTAGCGAAAGAAGCGTGGGAAATTCTGGAGAAATTGTTTGGAGGTGCAGAAAAGGTGAAAGAGGTGAGGTTACAAACTCACTAAAGAACATATGAATTGCTTCAGATCGAAGATAATGAAAGCATAACAGATTTTTTCACTAGGGTTACAAAACTGGTGAATCAAATCAAGGTATGTGGAGAAGTGTTGACATTAAGATCAGTTGTTGCAAAGATCTTGAGGTCATTGGCTCCAAAGTTCGACCACGTGGTAGTATCCATAGAAGAGTCGAAAGACTTGTCAATATTGACAAAGGAAGAGCTTTAAGGGACGCTTGAATCTCATGAACAAAGGATGGCTGATAGAGCTGTAGGCAAGTCGAAGAGTGATATGGATTTGCAGGCGCAATCAGCAAAAGAAAAGAAAGGCAACAAAAGTTAGAGTGGAAACAAAGGCAGAAGAGGCTACAATAATTCGACTGGTTGAAATCAGTAAGAAGGAGGCTGGTCGAATCATAGAAAGTCCTCATACTAAAGCAACCAAAGAGGTGGTCCAACAGGTAGAGGAAGAGGTGGTGGTCAAAAACCCGACAAAAGTCACATTCAGTGTTACAATTGTCAGAAGTATGGTCACTATTCTAGTGATTGTCCTGAAAAGTAGAAGAATCAAGAAACTAATGCAAAGTTGGCAAAACATGAAGAAGAAGAGATGTTGCTGATGTTCACAACAAGAGATGAAGAAAGATTCTAGGACCAATGGTACTTGGACTCAGGATGCTCATCACACATGACTGGTATGAAAGATTGGTTTGTCAACATAAAGCCCTCAATGAATAACATGGTAAAATTTGCAAATGACAGTACTCTAGCAGCTAAAGGTATCAGTGAAGTTTTAATTATGAGGAAAGATGGAAAAAGGTCAGTAATTTCCAATGTGTTATACATACCAGGCATGAAGAGCAATTTGCTCAGCATAGGGCAGTTGGTCAAAAAGAACTATAAGGTATTGATTGAAGACAAGATGATGAGAGTTCTCGACTCAAATGGAAGGTTGATCTTGAAGGCTCCAATGTCTCAGAATAGAACCTTCAAGATTGAACTTAATGTGATGGAGCATAAGTTCCTTGCAACTGCAGTTAGAAGGGATGAATGAATATGGAACTATAGACTTGGCCATCTCAACTTTAAAGACATCAGAGATCTGAAGAGAAGAAATATGGTTTCAAGATTACCAGAAATCGACATTCCAAATGAAGTGCGTGAAGAATGTATGCAGGCAAGGCAACACAAGAGTAACTTCGGCAAGGATGTATGAAGCAAGCCGAAGGCAATTCTTGAAGTCATATACTCTGATGTATGTGGTCCTATCTAGGTGGGTTTAATTTGAGGTAACAGATACTTTGTCACTTTCATAGATGATTTCAGACGAAAACTGTGGACTTACCTGATCAAGAAGAAAAGTGAAGTGATAGAGGTATTTGCCAAATTTAAATCTATGGTCAAAAGACAAAGTGGTCGAAAGCTAAAGATTCTGAGGATTGATGGTGGTGGAGAGTATGTGTCGAAAGATTTGAATGCATTATGTGAGAAAGAAGGGGTTGTGCATGAGGTGGTGCCACGCTACACTCCACAGCAGAATGGAACTCCAGAAAGGAAGAACAGAACCATCATGAATATGGTGAGAAGTATGTTGAAATGCAAGCATCTACCCAAAGAATTATGGGGAGAAGCTCTGTCGAGTGCAACATACAGCTTGAAGAGATGTCCGACGAAAAGGCTAGAAGGAATTACACCAGAAGAGTGATGGTCTGGTGTCAAGCCTAGCCTAAGTCATTTGAAGGTGTTTGGATCTGTAACGCCCCAGTTTTAGTTAGTTTTATTTAATTGAGTCATTTTATTATTTTATTATTATATTATTTTATTTTTTACTTTTATTTGGTAAATACATTATTTTTCATCGTGATTATATTTTATCGCGTTTGGAGAGCGTTTGCAAGATATTTGAGTATAGGGGTATTTTGGTCATTTCATTTATTTTCTTAAGTTAGAAAACATAAATAGAAAGAAAAAGAGAGAAAAGTAGTAAGGAAAGAAAAAGAAGAGAAGAAAAAGAAAAAGAAGGAAAGAGAAGAGAAAGAAGAAAAGAGAGAAAAACTTGGAAAAGAAGAAATTAATCCAACCGACTTTTCAAACACGATTAAATCGGGTAAGGGTGCGAAACTCGATTATCTTATGCTTGTGTATGATTATGTATGTGTGTGTGTGTGAAAGTTTGTGATGTTCTATAGCTTTTCGAATCTAGGTCGGAAGAGAGAAATCGATGTTTTCGCGGTTGAAAATCGGTGTAAATGCTGTAGAATACTTGTTACCATGATTGGGTTATGTTTTGATTGCTATGTGTTGGTTTGGAAGTGTTTTGGTGGGGAAAATATGGTTTTGGGGTGTATAACAGCGCTGTTGGGTTTTTCTGAATTCGCAGGTTCGCACTGCGAATCCCCTAGCGAATGGGAAAGCGAGCATTCCCTGGCTATTCGCACTGCGAAGGTGAGGGCGAACATTCGCCAGGGACTCGCACTGCGAACTTTACCTAATTTCAGTTCTGACTTAGTTCGTCAGACGTTCGCACTACGAATGGGGCAGCGAACCAGTGTTTGCTAGGCATTCGCCAGAGACTCGCACTGCAAACTGTAGGCTATTTTCCTTTCTGCCATGGTTCGCTGGGGTATTCACACTGCGAATGAGGGAGCGAAGGACTCGCTAGGAACTTCGCATTGCGAACATGATAACTTTTCCCAATTTGTTTTCTTTATAACTTTTGATCCGTAAGTCGGTTTGAGGCGCGGTTTGGTGCGTTGGAAAGCTTTTGACATGTTCTTTCCTTTTAAAATGGTTTTGAGATTGTTGGCCAATTAAATTATGTCAGGAATTTGGAAAGGTGTCATTTTGAAAAACTTGTACCATTTTAATTGTGTGTATTTGATGTGTTATCATGCAATATGCCTTTGATAGATATTGTATGACTTGTGTGATGTTGTACGATGTAAATGCATTGTTTTGGGCTTGATGGTAAAGCATGATTATTGTTGACTGAGATGGTTGCATATATGTGTGCATTTGAATGTCATGAGTCATTGTATGCCAAGCATCATGATATGCATTCTTGTGATGCGTGTGTCCAGAGGGAATCCGCTATAACATCGTGAGCCTTATACAAAGAGGACTGAAAGCGATGATTATAGACGATAGTGAGCCTTATACAAAGAGGACCGAAAGCGATCGGATCTTGAGCCTTATACAAAGAGGACTGAAAGCGATCCATAAACTTCGTGAGCCTTATACATAGAGGACCGAAAGCGACGGGGAACATCGTTTGCCCGATGGGGAGTTACGCTAAGTAATAAGCGATGGTTCCAATAGTTCCTGAGTGAACTAGTGTTGAGATGATGGATGGATGGTATCGCATTGCATTGCATAAAGTCGTTGTGTCGGTCTCTGTGCATATGCATAAATCATGAATGGATTGATTTTATGTGGAATTGTGATTGGAATTGATGAGTTGAGATATATATATATATTGGTGATAATTGTATTGTGCATGATTGATATGCATTGGTGATGCATATATGAGGTATGCATTGTGTTGTTTTGTATTTGAATTCTGGTGGAAGTTGTGGTGAGAATATTTTACATGTGTATTGTTGTGTTATTATATAATTGTATGAAATTATATTATGATTGTGTTTCTCACCCCTTCTGCTGTTTTAAATGCTCTATGAGGTTTTGCAGATTAGATGCTGAAGGTCTTTTTGTGAAGCTTAGGTCTTCAATCTTTTGTCGGTCGGCTCTGATATGTAGCACTGGGTAGTCGGGGAGATCGTTATGTGATTATTTGTATTATGTATACACGTATTTTGGATTGTACATGTATGAATATGTATATGACAGACAAACTTTTTATGATGTATATATATGACATTCAGTTACAGATCTTTCGCTTTTATTCTGTATCTAAATTGTGCGTGTTAGGAACTAAGTTCTTTTGTTATGTGCTACCTGAATTGTTGCATATCTATATGAGCAGGTTATTGCGTGATTTTAATTCCTTTTGATGTGACGCTCTCGTCTATGCCATGAATTATTAATTATACTCTGATTAATTGTTATCGTTTTAATAGCCTGGGGGTGTAGAAGGGGGTGTTACATTAAGTGGTATCAGAGCCAGTCCGTGTCAGTTTGTGTCAGTCCTTGTCGGTGGTTGTGTTTGGGTGAGCTGTTTGTTTAACCATAGTTGCTGTTATTGGAAATGAACAGAATATGGCTGGTAGGAATGATGCTGCTTTGGCTGCTGCTATGCAAGCTATGGCTCGTGCTGTGCAGGGTGCACCTAATGTTGCGGGTAATGATGAGTTCAGGAAGAATAAATCGTCTGTCTTCAATGGGAGACATGATCCTGATGGTGCTCAGATTTGGCTTAAGGAGATTGAAAGGATCTTCCGAGTGATGGATTGTGCTGAGGATCAGAAGGTGAGACTAGGTACTCACATGTTGCTGGAAGAGGCCGATGATTGGTGGGTTGGTACACGTCATGTGTTGGAAGCTGCAGAGGAAGAGATTACTTGGGCTTTGTTTAGTGTTGAGTTTCTGAGGAAGTATTTTCCCGAAGATGGTAGAGGAAAGAAGGAGATAGAGTTCTTGGAATTAAAACAAGGTAACATGTCTATTGTTGATTATACTGCTAAGTTTATGGAGCTTGTGCAGTTTCACCCACATTATGCTGAAGCGACTGCGGAGTTTTCTAAGTGTGTGAAGTTTGAGAGCGGATTGCGTCCTAAGATCAAGCAGGCAATCGGTTATCAAAGGATCAGAAGGTTTTCAGATTTGGTGGATTGTTGTAGGATTTATGAAGAAGATAGCAAAGCTCGTTCTACTCACTATAAGAGTGTGAACGACAGGAAATGGAAGCTATAGTTTCGTAGTGGTCCTTACGTGACACCAGCTGATAAGGGTAAGCAAAGGGGTAATTTTGAGAAAATGCCAAGTGGAGGAGGTATGTCTAATTCTCTGAGATGTTATAGATGTGGTGAAGTGGGACATTGTCAGTTCGAATGTAGGAAGAATTTGGGGAAGTGTTCCCATTGTGGAGGTGTAGGTCATGTCGCAGCTGATTGTACGAGGAAGAATGTGGTGAAGTGTTTCAACTGTGGTGAAGCTGGTCACATTAGTACAAAGTGTCTGAAACCGAAGCAAGCTCAGGCTGGTGGGAAGGTATTTGCATTGGCAAAACTCAGACATCTAGTGCAGACCGTCTGATCAGAGGTACTTGTTTTATTAATAGTACACCTTTAGTTGTTATTATTGATACTAGAGTGACTCATTCGTTTATTTCTTCTGAGTGCGCGAAGCGTTTGAATCGTTTGTTGTCTTCGATGGGGGGTGAGATGGTTATTGATACTCTAGCAATGGGGTCAGTAACTACTTCTTTGGTTTGTTTTAGTTGTCCTTTGACCATTTATGGTAAAGACTTTGGATGGATTTGGTGTGTTTGCCGTTGGAGGGTTTAGATATGGTTCTGTGAATGAATTGGTTGCAGTTCAATCGGGTTCATATTGATTGTTATCATAAGCTGGTAAGATTTCCTTCTCTTGAGGAATACGAGGAATCGAGTTTCTTATCTACCAAAGAGTTGAAGAAACTTTTGGCGGATGAAGCTCAGTTGTTTGGGTTGTTTGCATCGTTGACTGTGGATAGTCAAGTTTCGCTTGATGTGTTTCCTGTTGTGTGTGATTTTTCGGAAGTGTTTCCTGAGGATATTTCAGATGTGCCGCCAGAGAGGGAGGTGGAGTTTTCTATAGATCTAGTTCTTGGTACTAGACCTGTATCGATGGCACCATATCAAATGTCGGCATCTGAGTTGGTTGAGTTAAAGAAGCAATTAAACGAATTGTTAGAAAAGAGGTTTGTGAGACCGAGTGTGCCGCCATGGGGTGCTCCAGTTTTATTGGTGAAAAAGAAAGATGGGAGAATGCGATTGTGTACTGATTATCGCCAGTTGAATAAGGTGACGATTAAGAATAAGTATCCTCTTCCGAGAATTGACGATCTGATGGATCAGTTGGTAGGTGCGTGTGTGTTTAGTAAGATAGATTTGAGGTCGGGGTATCATCAGATAAGGGTGAAAGAGGAAGATATTCAGAAGACGGATTTTAGAACACGTTACGGTCATTATGAATATTCTGTGATGTCGTTCGGGGTTTCTAATGCGCCAGGTGTGTTTATGGAGTACATGAATCGTATTTTCCACAAGCATTTGGATCGTTTTGTTGTTGTGTTTATTGATGATATCTTGATTTATTCTAAGTCCCGGGAGGAACATGCGGAGCATTTGCGCATTATGTTGCAGGTTTTGAAGGAAAGGAGACTTTTTGCCAAGTTGTCCAAGTGTGAATTCTGGTTGTCGGAAGTGAGTTTTCTTGGGCATGTGATTTCAGGTAATGGTATTGCTGTGGATCCATCTAAAGTATAAGTAGTTCTACAATGGGAGGCTCCTAGATCCGTTACTGAAATTCGAAGCTTTTTGGGTTTGGCCTGATATTATCGAATATTCATTGAAAGTTTTTCTAAGTTAGCACTTCCTTTGACCCAGTTGACTTGTAAAGGAAAAGCGTTCATTTGGGATATTCAGTGCGAGGAAAGTTTTAGTGAGCTGAAGAGAAGATTGACGACAGCTCCGATTTTGATCTTGCCGAATCCTAGTGAACCGTTTTTGGTGTATTGTGATACGTCTTAGATTGGGCTAGGTGGAGTGTTGGTGCAAGAAGGTAAGGTTGTAATTTATGCTTCGAGGCAATTGAGGGTGCATGAGAAAAATTATCCTACTCATGATCTGGAATTAGCGGCTGTGGTTTTTGTGTTGAAGATTTGGAGGCATTATCTCTAAGGTGCAAGATTTGAAGTTTTTAGTGATCATAAGAGTTTGAAATACTTGTTTGATTAGAAAGAGTTGAATATGAGGCAACGGAGATGGTTGGAATTTTTGAAGGACTACGATTTTGGCTTGAATTACCATCCTGGTAAAGCTAATGTGGTAGCCGATGCGTTGAGTCGGAAATCGTTGCATATGCCTGCTTTGATGGTTAAGGAGTGGAAACTTTTGGAAGCGTTTAGGGATTTGAGTTTGGTGTGCGATTTGACGTCTGACAGTGTAAGGCTTGGTATGGGAAGGTTACTAATGATTTTCTGTTGACCGTTAGCGAGAAACAGAAATTGGATGTGAAATTTGTGGATTTGATGACGGTTGGGGATAAAAGTGAAAATGAGGACTTTAAAGTGGATGATAAAGGTGTTTTGAGGTTCCGAGGTAGAATTTGTATTCCTGATGATGCGGAGTTGAAAAGGATGATTTTGGAGGAAGTACACCAGAGTAATTTGAGTATACATCCGGGAGCTAATAAGATGTATCAGGATCTGAAGAAGATCTTTTGGTGGTCTGGGTTAAAGAGAGATGTGGCTTAGTTTGTGTATTCATGTTTGACGTGTCAGAAGTCAAAGGTAGAACATCTGAGGCCTAGTGGATTGTTGCAACCGTTGGATATTCCTAAGTGGAAATAGGATAACATTTCTATGAACTTTAGGACAGGGTTGCCGAACACTCAGCGGGGACATAATGCGATTTGGGTGGTTGTGGATAGGCTGACTAAATCGGCGCATTTCATTCCGATTGACATCAGTTTTTCTTTGGAGAGGTTGGCAGAGATTTATATCAGGGTGATTGTGAAATTGCATGGGGTTCCGTTGAGCATTGTTTCAGATCGAGATCCGAGGTTTACTTCTAGATTTTGGGAAAGTTTGCAAAAGGCTTTAGGATCTAAGTTGAGGTTGAGTTCTGCTTATCATCCTCAGACGGATGGACAGGCCGAAAGAATGATTCATTCGTTGGAAGATTTATTGAGAGCTTGTGTTCTTGAGCAAGGTGGTGCTTGGGATAGTTATCTTGCGTTGGTGGAATTCACGTATAATAACAGTTTCCATTCGAGTATTGGAATGACACCTTTTGAAGCGTTGTATGGAAGAAGATGCCAAACGCCTTTGTGTTGGCACGAATTTGGTGAGAGTTCAGTGGTTGGACCGGAATTGATTCAACAGACTACGGAAAAGGTGAAACTTATTCGTGAGAAAATGAAGGCTTCTCAGAGTAGGCAAAAGAGTTATCATGATCGAAGGAGGAAAGATCTTGAGCGTGACAGGTGTTGGTCGTGCATTGAAGTCAAAGAAGCTTACTTCTCGGTTTATTGGTCCTTACCAGATATCCGCGAGAGTTGGTGATGTGGCTTATCGGGTGGCGTTGCCACCGAATCTGTCAAATTTGCATGATGTGTTCCATGTTTCACAACTTCGGAAGTATGTTCCGGATCCGTCACATGTGATTACGATGGATGATGTAGAGGTAAGGGAGAACCTTACGGTTGAGGCATTACCGGTGAGGATTTTGGATCGCAAGTTGAAGCAGTTAAGAGGCAAGGATATTGCACTTGTGAAAGTAGCGTGGGGAGGCGCTGCTGAGGGAAATTTGACTTGGGAGTTGGAGAGTCGGATGCGGGAGTCGTATCCAGAGTTGTTCGTCTCAGGTAATATTTTCGAGGACGAAAATTTCTAAGTCGGGGAGAGTTGTAACGCCCCAGTTTTAGTTAGTTTTATTTAATTGAGTCGTTTTGATTATTTTATTATTATATTATTTTATTTTTGACTTTTATTTGGTAAATATATTATTTTTCATCGTGATTATATTTTATCGCGTTTTGGGAGCGTTTGCAAGATATTTGAGTATAGGGGTATTTTGGTCATTTCATTTTTTTTCTTAAGTTATAAAACATAAATAGAAACAAAAATAGAGAAAAGTAGTAAGGAAAGAAAAAGAAGAGAAGAAAAAGAGAAAGAAGGAAAGAGAACAGAAAGAAGAAAAGAGAGAAAAACTTCGAAAAGAAGAAATTAATCCAACCGACTTTTCAAACACGATTAAATCGGGTAAGGGTGTGAAACTCGATTGTCTTATGCTTGTGTATGATTATGTATGTGTGTGTGTGAATGTTTGTGATGTTCTATAGCTTTTCGATTCTAGGTCGGAAGAGAGAAATCGATGTTTTCGCGGTTGAAAATCGGTGTAAATGCTGTAGAATACTTGTTACCATGATTGGGTTATGTTCTGATTGCTATGTGTTGGTTTGGAAGTGTTTTGGTGGGGAAAATATGGTTTTGGGGTGTATAACAACACTGTTGGGTTTTCCTGAATTCGCAGGTTCGCACTGCGAATCCCCTAGCGAAGGGGAAAGCGAGCATTCGCTGACTATTCGCACTGCTAAGGTGAGGGCGAACATTCGCCAGAGACTCGCACTGCGAACTTTACCTCATTTCAGTTCTGACTTAGTTCGCCAGACGTTCGCACTGCGAATGGGGCAGCGAACCAGTGTTGGCTAGGCATTCGCCAGAGACTCGCACTGCGAACTGTAGGCTATTTTCCTTTCTGCCATGGTTCGCTGGGGTATTCGCACTCCGAATGAAGGAGCGAAGGACTCGCTAGGAGCTTCGCATTGCGAACATGACAGCTTTTCCCAATTTGTTTTCTTTATAACTTTTGATCCGTAAGTCCGTTTGAGGCGCGGTTTTGTGCGTTGGAAAGCTTTTGACATGTTATTTCTTATTAAGTTGGTTTTGAGATTGTTGGCCGATTAAATTATGTCGGGAATTTGGAAAGGTGTCGTTTTGTCAACTTGTACCATTTTAATTGTGTGTATTTGATGTGTTATCATGCAATATGCCTTTGATAGATATTGTATGACTTGTGTGCTGTTGTATGATGTAAATGCATTGTTTTGGGCTTGATGGTAAAGCATGATTATTTTTGATTGAGATGGTTGCATATATGTGTGCATTTGAATGTCATGAGTCATTGTATGCCAAGCATCATGATATGCATTCTTGTGATGTCGTGTGCCCTAGTGGGTGTGAGCGACGAATCGATTCCAGAGGGAATCTGCTATAACATCATGAGCCTTATACAAAGAGGACTGAAAGCGATGATTATAGACAATCATGAGCCTTATACAAAGAGGACCGAAAGCGATCGGATCGTGAGCCTTATACAAAGAGGACCGAAAGCGATTCATAAACGTCGTGAGCCTTATACAAAGAGGACCGAAAGCGACGGGGAACATCGTTTGCCCGACGGGGAGTTACGCTAAGTAACAAGCGATGGTTCCAATAGTTCCTGAGTGAACTAGTGTTGAGATGATGGATGGATGGTACCGCATTGCATTGCATAGAGTCGTTGTGTCGGTCTCTGTGCATATGCATAAATCATGAATGGATTAATTTTGTGTGGAATTGTGATTGGAATTGATGAGTTGAGATATATATATATATATATATGTGTGTGTGTGTGTTGGTGATAATTGTATTGTGCATGATTGATATGCATTGGTGATGGATATATGAGGTATGCATTGTGTTGTTTTGTATTTGAATTCTGGTGGAAGTTGTGGTGAGAATATTTTACATGTGTATTGTTGTGTTATTATATAATTGTATGCAATTATATTATGATTGTGTTTCTCACCCCTTTTGTTGTTTTAAATGCTCTATGAGGCATTGCAGATTAGATGCTGAAGGTCTTTTTGTGAAGCTTAGGTCTTCAATCTTTTGTCGATCGGCTCTGATATGTAGCACCGGATAGTCGGGGAGATCATTATGTGATTATTTGTGTTATGTATACACGTATTTTGGATTGTACATGTATGAATATGTATATGACAGACAAACTTTTTATGATGTATATATATGAGATTCAGTTACATATTTTCCGCTTTTATTCTGTATCTGAATTGTGGGTGTTAGGAACTAAGTTCCTTTGTTATGTGCTACCTGAATTGTTGCATATCTATAAGAGCAGGTTATTGTGTGATTTTAATTCCTTTTGATGTGACGCTCTCGTCTATGCCGTGAATTGTTAATTATACTCTGATTAATTGTTATCACTTTAATAGCTTGGGGGTGTAGAAGGGAGTGTTACAGGATCTATCGCACATAGACATATGTTGGATCAGTTAAGAAGAAAACTTGATGACATGTCGAGGCAAATGATCTTGATATGATATCATTCGACTGGAGGATATAAGTTGTTCGATCTAATGAACTAGCAAGTAGTGATCAGCAGGGACGTGATCATAGATGAGCTTAAAGAATGGGATTGGACTGAGAATGTTAAGAAGGATTCAGTGAGAATCTTAAGTGAAGAATCAGCTAATGAAGTCGAAAGAGAAGTTTGACAAGAAGAAGTCAAAGATAAAGAAGGCCCAAGCATACCTCAATGAACAAGACATATGCTTGCAAGGTTGCAAGAATGTATGATTCCATCATATGATGTGTTCAATGAAGAAGGTGAGCTGGTACGCTATGCTTTCTACGCAGATGTTGAACTAGTCAATGCAACTGAGGCATTGAAAGATTCAAAGTGGAAGAAAGCAATGAATGAGGAACTAGAGTCCATCGAAGTCAACAACACTTGGTTACTTATCGAATTGCCTCAAGGTAAGAAGGAAATTAATGTGAAGTGGGTATACAAGTTAAAGCTGAATCCCAAAGGAGAAGTTACTCGACACAAGGAAAGACTTGTGGCGAAAGGATTTCTTCAGAAAGAAGAAATCGACTTCGACGAAGTTTTTGCACTTGCTGATAGGATCGAAACAATCAGGTTAGTTGTTGGTCTAGCAAACATGAACAATTGGCACATATGTCAGATGGATGTGAAATGTGCATTCCTGAATGACCCCTTAGATAAAGAAGTTTATGTTGCACAATCAGCTGGGTTTTTGAAACAAGGCGAAGAAAGCATGGTATACAGGCTGCATAAAGCCCTGTATGGACTTAAGTAAGCTCTAAGAGCTTGGAATGAGAAGATAGATAGCTTTCTAAGGGAGAAGGAATTTGTGAAGTGCACAACTGAGCATGGAGTATATGTAAGAAGAAGCAAGACTGAATTATTAATACTATGTCTCTATGTCGATGACTTGTTGATAATAGGTAGCTGCAAGAAAGAGATTGAAGACTTCAAAGGTGATCTTAGCAAGGAATTTGAAATGTATGATCTAGGTGACATTTCATATTTCCTTGGCATCGAATTCTACAAGAGTAGTAGAGGTTTGATGATGCACCAACGAAGATATGCAAGTGAAAATTTCAAGAGATTTGAGATGGAAGAATGCAACTCGACTTTGACACCTGCTAAACCAAGACTGCAACTCGACTTCAAGATGATGTCAACCCAATCCAATATAGAAGACTTATTGGATCACTAAGATACCTTTGTCACACAAGTCTTGACTTAGCATACAATGTATGTATGGTAAGTAGATTCATGCAGAAGCCGAAGGTATCACACCTAACAGCGACGAAGAGGATACTAAGGTATCTGAAAGGAACTCTCGACTATGGAATTTTGTCTCCTGCAGCTGATGAAGGAAAAGAATGCAAGTTGGTGGGATACACCTACTCAAGTTGGTGTAGTGATGTTGAGGATAGAAAATTCACACCTGGCTATGTGTTTATGCTAGGTGGTGCACCAGTTGCTTGGAGTTTCAGAAAGGAGTCAGTAATGGCATTTTCGTTGTGCGAAGCAGAGTACATAGCCGCTTCTCTCTGTGCATGTCAAGCAAAGTGGATGATGAACATGGTCGAAGAGATTATAGCGAAGAGTTATAAAGCAATTACCATGAAGATCGACAATATGTCTGCTATCAATCTGGCGAAGAATACGATAACACATGGACGATGCAAGCAGATCGAAATGAGGTTCCACTATCTTCGTGAGCAGGTAGCAGAAGGAAAGATGAACTTGGAATACTGTAGAACTGAGAATCAGATTGCAGATATCATGACAAAGGGAGTGCAGGTCGAAGTGTTCATAAGACTAAAAGCTATGATGAATATAGATAGCTGATAACACGAAAATGTATCATATATTTGCCTTGATTTACGACTAATAATTACGTTATTTCAGCTTAAGTTCCGATTATTCCGCAAGTATTCTAGTGTTTTCGCAGGTATTTCATTGTCCAAGCTAAAAAGGAGCAAAGTAGAAAAACATGAAGAAATGAGAAGAAAACAGGAAGAAATGACTAAGAAAAAAACAGAAAATGGAAATTGGTGTGTGTGACGACCGTCACACAACCACCACGACCGTCACGCTTCCAAAGGCTGCCACGCCCGTCACACACTCACCACGACCGTCACACGCACAAAGTGGTTATTATGTTCAGAAACGCAGACGTGGACAAAGAAGACCAATGCACACGCACGATCAGCATTTTCTCCTACATTCTCTCAAACACAGCTTCTCCAACTTCCCATTATCTCCGCTACTTCTCCAACTTCCCATTATCTCCACTATTTTTCACATGAATTCTTAAGTAACTTCCAACCTGTTATCACTATATATAGGACCTATCATTTAGTTTCAAGGGGACGGAAGTTTTGTGCGCGAAAGCGCTGTTCATAGATTTAGGCAGAAATTACCATTGTAAAAGTGGTAGTTCTCTCACATCGAGGAACTATTACACCATTAGTATTTAGGCCTATAACTTGTAATGCTTGGATCAAAGCTTGCCGCCATTTTCAAAGTTAATTCCAGTTTCTTTACAGGTTTCTTTTTATCGCATTATTTATTATAATTGTTTTATTTGCCAAATTTAATTATTATGCCGTTCTTTATCGTAACCGTAATAATTTATGCGTTTTTAATTAATTCCATGTTTGGCTCAATAGTTTAGAGTCCGACGTATGAGGACCGTCGTTACCCGGCGGGACTCGGTAGAAAATAATAGGTGCGAACTTATGATTAAAATTCTGTTTTGGTTTTAATTTCCAAGTCTAATTTAAATAGCTTTGTCACGAGAGTGAGAGGCTATTTAACACGATTTTGTCACGAGAGTGAGAAATTAATTAAGGTTAGAGCCGACACTGCGAGAGCGTGGGGATTGAACCGGATAGTGGAAATTAGGCAACATATCTAAATACAGCGAGAGTGCTTTAGATACGTTTAGGATATTATTGGCTTTCAAAATATATTTCCTAGTTACCGGGCGAGCGAGAGCAAAATCTTGGGATTAGGGAACATGACTTTAGTTAATACCGCGAGAGCGTGAGGCGAAGTCTTTAAGTTGGTATATTCTACGGAACTAAGTTATAGTCGTAATTAGTACCCGAATTCTACAAAGTCCTTTAGGAACGCGGAATCCATATTCCGGCCTCTGTTTATTATCAAATTTTCTTAGTTTTATTTTAGTTCTAGTCTTAGTTTCCCTTTTATCAATTATCATTAGCCTTGGCTTTACAAAGTAACGATAGATTACGGTAGGTTGACATTGGTTTCTGTGGGTTCGACAATCTTTTATATTACTTCGATATTTCCGTGCACTTGTGGACGCATCAAGTTTTTGGCGCCGTTGCCGGGGACCAACAATCAATATTGTTATTCCATTGTTGCACCGTATAGACTAAAGCACTCCTATAAAAAAAATAAAAAAATAAAAAATAAAAATTTAAAAACTATGTATCACCCAAATTTTCTCTATGATAACCACTCACAATATCTTGAGGAGTCGCACCCAAATTTTCTCTACAATTACCAACCGCAATACTCCCAATATTTTGAGGAACCGCAACCAAATTTTTCCTATGATTACCATTCTCAAAATTTCGAGGAACCGCAAGAATCTCATAATTTCAACCTAGAAATATTAATGCAGGATTTCAATGCGACACTGACTCACTCCCAATATCTCGAGGAACGGCACCAAAATTTCCTCTACGATCACCATTCCCAATATTTCGAGGAACCACAAGAATCTATTAATTCCAACCTCGAAGCATTAATGGAGGATTTCATTGAAACAACAACTAATTCTAGGTTAGAATCTATGATAGAGCACTTTGTGGAGACACAAACTCTCCAGAATGAAGAGCTTAGAAGACAACATCTCGATACTTATGAAACCCTTAAGCAGATAAACACAATAGTCGAGTCCCTCGCGACTCACACTGAGGCATTGGAGACTCAAATCTCCTTGCTTGCACAGACACCTATAGGACCCTCCCCTGAGGAGCATGTGGATGTTGTAACAACCATTAATGAAAAACAAATCGAGAATCCCGAGGAGAGTGATAATGAGGTTGAGGAGAGTGATATTGAGGTTGAGGAGAGTTCTGGTGAGGAAGAAGTAGAGATTGAGAAAAATTTACTAAGACCACCTGAAAGGGAGGTCGTCAAAGAGGTAGAGAAAGTAGCACCTAAGGATGTTCCTCATGCCTATACCCCACCAATTCCTTTCCCGCATAGGAGTGTAGACTCCCAATCCAAAATGCATGTGGAGGTATTGGAAAATATCCACACCGACGCATCTTTGTTTGAGGTCACGCATAAAAAGAGAAAATTCGAGGACCATGAAACTAGGGATATCATTACTGCTAAGAGGGTAAGGTTAAACTTTGAGGTGATGGATGAAATAACTAAGCCCAAACTTGAAAAACTAATACTTAGGATAGATCCAGAACCACCACCACGAGTTCAAAAGAATGAACCACCCTACAGAAGGAAGAAAAGAAAAGGTGAGGGATATGTGAGATGGCTTGATAAATGGCCTTGGAAACCGAAGATTAACACTCCTAACCGTCGAGCTATCGACTTTAAACAAAGCCTTGCGTGGGAAGCAACCCACGAACTTTTAATTTAATGTTTTCCTTTTATTGTTTGTGTTTACAGAAAATAAAGAATTGTATCTCTTGTCACGTCTCGGCCATATTTAGGCGAAAAATCTCTAGATGACAACCCCTTAAGATGAGTTGGTGCCCACGCACATTCCTGCGAATGTCGCTGCTGGTGGTGACACCAATGATGAGTATGATAGGAGATATCACGTCTCTCCCATTCGTAACTTACATCCTCCTTGTTCTTTGCATGGTCAGGTTCCACCTGCACACACCGCACCGTATTTTTCTAACAATTTTTGCAGGTACTTCCTTCGGAAATAGGCAATATAATGAGAGGCTTCAAGAAAATGAAGTCTCAGCGAATTTAGATAACTCGTAGTACAAGACACCGGAGTAGAAGTGACCAGCGAAGACAGGGACAGCAAGGGAAGAATCAGCGCAAATTTGGCCATGGTAGCACGCAATGGCATTCATACAGGTTCTATCTTTCCTCTACCACCTTTTATCAAAACATTGAGGACAGTGTTTGGTTTAAGTGTGGGGGAGGAACATTTACCGCTTTCATTTTACCGCTTTCTAGTTAGGTTTACTGTTATCCAGTATGATTTTAAAATTTTTTCTGTTTTAAATGTTTCGTTCATCTGTGCATGTGCTGTCGAGTCTTTATGGTGATTTTATGTTGTCTATCGATTTCCCCATTCCCTTGAGCCACACAAAATATTTTGAAAATTTTTGAGCTAAAAATAGTGTTTCTTTTGAAAATCTTAGGTTACAGACGAAATTGAGGTTAGACTGTGAGACTTGGGAAAATTCTGCAAGATCGGTATCGTCTTAACACCGTGAGCCTCTAAATTATGGAAATCAATTTGAGTACTTGTTATGCCATAGCCTTAAGTTCTCACCCCCTTAGTAGTCCCTAAGTAGTTTATTTAGCAGTCAACACCATCCTAAGCACGCACTAAGTAGGAAGCCGATGCAAATAAGTGTATGATCTCAGGCTTAAAAGGCAAATTAAGAAAAGAAAAAAATGAATGCTCCTTCTAAGTTAGGTGATCCTCACCCGATCATTTAGCCCAACGGTTCAAACTTCTTTAGTGATATTTAAGACAATGTACCAAAAGAAAGAAAGAAAAAATGATAATAATGAGATCATAGTCGCTAACAGGCCATCCTACCATGAGTGTGAAAGGATAACGGGCTTAATGTGATTGTGCCAGAATGAAAAGGGATAAAAGAAGGATGAGTGAGTTAGGCTTAGGTATAATGACATATTCAGATTGGTTTGTATAGGATGGAGTTGATGACCGCAAAAGCGGAATTGTGTTGTTACGATATCCTTAGTGTGTGAGCAAGTACCTATCGACACAAACTTAACCAAAGTAGAGTTGGTATCCTAGGATGAGTATCTGTATGCACTATTTGTCTTACGAGTCATGTTTTGCTTGAGGACAAGCAAAGGTTTAAGTGTGGGGGTGTTGATAACACGAAAATGTATCATATATTTGCCTTGATTTACGACTAATAATTACGTTATTTCAGCTTAAGTTCCGATTATTCCGCGAGTATTCTAGTGTTTTCGCAGGTATTTCATTGTCCAAGCTAAAAAGGAGCAAAGTAGAAAAACATGAAGAAATGAGAAGAAAACAGAAAGAAATGACTAAGAAAAAAATAGAAAATGGAAAGTGGTGTGTGTGACGACCGTCACACAACCACCACGACCGTCACGCTTCCAAAGGCTGCCACGTCCGTCACACACTCACCACGACTGTCACACGCACAAAGTGGTTATTATGTTCAGAAACGCAGACGTGGATAAAGAAGACCAATGCACACGCACGATCAACATTTTCTCCTACATTCTCTCAAACACAGCTTCTCCAACTTCCCATTCTCTCCACTACTTCTCTAACTTCCCATTATCTCCACTATTTTTCACATGAATTCTTAAGTAACTTCCAACCTGTTATCACTATATATAGGACCTATAATTTAGTTTCAAGGGACGGAAGTTTTGTGCGCGAAAGCGCTGTTCATAGATTTAGGCAGAAATTACCATTGTAAAAGTGGTAGTTCTCTCACATCGAGGAACTACTACACCATTAGTATTTAGGCCTATAACTTGTAACGCTTGGATCAAAGCTTGCCGCCATTTTCAAAGTTAATTCCAGTTTCTTTACAGGTTTCTTTTTATCGCATTATTTATTATAATTGCTTTATTTGCCAAATTTAATTATTATGTCGTTCTTTATCGTAACCGTAATGATTTATGCGTTTTTAATTAATTCCATGTTTGGCTAAATAGTTTAGAGTCCGGCGTTTGAGGACCGTCGTTACCGGCGGGACTCGGTAGAAAATAATAGGTGCAAACTTATGATTAAAATTCTGTTTTGGTTTTAATTTCCAAGTCTAATTTAAATAGCTTTGTCACGAGAGTGAGAGGCTATTTAACACGATTTTGTCACGAGAGTGAGAAATTAATTAAGGTTAGAGTCGGCACTGCGAGAGCGTGGGGATCGAACCGGATAGTGGAAATTAGGCAACATATCTAAATACAGCGAGAACGCTTTAGATACGTTTAGGATATTATTGGCTTTCAAAATATATTTCCTAGTTACCGGACGAGTGAGAGCAAAATCTTGGGATTAGGGAACATGACTTTAGTTAATACCGCGAGAGCGTGAGGCGAAGTCTTTAAGTTTTATTTTAGTTCAAAATATAGTTCCATATTTCGGCCTCTCTTTATTATCAAATTTTCTTAGTTTTATTTTAGTTCTAGTCTGTGTTTTGGGCATCGGCTTAGGGATCAAGCTAACCTAAAACTATAAATAGAAGGAGTAACCCCTATTCTTGTAACAACTTGAATTCCCAAAATTTTGCAGTTGCAAAGTGAATAAGTTTTTCACAGTTTATGGACAGAGATTTACTCTACAGAAATCACCATCTTCCTCTTTATTTTGTCAAACACTAATTTTCTTTCTTCTACAATTTTTCTTTCTTTTCATTGTTATTATGTATCGATAATAATCTTGTTCATCAAGATTGGTAGAAATTCTCCATAAATTGTGGTGAATTTCCAACAAAACACACTTTGTTTGTGGTGAAGAACTGTGTACAATCACTACACGAATTTGTAGATGACCCTGCCGGCTCCGGACCACACAAATAAAACATTTTTCCTAATTTTATCCTGTTATCGAAAATTTCAAATATCTTCAAAATTTCCGGTATAACGAAAATTTGCAAATTTCCGGCATACCGAAAATTTGCAAATTTCCGGCATACCGAAAATTGCAAATTTCCAGAAGTTTTTGCAATTTACTGGATATCGGATTTTTTCAAATTTTCCGTATAAACGCGTGAATTTTCAAAAATGCAAAGAAATACGTATGAGAAATTTCAAAAAAACTATCAAAAATTTTGTTTTTAAATGTTCAAAAAAGTGAAATTTTTTAAAAATTAGTAAAATTTAATAGATAAATATTAACAAGGATAATTTTGAAATATTGAAAATTTCGGGAATGACAAGTATAATATGGAAGATGACAAAATTAAAATCTCGCTAGTCTTCCACAAAGCTTTCTATCCTTCATTTGTAATCCCACACTGATTTGTTGACGCAAAGTAGGATGCAAGGTTTTTATAACACGGTCGTACAGAAAAACCACATGTTGAATCCACAATTTAAATAAACTTATCTTGACTTAATTTTATTCCTTGTAGAATTAAATGTTCCATATATTATTGTTCCCACACAATTTCATTCATATTGTTGTCTAAAAGAGAGCAGGACTAAGTCCAATTGATTTGTGATATATCTGCCACTAACACATCAACATTCTAGGTTGTCAAAAACAATGCAGGAAATATGTGTTGTATGGTATTGTTCTTGTTCCATTTATCCTTCCAAAATTTGATTTTCATCCATCGCTTAGCTTCAATGCAATGTTCATTGCTAACTAGTCTACTTTGTTCAACTAAATATTTTCAACACATAGCAAATTTCTCCACCACACTAAATAAATTCTAGGGTTAAATATGATTGTTGTCCTCTTAAATATCGTAAATTTCATTTTTAGTCCTTCAAAATATTTTATTTAAAGAATGGTCTTTCTAAATTTTTTTTATCCACACTTTTAATCCCTCCTGCAATTTAGCGATAAATTTCACAACTTAACGACTGAATTAGCGACAGTTTTAACAGCGATTTATTACTTAGCGACTGAATTAGCGACAATTTTAGTATTAGGAACCAAAATCGTAGATAAAATTTTTTATGAGAATCATTCTTTGAAAAAAATATTTAAAACAACTAAAAACGAAATTTGAAATATTTAAGAAGATTACAAACATATTTAACCCTAAGTTCTATTTATAAAATTTATAACTCCGTCATTAATTTTACCTTTACCTCTTAAAGATAATAAGGGGCACAATCTCATAGGTGAGGCAATTATAACTTCCTCTTCTACACATAATTGTATGCTTCAGAAGTGTGCATACGCGCCTCGCCCGTGATGTAGTGGTTGTTTCTATGAAAGTTTATTCATTTTTACTCCAAGTTGCTATAACTTCCTTAACAACAAGTCCACTATAGAGTTGTCTTGTTATAACAATTTAGACGTAATCCCAAGATATATAAATGTTAAAACCAATTAAGCAATGAAAATAGTTGCCAATTTTGAAGAGTCGACATAAGCATAGATATGCGAATGAGTTCAAGTGTTTGGCTTCAAAACCTTACTAGATTGGTGTTTGAGAATAGAGTTGCCAAATTTTGAGTGTCCCTTCAAGTTTTCCCGTCAACTCATCTAGTTGAACATCATGACATCCTCCATAATCACATTTTTAAAGGTCTTATATTTCTTTTGAAATTGTATCGTGGACACGACTGTCTTTGAGGGTGTGTAAGATTGACTATAATACATAATCTTGAGATTTTGAAAGTAAAATTATAGTTAAACAAAGTCTCCTAAAAATATGTCATGGTTAAAAAAAAATAGGACTTCTATTAATTTTTTCATAATTGAATTATAACTAATTAACACAAAGCCTCTTAAAAATTAAGATGTCTGTTTTTTCATAATTGAATCATAACTACTAACATAAGACCTCTAAAAAAATTAAGACGGTTTTGAAGATAATACTAATCAAAGCGAATAATTATTTGCTCCAAACATTAACCAACAAGAGATATTCATTAATTAAAATAACCATTCATTTATCAAAACAAAATTATAATTGATTTAATAAAAAAAGATATGACTAACCTCATAACGAATAAATTGCATAAATAATGTTGAAGGGTAATTCAGTATTTTTAGTTGTTTTCACTTGTACTTAAATAAGTGTAGCTTTTAACAGAATTAGATGTAACCATTCATTGTAACTATTTTGCAAGAGTAATAGAAGTTTGTTATTCAATTCTCTCTCTTCTTCCATCTTCGTCTTCTTCATCTTGTGCACTACCAATTGGTATCTAGAGCTCCAGTTCAGGTCCACAGGAAAACACAAGTGAGGTGAGGCGTTGTGTGATTGATTTTGTTTCTTGAATTCGTGTCGAATTTTTTTATTGGAATCGTAACAGAATCACATTTCTTGATTCTGCGAGATTGAGAAACACTAGTGTTTGGTGAGATCTTAGTGAATTGTACAAAGTTGAAGATGAACGAAAACGGTAATCTGAGTACTAAGCTTCCAGTGTTCGATGGCAAGAACTGGAATCGAGGGATGATTTAGATGCGTGTGTTGTTAGGCGCTCAAGATGTTCTTGATTCCATCAACAACGGTTACGTTCTGGTTGAACTTCCATCAAATGCAACTGATGCACAGAGGAATGCTCAGTGTGATCTGAGGAAGAAGGATCAAAAGGTTTTGTTTCTACATCCATCAGTGTGTGGATGCAAATGTGTTTGAGAAGATCGTTGATTCTACGACGGCAAAGGCTGCGTGTGACACACTGGTACGGTGCTACTCGGTGATGCATCAGTGAAGGAGGTGAAGCTTTAGTCTCTACGTAAGTAATATGAGAATCTCAGCATGAAGAACAATGAGAAGGTACCTGACTACATCTCCAGAGTGATTCTGATCATAAATGAAACGAAGTCATGTGGAGAAACTTTCTTTAAAGAAAAGATCACTGAGAAGGTACTTAGATCTCTTACTCCTCAATTTTATTACATTGTTGTAGTAATTGAACATTCTACAGATCTTACACTACGCAAAAAATGAGTTTTCGCAGCGCAACAAAGACAATGCTTTCTGGTAGAAGCGCTGCTATATGTTTCGCTAAAAACAAAAATAAAAAACGAAAGAAAAAATCGCTGCTAAATGGGGGACATAAGACAGCGCTTTTGAAAAGCGCTGCTAAAGCCCTAAGGCAGGTGAACTTTAGAAAGCGTTTTATGAAAAGCGCTGCTAAATGTGGGACATAAGGCAACGCTTTTAAAAAGCGCTGCTAAAGAGCTTTCGTACAACACGCTTTAGCCAGCGCTTTTGGAAAGCGCTGCTAAAGGACTTTCATTAATCCCACATAAGAAAGCGCTTTTACCCCCAAAAGCGCTGCTAAAGGATTAACATAAGAAAGCGCTTTCTAAAAGCGTTGCTAAAGGTGTTTTAAAATATTAAAATTAAAACATATTCTGATCTCCCTCTATTTTCATTACGACCGTTTCTATTTTCGCCCTAGCGACTACTGTTTCTCTTCTTCCTCCATTTTTTCTGCAAACGAACGAAACCACGCCGTCCGCCGTCGTTCTGCAAACGAAATCCGTCGTGGCTTTACTCCGTTTGTGGCTTCCCTCCGTCGTTTATGCTTACTCACACTGTCGTCCGCCATTGTTGATTGTTTCTTTGAGGTTTTTACTCTCCTTTTTCTGGTTTTCTCTCCATTGATGAAAATGTCTAATATTCTCCATTGTAGACTGTTTCTCTGATGTTTCTGTGAGATAAATTTGGTGTATTATTAGTTGTTGATGTTAGGTCTTCATTTTTTGATTTGTAGGAGTTAGTTAGTGATTAATTGGAAAAGTGATTAATTAGAAAAGTGATTAATTAGTAGAAGTTAGTATAGTGATTATTGTGTAAAATGTGATTAATTTGTAGAAGTTAGTTTAATGATTAATTTGTAGAATAGTAGAAGTTAGTTTAATGTGTAAAATTTGTAGAATAGTGATTAATTCGAAAATTCAAGGTAGTTAAGAGTGTTGTAGAAGTTATATTGTGGAAGTTGTTATAGGGCTATTTGTAAAGTTAAAGTGAACATTTATCGGAAAATTTTAGTGATGTAAGAATTTGGTTGTTATTGAAAATGATAATGAAATTAGTAGTTAAGTGAACTAGTGATTGAATTTATTTTGAGAGATGATTGAAAATGATAAATAGTGATTGAATTGTTACTTGAACTTAAGCGTTGAAGTTGTTTTTTTTTTTTACAATGTTGAGTTGAAACTATACCATGCTATTTAATTTAATGATGATGTTTACTAAATTTATTTCTTGAAACATTGACTTGTTATATGTTGTATACACCATCACTTACTAACTTACGTTCATTTGCTATAGGGGTTACTTGTGAAGAGTGAATTCGGATCGTTTTCAAGAATCCTACACTTTGTGGTTCAGTCCAGAAGTTGCTGACTTCTATATAGACAGGTACGTAGTTGTTATTTTGTTTTTGTTTTGCTTACTTAGTAAAATCATGGATAAAAAATGGATGTCGTCCAATCGATTGTTGAAAGAGTACGAGAATGGGGTATCAAAATTCGTTAAGTTTGCTGTTGAACACGCCAAAGACCCAAGTCGAATCACATGTCCTTGCTTGAGTTGTTGTTTTGGGCGTCGGATTGACGCGGGTCAGATGGAGTCGCATTTAAAGAGGCATGGAATTGATCGAAGTTATACAAGTTGGACACTTCATGGTGAGAAAAGTAACCGGAATGTTGAACCGGGGGATAATACAACCTATGCTTCAAACGACAATGCCACAGATACATACGATTGTGATCGAGTCGAAGAGATTGCAGAAGCACTTGAAGAAGATCTTCAGGATTGTCCCAAAATGTTTGAGAGGTTGGTAAGCGATGCAGAGAAACCGTTGTATAAGGGTTGCACTAAATTCACAAGATTATCAGCAGTATTAAAGTTATACAACTTAAAGGCGGGTAATGGATGGTCAGATAAAAGTTTCACAGAGTTATTAGCCCTTATGAAAGATATGCTTCCGGAGGATAATGTTCTTCCCAATCGAACATATAAGGCCAAAAAGATGTTGTGCTCTATTGGCATGAGCTATGATAAGATACATGCCTGTCCAAATGATTGCGTTTTGTTTCGAAATGAGTATGCATCGTTAAATGAGTGTCCTAAATGCGGTGTCTCTCGATATAAGAAAAAGTTGTCTCCAGCAAAAGTCTTGTGGTATTTTCCTATAATTCCGATATTTAGACGCATGTTTCATAGTTAAACCGATGCAAGAAACTTGACTTGGCATGCAGATGAAAGAATTATAGATGGAAAGTTTTGACATCCGGCAGATTCACCACAGTGGACGAAAATTGATAATGATTATCTTGAATTTGGAGAAGAAGCAAGAAACCTTCGCTTGGCATTATCTACTGATGGAATGAACCCACACGGTCTTCAAAATATCTCCAGAAGCTAAAAGAGAAAAAGCTCATTCACACCTTTTGGGGAGAAGTTGTTGCCACTGCAGCATATGTGCTCAACAGGTGTCCAACTAAGAAGCTAAAGGAAATTGTTCCTTTAGATAAGTGGACTGGAGATAGGCAAAGTGTGAGCCATCTGAAGGTGTTTGCTTCTGTTTGTTACAAACATGTTCCAGATGCTAAGAGAAGGAAAACAAAGTTATGTTGCTTGTAGGGTACCACAATACAAGTGCTTATAAGCTCTACTGTCCTGTTACTAACAAGGTTGAATTCAACAAAGATGTCATTGTGAAAGAATCAAAATTGTGGGATTAGAACAAGTCTCAATCAAACTCTGGTGCGGTGTTAACACCTGAGTTAACTTCTGGGGATATTTTAGAATCTAAAGAAGGTTCTGAAGATGAGTCAGAGTCTGAAGGTGACTCTGAAGCTGGAGAAGACTCTTAAGGTGAATCTAATGTTGATCTAGATTCTGATAGCGATTCACACTCTAGTGGTGATCCAGACTCTATGAATATTCTAGACTCTAAAGGTAGTCATGCCTCTAAAGGTGGTACTTTTGGGGTTCCAGCATCTAATATTGTTCCAGTGTTTGAAGAAGATTCTGGACATGTTTAGAGGCCACAAAAAATCAAACAAATACCAAAGAGATTTGCAGAGTTTGACATGTTTCATGATACTGAAATAGACTCTGAAGGGGAAGTTATTCAGTGTGACATATTAGTAGCCTCTGAACCAATTAGTGTTGAAGAATCGCTCAAGAAGAAAGTGTAGGTGAATGCCATGAAAGAAGAACTTAAGGCTATAGAAAGAAACAAGACTTACTTGTTGATGTCATGATTCAGAATCCCGAAAAATTGAATACCTGGATCTTCCTTTGTATCTCACACTCCCGTTCACAACTCTCAATGGGGCACTTTATAGAGCCGTCGGTTATGTTTCTGATTCTTATGATTACTGAGGGGACCTAGCCATATATATATATATAACCTTAGTCCCTACCCATTATGGGCCTAAGGTTAAAGCCCACACTTTTTCCCACATCAATCAGGTTTTAGATACTCAGCCTTTAATTAAAAGAGATCATTTAACCAATAAAAGGTTTTATATATGCACCCTCATCAAAATCACGATTGACCTATTTTTTACAAACTAAACAACAATTGATTGTAGCCCATAAAAAGTTAGATAAATCTAACAGTCATACCATATTGAAAAAGAAATATGATGCATGATTGGTTTTTTGTGCATGAAGTATTTAATAATAAGCATGAAAGACCATTGAATATTGATAGTCAACAAATTTCAATAGAGATAAGCAACCAACTTTGTTTATCATCTTAACATCTCTCAGACTAAGACCTCCTTTAGACAAAGGTAAACAAATAACCTTTCAAAGATGTAGTAATCAGCTTTCTATTGTTTATGCTACTTGTCTCCAAAAAATTTCTAATGCAAGAATCTAGTTTTTAATAAGATTGATTGGCCATTCATAAATCCTAAGACTATACATAAACATGTCGTGTATGACTAACTGGACCGATTAAACCCACCCATCATAGAAAGAAGGTGTCCCTTCTAATTAACTAGCTTGACTAATACTTTATTTGCTATGATATGGAAATGATAAATTCCAATCTTGTATTTGAATGTAGAAACTCCAAGATAGTTAAATGTTGTCTTCCCCACAGTGAATCCAAGCATATCTGCAATGTGCTTCAACGTAGATCAAGAAGTACATCCACCAGAATTTTGACCATATTCTTGAAGGATATGGTTAATGAGTTTATCATTTTTCCTGTAACGTGGCAAAATATCATAAGGTCATATGCAAAAAAGTGTGGCTAGGAATTATTGTCTTACAAACTGATATGTATGTCAACTTACCTTGATCCACCAACATAGATAAATGCGTACTAAGTTCCTCTTCAGCATTGCAGGATAGCAAGGAAGATGAATAATCTCCTTGCCTCAGTCTTCTAGAGAAAAACAATCCTACAGTTTTTCCATTTATCATGATTGATAGTTTTCCTGAGTGTAAAATGGTAAGTATCCAATCACAAAATTTTGGATCAAAACCAAATTGAACAAAAACTTTAATATGATATTGCCAAACTATTGTATCAAAGACTTTTCTAACGTCTATCTTTAAAGTCATACTACCTTTAAAATATTTCTTGTCCAGCATATTAATGGCTTCTAAAGTAATTCCAATGCACTCATTAATATGTTTTTCCCCAATGAAGCCTCGTTGATGTTCTGAAACAATTTTAGGAGCTAAGATGCCCTACATGTCTGTAGTGATCTTAGTGATTATTTTGAATTGAAAATTTGCAAGAGCAATATGTCTATATTTCTCTATAGAAATGTTTCATGTTGTTTAGGTATCATAGTCACATTGATTAAATTGGGATTATAAATGATCCAACCTTATTCAAAGAATTGATTCAATGAATTTATCACATTAGTCCTTATTTTATTCGAATAGGCTTGGAAAAGACATCACCCTAAAGCCATTAGAGCATAGAGTATAATTATCATCCATATTATACATTACATTCTTAATAGGGGGTGATCATACCTGGATTAGATTATTTGAAAGTGGCCAACCGTGTCTGGAATAATCGCTACTTCAGTGATGATGAGAGACAGCAGGGGGTGTACCTGTAGGACACTCTGATGCTTAAGACAGTGAGTGCACAACAAATACAGAGAGCATGAGTGAGAGTAAGAAGTTAACTTATCCTGACCCTCTCAAGTGAGAGGGTATTTATAGGAGACCCCCAGTGCGTGGCCAACGGTTATTTGCGATGGGTGGGACCAACGTGTGACCCGTTCCAAGTAACTGCTAGGGCTTGCGTGTAGTAATAATGACCAGCTCGTGGTCAACACCCTAGTGTAACTGTCCTTTTAATGCCATTATTAGACGGTTACATGAAACATATTTGTGTAGATAAGACCGTTGATGGGCTCCTCGGGGAAGAGTCTATAATGTCGAGGAGATGTGGTGGTCGTGGTTTGGACCTGGCCTAATGGAGGCGAACCATGTATGTCGAGGACCTACGAGTCAGCGGGGATTGGGGGTGTTCTTACGGGGAGAAGCTAATCTGTCGAGGAGGTCCTCATCAGGGCGTGATGTCTTCCTTTGTCTTCGGATACTCGAGTGTCCTCGGATTCTCAGGGTGCTCGACATGCTTTTGGTCTTGCGTATGGTAGTCATGTGCCCTTCTCTAGGACTTTATTGGGCTTCCTCAAGTTGTATGGATTGGGCCTGTTTGATTGTAGGAAATCACGGTCCAGTCCAGAACAGGAGCCCCCCCAAGTCGTTGCTTCGAGGTATCAGAGTAATGACTTGAGGGTCAATAATCGCGTCGGGGAAATGCCAAGGGATGATCCGAGGAGGATATCAGCATGGTCGAAATTTTCATGACGTTGGGCCATGATGACCTGCGGACAGTTATCATGAGGCGGGCACCGACGGCTTATGGGCAATGAAGAGTAGCATCTGGTTAAAGTGTTGGGGAGATGAGAAGTTTCCGTTTGAAACGATGGGATGACGAAAGGACACGCGTGGATTTTTTGACTGGTGTCAGTGTGCCACGTGTCACTAGTCATCATTGCATAGGGTGGCTGCCTAGGGTCGAGTACTCGAGTGTCGCAGGCTTCTCGAGTTTTGTGATTTATCTATAAATACTCTCCCTTCCCTTTATTTCTCATTTTTCGCTCTTTTGTTCCAGAATTGTTGCCTCTTTTTTCTCCGTTTTCTCATCCTCCGCTTGCTACCGTCAACCACCGCAAGTTCGCCGTGAAACGCCATGCTACGCCGCGCCTGAACCCTAATCCACCATTTACAAGGTATTTTCTTCAAAACTGTTGTTTTCTCTGGCATTTTCTTTAAGTTTGACTCGCTTAAAATCATTTCTCTATTGAACTGGTGAAGTTCTCATGAGAAATGGAAGGATTCCTGGCGAGTACGGCAGGGATCTTTGGCTGTTTCAAGAGAAAAAACGTATGAAATTTTCTTTGTTTTTGTTAAATAAAACCTCTTTCGCGGGGAATATAATGGACATCGCGGGGACCTGATAATGTTTTGGGTTCCCTACAATTACTCTCTTTCGTTGATTTCACGGGGAAAGGGGCAAGATTGTTCGGGGAAGCGATGAGTTTCCCGGGGATATCTGTTATTCGTCTTCGACTGGTTAGTTTGGTATGACTGGTCGAATTCACCTGTTCCCTTCTGTTTTTCAGGTTGATGGACAGATTGGCTGCTGAAGTGGTCGTAGGTGAATTCGAGGAGGATAGCCAAGCTGAGGTCCCGATGGCCCATATGGCTTTTAGGCAAGAGCGTCCGCTTGAGGACTGGGTATGTGGTGAGGCCCTCACCATGTCGTCCGTCTTCACATTCCCCGACGAAAATGGGTTTTGCACTGTTAAACCTAGGTTGCTCGGTTCAGAGCAATCCTGGAAAGTGTACCGTCCCAATGAGGATCAGCGTATATGTACACCTTATATGGGAATGCGTTTCCCGATGTACGAGTTTATGTTTCAAGAGGCGGGGTGGAGGTTCCCCTTCACAGACTTCCAGGAGGGGGTCTTTAAATGGTTAAAATTGGCGCCATCGCAAATCCATCCGAATTCTTTGGCCTTTCTCCGGGCTTTTGAGCTCGTCTGCAAAATACTTGGAGATCAGGACAACAGCCTTTTCTTCCGAATTTTTCATCTGCAGCGGTCTACGACTGACGGTCGACACGGCTGGGTGTCGTTCAAACAGAATAAAGCTCTATTCCATACCTACTTGGACTCTGTTCGAGATTTCAGGTGGCGTTATTATTTTGTGAAGCCGGTCTCTCCCGAGGCTATTAATTCGATCTATGATCGGGTGAATCAAGAAGTGAATGGGCTGCCCACAGAAGTGATGGTGCCAAAATTCCCCCTCTACTAGACAGAGGAGCACTATGAAGAGGGGGTTGACAAATATAAAGTGAGACATAATAAGCTCAATGTCGAAGACTGCGAGGCTTATGACAAGATTGTCGAGTACGTGGAGAGTTTGAATAAAATCTCTGGCGTATCCGAGGGCGGAGAGACCTCGACAGGTGGTGATGAGCAGGTGCCGAAGATCCGTCGCCTGATTAATACTCGTGTCTTGCTCGAGACTTTCTCCGATGAGGAGGCTGTCGAGCTTTTAGGTGGTGCACGATCCTCGAGTTATATTTGTCTCTTGTGTGCTCTTCTTGTTTTACTAATATTTTTCTTTCTTTTTGTAGGGAAAATGGTCAAAGCAGGAGACAGATACGCGAAGTTAAGGGCGAAGAGGGCTAGGGAAGAACAATCTCGTCTGGTCGAACAAAGTACCTCTCAGCCTGCCTCCTCGGCGATAGTGCCCGAGAATGCTCCCTCTACTGCGGTGCCTGAGGGTTTCGAGCAAACTCATGCAGCGTTAACTGCACCTGTGACCTCTGAGGATCAGTCCCTGGGGGCTCAAAGGACACCTAAGCGGGCAAGGTTGCTGGGCCGCTCATTGTTGACGTGGAGGGTAGTCCTTCTCCTCCTCCTGCAAGCTTCGAGATTCCTCCGTGTTATCTCCAGCGCCGCTATTTCTCCGAGGCTGTTTGTCCTCGCGTCGCCCCTTTAGAAGTCCAGGAATTATTGGGGAGTACTCCGGAAGCGAGGAGGAAAGTAATCATGGAGGATATGTCTGCCGTTATGCGGCTTTGTTCGGCTGCCCTCGTTTTGAATGAGGAGAGTTGTTCTTCATCTGAGCTTTCTCGATTGGAAGAAAGGCTTCAGGCTTTGGAGGCTGAATTGCTCGGCGTGCAGAAGGATTTGAAGGACTGCAGGGAGCTGAACAGGGAACAAAGCGAGCAGCAAAAATGGTCGGAGAGGAAGTTGAAGGAAGCTGAGGACGCGGCGAAGGGCCACCTTGCTCGGGTTGCTGCGTTGGAGGGGGAAGAGCAGCGTCTCAAGGGCAGGATAGTTGAATTAGAAGAAGCTGTTCGGCCAGCCGAAAACAAAACTGAGGAGGATAAACAGTTAACCTCTCGAGCAGCCCTGATAGCCAAGCTTAGGGAGGTCGAGAAGGATCTTCGGTTAGCTGAAGATGATGCTCTAGAGTTTACAGATGTCGGGTTCCAGAATGTTGTGGCGCAGCTTAAGCTCCTGAATCCGAACCTTGTAACTGATGGGGCTGATTCCAAGTTTGAGGTGGTCGACGGCAAGATTGTGTTGCCCGGATAAACAGTCGGCGGGGAACAGGAGAATCCCGAGGCAACTGATGCTGCTGCGGAGTGATGGTGTATTCAGTTTGGCCTGCGTGCCAATTTTTTGTATTGACTGGCTTGCGTGCCATACTTTTTGTATTGACTGGGCTGTGGGCCATACTTTTTGATTTGCCCGGCCTAAGAGCCAGGGCTTTATGTAATATTTTTACAATGGGCTTGCCCGATTTAATACTTCCGATTTTCCTCTTTATCTGATCTGTGTGTGGTATTTTACTTATTTTTATCTAAGTTATTTTGAATTTGCTGGATACTTGGGAGTTTGCTCGACTTTAGTGATCCTCGACTGCGAAGAGAGCTGGTCGAGAGGTCAAGGGTTGTACTCCGACCTTCAACGAAGCTAAGAGGTCGATCGAGGTCTTAGTTTCATGGCGTGAACTTCCCATCGCGAGCTGGGTGTTATGCCTACAAGGTACGTCGACGACGGAGCTCGATAGAGTACTCCTCGCCGGGTCAATAGTTCACCGCACACACAACGTGACTTGTGACCTTCGTTAGCGTACAGAGGTGTCATGCTTGTACCATGGCACGCTCCCCGTAACGGCGACTTTTGTATAGTTACATGTGGCATTCAACTGTAATATTGTTTAAGCTTCTCAGCATTCCATGGTCGAGCAAGTTGTTCACCTTGGAGGTTTTCGAGGTAATAAGCACCTGTCCCCGTCTTTGGGATGACGCGGTAAGGGCCCTCCCAGTTAGCGGCCAGTTTTCCTTCACGTGAACTTTTCTGATTTCGCCGTAAGACAAGGCTGCCTACTGGGAAATCTCGTTTGATGACTTTGTCATTATAACGCAAAGTTATTTTTTGTTTTAAAGAGGCTTCTCGGAGGGATGCGCCCGTCCTTATTTCTTCGACAAGGTCAAGTTCTTCGCGAAGGGCTTCGTTGTTTGCTTCTTCGTCAAGAGGGGCTTCTGTCCTTCTTGAAGGTTCCCTGATTTCCACGGGAATTACTGCCTCGGTTCCATATGTTAGTCGGAACGGGGTCTCCCCGGTCGTGGAATGAGGGGTAGTTCAATATGCCCAGAGAACGCTGTGTAACTCCTCGACCCACCTTTGTTTGGCTTCGCCGAGTCGTCGTTTGAGTCCTCGAAGTATTACTCTGTTCGCCGCTTCAGCTTGCCCGTTGGTTTGTGGGGGTTTGACTGACGTAAAATGTTGTTTCGTACCCAGTTTGGCGACGAAGTCTTGGAAATTTCCGTCGGTGAACTGTGTCCCATTGTCCGTGACAATGGCCTGAGGCACGCCGAATCGGGCGAGTATATTTCTTTTGTAGAAACGTAATATGTTGAAAACAGTGATCTTGGCTAGTGCTTCTGCCTCGATCTACTTTCTGAAGTAATCTACCCCGACGATGAGGTATTTATTTTGGTATGATCCTACGACAAAGGGTCCGAGGATATCCATTCCCCACCACACAAAGGGCCACGGGGATGACAATGATTTAAGCTCGTTTGGAGGAGTGAGGTGCATGTCAGCGTGCCTCTGACAGCGGTCACACTTTTTGACGTGTTCTTTTGCGTCTTGTTGCATAGTGGGCCAGTAATATCCTGCTCTGATAGCTTTTCGAGATAAGGATCTTCCGCCTAGATGTTGTGCGTTGATTCCTTCATGTATTTTCTGGAGAATTTCGGAGACTTTATTTTCCTCGACGCACCGGAGTAGAGGGATGGAGAATCCTCGACGATATAGCTTACCTTCGACTATGGTGTATGCACATGCCCGCCTCCTAACTATCCCAGCTTCTTTAGGGTTGTCGGGCAGTGTGCCCATCGTCAGGTATTCGTAAATTGGAGTCATCCAACAGTTTGCGTCCCCAATGGCCTGAGGCACGCCGAATCAGGCGAGTATATTTCTTTTGTAGAAACGTAATATGTTGAAAGCAGTGATCTTGGCTAGTGCTTCTGCCTCGATCCATTTTGTGAAGTAATCTACCCCGACGATGAGGTATTTATTTTGGTATGATCCTACGACAAAGGGTCCGAGGATATCCATTCCCCACCACGCAAAGGGCCACGGGGATGACAATGATTTAAGCTCGTTTGGAGGAACGAGGTGCATGTCAGCGTGCCTCTGACAGCGGTCACACTTTTTGACGTGTTCTTTTGCGTCTTGTTGCATAGTGGGTCAGTAGTATCCTGCTCGGATAGCTTTTCGAGCTAAGGATCTTCCTCCTAGATGTTGTGCGTTGATTCCTTCATGTATTTCCTGGAGAATTTCGGAGACTTTATTTTCCTCGACGCACCGGAGTAGAGGGATGGAGAATCCTCGACGATATAGCTTACCGTCGACTATGGTGTATGCACATGCCCGCCTCCTAACTATCCCAGCTTCTTTAGGGTTGTCGGGCAGTGTGCCCGTCATCAGGTATTCGTAAATTGGAGTCATCCAACAGTTTGCGACCCCGATAACGTTCACCTCGGTGGTCGAAGTAGGTTTGTTGATGCTCAGATGGGTCAGTATTTCTTGGATCACCGATTTGTTCCCTCCTTTCTTCTTAGTGCTCGCTAGCTTGGAGAGCACGTCTGCTCGAGTATTATGCTCGCGCGGGATGTAAGCCACCTCCACGGAGACAAATTTCTTCAACTTTTCTTGCACCAAGGTTAGGTATTCAATGAGACTATCATTTTTGGCCTGGAATTCTCCCCTAACTTGTGATGCTACGAGCTGGGAGTCCGTAAAGATTTTGACTTCTTTTGCGCCAAGGTCTTCCGCGAGTCGAAGTCCTGCGAGGAAAGCCTCATACTCGGCTTGGTTGTTTGATGTTTTGAAAGATAGCTCTAGTGAGACTTCTAACAAGATGCCTTCATCATTTTCGAGGATAATGCATGCCCCGCTGCCCTTAGCACTGGAGGCTCCGTCGACGTAAATTGTCCATCTTTGGGAGCCATTGGTCGAGGATTCGGGGACTGTCATTTCCGCTACGAAGTCGGCCAGTACCTGAGCCTTCAAGGCTTTTCTCCCTTCGTATCGAACGTCGAACTCGGATAGCTCGAGGGACCACCGGAGCATTATCCCCTCCATATCTGGCCGACTAAGGAGCTGTCTGATAGGCTGCTCGATTCTTACCACAATTGTGTGGGCCAGGAAGTAATGGCGTAGCCTTCTGGCTGCAGTTACGAGGGCCAAGGCGACTTTTTCAATCTGTTGGTATCTGAGCTCGGGACCCTGGAGAGCTTTGCTCGTGAAATAAACCGGTTTCTGTCCGTCGGGGGTCTCCCGTATGAGGACAGCACTTACCGCTTCGCCGGTGATGGCCAGGTACAAGAAAAGTGTTTCTCCGTCGTCTGGTCGGGATAAGACCGGGGGTTGTGACAAGACTTGTTTTAGGTGGAGGAGGGCTTGTTCGCATTCTTCACTCCATTCAAATGTTTCTTTTTGTCGAAGAAGTTTGAAAAAGGGGAGCGCGTATTGGGCGGATTTAGCGATAAAACGGGAGAGAGCAGTGAGCATCCCGTTAAGTGATTGTATCGATTTCTTTGAGTTCGGAGTGGGAATCTCGGAAAAGGCCTTACATTTGTCGAGATTCGCTTCAATTCCTCTCTCCGTAAGGTAAAATCCGAGGAATTTCCCTGCTCGAACACCGAAAGTGCACTTTTCGGGGTTGAATCTCATGCGACATTTCCTCGCTGTGTCGAACACCTTTTTAAGATGAGCAGCGTGGTTGACTTCTTCTGCGGATTTGACGATCATGTCGTCCATATAGACTTCGAGCATGTCACAAATTCCCCTTGGAAGACCTTGTTCATCATTCGTTGGTAGGTGGCGCCAGCATTCTTCAGACCAAAGGGCATCACATTATAATAGTAATTGCCCGACTCAATCATAAAAGCTGTGTGCTTTCTGTCGGCCTCATCCATGGGGATTTGGTTATATCCCGAATAAGCATCCATGAAAGATAACAGTTTAAATCCTGCAGAGTTGTCGACCAATCGGTCGATGTTAGGCAATGGGTAAGAGTCTTTCGGGCATGCCCGATTAAGATTCGTGTAGTCAATGCACATCCTCCATTTTCCATTAGATTTTTTAACAAGTACAACATTGGACAACCAAGTGGTGTACTTGGCTTCCGAAATAAAGTTTGCCTCTAGGAGGTCTTTTACAGCTTTTTCAACAGCCTCCATTTTTTCTGGAGACTGCCTACGTCTACGTTGAGCTACAACCCTAGCATTTGGATCTATGGTCAGCTGGTAACAAGCCACTTGAGGATATAATCTGGGCATTTCCGAAGCGCTCCAGGCGAACAAATCTGCATTATCTCGGAGACATGCTTTCAGTTGTCTCCTCGCCAGGTCGGGGAGCCCATGGCCGATCTTCACAGTTCGCTTTGGGTCGTCGCCGAGAGGGATCAATTCGAAATCTCTGTCTGGGATAGGGCGCGTTGGGTAGGTAGGCTGCCCGTTGACTTCAACTGGGAGGTCTTTGCCTGCAACTTCTTCCTGTTCCCCGGAGAACCTACTAGCAAGGTCGACCGCGCTGACCGGTGGCAGTGGAACCTGTGCGACATCTGCAGCTGCCCTTTTGGGGTGGACACCGCCGACGACACTAAGGCCTTTGATCGCGGCATCGAAACATCTTCTGGCTGCTTCAATATCCCCGTGTAGGGTTACCACACGTCCTCGAGTAGTATAATATTTCATTTTTAGGTGGACAGTGGATGGTACATCTGTTATTTCGGCCAAGGTAGTTCTTCCCAAGATGCAGTTGTAGAGAGAAGGACAGTCAACCACTAGGAAACGCGTCTTCGCCTGTCGAGCTGTTTCAACTGCTCCGAATGTGACCACCAATTCTACATAACCTCGAAGTCTTGTAGATGCGCCGTTGAAGCCTTGTAGATCAGATCCCACATATGGGGACAGGTGATGCTTTGTCAGCTGGAGAGTATCGAAGAGGTGAGTGTACATGATGTCCACCGAGCTTCCCTGATCGACCAAAATCCGATGCACATCAAAGTTGGCCATTTGTGCTCGAATTAGGAGGGGTATATTAGCATTCGGGGATCAACCTGGTAATTCCTCGAGATAGAAACTTATAGGGCATGATTTTCCTTGAGATAAGCTGAGAGTTGGGTTTCGAGGAGTGGATGTCCTTAGTTCGTCGAACTTTCTCTTTATTGAACCGACGGTCACTCGTTCAGGATCTCCGCCTGATATGACTAGGGCTTGGGGAAAACTTTCCCAGGTACTGCGAACACTTATTAGCTCTTCTGCTGGGAAGCTCTTCCACATGTTTCGAACAGCTTCGGCATTGCTAATATTTCCAAGGAAACCGAAGTCTTCAGGTCGTGTGATGCTTAAGGAAACCTGTAGTTTTTCGGTGTCCGGATGGTTTGACTCCTCGGTATTCAGAGCTTCTTGGCCGGAAGGTCGAGGAGCTTCGTCTTGTTTGGCTTACTTTTTCAGGTAGCCTTCTTTAATCAACGTTTCGATTGCGTCCTTAAGGTGGACGCAATCCTCGGTAACATGCCCGTGACTACGATGGAACCGACAGTACTTGGATTTGTCAGTATTTGGTTTGGGAGCTGTTGGTTTTGGAAAGCGGATTCCCCCTTTTACGAACTCCGAATTTACACAGTCACTGAAAATGCGTGCACGGGACACGTTTAGTGGATTGTATTCTTTGAAAAGACCGGCCGGTCCCCGAGATTCGCGAGACTCTTTATTCCGATTTTCTTTTTTCTTTTCCCCGCCTCGCCTGGGTGGAGGGGAATCTTCTCTTTTCGTTTCCCCTTCTCGTCTAGGTGTCGGGGAGTCTTCCCTGTTCTGACCGCAGTGGGCCTTCTCTGCTTCTTAAGTCAAGGGCTATCTGGGCTGCTTCTGCTTCCTCGAACTCGATGTGTGATTGAGTTCATTCGAGGAAGCCTTCGAAGCTGCAAGGACGGTGTAATCCGACAGATTCTGCGAACTTGGAGCCAACCCGCAGTCCTTTGATGATGAGATATAACTTTATATGGTCAGTCGTATGGACCTCGACCGCTTCCTTGTTGAACCTCTCTATATAGCTCCGGAGAGATTCTCTCTTTTCTTGAAAGATGGCCTCCAAGGAGGATATAGTTTTTGGATGTCTTCGAGAAGCTGTGAAATGCTTCCTGAATCGTTCTCTTAGAGCTTTCCACGACGTTATTGATTCAGGTGCCAGGTTTTTATACCAAGCCATGGCCCCTTTTCGAAGAGTTGTAGGGAATAGCCGACATTTGATAGCGCCAGAGACGTTTCTAAAGTTGAGAAGAGCCTCGAAGCTCTCGACATGGTCGTCTGGGTCAGATGTCCCATCGTACGTCCCCAAGGACATAGGTCTCTCCAAGCCTTTAGGAATAGGAGCTTCCATTATTTGTCTGGATAGGGGAGTCCGGTAGTCTTCGTCATCGCTATCTCCCGAGGATACAGAAGGGGAAATATGACCTCGAACATAGTGTTGTCTCGGGGAGTTTTCTTTGTGACGGACTCTTGGCTCCTCGACATAAGGCTTTCTCTTCTTAATCTTCAAGGGACGAGTGGCCGCTTTTGGTGGCGGGGGAGCGGTGGCGCTTCAGTGGATGCTCGGTCTGGTTACGCTCCAAACGAGGTCTGCGACCTTTATCTACTGGGGAGGGGCTGCGAGATTCCGCTGGAGACAGTGAATGTCTGGGATAAGGCGGTGGTCGGTGCTTTCGCGGGGAAGATCGACCACGACCCTTTTCTAGCTTCTCGATCCGTAAGTTTTCGTTGAATATCATTTGATTGGTATGATTGACCAACGCAAACAAAGCAGTAGTGCTCGGATCTGCATTTGGTGGTGGATCCACGGGATGATATGTGGGTTGGAGGATTGCTTCCTATGCATCTTGTTGAGCAGTCTCGTACTCTACCTCGTCGGAAGATGGGGAAGCGGTGACTCCATCTCTGACGTCATTTTCCATGACGGGTTGAAGAGCATTGTTGTCGCCATGGGCGTTACCACCAAGTTGTGCGATGACATTATCTATGGCTTGATTCGCGGACGGGTTGGCCATTGCTGGTAGTTGAATGAGGAACTTTGGTTTATCGCAAAGGAAAAACGGGGAAGTTTATGAAGTTCCCACAGACGGCGCCACTGATCGTACCTGGATCAGATTATTTGAAAGTGGCCAACCGTGTCTGGAATAATCACTACTTCAGTGACGATGAGAGACAGCAGGGGGTGTACCTGTAGGACACTCCGATGCTTAAGTCAGTGAGTGCACAACAAATACAGAGAGCGTGAGTGAGAGTAAGAAGTTAACTTATCCTGACCCTCTCAAGTGAGAGGGTATTTATATGAGACCTTCAGCGCGTGGCCAACGGTTACTTGCGACGGGTGGGACCAGCGTGTGACCCGTTCCAAGTAACTGTTAGGGCTTACGTGTAGTAATAATGACCATCTCGTGGTCAACACCCTAGTGTAACTGTCCTTTTAATGCCATTATTAGACGGTTACATGAAACGTATTTGTGTAGATAAGACCGTTGATGGGCTCCTCGGGGAAGAGTCTATAATGTCGAGGAGATGTGGTGGTCATGGTTTGGACCTGGCCTAATAGAGGCGAACCATGTATGTCGAGGACCTACGAGTCAGCGGAGATTGGGGGTGTTCTTGCGGGGAGAAGCTAATCTGTCGAGGAGGTCCTCATCAGGGCGTGATGTCTTCCTTTGTCTTCGGATACTCGAGTGTCCTCAGATTCTCAGGGTGCTCGACATGCTTTTGGTCTTGCGTATGGTAGTCATGTGCCCTTCTCTAGGACTATATTGGGCTTCCTCAAGTTGTATGGATTGGGCCTGTTTGATTGTAGGAAATCACTGTCCAGTCCAGAACAGGGGGCCTATTTATTTTTCCCATGTTAAATTGAGATAATCTACACCGAGCCTCCAAAAACTTAAGACGACTCTGGTTCTAGTGACTTTGTTACTAGTATATCTCAATTTGCCTGTGTTATGAAAAAACTTTAAATTTCTATCTTCATCGATAGACCAAATTTCTATCTTCATCGATAGACCACTTATTCCCTACATTGTTCTTCTAAAACTCATCTTGCATATAAACAATGTCTTGTAAAATATAAGTTGAACACTTTTTTTTTTAATTCACGATCATCATTATAACCTGGATCATTAATCAAATTTTACTTTATATCCTGCTAACTTCAGCAATGACTTGAATGACACTAAGATGAATATTGTCATTCTTTGTTGTCATTACAATTATCTTCATGAAAAAAAAATTGAATTGCTTTTACTCATAATATTTTTTGTTTGCTTTAAGAAATTGATAAAAATTGTGAATATTTTAAAAATATAATTCACAATTAAAAAATTCAAAATTTATATAAAATTTTAAATTATTTTAAAATAAATTATATATAAAAAGAAAAAAGGTAGTGCATTGACAGTGTAAATTTATTTTACACCATCATCCAATAGAATTATGACATTTCGCCATATCATATCAGTATTTTAAAATTAAACTTGTGATTTGGCAGGATACACGCCCGTGATTGATTGACAGTATAAAAATATTTTACACTGTCGGTGTATAATCTTTTTTCTCATATATAAATTAATAAAATTAAATAAATAATAAATACAAATCTAACTAAACTCAAAGACATGCTATATTCCTCGTGAAGAATACAAAATTATTATCCTCTCCTCTCCTCTCAAATTGTAAATCACTTTATAAAAAAAATTATTTTAAATTATAACTGATATTATTTTTTTAATACAATATTGATAATTTTTTAAATATATTTTCTATTATTTATTATTTATTATTTATTATTTTTAATTAGTTTTTCTTATATAATTAATGAGAGACGGTGTAATTTTATATTAATGAAGTTTTAGCCTAAGATAGCAAAATTTTACCACCGTCTCCAGGTGCCGCCGGTGCCGCCGATCGTGATCCTCTGCGTTCAACTTTCTTCACACTCCAGTCCACTGCCACGCCTTTTCATCCATACCCTACGATTAAGGTTACTTAGTTGCAGTCTCACTGAAATTGTTAATTAAATTCTATTTATTCAAACAACAAAGTTGAACAAGATTCAAGAAAATGACTTTTGTTTTTTCCTAAAGTCAAAAAAGGTGGACAAACTTGAATTGAAGGCTTTTATTTAAAAATAATAAAATGTTTGACCATAAAACGTCTAAGACAAAACTTGTTACGATACAGTATAAAATTATATTTTGTACAATTGCAATGTTTATAAATAGTGTCTTACTCATTGTAATTGGAAGCAAAAACAAAAGAGAAACATTAATACAATGCTTCTCCTAATCTCTTCCATAGCTCTCACTTTTTTTATGCTAATAAAATGGTATTCCAATTCTACAAAAATCAAAAACTCACCTCCTTCTCCTCCAAGATTACCTATCATAGGAAATCTCCATCAACTTGGCTTATTCCCTCACCGCACGTTTCAATCCCTAGCTAGAAAATATGGACCTTTAATTCAAATCCATCTTGGTTACATAAAAGTTCTTGTTATCTCATCAGCTGAAGAAGCACGTGGGATATTGAAAACCCATGATCATGTCTTTGCAAACAGACCTCAAAAGAAAAATTACAAAATTCTTTTATATGATTGCAAAGATGTTTCCACAGCTGCATATGGAGAGTATTGGAGACAGATAAGGAGTATATCTGTTTTACATCTTCTTAGTGCGAAAAGGGTTCAATCTCTTCGCGCTGTGAGAGAGGAAGAAGTTGGTTTTATGGCGGAGAAAATAAAGCAGTGTTCTTCTGCTTCGGTGCCGGTGGATATAAGTGAATTAGTCTCCACAACTATAAATGATATAGTTTGTAGAGTTGCTTTGGGGAGAAAGTATAGTGGTGAAAGTGGGAAGGGGTTTAAGAAGTTGTTGATGGAGTTTACGGAGTTACTTGGTTCTTTTAATGTTGGGGACTATGTTCCTTGGCTTGATTGGTTGACACATGTTTCTGGATTTTATGCAAGGGCAAGAAGAGTTGCGAAACAGTTTGATGATCTTTTGGAGGAAGTTCTTGAAGATCATATCAATAAACAGAAAGGAGAGAGTGGTTTTTCAAGTGCTGAAGACCATGGTGACTTTGTTGATGTTTTGCTTTGGATTCAAAGGACGGAATCATTTGGTTTTCCTATCGACAGAATTGTCATAAAGGCTCAATTATTGGTAAGTGTATAAATAAAATCTTTATACTACCTTTTGGAGTTTCTTCTAATTTTTTTAATGCATTTTTTATTTGTCAATTAGTCTAGCAAACTTCAAAACACGGACACCTTTTTTGTAGGTGTGTTAGACATGTCCGACATGCATCTATGTCTAATACTTATAGCATGTTTGGATTGGCTTTTGGAAGACTCAGAATTAATTTTAGAGGTATAGAATTAATTCTGGGTGATTTTGAGGTGTTTGTTTTTATTAAAAGTAGAATTGATTCTACCTCCAGAATTGATTCTGGGTGATTTTTACACTGAAATTTATTGTCTAACTCACTTTTACATAAATGTATCCAAACATAAATCAATTCTGCTAAACTCAATTCTGTTAAAATCAATTCTACCAAACTCAATTCTGCTATAATCAATTATGTTCAACGCCAATCCAAACACACCCTTATATGATACTTATAGATATGTCAAACAATTTAGAAAGTGTTTTAAAAGAAAATTTGTTTTTTTTTTTATTTCAACACACTTTTATATATATTTTGGATAAATCTCACGCAAATTTAAATAAAATTGTTAAACGTGTATATAAACAATATTATCACTAATCAATAAATAATTAAAAATATTAATTTTGATTAAAACATTTAATTTTTTTAATCATAGATGGATAAATAAATTTGAAATACTCTTTTATATAGCAGTGTCAGTGTTTTATATTTTGACATTATTATTATCGGAATATTCATGTGTCGTATTCTGATGTTCGTATTGGAATTCGTGTTTTATAGATAGTAAATGAAATTTCATCTTTTTAAAGATGAATAACTGAATATCAAAAAATATTGAAGATTCGAATCCGCATCACTGCAGTATGATATCCCTAATCCACAACTACAAATCGAGTTGACTTTACAAGACTTTTTAAAGCATTTATCTATGTTATAACAGTAAGGTTTGATGAGATATGATTGTATAATTTTTATTATGCTAATTTTATTGACTATATATTTGTACATATTCAGGACATGTTTATTGCAGGAACAGACACAATATCCACTTTGCTAGAGTGGGAAATGACACAACTCATAAGACACCCAAACATCATGAAGAAACTACAAGAAGAAACAAAAACAGTGGCTAACGGTAAAACCCACATAACAGAAGACGATTTACCCAACATGAAATACTTAAAAGCAGTGGTTAAAGAAACCCTACGGCTCCACCCTCCGTTCCCATTACTCGTCCCACGAAAAAGCAAAGAAGCCGTCAAACTAAACGGTTACCACATAGAAGCTGGCACACATGTTATCATCAACAACTGGGCTATTTCAAGAGATCCTACAAACTGGGAACAGCCTGAAGAGTTCAAGCCTGAGAGATTCTTGAATAGTTCGGTAGATGTCAAAGGAAATGATTTTCAGTTGATGCCGTTTGGATCTGGGAGAAGGGGGTGTCCTGGGATAACTTATGCTACGGCTGCGAATGAACTTGTGTTGGCGAATCTTGTGCATCAGTTTAACTGGGAAGTGCCTGGTGGTGTTGAAAAAATTGACATGTCTCAGACAAGAGGGTTTATTGCGCATAGAAGTGTTCCTCTTATGGCATTTGCAGTTCCTAAAGAAAAGTGAATGAGGGAGTAGAAGCAATAATTGAATTTGAAATGAATTTACGTTGTAACAATAATAAGTGTAGTATCTTCTCTTGTGCATGCACTTACTTTTTAAGTATTTCAAGGGTACTTCCTTATGTGATTTGATATAAAATAATATCTTAAAATAAATTCATTTCAATTTTAATGTATTTTTTTAATTTTATCTTTTAATTAATATTATTTTTATTATTCTCAATACATTATGGTAAAGTTATTTTAATACAAATATTATTCTCTATTTTATTTATTTATTTATTTTAATATATGTGAAATGATACGTCAGATCGGTCACTCTGTAACGGAAGGAGTATGTATATGGTATATTTGAAATATGATTTGAATAAATTAGGTTTGAGATTGGAATAGATTTAGTGTATATAATTATGGGACACTGGAGAGATACATGAACGACATGTGCACTGCACTAGTATAGGTTGCATTTTTGGATTTTTCCATAAGGTAGTATACCTTTTCTTTTTGACATGTCTAAAAGTTTTTTAAATTTTTGGATTGAATGTCTTACAATGACATATCATGACGAGTTAGATTCTTCACATGATAAGGATTACCGTTTCTCTTCTTAAGTACAAAAATGGCTTGATTAATTCTTGAAAACTAAATAAAAAGAAGATATAATTAAAAAAAATTTAATATTTTTTATATAGATTTATTCAGTAAGATTTGTATTTCTTCTTAATCTAGAGTGGATCTACAAAAGTCTCACGAGTCATATGTCATCTGACTATGAATTTTGGTTAGTATTTCAATTCTAATTGGAGAGTAATAAAAGTGGAGTCGTAAGTGACTGCGCAAAAAAAGTGGAGGTCGTATGTGACTGCGAAAAATGACGGTCCAAATTAATGATAATAGTTAGAGTTGTTAAATATTTGTGTGATTCGCCGGTTAAATTTATTTTGTACAATATAATTATACTAAAATATAAATTGAAATTAATACATGTATGTTTTATTCTTTGAATGTAATTGATTATATTTCGTACTATTTTATGAATATTTCATTAACATTTTTAATATCATATACAAGTGTAAATAAGTTATATTCCAACACCTATCAAAAAATAATAGTAAATTATCTTGACAATAAAAATAAGTCAATTCTTCAATGATATATCCTTAAAAAATTGAAGTAATTCAGATCTTTTATCATCAAGAGTAATATTTATACTTCTCTATTCTTTTTTATAAGAACTTTTGATTTTTAAGTTTACTATGTATGAGGGTCTTTTTAGAGGTAGTAAAATGGATCGTACGAATTGGCCCGCACATCTGTCAAAAATGATGGGTTGGATTGAGATTTTGTGTCCGCATATCTGCTCCGTCGTCCCCGCCTTAAACCTGTCAAAAAAGGGGATTGTTGTCATGTCAGTCCGTCAGTCTAGTTATCAAGTATTCAAAATATTTATTTTGGTTGGTTGAAGATTAATACTTGAATTATAAATTTAGAATAGTTGTTGACGATTCTATTTTATACATTTATTTGTTAGTATATGCAATATTTTTTTAAGTAAAATTTGTTAAAAAGATGCTTTATAAAAATTTATTTTAAAAAATAAATGAAAAATCTAATTGAAATGTATAAATAAATCTATTAAACTATTAAAAAATGAAAAATAAATAATAAAAAAATAGGCGGACAAGTCTGCCACCTGCCAACTCGCCACCTTAGCGGGGTAGACTAAATTTTTAAGTCCAATTTCACTTGGCAGACTTGTTCGTCCCGCCTCTTTTTCAGCGGACTTAAGACGGAATTGGGCGGGTGACCCGTTTCTTCACCCCTAAGGTCTATATAGGTCTAAATACATCATTTATTTATTAAGTGAATCTAAAAATCAAAATTTATTTATAAAAAAGAATAGAGGGAACATGTGTTTTATTTTATTGTATGTAATGTTTAAATAAATTTATATATCTTGATTAAGACATTACCTTTATATTATCTATATTCTCATTTAAATAAATTATTTTATAAACTCAAATATTATTAGTGTAGAATAATACTAATATGAAATATATTGTCTTTAGTAAAAGTGATTGTTGTGGATTACGGATGGCAATGGGTAGGGTTTGGGCAGGGTGTTATAGTACTCGTCCCCGAACTCGCAGTTTAAAAAAATCCTCGTACCCGAGCTCATACTTGCGTGGGTACCAATGTTTGTACTCGTACTCGTATCCTATGGGTACCTAAGTACCCATGACCATATCCGTTTACCCACATTTTTAATAATAAATGATCGATTAATTATAATTTATCATGTATTCTTAATTTTTTTAACAACATTTAAAAAAATTGAGGATGTTATTGTTGAGATAAGAAATAAACAAACATTTAAATTAAAATGCATAGAAATTAATAGTGATGTATTTAATAAAAACTTTAGATTAACATGTGTACATTATAATGAAAATAAAAATAAATAAATATATATAGTGCGGGTATGGGGAGGGTTGAGTACTAAAGTACCCATACCCGCTTATTTTAGTGGATAATAGCCTATATCGTGCCCGTGCCCATTTTGTGAGTTTTTACCCTACCCGTTGTAGGTAATTTTTGCGGGTACCTACTGAGGATGGGTATAATTGCCACCCGTATTGTGTGTATATATATATATATATATATATATATATATATATATCGCTTAAATATATATTATTTGCTTTAAATATATTATTTTTATTCAGTCTTTTACCTACTATGCCCTCTTATTTATAAGAAAAAATTAAATTTTTAGATTCATTAAATAATGAATGTATCTCATCTATGATACAGTCAAGATACGTTGATTATTTAATGAATCTAAAAAATAAATTTTCTTTTATAAATAAGATCTTAATGTTTAGCATTATTTTTAAAATAAATGTGGTACTTAATTTTTTTTTATTTTTTAACATTTTATCTAATATTTATTTGTCTTAATAAAAAATAATTTTTCCTAATTTTGCAAAATAAAAGATTAAAACTAAAAATAAATAACTAAAATAAAATTTAAAAATAAAACTATTATTATGTTTTCCCCTATATTTAATTTTTACATTATTGTAGGTGTAGGGGGTAGAGTAGAGCTATGATTTTTGTACATTTACATTGATGAGGCTGTAGGCTTGAGAAGTGTGTTTCTATGGTGTAGTTATTACTGATGATTTTGTATTGAGTGCAAATATAGGAATCGAGAAGCATGTGACAGAAAGTTATTTTGCCAATGAAGATTACTTGAATCGTCTAAGATATTACTAGTATGGTGTAAAGTACTGTAATTGTGTGGACTCATGAAGGAGTTGTTCAAGTTATTTTGCTGTTGTGAAACTCCACTAACCACAATATTCGGTTTTAGACTAATACTTAGTGTGATCATCCCCTCCTTCTTGATACCTTCATTGAACTCTTGTGTTCTAAAGGTATAAATCTTAATTCTTTTGTTGTTAAGTTTATTGTGGATGGCCATTGGTTGTTTCCTACAGGTGGGATTCTTGGTTCCCTTTTCTTTCCAATTTGCTTCCCTTTGTTCCTTCTAATTTCGATTTGCTACAAGATCAATTTGTGTGGGATTATAATGCGATTAGGGATGTCATCTTGCAAAGATGCTTACATTTTTAAGGAAGGTCCTTTTATCGAGTGCTTATGGTGTCATACCCCAATTTTTGACCACAAGATTTCCCATCATTGTGAGGATCATTGCCACAATATGGATGTACCATCATCAACCGCCTCAAAGATTATTGAGCTTTCACTACAATCAAGAATTAGGGTTTTGAGCCCTCTCAGAGCACTTAGACAAATGATCAATCAAGAATTGACATGATCTTCAACTTGTCTAACCTCTCAAACACCCATAAAGGATCAAGAGGTCTCCCACATCAAGAATCAAGCACAAGGTTGCAACATTTCAAGTGGATCAAGCCTCAAGATCGCCAATGTCACCAAATTAAGGTTTTGGTCGACCAAGGCCTCCAGATGAAAATTTTCATCTGGGCATGAGCCAATACTTTAAAACATGACCTAAAATGCTCAAAGGGACCTCATGGACCCAATCATCAAGTCAAAATAGCCTCAGGGGAAGCATTCATCAAAAATCATGAATTAGGGTTTCTTGACCTAATTCACCCCTAAGTTCACTTTTGAGGCAAGACATGAACCAAGACCTTAAGACATGATTTGAGGGCCTCAAATACACCACATTGATCCATTTACAACAATGGATTGATCCAAGAAGCTTAATTCACAAGTTTCAAATTCATCTGGACCACAATTAGGATTTTGAAGAAAAAGTCAACTGTACCATTGACTTTGGACCAAGACATGTTCCCAAACCTTGGGACATGATCCAAGACACCCTAAAATACATATGGAATTCATCCATTAGGTTTGAATTAGGTCAAGAACTTGATTACATAGAGGATCACACAGTTTGAAATTCATCTAACAAAAAAGTCAATTGTGCCCAAAATCAAGTTTGACTTTTTGAATTTTTTTCACAAATGTGGCTCCCCTAAGTCCAAAAGAATGTTAATGCATGATTTTGATCATCATCCATCAAGAAAAATAAGAAAAGTGAGGTTTCTTGCAAAAGGGGCAACCATAAGAAACTTAAATTTTTCTAAGTTATAGATTTGGTACCAACTTTGCAAGGTCATAACTCCCAAACCCTAAGGCATTTTTCTTCCATCCAAAGCTCAAATGAAAGTTCATATGACATACTTCAAAAGTGTCAACTACAAAAGATTCCAAATCCTCATGGATTTTGAGTTATGGATTGATCAAAATCACAAAAACATGAAAATGACCACTTTTTCCAGCACATAAATTTTTTTAGACATAATCTGTCTAGGTTTTTCACCAACTTTTGGACCATTTTTCATCATGATCCAAGCTAAACCAGGTCCATTGGTGGACATCAAAGTTAAAGTATGTCATGAGAGCTTTCCAAAAAGTACAAGAACTCCCATTAATTCAATTTGAGCAAGGAGTTATGAACCTCACAACATGCCTTGCTCAAACTGATTTCCAAAACAGATTTTGTGCATTACTTGTGGCATACGATTATTAAGTCCAATTTTGGTGACTATGCAAGACTGATCCTTGTCCAAATTCAACAAGAATCTCAGTCAATCATGAAAAACCTGCAAGCTTGGACCCTAAGGCAAGAATCCAATCCCTTTGGCATGTGATCATCAATGTTGCAAATCCAAAACTAAGCTTTGTCATTTGGAATTAATGTGGTGCATTGAGCTGTCATGAACCAGCACATATCAGTCCAATTGAGTTAAGGTTGTTGCAAAAATCAGAAGACCTAAAGCTACCAAGACCAGCTCAAGTCAATGGCCAAGAGAAGACTTGGTACCTTGGCATTTAAGAAAGTGATACATGGGCATATCCATTGGATAATAGAGTGAACCAGTTGCCATTCACTATTCCTTCAAAAATAAACTTCCTCTATTTATAATAGAGGTCATTTCTGATGTTTCAAACCATACCAAAACAATACCAAAGCCTTGTTTTCTCACTCTCTCTCTCTTACTTCAATTTCAAATCACATTGGAGCAATTTGGGAATTCTTGAAACCAGAGCAAAAAAACCACTCAAATAACCATCCAAACACATCATAAATCATCCATTGGAGGTGTTCAAACCTTCATCCTCTTTGTACAACACCAAAATCAGAAAGTCAACCTCCAAAACCTCAAATTTTGACTTTTCTACATTTTTCAAGCCATGTCTTAATCTAATCACTTTCTAAACCAATTAACCCTTGAAATACTCTTCAAATATCATCCTTGAGCTGTTCCAATAAGTATTCCTCAACTGTAACACCATTTGAGTGAGATATTATTTTGGTCACTTTTGTCACTTTTGCAAGAAAGAGCCAATTCTTGTTCCTGAGATTTCCAACTGGTTTTGATAATCCTAAAAGGTTCTAAGGGATCAATCAAGAGTGTCTAAAGCATTGGATTACTTTTGGCACAAGCATTTTGACAGTTAGCACAAGGAGCTTCAAGAGGTAAGTGCATAACAACTTGAACCCTTTAAAATATGCATTGTTTTGATGTCTATTGATCATGAACATGTCATATATATCATATGTGTTGTGTTTGAACCAATTTACCATGTTATTGTTGCTTGTATTATGAGATAGCATAGAACTTGCAAACTTTGCCCAATTTTGAAACCACTATCGGGTTTTAAAATATAGGCATCTTTAGAAAAATCTAAGACCACAATTGGATTCCTCATGAAATTCTAGGTAGGATCCATCTAAATTTTTTCTAGTTTCATGGAGAAATGAGGGAGATATGATCCTTCTTGCAAATCCCTCAAAACTTGGTTTTTGTCTTGGCCTGACCTGAAATTTAGGCAACCCGTATATGTGTTATGGGGTGGTTTTGATACACGGATGTATCACCACCCCAGTGGTAGCACGCATGTGTGTTTGGTTGGAGGGCGTGAGTTCAACACCCACCCAGACCATTTTTGGCTCCCTCTCATTTTTGTTATTTTTTTCTTATTTTTCATGATTTTCTTAATTAATCTCAAAATTAATTTCTTTCTCAATTTTAATTATTTTTTATTGATTCTATTTTTGAAAATTCACAAAAATATTTAAATATTTTATTCTACAAAAAAATCAAATTTATATTATTTATTTAATATATCTTGAATTTTTTTAATTAATTTCATTTATTTGTTTTCAAACATTTTTAAAATGAGGTTTCCACCTTGAATTTTCAAATTTAATTAGATTCCAAGCTTTCATGTGATTAAACATGATTTTTCAAAACATTGTTCAAAATTTACAACTTGTTTTTCAATATATTTGGTATTTTATATCATTTATTACTTATTTTTCTTTAAAAATTATATATTTAAAGAAATTAGGGTTTCCCCATTGATCAAAATTCTTTTTTAAACACTTTTGGGCCTCTTGGTATAGTGTAAGTCTCATCCCTTTGTAAATATTTGATTTGGCCCTCAGTCATTGTATAAGTCCCTATACGATTTTAAAAAATCTCGACGCGATCGTCGTTTTCATAATAATTTTCAACTAGGCCTCCCTTTTGTTGTAAGTCCTATTTTTCTTCACTCATCAAACACTGTTGGGCCTCTAATAGAGTGTAAGACCCAACCCCCTTTCTGTACATAAACAATTTGGGCCTCAATCATTGTATAAGTCCCGATACAATTTTCAGAATAACGGTACGATCACTGTTTTTCATGTGGGCCTCTCCTTGAGCTATAAGTATCATCTCTTGTATAAAAATAAACTTTGGGCCTCTAATAAGACCCGTCCTTTTTGTAAATACAACAATTTGGGCCTCAGACATTGTATAAGTCCTTTTGTGGTTTTCAAGATGACGACGCGATCGTCGCCTTTTCGAAAGAATTCATCTGGGCCTCTTCTTGAGTATAAGCCCCAAACTTCCTTTAAAACAACTTTCTTTTTTGATTTAGATTCAACTTCAAAGTTATTATCAAAACTTTCTTCAATTTATTGAATAACTAACCATACAGCTATGGTTACAATGTTGGAGCTTGCACAACTGTAAGTTCTACTATTTTCTTCTACACATACTGGTTTATATATTTCATTTGTATATGTATGCCTGTATATACTTGCTTAGAGTTTTCCCCAGCAATTAGGTTTAGGTCTAGATCAAACCAGTGGTTACTCTTTTAACACAGTCAAAACTAGTTCCCCCATAGAAAATTCCAGATACAGTCTTGCCTCCTCTTGGGCTTATACAATATGGAACAGAGAAAGGCATTATTCCCGGTGAAACTTTTCTCAAGACTGTTTCAACTTAGAAATGTGTGTACAAGAAATTCATTTCCCCAAAGAGGACTAATTCCCGGTGAAACCTCTTTTGAATTTCTTCAAACCCTAGAACTGTTCACTAAAGAAAGGATTATTCCCGGTGAAACCTTTCTTGAACTTTTCTCAGGCTTGGACCCACAGGCTTCCTAAAAGCATCCCCAGCCTCCTCTTGGGCTTTGTACAAGGACCCTCAGGCTTCTTAGAAGTTCTCAGCCTTCTCTTGGGCTTAGTACAAGGACCTGAAGACCTCTTACAGGTATAGGATAAAACTTAGTCATCTCTACTAGTTCAATCCTCCAGAGAGTCAGAATTCTAAAACATCAGACCAATTTAGGGTTGATTCTCATCCCTTAAAATATCATCCTCCTCTTGGGTATCATACAAAGATTATTCTCTAACTAAGTGTCAACCTCTTCATACCAGTAGACTTGGAAAATCTCATTTCCTTTTGAAATTCACAGAGACCCTCAAGTTTCCTAAAGACACAGGAAAAACCCTGATCATTTCATCAACATATCAATTCCCAGTAGAGTTTGAAACCTCCATAGGTTTTCATACTCAAGGTTTAAACCTTTACCATCAATAAAACCTTAACAGAATCAGAACCTTAGGGCATCTGATATTTTAAACTTTTCTTCAATCCTCAACAAGAGTTGATTCCCCAATTTGGACCTGTCTCTGGATCTTAATAATCCTCAGCAGAAGCCAGCCTCCTCTTAGGCTTCATATAAGAAATTCCCCAACCATCCTCCTCTTAAGCTTTGTATAATGATTTTATTTTTTCCTCAGCAAAGTTAGCCTCAATCTTGGGCTTTATACAAGACAGATCATATTCTCCAGCTGAGTCAATCAACCTTTTAGCCTTAATCTTGGGTTTTGTATAAGACAGATAAAACCTCTCCCCAGTGGAGTCAATTCTTTTAGCTTCAATCTTGGGCTTTGTACAAGACACGTAAAACTTTCCCCGGAAAAGCCAATACCTTTTAGCCTCAATCTTGGGCTTTGTACAAGATAGATATAAAACTCCCTAAACAGAATCAACCTTTTAGCTTCAACCTTGGGCTTTGATCAAGGCACACAAAAATCAACATCAAAACAGACAATCAAAAAACCCAATCCCAGATAACTGCTGTAAGTGGCACACTTGTTGATTCAAAAATCCAAGTTGTGGTCCCTCTTTTATCCTGGTAAACTTCCTCTTTTATCTAACAGCTGTAAGTGGCAAGCCTCTGGATTATTTACATCCAAGCCAATGTCCCTCTCTTAGCATGGAAGACTCCTAAGGAAAAATGGCATTGCTCTACACTGAGTTAAAGTTTATTCCTTCAGGACATCTCCCTTATAAAGAAATTATGGCATTGCTGGATTCCATACATTCCAGTTAAAGTAATTCCCCTTTATAATCGATTACCCAACAACTGTGATGAACAGGTGAGATATCTCCCTTTAGAGATGACAAATTTTCTCTCAAATACCCCTTTAGCTTCAATCTTGGGCTTTAAACAAGACACAAATACTCATCTAGCTTCAATCTTGGGCTTTGAACAAGACACCAAACATCTTTCCTCCCATAGAATAGAAGGAACTACGATTGCTCTGATTTCCCTATTATCTTTACGGGAATACATACACATAAGATTGTGAAATCTTAGCGAGCACACAAATCAAAAACTTTAAGTCCAGTACCTTACCAAAAATAACAGAAAATCCAAAAACAACAAAAACACTCTCTCACCATTCCCTACCCATAACAGATAAACACCAGAAAGTATTTAAACATGCCAAAGAAAGTCTATGGATAACCATATATGCACTGGGTAATTGACAACTTCCCTTTGTATAACCTGACCCCGTACCCCCTAATCTCTTAGCATTTGTTGAAGAAAACATTTGTGTGCAAGGTTAGTTTTAGATAGCTTTCCTTTCCTTTCCAACTTCATAGGATAAATAAGAAATCAGAAAGTAGCACCCAATTCCAACCAATACGTTAAGGTGGTGCGTCACCGACAAAAATCGCACGCTATAGAAAATGGCGACTCTGCTGGGGAGTCTTTAGGATTAGAGTTCCTAAGAGGTCTAGGCTTTGTTTGGCATTTTCTATACTTTCTACTATATAATATATATCATTTACTATTATACTACTTAATACCCGTGTTTAATTTTTTGTCAACTGGGAATGCGATTAATACGCATGTGGAAAGTTTGAGAGAACATTAAGATAAGTGGTGGCATATCCAGGAAACGCTTATAGGGAGTGAATCCCGACCAAGGTAACTTGGCAGTCCACCGAATCAGTCGAGGTACCCGTGCAAAAATATCGATGTTGAACGACCGATTGTCGTGAAAGCATTGTCTATCCCAGTGCGGTACCCATGACCCTGAGGATTTAGTAGACATTAACCATATGGCCATTTGGTAGTGCGGTAACTATCGAGAATAGTTGATACGCGATACTACACTCAAATGAGATTCACCCTAGGATGTTACAGCTCGCTCGAGTGAATCAGCTTGCTGTTAATATCCCTAGGAAGGGTCAATGACTTTGGGAACCTTTTAGAACCCGTTCTACAGGTACAAAAATTGACCAAAATAGTACAACCTTTGGGGATGGGTAGCGCCATGACTCCATGCTCGTGACGTTGAACCCTTGAACCCATGTTTTCAAATGTTTTTGTGTGCTACATTCATGCGTTCATTAAAAAACTCTTTTCAAACAAGAAAAAAAATCTTTTTTTTCAAAAAAAAACTTAAAACATTGATTGCAAATATCTGAGGTTGCGTTATGTTTTTCGGTAGAAGAAAGACGCACAAGTACACCTTCAAGGCCCCGAAACTAGAAGACTTAAGGAAATTAGGAAGGATGATTACAAATTCTGAGACTTTCAGAGCTAAGCACGGAGGGCTGTTATCTCTGTTAAGGGTCAACGTGGTTGAAGGAATCCTGTCTACACTGATACAGTTCTATGATCCGGTTTACCACTGCTTCACTTTTCCAGATTACCAACTTGCATCAACACGGGAAGAATACTCCCACCTGATTGATTTACTTATCACTGATCAAGCTCCATTTTTTGGACTGGAAGAAATTCCAAAGGATCAGACTATTGCAAAAGCAATCTCTTTGGATGAGTCAGAAGTTAGGACTCACCTGACCACTAAAGGAGGAATCCAGGGTTTACCAGCTAAATTCCTGATAGAGAAAGCTCTATACTTTGCTAGTATAGGAAACATAACTGCTTTCGAAGATGTCTTTGTTCTTCTTATATATGGGTTATTCCTTTTTTCCAACATTGACAACTTCGTCGATACCAATGTTGTTAAGATATTCTTGATAGGAAACCCCGTACCAACCTTGCTTGCAGATGCTTATCATTCTGTACACTTAAGAAATTTGTACAGCGGAGGAATGATCACATGTTGTGTGCCCTTACTCTACAAATGGTTCATTTCCCATTTGCCCAAGTCTGCTGCTTTTTGGGATCACAAGAGTACCCTACGTTGGTCACAAAAGATTATGTCTCTTACCAATTCAGACATAGATTGGTACACTCGGATTTATGAAGGGATAGAGATCATCGACAGATGTGGAAATTTCCTTAATGTACTCCTCATTGGAACTAAAGGAGGAATCAACTATCATCCAATTTTAGCTCTTCGTCAACTTGGATTCTCGATGAAGAATATCCCACATAATGTTCATCTGGAAGGTCTTTTCTTCAAGGAACGGGAAAATGACAGGGCGCTAAAGAAGGAAATAGTGCATGCCTGGCAACATATTCACAGGAAAGGCAGAGAGTCTCTAGGAAGACCAAATTTTACCTCCATGGAATCTTATCTCCACTGGGTGCAAACTAGAGCCCTCAAGTTGAGGATGCCTTACCCTCGCCAAGAAGTTTTTCCCTTAAAGGAATCCGTCCTTTATTTCATGTCTGGTGCAGAAAAACTCCAGGTCGCTCTCAACAAAGTTCAACGTGAGTAGTGCTCTTGGAAAAACAAATACCAAATCCTTAATTTGGAATGTACCAAGATTCAAGAACTGTTAAAGGAAAAGGATGCTCTGATCGAGATATTATAGCAGCATGTTGTAGAGAGTTAGGAAGACCGAAGAAATTTGCTCGCTCCTTTCACTTGGCAAAGGACTGACGACCCGACAACGGCTGAAGAGGCCCGATCAAAGAAAAGGAAAATACAGGAACCTGCATCAGAGCTCTCTTCAGAGAGAACTCAGGAACCATGAGCTTAGACGTTTCCTTCTCACACTTTGTAAAATACTGTAATCTTTCGAATTCAATAAAAGGGGTCTTCCCCCACTGTGTGATATTTGCAATCTATTTGTTGAAGTTTCTTTTTGTATAAAACAAAAACTAAAAATATATGTCATTGCGTATCATTCATCATTCTCACATAACGCATTTTTCTTATCCTTGAGTCTCACGTATGTGTCACAATTCTAGAGTAAAACTGTCTCACTCATACAATACTCGGGCCAATCGACAAAAGAAAATGGACGATCTCGAGGAAGAGAACAGAGAGCTGAGAGAAGAAATCGACGCTCTAAAAGAAAGTTTGAAAAAACTTCACAACAACCTGCAAACCCTGGCAGCAGCTTAGGAGCAACAACATCAAGGAACTGTGATCTCAGAGATTACATCCACACCCATATTAGAGACACGTGAGGTTCATCCTCGGTACAACATGCCTAAAGGGCGCCCCTGGGGCATGCCTTTCAACTTTATACCTGAGGGATACATCCCACCAGTCACTGAAGACCCAGAAGCCGTAGCAGGAACCACCGGACCTAAAGGTTACAAACTTCGGGAAAGTGAAGACGCAAGGGTTACAATAGAAACTCCTGAAGGTTACAAACTTCAGGGCACTGAAGCACCAAGGGTCACCATTGTAATGTCTATACCACAACCAGTGATACACATTGTCCCAGAAGGACAGATTCTGCAAGCAATCTCTGGTGGAAATGAAGACATGTACGAAAGGATGAATGAGTTCCAAGATAAAATATTGGAAATGCAGAAGGAACTGCATGCCATTCGTGGTCAAGGCTTATTCGGAAAAGACGCCGTGGACCTCTGTTTGGTCCCTAATGTAAAGATCCCGCACAAATTCAAGGTGCCTGACTTTGAAAAATACAAAGGCAACTTTTGCCCTCAAAGTCATTTGGTGATGTACGTTTGAAAAATGTCTACCCAGACAGAAAATCAACAGCTACTGATCCATTACTTCCAAGACAGTTTAACCGGTGTCGCACTCAAATGGTACATGGGTTTAAACTACACCAAGATCAGTACTTTCAGAGATCTCGGCGCTGCCTTTGTTCAACAGTATAAATACAATCTGGACATGGCACCAGATAGGGATCAGCTCAGAGCAATGTCACGAAAGGACAAATAAACTTTCAAAGAGTATGCTCAGAGATGGTGTGAAATTGCTGCTCATATCTGTCCCCCTCTTAAGGAAAAGGAGATGACCAAGATTTTCCTGAAAACCTTAAGCTCGTTCTATTAATACCGAATGGTCGCCAGTGCGCCCAGTAACTTCACTGAAATGGTGAACATGGGAGTACGTCTTAAAGAAGCAGTCCAAGAAGGACGATTGGTCAAAGATACAGAGCCATATAGCAATACCAAAAGGTACGGTAGTGCTTTCCAAAAGAAGAAAGAGCAGGATATCAGTAATATCTCTTTGGGAAAGCAAAGGCAAAGGTATCAACTAGTAGCAGCGGTAACTCCCGCTATCAACCCCGCACCGGCTCCAACTTATCAACCTCAGGTTTCTTAGAGCCAACCAAGTCAACAACCTTTTTAGCAGGTCGTCCACTGTACAACAACAACAATCTTACGACACGGCCATCAGGGTGTGACCCTATACCAATGTTGTACGCAGAGTTATTTCCACTTCTACTGGCCAAGGGGCATGTTCAAACTAGGACGCCTCTCGCGGTACCAGAAAATACACCTTTTTGGTTTAAAGCAGATCAAACTTGCTCTTACCATCAAGGAGGAACGGGACATAACATTGAGAATTATATTAGCTTCAAGTATGATGTACAAAAACTTACCAGGAACGGGGTCTTATCTTTCAAAGATACAAATCCAAATGTTCAGACGAACCCATTACCGCAACATGAGAAGACTACAGTGAATTTGATAGAAGGAGAACTTGTCAACAGTTATCAAATTCACAATGTACTCCTATTAGGAACCAAACTGGTGAAAATGCATTGCAGATAGAGCGGGTACGGTCATGTGCCATTTCACAACTATCATCAGTGTAATATCTGCTCTAAGGACAATCAAGGGTGTACCATAGTACAAGTAGCTCTGTAAGAACAAATTGATTTGGGCTTGATTCAAGATCACAGGATTCGTGAAGTAAACATGGCCCATACACATCCCAACATTGTACAGACCACGACATCCGTACAATGAACGTCAACTTAGTGGCGATGCATTCGAGACAAAGTCACAGTGCTTGTCTAATCTGCTCAACAGACAATCAGGGATGCTCTTTTATACAAGAGGCCCTCCAACGTCAGATGGATCTCTGATGGATCCAAGACTACCGTGAAAGGAATGACCATCAAGTCAATATGATTCAGATCTTTGACATACGCTTGATGAATACCAGTCTAGTGGAATTACATGCTAAGCAGGTTAGGCTTGGTTTTCTGGCTTCACATGATTATCTAGATTGTAAAGAATGCTTCGAAGATGACCAAGGGTGTACGCTTGTGCAAAGAACCCTTCAACATCTATTGGCCCACTGGTGGCTTCCGATCTACCTGGATGAAGTCACACAACGGATTAGCATGACTGATGGGAATCCTGGTAGACATCAAAGTCGTGATATCCGCTCAATAGAAACAAATCTAGTAAAGATGCACTGCATACAAAATGGGTATGGTCGGGTACCACCGCACAATTATGAGCGTTGTAGAGTATGCTAAAAAAATAACCAAGGTTGTTATCTCGTACGAGCAGCCCTCCAAAATCAGTTGGACCGGAAGGAGATTCGACCATGTTCAAGTGCTGGGTCGATCAACATGATACAAGATTACCTCCCTGTAAAGAACAAAAATGCTGTCGTAATCTCCAATCAAGGAATAACCAAGGACGTTTGCGCCATAATCCCTCTACTCAATGAATCAAAGATCTCTCTTGACAATAGGAAAATTGTCAACTAGGAACCAATTGAGGTTGCCTATGACGGTCAGAAAAATCAAAAAGCTCATGTAGTTATCTACCTACCAGGTCCAATACCGTACAAATCAGATAAGGCTATCCCTTACAAGTATGGTGCAACGACCATAGAAAATGGAAAAGAAACTTCATTACCCTCCGTTGTAAACATTGCCGACATCAGTCGAGTTACCCGGAGCGGTCGAATCTTTAACAGAGGAGTTGGAGAACCCACCAAAGAAAATTAACCTCAAATGGAAGTTCCCAACCAACAAGTTGGTCAATCCAGTAATTCAGAACTTGTAAAAAACAACGATGAGATGCTGAAGCTAATCCAGAAAAATGAGTACAACATTATGGATCAATTATTGCAAACTCCGTCTCGAATATCTGTACTATCTCTCTTGTTTAGTTCAAAAGCTCACAGGGAAGCTCTACAGAAGGTCTTAGAACAAGCCTTTGTGGAACCAGATGTGACGGTAGGGCAATTTGATAGCATCTTATCCAACATCACTTTCTCTAACAATTTAGGATTCAATTGTTGAGTCCCTGCTTTTGAGGTTGGCATTAATTTTGGTAAAACTAACTTAGCAGAGAGATGTTGGACAAGAAGTCCTAACATGTTGAACTAACTGCAGGTTAAGATGTTAGACAAGATGTCCTATCAGGAGGATTCGAAATCTTTGTCTGTTACAGTTTTGATATAACTCTTTTTTGAAACAGGTGTGATTGGAATATGACTAGGATTCCAGGTGGCATCTAAGATTGTGGAATCAGAGATTCTGATTGGAATATGAAGTTTCCTTATGATGGAGACATTTTTGGTAACTTGGGATTGAAGAAAGGATTAGGTCGCTAATTATGAGGAAGATATTTGCTGCACTTTTGAAGCCCAAGTCCAGCTGTGGTTTGCATTATAAATAGGTTAGAGTTAACCTAGTTTGTTGGTTGATTATTGCAGCTGTTTTAGAAGTACTAGGGTTTGTACTTTTTGTGAGCCTCTCGTGTATTGTGTGAATACCTGAGAAGGACTATTTATTGAGTTGTAATATTTTCAGTCACTGCTGTGATTGGAAGGGAATTGAGAAGGGTCTCATACCTAGGAGAGTCTTAGGTAGAAATCTAGGAAGGGTAGTTTCTAGGTGCTAAGTTGTAAACGTTGGAGTTTAGCTTAGAACCAATTCTACTTAGTGATTTCATTCCTGGCTTGGTAGCCCCCAGACATAGGTGTTGTTGTTCACCGAACTGGGTTAAAAAATTTATGTGTGTTATTTACTTTCTGCTGTTTATGTTTGCTCTTCCTTAGATCCTTGTAAGAAGCAGAGATCGAGTGTCACGACATCCTGTCTGACATCTTCGTGATCTGCTTAACCAGAATTTCAATTGGTATCAGAGCAGGCATCCTGCTCTGTATCTGGGTGAGATTCAGGGACGATAATTTCTGGTATGATGGATAAAGAAGGAGGAATTCTAAATTGACCACCAATGCTTGATGGTTCCAATTATGATTATTGGAAAGTTCGCATGGTGCAATTTATCAAGTCTATGGATGGAAAGGCTTGGAAGTCTGTGGTCAAGGGGTGGGATCCACCAAAGATCAATGACAAAGATGGAAAGCTCACTGAGGAGCTGAAACCTGAAGAAGATTGGGACGATGAAGATGATAAGCTTGCTCAAGGAAACTCCAAAGCCTTGAATGCCTTGTTCAATGGGGTGGACAAGAACATCTTCAGACTCATAAAAAATTGCACTATTGCAAAGGATGCGTGGGAAATCCTGAAGACTGCACATGAAGGCACCTCTCGAGTCAAATCCTCAAGACTTCAGCTTCTCACTACTAAGTTTGAGAACCTGAGGATGAGAGAAGATGAAAGTATACATGACTTTCATATGAATATTGTTGATATTGCCAACATATCCAGTGACCTTGGAGAAAAAATTCCTGAAGTCAAGTTTGTTCAGAAAATTCTCAGGTCTCTTACCAAGAGGTTTGATATGAAAGTGACAGCCATTGAAGAAGCTCAAGACATAAATACCATGAAGGTAGATGAGCTTATGGGATCACTCTAAACCTTTGAGATGGCTATCAACGAAAAGGGTGAAAAGAAGAAAAGTCTTGCCCTGGTGACCAATCAAGAAGAGGGTGACACCAAAGAGGATTTGTCCAAAGCTGTAGGATTCCTTGAAAAACAGTTTCATCAACTGGCAAAGAAATTGGATGAGAAGTCTAAGACAAATGTTAAGGCTTATACTTCTGACATCTACAGATCAAGAAATTTTGGAAGAAGACTTGGCTATGATAAGCAACCCAATCGAGGTAAGGGAATTAAATGTCTTGAATGTGAAGGGTTTGGACACACCAAATGAGAGTGCCCTACCTTCTTCAAGAAAGATAAGAAAGGTCTCCATATATCCTGGACATCCAGGAAGCATACAGCTGTTTATTAGGGAGACCTTGGATACACGAAGCTGGGGCAGTCACTTCGACACTTCACCAGAAGCTGAAGTTTATAAAAAATGACAAATTAGTCACAGTGTGCAGAGAGCAAGCCTTAATCGTGAGCAACTTATCATCATTCTCTTGTGTAGAACCAGAAGAGATTGTTGGAACCCAGTTTCAAGCACTCTCGGTGAGCAATGAGAATCAACCAAAAAGAGGGACGCCAATTTCCTCATACAAAGACGCTCTCAAAGTGATCAGGAGTAATGACATAAAAGGATGGGGACAGAGTGTAACTCCCACAGATAACAAGACAAGAAAAGGTCTTGGTTTTTCTTCGACCTGTACCCAAGCTACAAAGAAGAACGAAAGTTTTCATCCCATTCAGGATTTCTTCCACAGTGGAGGCTTCCTCCACCCGGTACCTCAATAAGTACACACCATCAACGGAAACGATTCCTCCGATACGAATGAAGAGTGGAAATCTTACCTTAACCATCACGGTTATATGTCTCAGGGAGAAGCGCACATACCATTTTGTTTTCCAAAGCAGAGTCCGAGATATATACCAAGGTCTGACGTCCAGATGGTTTATGGGGATTGTCATCCCGAAGGATTTCGTGCTCCACCCAACTCATTAGAGGAAGACAATCTAATGAAAGACAACTTTGACTACGGTTATTATGATCCCCTGGATGACTTGCCTATCTGGAAGCCATACGCGGAAGACTTGGGGCAAAAGAGTCAGCCGGACAATGTCTATCAACTGAATAATCTTGAAAGGAACACACCTGCTCCCCCAGAGTCATGGAATCATTACCCAGTTGTTGCGGTGAGAATCGGATATCAAGCTATTAATTAACTTGAATCACAAAACATGAAATTCACCACCGGTCTTTGATTTATCAAAGGAAAGGTTAAATATTGAAAAAAACCTAATAAGAGATCTAAGGTTCGGGGGTTGGTTATACCTAGGGAAGGTGTTAGCATCCTAGATATCTGTAGTACTCTACAGGAACCTCTTGTTAGTATTTGTGTTATGTTAAAGTTTGCTTGCTAAGGAGTTGTGCTAAGGGGAAAAGACCTAAGGGTATATAAACTAAGTATGCTCGCCAAGACATCGCATCTTGTGCCTACGTATCCTGACGAGAATGGAATCAGAGCATTCGTAGTTCCCCTCAATGGGGGTGAGGAATTCTTGACTCTGGTCAAGGTTCCAAGGGAAAGCAAGGTGAAAAGCTTGAAAGCAAAGCTTGTGAGGATTAATTGTTTAGGAGAAGAGATTAATGGCAATCTCTTGGGAAAGGATTGTGAAGGGTTAGACCGTCGTGAAGGAGAAGATATTAATGGCTATCTCTTGTGAAGGTTAAAGAAAGATTTAAGAGTTATAAGGGATTAATGGCTATCTCTTGGGAAGGCTAGGTTAAAATGGAATGAAGTGTTCACGGGAAAGTAGGGTCTGACAGCAAGACGCCTACGTGGAGTGCGGCGACTCCAAACCTAAGGCTAGGTTAAAAGGGTAATGAGCTATCTATGACCTTGCGGTCAATAGAGAGACTTTCCTTTGGAAGGAGAGGGAGATAATAACTTTTGAAGAAGAGTTGAATGAACAATGTAAGTTCAAGAATTCAAAAACAGTAAACATTTACCAAAATTAAATTTCCAGTATAAACATGGCAAGCATGGATAAGTGAACACAAGTAAGGCAGAGATAACATTTTCAAAATTTTGAAATCAGAGACATGTTAAAGGATGAAATTTAGCAACAAAAGCCAATGCATACAAATAACAGAATGACGTTGTTCAAGTCAAGGAACAAATCTCAAGCAAACAGGATATTCAGAAAATAATTCTCAAAAAAATTTTTAAGAAAAAGTTGATGATTCACAAAAATAAGTCTGAGAACTAAACATGCATATTTTGTTTTGAAGTTTAGAAAGAAATGAAATTATATAAGAAGTGAAATAAACAAATAAAAGTTAAAACTAAAATGTGGCAGACGCCACACAAAAGTGCCATGAAACTCATGGCAAGTGCCACAAGTTCATGGCAGGCGCCATGTCATGTGGCCAGTGCCACCAAAAGGCCACGGCCAGCGCCATGTTAATATGTGGCAAACACCACAAAGCCAAACAAATAAATAAAAAAACAAAGCTTTTAAAGCATGGTAGGCGCCATGCATTCATGGCAAGTGCCATGATTCTTTTTTTTTTTTTAGTTTTCAAACAACAACCATAAATCCAGCTCACAATAAAATCAAACAAATTCAAGCATTATGACATTTATGATTTGCAATACATTTCCAAGAATCCGACATTAACATGATAATAAAATGATAACAACATGGAGCAATGATCATGGCATCTGAAAACGAAATAAAAAAAAAGAGTGAGTGTTACCTAGTCGAGATGGTCCACTGCCTCTTCACAGGTACGAGTTCTGAAAAAATAAATGATGAGCAACAACGTACTTGCATATTTTCAAGAACAAGTGGGAGAGAAAAATAAGAGAGTATTCAAACTGTAATTTTGGGATGAATCTGGTGTGTTTGATACTGAGGAGCAAAGCCCTATTTATAGGAAAAAGTGGAGGTATGGTCTGATCTTTTCATTTTGCCAAGTTTACCCTTTTTCAAGATTTCCTCGTGCAAGCTGGCTGAGATTTGAAAAATCTTCACTGATCAGAGGTTAGGTTGCTTTTGTGTGCTGATGAGACGTGAACCATACTTTACTGAAAAGCTTTTCTTTTTTCATGATGACTTAAATCCACTTGCCTTTATTGATTTATTTAAAATACATTTTTTTTAAGTGTGCTTGGAATTTGTAGAATCACATCATGGCAGGCGCCATGATTTCATGTGGTGGGCGCCATCTTCATATGGCAAGTGCCACATTTTCATGGCTAGTGCCACCATATCATGGCCAGTGCCATGACTTGTTTTTTTTTCTTTTTTTTCTTTCCTTCTTTCTCTTTTTTTTTCTTTTCTTTTTTTTCTTTCCTTCTTTCTCTTTTTTTTTCTTTTCTTTTTTTTAAATATTCAACAAAAGCCTTGGTGATCTTGAAACACATGAGAACTTGGCTTATTGTTCCTGTCCCCTTTCTTGTGTCAATCCTGATTTTTCACAAAAGAAGCAAACTAGCAAAGATATGGGTTAGTTAACAATGCATGGATGATTGAACCCTAAATGTAACTGCAAGATGTTATGACATCTAAGGGGTAAAATTTGGGGTACAACACCAACACACTCCAAGAGTGTCCAAAACCATGCTAATGAATTCGCAAGGATCGCAGAACGAGAGTTCATTAACTATACGCATTTCCTGAAATCAACGTCATTGAGAAAGATGACTCATCCATTCCCACAGAAACATGGGACACTTTGGGACAGCCAAGCGGCAAGTATGACTTCCTAGTCAAATACACTGCTCCCGAAAGCTCGCATATCAGGCTTGAGGACATCCAGCCTACTGGGTGGGGAGATTCCCTTGAGAGTGAAAACACCATAGAAAATATAGTAGAAGAGTTCGTTTATGACAACTCTGCATGGGAAGAAGACTCCAATGATCCTACTCCGCCAGAAATCAGCGTTGTTTCTGAAGACAAACCAAGAAGGAAAGTACCAGACTTTGTCATTCACAGAGGAGTTCTTCGCCACTGGATTGCATCGATGTCCCGAAAGTCGTCCATAAGTCGAAGTAATTACCATATTTGTTTTAACCTTTCACCTTGCCCAGGTGAAATGGCAGTTTTATAGGGCTCAATTTTCTGTAAATGTCCCTCTTCACTTTGCCCAAAGCGACAGAGTTTTGTTTTATAGGGCTGTATTTCAATAATCGACAAATCATGAATAAATAATGTCATTCTGAATTCCCGCATTTATTACTGTTTTCACTTTTCATTTTCAGAAAATGATAATCCTAAAAACAACCCAAAAATAAAAACAAGCATTTTTCAGAAAATACACTACACACACTCTTGCATTCTCTCTATCTCTTCTAAAAAACAAATCATCACGTCATGTAGATTGCTTGTTTTAAACCCCATTGAAACGTACGATCCAATGCCTTCTCCCAACTTTGAATTCCCGATATTTGAAGCTGAAGAAGAAGAGGACGAAGAAATTCTAGAAGAGATCTCCCGATTACTCAAACAAGAGGAAAGGTCTATTAAGCCTCACAAAGAGCCGTTGGAAACGGTCAATTTAGGTTCAGAAGAAGAAAAGAAAGAAGTTAAGATTGGAGCACTGCTCAATCCAACCATCAAAGAAGGCTTGATAAAACTTCTCAAAGAGTTTCCAGATGTGTTTGCTAAGTCCTATCAGGACATGTCAGGGTTGGATACCAGCATCGTGGAACACCACTTACCACTAAAAACAGAATGTCCTCCGGTAAAATAAAGACAGAGAAGGACTCATCCAGATATGGCCATCAAAATTAAGGAGGAAGTGCAGAAGCAGATCGACGCATGTTTCCTTTCCACCTCAGAATATCCTCAATGGTTGGCCAACATAGTGCCAGTTTTGAAAAAGGACGGAAAAGTCAGAATGTGTGTAGACTACAGGGATCTAAATAGGGCAAGTCCCAAGGATGACTTCCCCCTGCCACACATTGACATGCTGGTAGATAGCACGGCAAAATTCAAAGTCTTCTCCTTCATGGATGGATTCTCGGGCTATAATCAAATCAAAATAGGGTCGGAAGATATGGAGAAAACTTTATTCATCACCCCATGGGGCACCTTTTGTTACAAGGTAATGTCGTCCAGACTAAAGAATGTGGGGGCAACCTATCAAAGGGCCATGACAACTCTGTTTCACGACATGATCCACAAAGAGATTGAAGTGTACGTCGATGACATGATTGCCAAATCTAAAACAGAAGAAGAGCATGTAGAACATCTGTCGAAGCTATTCGAGTGTCTGAGAAAGTATAAACTCCGCTTGAATCCCAATAAGTGCACATTCGGTGTCCGCTCAGGGAAACTTTTGGGATTCATCGTCAGCCAGAAAGGAATTGAGGTTGATCCTGACAAAGTCAAGGCCATTCAAGAAATGCCTTCACCAAAGAATGAAAAATAGGTCAGAGGATTTTTGGGACGTCTCAATTACATCTCAAGATTCATATCTCTTATGACCGCGACATGCGTGCCAATCTTTAAACTACTCAGAAAGAATCAAAGCTATGTATGGACAGAAGATTGTCAAAAAGCTTTTGACAGTATCAAGGAATATCTTTTGAATCCACCAATTTTGTCTCCTTCAATGAAGGGAAGACCACTGATCATCTACCTAACAGTTTTGAAAGACTCCATGGGTTGTGTGCTTAGCCAACAAGACGAGACAAAAAGAAAAGAGTCTTCCATTTACCACTTAAGCAAGAAGTTCACGGACTGTGAAACTCGATACACTATGCTCAAGAAAACTTGATGCGCTCTGGCTTGGGCAGCCAAACGTCTTCGCCAGTACATGATTTGTCATACTACTTGGTTAATCTCCAAAATAGATCCGATCAAGTACGTCTTTGAAAAACCTGCTCTCACGGGAAGGATTGCCTGTTGGCAGATGTTGTTATCAGAATATGACATCGAGTACCATGCTCAGAAAGCCGTCAAAGGAAGTATTTTAGCCGATCATTTGGCTCATCAACCAATTGACGATCAGGAATCGGTCGGATTTGACTTCCTAGAAGAAGATGTCATGTATTTAAAAATAAAAGATTGTGATGAACCGCTACCCAGTGAAGGGCCAGAACCAGGATCCCAATGGGAACTAATTTTTGACGGAGCCGTCGATACTTATGGAAACGAAATTGAGGCAATCATCGTAACACCTCAGGGTACCTAAATTCCTTTCACTGCCAGACTGACATTCAAATGCACAAACAACAAGGCCGAATACGAAGCTTGTATCATGGGTCTCGAAGAAGCTATTGAATTAAGAATAAAGAACTTGGATGTGTATGGAGACTCAGCCCTGGTTATCAATCAGATCAAAGAAGAGTGGAATACATACCAATCTGGATTAATTCCCTACAAAGATTATGCAAGAAGGTTGTTACCATTCTTCAACAGAATTGAGTTTCATCATATCCCTCGTGAAGAAAATCACATGGGTGACGCACTAGCCACTCTCTCTTCCATGATTGCTGTAAATTATTGGAATGACACACCTAAGATCAACATAATGCGCCTTGAGAGGCCCACCTACATCTTCGCGATTGAAGTAATCATAGATGACAAACCTTGGTATCATGATATCAAATGCTTCCTTCAAAGACAGGAATACCCGCTTGGGGCATCAAGAAAAGACAGGAAGACCCTCAAAAGAATGGCTGGCAACTTCTTCCTGAGCGGTCATATACTCTATAAGAGAAACTTTGACATGGTTTTGCTTAGATGTGTAGACGGACAAGAAGCAAACATGTTGATGAAAGAGATTCACAAAAGATCCTTTGGAACTCATGCCAACGGACACACGATGGCGAGAAAAATTCTGAGAGCAGGATATTATTGGTTGACAATGGAATCCGATTGCTACAAATACATGAGAAAGTGTCACAAGTGTCAGATATACGCAGACAAAATCCATGTACTGCCAACGCTTCTCAAAGTTCTTTCTTCTCCATGGCCTTTTTCTATATGGGGAATCGACATGATTGGCATGATTGAACCCAAAGCTTCAAACAAACATCGGTTCATCCTGGTAGCCATCGACTACTTCACCAAGTGGGTCGAAGCAGCGTCATACATCAATGTGACCAGACAAGTGGTGGTCCGATTTATCAAGAACAATCTCATTTGCCGTTATGGTGTTCCAAGCCAGATCATTACGGATAATAGATCCAACTTGAACAACAAGATGATGAAAGAGTTGTGTGTTGAGTTCAAGATCGAACACCATAACTCATCTCCCTACCGACCTAAGATGAACGGAGCGGTAGAAGCGGCTAACAAGAATATCAAGAAAATCGTTCAAAAGATGGTTGTAACCTACAAAGATTGGCATGAGATGCTACCCTTTGCTCTTCACGGTTATCACATGTCCATCCGCACCTCAATAGGGGCAACCCCTTTCTCTCTAGTATATGGCATGGAGGCAGTGCTCCCCATAGAAGTAGAGATCCCATCAATTCGGGTATTGATGGAAGTTATGCTAACAAAGGGTGAATGGTGTCAAAGTCGACACGATGAACTAAACCTAATCGAAGAAAATCGAATAACGGCTCTATGCCATGGTCAGTTGTATTAGCAAAGAATGAAGAAAGCATTTGAAAAAAAGGTCCAACCCCGTGTCTTCAGAAAAGACCTCGTGCTAAAAAAGATACAATCATTTCTCACTGATTCCCGGAGCAAATAGACTCCGAATTATGACGACCCCTATGTGGTCAAGAAAGCCTTTTCAGGTGGTGCCTTGAGACTCGCAACCTGGATGGAGAGGAGTTTACCTACCCCATGAATGTTGATTTAGTCAAGAAATACTTTGCCTAAATAAAATAAAATAAAATGTCTCGGTGGATTGAAAACCCAAAAGGGCGGTCCAGGAAAAAATTAGAGACATAAGCAAAAAAATCATCCCGATGGATTGGAAACCTCAAAAGACAATCCAGGCAAAAGTTAGGGATTCATGGCAAGTAACTACGTCTGACAAGGTTAAATCCCAAGCGGTAACACCATCCGTCGAAATACTTCAGTCAAGGTCATCTTCGACAGAAGCTCAGGATGTCTAGAATTCAAAGTTGGTAAAAGGATAAAGGTCATTATGTTTCAATGTAGCCCCTTTTCCCGTAAATTACCATTTTCTAAACTTTGTAAATGCTTTATGGGATCATGCACTTGGCTGATTACCACTTTATCAATAAAATTTGAGCCCTAGTGCTTTTGTTTGCAATTCTCATTTATTTTGCTTTACAGAATGACATTTTTAACATGATCAACGATTCTTGAAAAAAATGAATTTTACTTATCAAATTTTCTTCTGCTTTTAAAATAAAGATGACAATTCTTTTTTACTGAACACAAAAAGAAACATCGATGGTTTCTCCAGAAGTGATTAAACCTCAAAATGCAGAATCAAAGTGCTCCTTCTAAACCACTACGCCTGAATGAAGGATCAACTATTCAGATGCAATGATCCATCTATCATCCCCGACAGAGTTTTTACCTCTAAAGACCAATTGACGGTTTTTCTCCCCAGAAGGGTCTACCCCTCCTAAGCAAGAAAGGATCGCTATCTTAAGCCAATGATACTTTTTCATCCCCCGCAGTGGCCGAGTATCCAATCGTGCTCATTCACCAGTCTGTATGTCGCATCTGTTTTGTCAGCATAAACATACATACATCATGCATAATTGATTCATATTCATACATATGTTGCATTAATATTACTCTGGTCATTTTTATCCCCAAGTGATAAAGTCCTCTCACCGATAAGGTTGTCCGTTCTTTCCTCATCCGGAAATGTATCGTCTGGGCAATTTCTCCCCAATTTATTTCTGGATTGGAGCCTGTCCTCGACCACTTTGATAACTAGAACCTTTGAAAGGCAAGAAGATATTTGGTTATTAACCTTTGGAACATCACGCTTCACTATTGAAGATGATATTTTGCTTTCCCGGATTAAAGAAAATCCCCATAAAAAGCCTTTCCACCAGAAGATTCTTGGCAATACAGCGGTTTCTCCCCAAAAAATTGCCTTCAAGGAAGTCACCAGCACCTCAAAATATGATTATATCACATGGCATTTCTCCGAAAAGGTCTCGAAGAAAAGTATGATGTAATATCCCCAAGCAAAAAGCAGTCTCTCAAGAGAATCATTTTTCTCCAGTAGGTCGACAAATGGCATCTCCCATAGTGAAGTTTGCACACCTCTGCATTTCAGACAAATGGGTTTTCCCAGCAAGTCTGACATCAAATTTTTTCCATCAAATGGCGTCTCCCCAGTAAAGGTCGGCGAGAAGTTTGATGGAGACCGCTACACATAGCGTTCCTTGTCAAGGAAGGAACTCGACAAGAATAAACTGAGACCAGTTCCGTGGCTGAAGACCAGGATCGAGGGAAGTTTATTTCAAAAAACTGAGACCAGTTGTGTGGCTGAAGACCAGGATCGAGGGGAAGTATATTTCAAAAGAAACTGAGACCAGTTCGTGGCTAAAGACCAGGATCGAGGGGAATTTTTACTCTTTTTCTAAGAAAAATTGCTTATCAAAAAGAGATGGATGAGCAAACTGTTATTCATAACCACAGTCAAAATTTTGGATATTCCGATATTTAATCCTCTTGTACCTTGAATGTCCGAATATCTTCACCATTCACACCTTCGGGTCCAAGAAGATTAAATAAGGGCATCAGTCATACCCCAAATTTTGACCACAAGATTTCCCATCATTGTGAGGATCATTGCCACAATATGGATGTACCATCATCAATCTCCTCAAAGATTGTTGAGTTTTCACTACAATCAAGAATTAGGGTTTTGAGCCCTCTCAGAGCACTTAGACAAAGGATCAATCAAGAATTGACATGATCTTCAACTTGTCTAACCTCTCAAACACCCATAAAGGATCAAGAGGTCTCCCACATCAAGAATCAAGCACAAGGTTGCAACATTCCAAGTGGATTAAGCCTTAAGATCGCCAGTGTCGCCAAATTAGGGTTTTGCTCGACCAAGGCCTCCAGATGAAAATTTTCGTCTGGGCATGAGCCAATACTTCAAAACATTACCTAAAATTCTCAAAGGGACCTCATAGACCCAATCATCAACTCAAAATAGCCTCAGGGGAAGCATTTATAAAAAATCAAGAATTAGGGTTTCTTGACCTAATTGACCCCTAAGTTGACTTTTGAGGCAAGACATGAACCAAGACCTCAAGACATGATTTGAGGGCCTCAAATACACCACATTGATCCATTTACAACAATGGATTGATCCAAGAAGCTTAATTCACAAGTTTCAAATTCATCTGGACCACAATTAGGGTTTTGAAGAAAAAGTCAACTGTACCTTTGACTTTGGACCAAGACACGTTCCCAAACCTTGGGACATGATCCAAGACACCCTAAAACACCTATGGAATCCATCCATTAGGTTTGAATTAGGTCAAGAACTTGATTACATAGAGGATCACACAGTTTGGAATTCATCTGACAAAAAAGTCAACTGTGCCCAAAATCAAGTTTGACTTCTTGAAATTTTTCGTAAATGTGGTTCCCTTAAGTCCAAAACAATGTTAATGTATGGTTTTGATCATCATTGTAACACCCCAAAATTTGCCTTGTTGTTTTTAACTAACTGGCTTATGTTTCCTTTTTCATTTTGCATCTTTAGGTCATATTCATAATTATGCATTTGCATTGGTTCTTGAGACATGGGATCGAAGGGTTTTCTTATTATTGGTATCTTCCTATTCAGAGGTTCATCAAGGTCCAAGGTTGTTGTATTCAGAGGATTCATCAAAGGCTTTGGGTCAGAGGTTTGTTGGTGTGAATCGGGGTTTAATTCCTTCTCAGTTCGTCTTTCTTTCATCAGTGTGCATTCAAGGATAGTTAGGGTTTCTATTTCTTGATTGTGTTTGGGAGCAGTCGTCAAGTGAAGATCATGAGATTAAGGTTCCAAGTCAAGAAGGTCAGTGATCATCAGGACGAAGTATCTGTGGATTGATTAGAGGAGCACTGGGTCATGGTTGATTGAGCTTACTGATTAAATTGTTGGGATTCAATGAAGATGTGAGTTTAATGTGGATTGAGAGTGTGATTGGAATTAGAGATTAGTCGTGTGGGCTACTTGGAATTCAAATTTATACCATAAACCCATTATTCATTTCCATTTTCCTTTATTCATTTTTATCCAATTATTAATACTCATAACCATTTTTCATTTTAATCCATTTATCCACTTTTCAAATCCATAGTTTCCAATAACCAAATTCATAAAACCATATTCTCTTACCAATATCCATTTTTTACATTTGATCCAAATCATTTTTATCCATATTCAAATATCCAAAACCACTTTCTTAGTCCATACTCATTTCATTTTAATATCCATTTTAATCCATTTCCATTCATTTTATAAATAACCATTTATCCACAATCCATAACCATTTTCTTTCTAAACCCACTCATTTTCTATCCATTAACCTTTTCATACCCAAATTTAACCCATATCCATTTTTGGATCCAAGTCCAAATCGATATCCATTTTAAACCATTCCATTTTTTCCATCTAATCCATTTTCTTAAAAAAATTCCAAATTCATTTGTCCAAATTGTAAAGTCCAATTATCCATTTTTGGATCCATATTCACATTCTAAACCTATAAGCAATGAATGGCAACAAAAGAAAAATTATTCAACGGAAATAAAGTTTCATGGCAGCACAGTTCTTAACAGCAAAGAGAAACTTCAGTGCAGAGAAAAAGTTATCAACAGAGGAAAATATGTAGTAGGGTACATCATAAGGGAAACGTGAATCCAATACCAGAAAGTACAGGGCGTGAATATCATTATCAAAGGCTAGGCCGTGTGATTTAATGAGAAGCTATATTACAAGAAATACACGGTCACAGTCACCAATTCAAGGCCACCAAACGCGTGACATCATTTCACAACAAAAGCATAACAGAATTTCAGTGGATAACCAATACTACCCTCCAAGAAATCTGGTATAAAGGTTGCTTCCAAACCTCACAAATCAGGGGGATTCCACCATTTTTCTGCAGACTTCATCAAGACCCTCTGAAAATTTGGGTTCCACAAAATTTCTCACTTCTTGAATCCTCACCCCCACGACTTCTCAACTCTTCATCACTTTCAATCCAAAACCTACCACAAAATTTGGTAACAATACCAAACTCAGAATTGCTGCAAAAGAGAAAAGGAATAAGTGGAAGGTAGATTGTACCTAAAGCTTCATCACGTTGTCACTATCTGCATTCCTCCACTCCCAAACAAATCACCAACGCCACGAATCTTCAACTTGCAACAAGTTTCCTCAACCTTCACACCTGCGAGCAAATTTCGATCAACAATAACTTCAACTCAACGCAAAACTCAACAACACAGTGAAAAAGCGTGAAGAAGAAAGAAGCGGATTAGGAGAGTCACAAGAAGAAGCAGAATCGAACAAATAGGACCATACCTGAGCCGGGGAACCTAGTGTCGTCTTCGAAGCGCCATCGGAGCGACTCCGATAGGTACGTCGACCTCGTCCCAAATTTTGATGTGTGACAATCTGCTCGCGATTTGTGTTTGTGTTTGTTGCTCTGAATTCGAGTTTGTTGAATGTAATATGAACTGTGTTTTATGCGATCCTTGGCTTGAATGCGATTCTGTGTCGTTAATTTTGCGCTAGGATAGTTATAAATTTGGTTTGAGAGGTTATTGCGGTGAGGGCGTGGCGGAGATCTTTAGTGTCGCCGGAAGCTTTGCGAAGAAGGGAATAGAGGTGAAGCGGAGACGAACGAAGGAATGGGTGAAGACGAGTATTGACAGAGAGAAGGTCGTATGTTGGAGAAGATGAAAGTGGGAAGAAGTTTGAAGTAGAGGAATAACATTGTGTGCGAGAAGGTGAGATGGAGAGCTGTCGGCGCATTTTCGGAAGGTGATGGCGAGGATGTTCGTTCGAAGAAGGTGAGACGGCGAGGTTTTAGGAAGGTGAGAGAGAATATGATGTTTTGATGGTTTTGATATGTACGGTGGAACGAAAACAAGACGGAGGGAGGGTGAGTGTGTCGCCGGTCAACAGAGGAGAAGGAGATTGAGTTCACTTGTTGATTTAGGGTTTTTAGACCCTTGTTCTGCCAACGATTGGGCCGGGTCTTAGGCTCGTTTGTTTATTTCCTCACCACACCTCCAAACATCAGCGCACCCCTTGGTTGTATAGAAGTTTTTGGGCTTTGACACCTCAGCCCACACGCCCAGAACTCATATTCACACACCGTTTTCACTCGCGCACCCCCTTGGTTTTTGCTGATTCAATTCATTGGGTCTGATACTGCTAAGCCCATGCGCCTGTAGCTGATCATACCGCCCCGTATACTATTGCACCCCATTTTTGTTTTAATTTGATTAGCATTGTGTTTTTTTTATATTAGCTAGATTTTGGTTAATTGGATTTTAATTAGAGATCATGATTTTAATTTGAGTATTTGTTTTAATTAGTTTTCATTAATCTTGATTATTTTATAAATAGTTTTAGTTTATAATTTTTAGAACTAGATTTTTTATATAACTTTGGATTTTAGTATTAATTTTCAATTAGATAATTAACTTTTAATCCTAGATTTTAATATTAGGTTTTTAATTCTTAGTTTATAATTTTAGAATTAAATTTTCTGTTAATTAGATCAATTTTAGAAATAGATTTTAATTAGAAGTTAACTTTGTTTTAATTAACCTTAGGTTTAGATCTTTATTAACTCTTAGGCTAATTTGTGACTAACTTTTAATCTTGATTTTTTAATTGTAGATTAATTTGCACTTTTACTTAAAATTTAATCTTCTTTTTAATTAGCACTTTATTTTCTAACTTGGTTATTATTTTGATTAATTGTTTTGACCATGATTTTTGATGCTTAATTTCTGATTAAATACTTGAATGCCTCTTGTTTGATTTTCTCTTCGTGATTGAGCTGTCTAATGTTTACTTGTTGATTTACTCTGTATTCACATGCTCCCTTAAGGCTCCTAGTCCGACTTAATTTCTGATTAAGCTCGGAGTAGGATAGACATTAGGCTCTCAATCCAAGCATGATAACATTAGGTAGAATTCCCTCCTAATCCTGACCTTAGGGCCATTTTGCATGATAACTTGTAGGACCGAGTTTCCCCTTTAGACTTTCCGTGAGTCCCGACTCTCTTCTCTCGCACCCTTGCGATCGAGACCCTTCTCTCGCACCCTTGCGATTGAGACTGTTCCTTTCTTTCGTGGTCGTTCCCACGAACTACGACTGCCCTGATTCTTTATTCTCGTTCGAGTAAAGATACGTAGGCATAAGATTGCATAGATCTTGGCGGGCTACCTTCTCCTTTTTTCACCAATTTCCTCCCCTTGTTTCGTGGTCGTTCCCACGAACTACGTGAGCTCTGATTCCTCTCTCTCGTCCGACTGAGGATACGTAGGCACAAGGATCCCTATCCTTGGCGAGCACTCTTCTCTCGCACCCTTGCGATCGAGACCCTTCTCTCGCACCCTTGCGATTGAGACCCTTCCTTCCTTTCCTTTCTCCCCTAGTTAGGGGAACTACGTCGCTCTGATTCTCACGTGCGAGTGAGATACGTAGGCAGGAGATCGTGCGAGATCTCTCCGAGCACTTTTCTTTCACAACCTTTCTTTATCACTTCTTTGTCTCTTTTCGACCCGTAGGTCGAACTACGGACGCTCTGACTTCCTCTTTCTCGTCCGATTGAGGATACGTAGGCACAAGACAGCGATTGTCTTGGCGAGCAACCTTCCCCCCTAGTTCGCGTCCGAACTACGTTGACTCTGACTTTCCCATTGCACTGAGGGAATACGTAGGCACAGGACTCCGAGGACGTCCTATCGAGTCACTTCTTCTTTTTCTTTTCTTCTTCGTTTCTCCGTTCTTTCCGTTCTTGTTTCTTCTTCAGTCCCATAGCAGTGGAGCTCCAGATGACGACACCTTTTGATGCAGACGACAAGCGTGGATCCCATCGAGTACGATGGACGTGTTGGGTGCTAACACCTTCCCTTCGCGTAACCGACTCCCGTACCCGTTCTCTTGGTCGTGAGACCATGCTCTTTCCCTTCTTTCAGGTTTACGCAGTGTTTCCTTTCCCTCTCTTGGGATAAATACACTTTGCTGGCGACTCTGTGCTCTTTTGCGCCACTCTCGCGTTTGTACCGTTGGATGCGAATCTTTCGGGAGCGACAGCTGGCGACTCTGCTGGGGACTCTGGTTGACCTACTGCTGGTCCTTCCCCTTTAGCGAGTCAATCCTAGCGCTTGTTTGTTTCTTTCATCGGGTGTTTTTCTGTGGTGCTTTGCTTTGTTGTATATTACTGTATTGCTGTTTACTGTATTTTTGCTTTACTGCTTTACTGTTTTTACAGCTTTTATTGCATTGCATTTCATTTATTACTGTCATACTGGATATTGCTGTGCTGTTCTGCTGCTGGTTTTTCTGTTTGTAGGGTGGGCTGGATTCATGAGAGAGAAGCCCAAAACCAAGGCTTGAGCATACACCTATGATTAGCGTGGAAAGTAGTGTGACTTGTTTGGCATTTGGCCAGACGAAGTATACATGAAAACTCCACATCCAGACGAGGTTTTCTTGGTAATATTCTGTCCTGTCCATTTGGGGCAGATGATGGAATATAATCTGGAAAACTGTCGACTCTGGCGACCATTCCCGAGGACTCAGTTGCGGCACTCCTCCCGAGTTGTGACAGTGGCAGACCACGTTCTGTGGCAAATCCATTACGCTTATCGATCCGAGGACCCAATGCTGGGAACTTGCTATAGGATTTCCTTTTGAGGTGAATCAGCGGACGACCTCTTTGATTGGCGGTAGCATTGTATCCTTCGGGCTGAATGTGCTATTTCTTCTCAAACCTCTAAAGCTGAGGATCTTTTGTGTTGGAGAATCAGTTGAGGCCTCCTCGATTGATGATGATGCCAAACCAAAAGTGGTGAACGTATCATCATTTCTCGACCTGAGAGCCCGGGATACTGAGGATCTTAGCACCCACATGTGACAGGGGCGGGTTGTTTACAGGTTTGCAGGTAACCTTGACTTTCATCCTACCTGGTATTCTGGTTCTCTTGTCAGTGTGGACTTATCAGCCTGGTATTCTGGTATTCTGATCATCCGATATTCTGGTATTATGGTATTCTCTTCAGAGCAGACCTTTGAGCTTGTCAGTCAGCAGCACGACAGTTATTCAGAATTTATGGAAGCTTTGATCCCATGTCTTATTGCATTGCATTTGCATCTTGCATCTTTTTTGCATATCTGTCTCCGGCCTGATCAGAGAGCTTATACATCCTTTGTCTGAACCGCAGTTGATTTCTAGACTTTCTCATCGGACTTGAATCAGATTTTGGGGAGATCATCATGAATTCAGGGGAACATAATCAGTTTGTAACGAGGGCCGATGTTGAATTGATGAAGAGTCAGTTGGACCAACTTGTGGAAGCTATGGCAGCCATGAATAGGGGAGAGGCCAATGTTCAGAGGACTTCAGTTACTGGGAATGTCATTCCACCAGCAGTGAACAATGTTGCTCAAGCTCAGCATGCTCGCATCCCTGCTGGGAATCAAGCTATACACGAGCGTACCATCGTCCGAGATGGACATTCTTCTTCTCTTAATGCCACAGACTATCAAAGCTTTGCCTTCTCTGTGCCAGATTTCCAAGGGGTAGTTCCAAAGATTAAACCTAAGGATCCAAGGGTTGTTCAGTTTGATGAAAGATGTCGAGTGTTGGAAGAGAAGCTTGATGTCTTAATGAAGCGTGATACTCTTGATCTGAATGCTGTGAGCATGTGTTTGGTGCCCGGCCTTGTGTTACCTCCAAAGTTTGAGATGCCGAATTTTGAGAAATACAAAGGGGATAGCTGTCCGAAGCTACATTTGGTGATGTTTAGTCGAAGAATGACCTCTCATGTCTATAATGACAAGCTTATGATTCACTGTTTCCAGGACAGTCTGAGTGGGGCATCTTTGAGTTGGTATATGCAGTTGGAAAGTGGTAGCATCCGATCATGGTCAGATCTAGCCAATGCCTTTGTAAAGCAGTACAGTTATAATCTTGACATGGCTCCCAGCCGCCTGCAGTTGCGAGGTTTATCTAAAGCGGATAACGAATTATTCAGAGAGTATGCTCAGAGATGGAGAGAGTTAGCTGCTCGCGTACAACCACCACTTTCAGAAAGCGAATTGGTTGATATGTTCAAGGATACTTTGCAAAGACCATACTTCGAAAGGTTGATTACTGTATCAAAATTCTCTAACTTGGTAATACTTGGAGAACGCGTCGAGTTCGGTATCAAGAGTGGAAAAATCCAAGGCACCTCGAACTTCCCGGCTAGTGAAAGTGAATCAGTTGTCAGTTCTCAAGAGGAATGGGAGGAAGAAAGTAATTCCATCTGGGAACATCCACCATCTCATCATCAATATTCAGATGCATCAACTGTTCAGAGTCAGCAATCTTCTGGATCTCAGAATCAACGGTCATATCGCCGTCAGCAGCGTCAGCACGCCCGACAAAGACCTAGGAAGCCAGAGAGGCATTTCACCCAGTTGCCAATGTCGTTGAGTCAGATGTTGCCAGATTTAATCAGAGGTGGACTTATAGTGCCAAAGGGGGTAAAGCCGGTACCTTTTCCGTATCCACCAGGTTTTGATGTCAACGCCCGTTGTGATTATCATGCTGGGGCACAGGGGCATTCAACTGAAGATTGTAAGGTGCTTAGGAGTAAGGTCCAGACACTTCTTGACTCCAATATGTTCTCATTCACGCCTCAGGGTATTCAGATCCACAAGTCTCCTTCATCCAGTTATGCGGGTTCATCAGTTCAGGTTATGGAAGAAGACACCGAGAGCAGTTGTGCAAATGATTATCAGACTGACTTCGATGAGCAATTCTGAAGATGGCTAGTTCAGTAGCAAGTCAAGCTTGGAAAGCCCAGTTCCCCGAAGCTGGCAGTCTTTTATATCATGTCATTTCTTTGCATTTGTAGTTTCTTTTCTGTTAAAGTGCAAACTTATTTGTAAAACTCGTCTGTTTTCAGCTGATAATGATAATGAAATGAATATGCATGTTTTGATTAAATCCATCTGTGTTCACTCATATTTTCTTTATTGATATCTAACCCTTGTTTAAGCAGGATCTAAGGGAGGATGATGAAATTCAAAGACGCAGAACTTCTGATGGTATGCTTTTGGTACAAAACCCTGCTGATGATGTACAGGCATTGTTTCAACTTCCCAAACACCGAAGATATAAGGAAGATAATCCCTTGTCAACCCCTTTGGGCCTAGAAGTAGGAGTTTCTTTCTGAAAACGAAAAAACCCTCTATCTTAACCTGGGGCAGGGTAGGTGTCAGTTAATTTGATCGAGCGTTCAAATTTCATAAGGAGTGTCCCATTCGAGGATCAAATCACAGTGGTTATCCCCCACCAACTGAAGAGTGAGGCAGTCAAATCCCTTGCAAATAAGTCAGACAAGCCAGTGTCACACGATTTGTTCAAAAAAAAAGTGAAGAAAAAAAAAAGTATCAAAAGAAAAAGAAAGCCCGCTAGGTCGAAACTTGAAAATAAATGGCTTAGGCAAAAGTTAGGGCATCCCGCTGGACTTCAAAATCGAAAAATTCAAAAGAGTTAGTCCAGGAAAAATCAGGGAAAAGCAAAAGAATAAAAAGCGAAAAAATGGAAAAAGAAAAGTCCTCAAATAAAGAACAAGTCTTGTGTTTACAGACACCAAAGGCAAAAGGGGTGGTTGTCACTCCGAAAACTGTGTGGGTTCTTTCTATCCTCATTCTATTCATTAACCTTGTTGAAAGGTGAGCGCTTATGTCGAGTTAGCTGAACGTAGGACTGGAGAACATTAAGGAGAATGGGTGGGTTAAAACAAAACTTTGAGCCTTATATCCTTTCTTTCTCAAACCGTGAGCCAGACCACGTTACAACCTTTAAAAGACCTAATTGAAGCAAGGTTGTTTCGAAAGCATACTCCGGTAAAGATAGCGTCGAACCTGACTCCTAAAAGGATCTTCTTACCATTCATGTTGGTATCAGTGACATTTTGATTAGTGATTCATTCACTATATGTCACAACTTTTTTCCAGTGAACAGACTTGGATTTCAAAACTGTCATATGCATTGCATTAAAATTGTCATTTTCAAAACGAATTGTTTTACTTGCGAGTAAGTGCTTGACTCAGGAAAGTTTCTGCAATGAAAAGTTTGATCAAGATAAGAGGCAGAGTGCCCGAGTACTCCGTTGAGCAGGGGCAAGTCATTTCAAAGGGGCAATTCATTCCAAGATTCAGCTAATCTGGGGCAATCAGGTCGAGATTCGACAAATCTCTCGAAGGTCAGTCAGTCAGAGGTACTCCTTCACAGATCAGCTAGTCAAGGGCAAAATCACTTCAAGGCTGGGGCAGGTCACCCTAAAAGCAAAAGGGTTTTTCTCAGGAGAACGGTTAATCAAGATCATGGGGCAAGATATATAAGATCTTCATGAGACCTCTCGAAGACAGGTTCGTTTATGGGATATGCTGTATCAGGGCATCTTTTGGTCATAGCACATCTGCAGGGTTCATGTTGGTGGTCGACACGTGACGTCCCCAGTAGAGTTTCTCTCCCCAACAGAGTAAGGGTAGAAAGTAAGTCTCCAGCAGAGGAGCAAGCTCAATGTTGTCCCCTAGCAGAGTGGATATCATCAACCGTCATTCCCCGAGCAGAGTTGTTGGTGATGGTTGGCATTCCCCGGCAGGTTAAGGGTGTTTTCCCCGACTAAAGGCTAAGTTCAATGATATTCTCCAGCAGGTTCGCTGTTATTGACTTTATTCCCCAAGCAGGTGATAGTCATCTCAATGGTTTGATCAACGGTGGTTGACATCCCTGACAGATTTCAAAGTCCAATGGTTATTGGCACCTCTTCCGTAACGGATCTTTGGGGTCCATCTTCAAGGTTTATTCATAATCCCCAACGGAGTGGGAGTTCTCTTCGGGTTTCATCTTCAGCAGTGGTTATATCAGGAGGATTGTTCAGCGTGACTTCCTCAGCAGGGTTCGTAACCTCGAAGACAGTTCAGTTCTCCATTCCCAGCGGAGTTAGCCTCTTCTCTTCAGCATTTATTTTGCTGGAGGGGTCCTTTTGCATATAGTAAGCATTTTTGCATTTCATCCTCAAAACGCGTAGCATTTCCATTTCGTATGGAGCATTACGGAATAATTCAAACATATGCATGTGAAGCATAAGCCGGATTTGGTACCTTGTACAGAAGCCCGAATCATTTTCAGTCAGACAGTGACATATCCCCAAAGAGAATGCCAAGCCATTCCTTAGCAGACTGTTTCTTCCCGTCAACCCTTTGACGATGTGTTCCGAGCTCAGGTTTCGTACCTTCGGATATGTTCAGTTTCTTCCCATCAACCCTTTGACGATGTGTTCCGAGCTCAGGTTTCGTACCTTCGGATATGTTCAGATCTTCTTTCCGTCATCCCCATGACGATGTGTTCCTACGGTGGAATTTTCTTTCTGTCATCCCTATGACAAGGTGTTTCTTCGGATATGGGTTTCATCTTTTTCCTGTCATCTCTATGACAATGTGTTATCTTCGTCAATTCCTTGACGATGTTGAGCTGTCTTCCCCGCAGATTTGTCTGTTTGGATTTCTCTCATCCCCAGTGAAGTTATTATCTTGGAGAAATTTCTTCGCCAGTTCCCTTTATCAGCAGGGATGGCATTTATTTTGCTAGTTCTCTTTATCAGCAGAGATAGCATTATATTGAAGAATTTCTTCGCCAGTTCCCTTTATCAGCAGGGATGGCATATTTCTAGATTCCTTTGTCAGTTCTCTTTGTCAGCAGAGATGACATAACCTGGGAGAGTTTGTTTCACTTTATCCCCAACATATCTAACACTCGTCCGTGTTTATTTCAAGACATTTCAATACATCGTCTGTATTGGTTTCCAACACTCGTACGTGTTGTGATGGTGCAGTATTTATTGCTTGTTCCCCAGTGGAGTCGTCCCTCCTTTGAGGTTTGCAAATTTTCGGGTTCTTTTTGTATTCAATCACCTTCTACCTTGAATGTCTGAAAGCTGTTGCTATCACCCTTTCAGGTCCAAGTTGATTGAATAGGGGCAGCTGTAACACCCCAAAATTTGCCTTGTTGTTTTTAACTAACTGGCTTATGTTTCCTTTTTCATTTTGCATCTTTAGGTCATATTCATAATTATGCATTTGCATTGGTTCTTGAGACATGGGATCGAAGGGTTTTCTTATTATTGGTATCTTCCTATTCAGAGGTTCATCAAGGTCCAAGGTTGTTGTATTCAGAGGATTCATCAAAGGCTTTGGGTCAGAGGTTTGTTGGTGCGAATCGGGGTTTAATTCCTTCTCAGTTCGTCTTTCTTTCATCAGTGTGCATTCAAGGATAGTTAGGGTTTCTATTTCTTGATTGTGTTTGGGAGCAGTCGTCAAGTGAAGATCATGAGATTAAGGTTCCAAGTCAAGAAGGTCAGTGATCATCAGGACGAAGTATCTGTGGATTGATTAGAGGAGCACTGGGTCATGGTTGATTGAGCTTACTGATTAAATTGTTGGGATTCAATGAAGATGTGAGTTTAATGTGGATTGAGAGTGTGATTGGAATTAGAGATTAGTCGTGTGGGCTACTTGGAATTCAAATTTATACCATAAACCCATTATTCATTTCCATTTTCCTTTATTCATTTTTATCCAATTATTAATACTCATAACCATTTTTCATTTTAATCCATTTATCCACTTTTCAAATCCATAGTTTCCAATAACCAAATTCATAAAACCATATTCTCTTACCAATATCCATTTTTTACATTTGATCCAAATCATTTTTATCCATATTCAAATATCCAAAACCACTTTCTTAGTCCATACTCATTTCATTTTAATATCCATTTTAATCCATTTCCATTCATTTTATAAATAACCATTTATCCACAATCCATAACCATTTTCTTTCTAAACCCACTCATTTTCTATCCATTAACCTTTTCATACCCAAATTTAACCCATATCCATTTTTGGATCCAAGTCCAAATCGATATCCATTTTAAACCATTCCATTTTT